>JAMPIT010000896.1:0-617500 GCA_026261815.1 Monarcha castaneiventris obscurior
TGCAGTTTTGAATTATAATAAATTACACTTATTCCTGAAGCTGGTGTTTGTACCTTCTGTGCTGACCCAGCCTACATGAAAAACAGGCATCCACAGCTGCTCTGGGCAACCCATGCCAGTGTCTCAGCAGCCTCACAGTCAAGAATTCCTTCCCAATATCTGATCTCAAGCTACCCTCTGTCACTGTCAAGCCACTGCCCCTTGTCCTGTCAGTACCTGCCCCTGTAAAGAAGGCTCTCTGCAGCTTTCTTTAGGCCCCTCTTCCTGCGGGACGAGGCTGGGCAGTCCCCAGGGCAGGCAGCTGCTGAGGAATCCATTTGGGGCAGGGAGCTGGCTGTGCACTGCAGTGCCAGCTGCAGATTGAGCTCTGGCTGGGGGGAGCCCGGGACCAGAGGCCGTGAGCTGCCCAGCCTTTGCATAACCGAGGGCACGGGGAGCTGAGGCAGCGGCCAGGGATTTGAATGGACACTGGGAGCTGCAGCAGGAGCCAGTGGCTCTTTATGGAATGAGACATCTGCGAGTCTGCTGGGGGAATCCCAGGGCTGAACGGGTACGGAAACCCGCTCTGACTGGGTGAGAGTGGAGTGTGTAGGGAATCAAACAGGGCACCCGTTGGCTCACTGGAGCCAGAATGGTCACACAGGGGAGGGGAGTTCCCTCAGCACTTTGGCAGCCCAGATGGGACCCAAGGGCAGTACTGCTGAAGCCTCCCTCCTCCAAACATCCAACTGCTGGCAGCAGGTGAGTTCACCTGGGATCTTTAGAGCAGGAAGGAGCCGCATGGGGAGTGTTACAATTCCATGAGCAGAGTCTGTGTAAATTATAAGGGTGGATTTGAGCCTCTCTGTTGGTGTGGCTGTCAGAGACTGGATAAGATTGATGTCTTGAGATATTTTGGAATGCTTGGGATGCCTCCGTCTGTGTGTGCATGTGTCTGTGTGTGTGCATGTGTGTGGCGAGATGTGGGGCAGGTCAAGCCTTGTGTAGGTGAGGATGTGCCCTGCTCTGCACACCATACCCTCCAGCCCAAAAGCCTGAATCCCAGGCTGGCAGTCAATCAATCACATCCCAGAAGCCGTGCTAACCCAGCTCCTGTGTGGCCAAGTGACTGGAAGTCCAACCTAGGGTCAGGGCCCATGGAGGCTCTGGGGCTTAAAAGCCCCCCTGAGGGAAGCATGAGGGCCTGGACCCTATCAGCTTCTTGGAGTTTCTAACCCATCCACGCTGGAACCAAGGAGTTGGTAGCTCCAACTCTTGTGTGTCTTTCCCTCCTTCTTCTAATTCTCTTTTTGTGGAACCTTTTGGGTAAGATAACACTGAAATGGTTTACAGGTTTCTAGGTAAAATGAGCTATGATAAGTGCTCTGTGTTGAATTGGATGCTGTATTGAATCCTTTGCCAAAATTCCTTGATTTTCTATACTTTGCCAGTAAAATTTTTGCGTGATTTTGACCTCTGGAGACTATGTGGTTGGTATTTCTCTCCTGCACTGACCCAAAGTCAAGGAACCTCAGTTCAGCCCCTAACATTTAACTGTTCTATGGTGTTACAGTGCCCTTTGGTGCAGATTTGGTGAAATCATTGGTAGAGGGTGGAGAACGGCACAGCATGATCAGCGTGAAGTGGCCACAGAGGAGTTGTGGAGGCCCCCATAAGCTGTGAGGTGGAGGGGCTGGAGTCTCTGCTAGGACTCTCGAGTCTCTGCTCAAAGGCTTTTGGAGACAGGCACAGGGAGAGCCTTGTGTCCCTTGTGCCACACAACGGGTGCTAGAGTCCCTGAGCACGTACACAGAAGGAGGTTGAAGTCCCTTCTTGCAGAAAGGGGTTTCACATCCCTTGTGGTTTTTGATGGGATGGGAAATATCCCTGGTTTAGGTGAGGGGATGTCTGTGGCTGAGGTTGTGCAAAACTGGGGGAAATTGTTAAGGGCAGCAGGATTCTGCCAAGAGAGCGCAATAAGGTTGTGCCAGGGCAATGGGGCAGCTCTAAGCTGGTCTGCTCACTGGGCAGGGCATTGGCCATCCCCAACCCCGAGTGACACTCTTGCAGTCAGCATCTTTAGTGAGCAGGCAGCCCCTGACACCAGGAAATATTTGATGAAGCTGTGCCAGGGTGCCAGGGACCAGTACAGATGTGGGGCGGTTGTTCTCAGCACAGCCCATACTGATTAACACAAAGGGAAGAGTGCCACCCGCCGTGACACAGGTTCCATGGGCCTGGAAGCCAAGAAGAGTATCCAGAAGCAGACGGAGTGACACCTAACCCAAGGCACTTCGGATCATTCCCTTAGATGAAGAAAGTCAACATTCACTTGCCTTCACCTGGAAAAGACAGCCACTGCCCTCGATAAGTCTTCCCCACGGCATTCCGGGATCCTCTACCATTTCCCCGCCACACCCTACTATCAAAGTTTGATTGGAAAGGGTATAAAATTAGGAGGAGAACTTGTACAGTTTGTAGATGATTTGTTAATTAGCGAGTTGAGATAAGAAGCTTCTTGCCCATGCTGTGGTGATTATGTGCAGCACTCAGGCAAACAAGCACACCAAGCTGCAGTTTGTGTCTGTGCAGCTGGCTCTCTGATTGCCCCTTCTGTCCATTTGCCAGGCTTATACAGCCCTCTCATCTTCCCTGACTCCTCCCTTTCTCTGCCCTTGTCTCCTCCCAAAGAGGGGGCCAAGCTGAGGCATCTTTTCTGCCTGGCTCCCAGGCTGGCCCTGCCTGTGAACAGACTTGATGTTGCAGCTGCTGTTGCCCACTCACCTTGGCCTTCCACGGCATTCCTGGTGCGCTCTCCTACTGTTCCTGCCAGGTTTCTCTCCCCAGAATGACCCCAGCCCTTCCTTTGAGTATCTCTGAAGTGTGACCACTTGGCACATCAATCCCCCTTTACTGCTCATGAGATCTGGCTCTGCCTTAGGGCACTGGCACTCCTGTCAGGAGCCAGGAATTTCCCTGGTCATGCCTGGGAGTTTCCCAGGTGTGTTCCCTAGCCCAGCCTCTCACACCAGGCCCTGATCCCCAGCCCATGTGCCTTGGAGCACCACCCCCAAGGTGTCTGCTTTTTTCCTATCCTCTTGCTAGGCTTGATGTAGCAGGTTCCTGCAGCCCATGGTGGCTGAGAGCACTCTCCTCTCTGCCCAGGCACTTTTGAAGCTCTTTGGAGCTGCTCTGTCCCTTTGTGTCCTTCTGCAGGTGCTGTGTGGGGCACCTCTTGCCTTACCTTGCCTTGCCTTGCCCAGGAATTGGAATTGCACTGAAAAGATGGTTCCCTATGAACAAAGGTAACTTTATTTCAACAACTAAATCAACTGCAGTGTTTGCGTGCACACAGGAGGGGAGTGTGGTCAGGACAGAGCAGGCTGAGGCTGCCTTTGGATCAGCAGGCATTGCCCCAGCAGGAAATGGCTGCGGTGCACTGCAGCCTGCCCTGGATGCTGCCTGTCCTGCTGCTCAGGAAGCACTTTTAACTGTATTTGCACGCATCTGGGCCTCGATCCAGTCGTAGAAGTACTGAGTGGAGGTGTAGACTCCGGGCTGCTTTGCTCTGGCACAGCCTTTTCCCCAGCTGGTCACTCCGACGACCCACCAGTAGTCAGCGTTGTTGTCTTGGCACATGAGAGGACCACCGCTGTCACCCTGCAGTGGAGCAGAGAGGATTAAGGTGGTGTTGGGTGGTCCCTGTCAGCACTGGGGCTGTCTCCTTGTCTCCCACAGCCCCTGCCACAGCCGCATTCCGGGCAGAGCAAGGCTCTGCTCAGGGGCTGGTGCAAGTGGCTTGGGGTCCTGTAAAGTCGGGCTCTCTGTGCTCTCTGCACAGGGCTCCTGGATGTGCAGAGGATGGACGTTTGGCACCTGGACCTCTGGGCTTCCAGGAACACTAGCTGGGGTTTCTGGGCTTTCTGGCACAAGGGGGGCACTGGGCAAGCAGGTGTGGATGGGGAGTGTGTGGGAAGCCCCCACAGCGGTGGGGAGCCGTGGCTGGGAGGGCGACTGAGTGTGCGGGCAAAGCAGGCCCTGGGCTGTGTTGGGGCGGTGCTGCCCGGGCTGCCCGCGCTGCTGGGGGCTGAGTGGCTCGTGGCACGCTCCTACCTGGCAGGTGTCAATGGTGCCCTCTGGGTAACCAGCACACAGGTTGTAGGTGTGGATTTCCCCCGCGTACCAGCTGCTGCTGTTGCAGAGCTTGGTATTAATGAGCTGGACCTTGGCTTCCTGGAGGCGATCAGGTGTACCTTGAGCTGTGAGCAGAGAAAGGAATAAGCCCCCAGCAGCTCCTTGCCAGTTCTCATCCCCTGTGTGGGGTATCCCGTTCCCTAGGGCTTGCTTTGCCTCTGCAGAGGCACTGGAACGCTGTGTCTCTGCTGCCTGCCTTTGGGGACCAGAGCAGGTCCATCTCTGCAGAGGCGTTCGTCCCACAGCCTGACTTTGGCCTGTGGTGTAGGGAAGCCCAAGCTGTGTCCCCAGTGTGCTGAGCTGGCTCGGGGGTCCCTCTTGGGAACTCACATCTTGCAGTGACGGAACCCCAGCCAGCCACCCAGCAGTTGTGCAGCTCGGACACTCTCAGCGTGGCGTCGGGCACACAGGCCAGCTGGATGTAGGGGCTGCACTGGACAGGTTGGTCCAATTCCAGCAGGGCAATATCGTAGCTCATGTCGGCACGACGGTAGTACTGGTGCACTATCAGCTGCTTGACATAGCGCACTTGTGCCCCTGGGCCTGGCTGGGTGAACTGGGTGGCCCCAAGCACCAGGTAAACCATGCTGACGTTCCTGGAAGGCAAGTGGAGAGAGGGCTGAGAGGGAGCAGAGCTGTGCACCACAGCAGCCCAGCAGTTGCCAGACCTCTGTGTAGCATGGCAGACAGGGAGCAGTGCTGTGGCAGGTGTGAGTGCCCTCACACGCCTTAGGGTGGGGGAGTGTTTAGCTGGAAGCTTCTAGGAAGCCTTGGCACGAGCCCAGTGTGGCAGCTGGGCTGACTGAGAGGAAAGGGGATGGGAGTAGCAGGTGGTGCTGCTGTGAGAGCACCTGCTGGTGTTGTGGGGATGTCCCCGTTCCCTGCTCCTCCTTACTCGATCTTGTCAAAGCAGTGGGCTGCTGTGAGGACCCACTGAGTGGTGATGAGAGACCCTCCACACCAATGCCCCAGGTCTGGTACCCAGGGATGCTGGATGCTGATGATCCAGGGCCAGGATGCGTCCACGGCGCCTGTGCCACCCACAACGCGTGTCATGCCATAGTCATAAGCCACGTTGCTGTAGTAATAAGTCGTGGGCTGGTAGGTAGCTCGGCGCCCGCAGGTCCCTCTGCAAGCAGAAAGTCATTTCCATGCCGCTCCATGGCCTGCTGTGGCTCAGGCTGAAGCTCAGCCCTCTGCCCTCCCCACAAGAGCTTGCACAGCAGGCCAGGGAAGCCCATGGGGTGTGCGTCTGTCCGTGCCAGCACCTGGCTGCTGGCAAGGAGCTGAGGCTTCCCCACGGCGGGCGGGAAGCTGTGGCCCGGCCACGGGGGACAGGCGGGCCCCCTCCAGGGAAGGCCCCAGGTGTTGCCGTGGCTCCCTCCCAGGGCCTGGAGCCACTCACCCGCAGTTGTCCCATGTGCCGTGCGCCAGCCCGGCAGCGGTCAGCAGGACGAGGAGGCCGAGCCAATTCATGGCTGCCAGAGGCAGTGTCAGCTGCAAGCACTGAGGGATCCGTGCAGCAGCACAGCCACAGCCGCAGTGCCCGCAGCAGCCGCGCTGCCCGTGGTGCCCTCGGCCCTGGGGCTGATGTCACAGAGGGGTGGGTTCCGTGTTCTGGGCACTGCGGCTGTGGCACGGGGCCCACTGGGGGAGGGGCAACACCGAATCCAGGAGCCATAGAGTGGTTTGGGCTGGAAGGGGCCTTGGAGATCATCTAGCTCTGACCCTGCTGCCATGGACAGGGAAGGATAATTTGTACTAGACCCGATTACCCAGAGCTTGGCTCAGAATCTGTCCTTGAACTCTTTGAGAGAGAGGGCAACCACAGCTACTTGGGGTAACCCATGACAGTGCCTCCGTATCCTCACTGTCAAGAATTCTTTCCGACTATCTCATCTAAAGCTACCCTCTGCCTCTGTCCAGTCATTGCCTCTTGTCCTATCAGTACCTTCCTTTGTAAGCAGGCCCCCTACAGCTTTATTTAGGCCCCTCTTCCTGTGGGATGAGTCTGTGTAGGCCTTGGGGCCTTGGCTTTCTCCCAGCACTGCCTGCTAGTATCTTGCAGGAAAACTCCACGGCATCATGGCCTCTGAAATTTCACTGCCTCCCTGCTCTCTGCAGCCTTTTTTCTATGGGATTCTTCCCAAAACAAAATCCCTCTGGAACAGGGCTCCTGCAGGAAGCATGTATGTGCTTGGGTCAGGAGGCAATCCACTCACAGCCACAGTGGTTGAGCAGTGGAGTGCCCAAGCTGTGTCACCCTTCCTGCACAAAGTTCAGTGAAATCCAGATGCAGCATAGTCCATGCTGGCCACATCAGCCAGAGAAATGCCCTCTGGCAGGCTCTATTCTCCTTGTCTTGGGCTTGCTGCCATAAAGTGGACAATGGTGCCTTCACCCCATTGCAGAGAATGTGGGGGTCGAGCCAAACCAATTTTGTCAGTATCACCTATAGTCCTGTTGGCTGCCTTGAACAAAAATATGAAGGAGTAACCATGGAATAATCTTGGTAAAACTCCATAGTTTGCGTATATGGAAACCTCTTTTTCCCTTGTTTTCCAGACACAACTTTAGTTTGCTAAACTTGGATGGTGAACATTTCAGAAGCAAGAGGAACAAACTAAAAGAAATATAAAATTAAAATTAATTTAATTAGAAATTGTCATATTATTTTAACTAAAGTGTTCAATTTAAAATCCAACTATAGGACATTCACTCTTGGAGGGTTCATGTATGTTCAGGTAATCACAGCCAAAAGTGATAGCAGAGGAGACTGGGTGAAAGGAGTAACATACCCACTTCTTTCTCTGACAGTCTAACTCCTTGTGAAGAACAGGCACCTGGGTGTTGACTCCAGAAACCCCCACACCCTCTTACCTGTTGTGCCCATCAGCAGTCTCACACAGACGAGTCTCCATCACACTGGAGATTGATGGCTGATGGAAAACCATTCTCAGAGTGATTCCTGGTCTGAGTTCTACTGTTGTTTCCCTACTGACAGTGTCTGAGGAACATCTTCCATAAAAGACAGATGCTAATGAGAGGCCTCTGGAGAACAAGGCTGAGAAGGATCAGGGTTGTAGGAAACACTGTCTCATAAGATTAAACATAGTGTGAATGGATTTGGTGTTTAACATTCAGAAGACAAGGTAGGAGAGAGCTGTGTAAAGCCCTTTTAATATGGATAAGAATGGTCCTGAACAGAAAGACTAATTACAGTTTGTACCCCATAATTCAGCGAACTTAAGAGAGGAGCTTGCCTATCTTATGAAAATACATGGGTACCTTTTTAGCAGAGAGCCGGAGAAAAGCATTTCTTCATCTATTAAAGTTTAGTGTTTCGAAATAATTTTCTTAGATTTCATCAGTCTATTTTTTACCAGAGCTACTAAACATATATTATAGGGTAATTGGATGAAGGGCCAACATGTGAAGTCTTGTAGTCTGCCTTTTGGAGGCAATTAGCATAGGTTGTCAGAATGCCTGTTATTATTTCACTGCTAGATTTATAGAATAAACTATAACCAGAGGGAGTGTAGTCATTGGGACTATTCCTAGTCTCAGTCCAGTAAGTTGTGGTGCTCTCCTGACTCATTGAAATAAAGTGGGTGTCTTGATATTCAAGGGTCTGCTGAGTGTCTGAGTTGTCTCCTCTGTACCTCAAGCAGAGTAGTTCTGGCCAATATCCCAATATCCTGGAGTTACAAGTTCATCCTTTCAGAAGAATAAAAAGGTATCCTGCTGTTAAGGAAAGAGTACAAGAACAAGGAAATATGTTTTAACAGAGAGAATTTCAATCTACAAGACTAGAGTGGCTTGATTAGGGCTTTGACTTGCCCAGCATACTGCTTTGGTCACACAGAGATAGAAAAAGAGATACTGGAAATTTCTATTTTTTAGAGAAATCTCAAATGGTTGAATTTTTATTTCATATCAGAATTGGATTGTCTTCAATGTATATTCCGAGGAGTTCCAACTGTCTGTAAGCATATAAGGGCTGGAAAAATTTAGGTTACATGGCACATCTATTAATTTCTGCTGTTTTCTATTAAACTGCATCCTTCAAATGTTAGTGTAGACTGAGAAAAAGAATTATTTGCTACGCAAGTGATCATATTGATTTGCCAGGTATGTTTACACTGTTCTTTTGTTATATAGCAAGATAACAGAGACATCCACATCATTGCTAATTCTTGTGTCTGCAGCATGGTGTTACTCTGCATGATGTACAACGTGAAGCTCAGGCATTCCAAGAGACACATAAACGTATTTTAATGGGGAAAAAAGTTAATTGCCAACTGATTTATGAACATAGCTTTCCCCATCAATATGACTGTATTGAGCAGAGTGCAGGAAACTGTAATCTTCTGTGTATTTTTGTAGGACCGTTGGGTGCAGTTGTGACAAGTTTGAAGTTAAAGGTTCAGTTTTCTTGATGTTAGCATGGGAAACCGAACATGACTTCCTGACTTCAGTAGCTTCAGTTCTTGAGGTTCATCCACGTTGCTGCTTGGATCTGTTGCTCGGTTTAGACAGTCGGGATGGATGGAGACGAGAGATCTCTGAAGTCAGGTCTTAGAGCATGAGGTTTATTGCAAAGGGTGTGGATGCAGGGGCCCTGCTTGGAGCTGCCAGCTGCAGCCCAAAGCAGGCCAGAAAAGCAGGAGAGCAAGAGAGAGCAAGAGAGTAAAGTAAAGTAAAAGTGTGCGGTTCTCATTTACAATACAATAAATCATCTTCTGTGCTGAATATTCTAATTTTCATTAACCAATCTAGTACAAGCTACAAATCCTATAGCATTTACATACAGCCTATAAGAATCATTGCATTACCATACTGCGTTATATTTTAAACCCTATAAACTACTCTTTGGACCCTTCTGCCAAGCTGGTAGGATCTGCTCTGACCCTTGGACCTGTCTGCGAGCAGAGGGTATTGTTCAATCAAAAGGGGATTACCTTCAGCTGGCCATACCATTGTTTTCCAGTTGTTCAGTAACTAAGGCTTGGCATCTCAAAGCTTGCTTTCATTTCAATCTTGCTTATAGTTTCCATATTCTCAGCATCTTTTGCCAGGCAATCATATTTATAAGGCTTTCCTATTTCATCTTCCCCAACAGCAGCTGAGTACTGTTATTCTGCACTGTCTAATATTGCCCATACACTGCAGAAAGAGCTCCAAAGCAGTCATAGGAGCAGGCTTTGGGTTTGCATTAGTCAAGTGATGTGTAGCATCTTTATTCATATTGTGCCAGTGTAAGATGAGAGATGCAGTGCATAATCTACTCTGCTCTTGTACTGAAGAACAACTCTCTCAATCCTTGTTGTCCCTGCTATACGTAAAGAAACGTACAGATTTGGCATGAGCCATAAGGAATAAATTCTGAATGTTAAGCATGGCATCCTATGGTGCAAATTAAAAAGAGAGGGAGAAAAAAAATAAATGGTTAATGGGAGGGTGATGACTGTGGGAAGCTTCTCTGGAAAATGGAAAAAAATTTCTTGTAGGTGATTCTTCTGTTGGAGTTTAGAGAACTCAAGAGTACAGGAAGAGTGTGTGTGTGTGTATGTAAAATATTTCTTTACAGTTTTGAGGTGAGGGAGTAGAAGAAGATAAAAACAAAAGTGAAAAATGGACAGAGTTGTTTCAGAAGTGAGAAATTTCCTATAGTGTTCTTTTTCTGAGTGAGTGAAATGTATCTTCACATTTTGGTGTTGAGTTTGGAACAATTTGTATCTTCTTCTTGCTTTCCCTTTTCCATAACGTGTATTTATGAGGTGATTTTGCTTTTCATTTTATTTAAAGTATATTTAAAATATACTTCAGTAAAAATGGAAAAAAATATTAAAGCATAAGTGTCCACATAAGGACCATTTAAACTGTATGTGTTGGGTATTTTATTTGGTTTGCTGGTTTTGTCCACATATGACTATGTGTATACATACACATGTAAAAGGTTAATGGATTGTCTGGATTTTCCAATATCACACTGTCCATTTTCAAGCATATTTTAAGGCTCAGCATGTCTCTCACATTCTGTCCCAAATCCATAGAGACGTCTTTGTCTAAAGATGTGTACACATTTATGGAGGGTGTGAAGTTTTTTACAATTTCCTTAGCAACCCAACAGTATTTACATCACCACAATTTTCTTGTGCAATAAACATTTGCTGTTCAGCTGGCTGGGACATCCCTAATCTCTTCCTTTGAGCTGTGTGACTGGGATAGCCCAGATTTCTGAACTGTCCTTTCCTGGGCATATGCATGGACAAAGGGCCTGTTGGTTCTCTGTAAAACTATGTAAATTTGTTTGCTTGTTTCATGGAAATGCAAGCAACAATAATCTGTGGTGCCATAAAAATTTTGTCAGGGGTGCTTATGGGAAACTGGGAAGATTTCCCTGGCAAATACTAAATTTGTGACTTTTCTTGCTGCTATTTCATATTTCCTTAAGAAATCTTCCCAAATCCTTCCAAGTCTTTTTCCTCATTTGCTGGGAACTGCTTCGGCTTTTCACTCATGTAGCTTTTCTGCTTTTCAGAGTTAGTTCTTTGAAAAGATGTTGCTGGCACTTGTAACTAAGTATATGATCAAAGGATACAGTCAAACAGATGCTGGAGGGCATTCTGGTTTAGCTCATACAAGGATGGTTGTGTGGGTTGAGAAGCGCTTTTCAGGAGTGAGTGCACCTAGGCTGTAAGAATTTATTTTCTGCCATAGGATCCAGGCTGGATTGTAATGTATCTAAGAGCTCCAGAAGTTCATGGTTCTGCTGTGGCTGCTGTTTTGTCCCTGTGTCAATATGTATTATTGACCACACAGTGTCATCACCTGGACTTTACCTCATTTCTTCATGATCTTGGGACTAGTGACAGGACCTGAGAAAATGGCCTGAAGCCGTCAGGGGAGGTTGAGATGAGACATTAGGAAAAGCTTCTTCACCCAGGGAGTGGTTGGGCACTGGAAGTGGTCACAGCACCAAGCCTGACAGAGTTCATGTAGTGTGTTGACAATGCCGGACTTTAGTGATCCTTGTGGGTCCCTTTCAGCCCAGGATAATCTATGAGTCTATGATTCTACGAGCAACTTATGCTTTGAAGGAAAAGGCAGTAAAATGCTTTCTGGAGGGAAAATATTTCCTTTTCTGAGACACAAAAAAGGAAAGGTCTACTTCAGCTGACAGAGTACTGCGCCCGGGCACTGCAGGATGCCACATGCACACGGACACGAGGTGACATTCCCAAAGAGAACAGCGGGCTGGAAGCTCTGCCAAGGCCGGCAGGATGAGCCCGAGCGGCCGCGGGAGGGCGGCAGAGCCTCAGGAACGGAGAGACGCCGCTGCCCGTCCTGCCGGGCCGCGGGAGCTGCCAAAAACAAACCCAGCAACAGCAGGAGCTACTCACAGAGGTCAGCATGTCCCATAGACAAAATAGGAGATGAGCTCAAATCCGACTCGCTTCTGCTCTTATTTCCATGGGTCATTCTTTAATTATGTCCGTCCAGATTAGACTGTAAGGTCCTTGGGGTAGGGACTTGTCTAAACGATGTATTGCTATACACACCTATGACACTGTGTAAATAATTAACTGCTGTAATTATCGTGCTTGTAAGGCACCCTCACTTGACATTGCTACGGGGCAGTTACTGTCTGTATCTGAATGTGACTGTGTCAGCCACACCAGGACCTTGAATCTAAACTCAGAGGAGGCTAAGCCTTCATTCACTACCATGGTCTATTGCTTTGAAACACAAAACCCCAAAATTTTACCCAGTAGGCTTTTGCTCTAAGTGCTTCCTGAAAGAAAATGACCAAATTACCTGGGGACCAATGCTTCTCAATTGAGAGATCTGGGAGAATCTAGCCCATGCTCCACTAAATATTAAAACTAGAAGAAAGTGCTTTAGCAAGGGCTTTTGTGAGATATTGGCAAGATTTTAATCTATTTCACCATCTTTTAAGGTGCTCATCAGTAGCAGATGAGGTATATAGAGGTCATGGTCTTCCACAGATGCTG
Source organism: Monarcha castaneiventris obscurior (assembly GCA_026261815.1). Lineage (NCBI taxonomy): Eukaryota > Metazoa > Chordata > Aves > Passeriformes > Monarchidae > Monarcha > Monarcha castaneiventris. The sequence goes on from JAMPIT010000896.1 coordinate 12,192, forward strand.
AGCTTCTTCCATGTACAGTCATGATTCTCAATGGAAGCTGTGAGAAATCTGTCTCACCTACCCGTAGAAGAGCTGCTTGGGATGTTCTCTATCCCCTTTCCTGGCTCTCAAAGTGATGCAGTCCTCCTTGCTCAAAAGTGTCATTTTTGCAGCACAGGAGTCCTGAGCTCTCGCAGGGGGATAGCAGGATACTGCAGGTTAGTAAATGTGGCTGTCAACAGAGGATATGTGCAAAAGTAACTTTAGATCTAGAACGTGCATGGATCAAACAGGATTAACATTGCAGAAAACCAACCAACACAGGTGTGTGTGTGCTTGTGTGTGTAAAGCTTCATCCCATGGTTTCAGGGAAAGGAAAGCACACTGGTGCCAGCAGGAGCTGGCCTGGCTATGTCAGATCTGCAGTTAAGAGCTTGAAACCAGCACCTAAAGCAGTTGTCAAACTTTTGATCTGAAAGGGGTTACTTGAGGCTGCCTGTGTTATTTCCTTTCTTTATCTCCAGTGGAAAAAGCAACACCTCAACAGGCCCCTAAAGGGAGGAAACAGCACAGGTGATCCTCTTTGCAGCTGAGCACCTGAACTGTGTAACTACAGGATCACTCTCCCTTTACTTCTTCCTCTCATGAATTTTACCTTCTTGGCTATTCACTGAGGTATCTTCAGAAGGGGGAATAGACTGGGATCACATCTAGTTTATTAATGCTGTGTGCTGAGGTACAGCTTGGGAGAGGGGATGCCATGGATTCACCCCCCTCTTGGGCTGAAGGGTTCCTAGGCCTGTGCCTCAGTGCCCTTTCCCCACCCGGGGCTTGGCATGGGCATTTTTTGCCCCACAGGTCCAGCCAGAAGGTCTATTCTGGCACCAAGGAGACCATGCCCTACACTTCAGACAGGGACTGGACTTCTCATCAGTCTGATGACTGACATCTCATCAGTCATCCTGCATCTACTTGATGCTCTACTGACAATTTCAGGCTGAAGAGGTCATGCACGTATATATCTATATAAATATATATATATATATATATATATATATATATATATATATATAGGCACTGATTCAGAAAGGCCAGTGAGTCTGTGGTGGCACACTGATACCAGACAGGCTTTGTCACATGGATGTGCTTAAGCTTTTCAGCTCTCTCGGGAAGCAGATTGGTGTTACTTCCATTTTAAAAATGAGGGTTAATTGACTTACTCCCAAAGGCTCCAGCAGAGCCCAGCTATGCAGAGAACAGAGTTGTGTGCTGTCCTCAGGCTGTGCTGCCCCACTTTGGCTTCCCCTCTGTGTCAAGGCCAGAGGCCAAGCTCTGCAGCTCTCCCAAGCACATTGAACTCAACAGCATCAAAAACTTAGTAGAGCACAATTTGGTCCTAAATATGCAAAAGATTTAAACGGGTGATTTGACACACCAAGACAAGAGAGGGACTTCTGAAAAGTAACAAAAGGTTGTGAAATTGCTAAGGGATTAAGTTGTTTGAATCATTGTTCCAGCTTTATTAAAAAAAAGGTATAAATTCATTTCAGTTCTTAGCGGATCTCAAGCTGCCAATTTCTGAGCTTTCACAGCCTTTGATGTGATTCCAACTTTCTATGATGTAAGTGGATTATTCTTTCCTTAATTCTGAAGAGGCCATTTCCCTCCCAGCCCCCTCTAGAAAAACGTCGCAGCAATCAGACTCTAACCAAACACTGACTTTGGCTCATTGTGGATATTAACCCACTCTCTGCAGAGGTCTATTTATCATATGCTTCTTTTGAGACTTGAGTATAAGGGGAAGATACCAGTGGTAAACCGCTATTTTAAATAACAATGATCCTAAAACACACAATGGACCTTACAATCCAGTTCCAAACTGCATACATAAAGAACAGTTAATCCATCCTTTAATACAGCCAACTTTGTGGTGGAATATGGCAACTTTTTAGCATACAGAGCAGCAAAACACAATTTAGACTGCAGCTTGAGGAATAGTTTATCCAACAAAAAGCAAAAGGGAAATGTAGACAGGAAGAATGCAATTATGTAACTGGACTTAATCCAAGACACCTGAGCTGATGTTTCTGGTCTAGCTGAAACAGCCCCAGAACCCTTAAATCAGGGCAACCAGTCAAGACTGTGCACCTTGTGCAGTGGCAGAGACTTCCAGTGGTACCAGGGTCCTTCCCGTGGATGTAGATAAGCTGAATCACTGCAGGTTAGAGGAGGACATCTGCCTACTGAATCCTATATTGAATTATCAGTGTTACAGCCTGTACACTTCTAGAATAGTAATATCTCTGGGAAGACAAATACACCACACGAAAATTGCTGAAATCACATCTCAGACAAGTGTGGCTGAAGATATTGATGTATATCTGGGACCAAAAATAATACAGCTTTTAACAGAGTTTCAATGACAAACTTTGTATTTTCTCTTTTTTGGACAGGTTGTACTTCCTTATGGGGCATCCAGCACCTTTTAAATTACAGTGGTAACCAATGTCCTGAAGGGTCTGGTGAGGCATCCAGGAGCAGGGGGATGCAGAAAGCTTCCTATGGGCACTAAGGAAGAATGACCATTCTGTGCCAGGGCTATGGGGGCATGGACATTACCTCCCTTTTTGGTGACTGTCACAAACTATCTCGTACCATGGGCAAGAACTTGAGTATTGTCCAACCCAAAGAGTGGTTTAGTTTTGCAATGCAGCAGACTTCTACAGATTAAACGCTTAGAACAGACCATCTCCTTTGCCTTGCGCAGCTCTAAGCCTGTCCTATCATGGAAGAGATGTAGCGAATTTGGGGAAATAATCCACTCAATTCTCTGGTATGAGCATGCTCGCAGGTGTGCTGAGGATAATCTGGTACTGCTCTGGCAGGTTTTATTTTTATGGTCTTCTGTTCTATAAGCAGCATCTTCAGGGTTTCTGAATTAATTGCAATGTTTCTCTCAGAAGCAAAACAGCGGTTTGTAAATTTGGGTGTTTAGTTCTTATAGACGCCTTATCAGAAGGTTTTAATGAGCAATCAAATCTCATTACTCGAGACTCACTAGTGATTCTTCTTTGACTGCCTTACTCTTCCTTAAAATTTGGTACACAGGCTGTGAAACCAATATTGCTGTAATAAATATATGCCTGATTTTGGGGATGGCTATGAAGTTGTTGTAAGGCATAAGCATTTAATGAAAGAACTCAAAAGTTGAACAGAAAGAATTCACTTGCATACTCCAGACCTAATTTTTACAGACAATTGAAAACTGGAATTTTGTGTTGGATATGTGTTCAGCAGTTGCTTTCAGGATGTTTTCCCACTGGGAAAAAGGTTGTTTAATCTAACATCCAGTATGCACTAGATGGCACTATTTTATAGCATGTGGAGCTGTTGTTTGTCTTGCAACTGAGTTCATTTCTCTGCAGGGAAAGTCAGTGCTTGGATAGTTGCTACATTTGAAATACTGATAAACAAATATCTTTCACAGGATCTGATTGCTGTTGTTTAATATACATATTGGCTCAAAGCAAAATACTGAAACAACACTTGGTTGGGGATTTTGGCCTGGAATCTGGAAACAAGGTCCATGGCTAAAGCTTTAAATTACAACAACTAAACCAAAATCAACTAACATTTCAGGAGACTTGTGCAGGCTTTGAATCCTTGCAAGCCTCCTTAGCCCATTGTCTGAGCAGTCCTCGAAGCCATGCAGGAGCATGACACCAGAGACAAGGGAGCCTCATAGACATGCATATAATACCCTGTATACACTCGGACACCAACTCATTATCATCTCCAGACCCTGGATTTGGCCTAAAACATACAGCATAAACATGTCCTGCCTGACTATGTAACTTCATCACTCTCATCTGTAAAATCAGGATTTCTCCTTTCCCCTCCTCTTATTGGATTAGGCTGTAAATCACAGCCACGCTCAAGTTTCCCTGTTTTTGGCTGGGGCCTCAAGACTGCTATTACTATGAATAATGCTATGTCTTCATAATGTATTATGGTACCAAAATAGCAATGAGCTATATAGGAAACTGTGTCCCAGGATAATACCAGTATGGTTTTTACAGTCCAAGTGGATATTAATTTGAATAATATTAAGGTTCCCCTCGCAGAATAGCAGACACCAGTTGTTTAAATTTAGGCGTTACACTCTATATACCTGAACCCAGAATGACTCTGAGTTGCTCATTAGTCTGTTGCACACACTTACTGCTAATGTCACTTATGGGACTGTGAGAGGATGAGAGTGAGATCCAGCTATTTTTTCCCTGTGACACAGAAGAGCTTTTGGTGGCTCTGGTTTGTCAGGTCACATTCATTTGCAGTCCTTCTAGGGTTTGAAACTGGCAGACCAACAGCAATGGATAAAGGCAGTAACCCAGTGAGCCATCAAAGCACTCTCCAGAGCCAACAAGCATTTCTGAGGACACCAAGGCCTGTCTTCCCTCTCACAAAAGAATTTCAGCTGGGTTTTGTTCACTAGGTGGCACAGATGCACAAGAGATTGATTTAGAAGTTTTCTCCACAGTTTTGCTGTTGATGTTGTAAATGTGTCCAGGGTAATTTTGAACATGTTTCAAGAGTGATTTAGGCTCCAAAGTTCATTTTTGAAGAAAGACCCATAGTGATATGTTCACTGGGAAGAAGTCAGTGCACTGATTCTTAGTCATCTGAGGCTTGATTCTCTCAGCTGCACTCATGTCCTTCAAGATGAACTGGCTGTATCAAAGTCTGCCCTTCCCTTCTTTGTCTTCTCCCAGATCACAGAATCTGCAGAAGAAAAATTTTCACTAGACCAACACTAACATAATGATATTAATGCACTTTTAATTTTAATTGGAGAGGCAAAATATTTGCAGAAGAAATTTAATACTGAAAAAATTTCCATCAATTCCAATCATGGAGGAAAGAAAATAATGAAAGACCCTAACTGAGTAGCAAGAACAGTATAAACTGGACAACATTAATGGAAATACCAGTAGATGAAAGAGATAGTAGCCATATCCTTCCTCACCTAAGGTTTGGCTGGATGGATGAAGCAGAGGCAAAACCAGTGGCACAATGATGGGGGCTGACCTGTCTTCCTGCTAGCTGCCAGCCATGCAACTTCCTTCTGAGCTGGAAGCATTAGACTGGACATGTGAGCTTCAAAGGCTTAATTTGAGATTCCTTTTCTGGCTTGTCAATACAGGTGGGCTTCATACACGTGCTTTTAGAAAGTACTAGCATAAATCCTAAAATATCTGTGTGGTCTACTTCTTTCTCAAAGGATCTATTTTACTGCTTAAGATTTCCACAATTCCACTAAATTTATATACATACATACATACATACATATATATATATATACACACACACACACATACATATTTAATCAGAAGGAATCCAAGGAGTTTCTCAGGGAGCATAAGTGACTTCCCCACATCTTAAGCAGCTGGCTCTTCCTTCCTCTCATCCTCCCATTAGCTATACACATACATAGATATAGATATAGATATAGATATAGATGATATAGATATAGATATAGATATAGATATAGGCTCCATAAATTCTTTTTGTTAAGGGATAATCAACTCTTGGGTTTCTCTTCCTATCTTTGCTGCTTAACCCTGAAGTTAATAGAAATGATGTGATTTCAAGGTCAAGGATGAGTACAAGACCTGCTGGCTCACAAGGTTTATACTATGCATCAGGAAGGAGCAGGCAGTGGCAGAAAGCCACCACAACCATTAAAATGTAAGTGGAATACTGAAGGTAGGGAGGGCTCAGGCTTTGAAAGCGAGTAACTTAAACATTTTCTTTCCAGACATCTGTAAATTGTTAGTCTGATTTATTTTGAATTAAAAATCATTTTTAGCAGACTGACAGCTTATTTTAATTTTCAGCCATTAGACTTTTCAGATGTTTGAATTTCATGCTGCGCCATTGCTTTTGATGCTGGAGAAAGGTGCCCCTGCTCATCAGGTATATTTAGGTCCTTTACCAATGAATGCTGGTTCTTTTTACCTTCTGTGTACACCATGATCGAATCCTGGAGGCCGTCTACTACTCCTGTTGAAACTCTGATACCATTGTCAGTCCTGTTGGAAAAAGCATTACGCTCACTTCCGAGGCCAGTCAGATGAAGCAGTGTCTTGGTTTAAATTGGTATTGTCAGACACTATAACAAATGTGAGATGTCAATGTCTCTGCATGGAGAAAGCCAACATAAAAGAATTCAAGACTTAAAGCACCCCTGTTCTGGGTTGCAGTGTATTCTAGTACCATCCTCATGAGCTGTTGAAACCAGGTGGGGCCGTGTTTCCTTGCCTCCTCCCTCCAGACTATCTTTTTGTTAACTCCCTCTGGACTATCTTCTGTTAATGACCCCATCAACACCTGGCCTCATGACTCATCATCCCATTGTGAGATGCTCCACCCAGAGGGAGGAACCAAGCATTCCATCCTTGATAAAACCTGAGATTCCAATCACCACAGACAACCTTTCCACTGGATTTCTAGAGGACAGGAGCTACATAATCACCACTGGACCTTCTGAGGAAGAGCAGACCCTTCTACTGGACCACCACTTCAACTGAAGCCATCGCTTCAGAAGGACTGCAGCTGCCATCTTACTGGACTGCTACTGCCACCCTGACTAACAGGGTGTGGTAACTAACTAACTGACTCTGTCAGTTTAACCCAGTTTTCTGCCTTTACTTTTTTTGATTTCCCTATTAAATTGTTATTCTGACTTGGTGCCTCCCACTGGTTTGTTTTCAAACTAGTACAACCCCTTTCTCCATTCCTTCCTCTCCACTGTTGTCATTTTGCTTTTGTTACAGTGGTTATTGTTTGTTCAGAGAAATTACTAATTCTCTCATTCTGGAAATCCAAAACTCAACTTGTACAAGTGTTTTTACCCTTAATTTAAAAAAAAAATTATGGAAGAAAGAAAATGTGTTATATTATATCTCTATCATTCACTGTGGTAGCCAGTACTGACTGGAGTTCAAACAAATGCCTGTGATTCTGAGCTTGGTGCTCTGACAACTGAAATAGCTGGATTTGATATTTGTTTTTTCATCTACAACTGAGTAAGGACTTCCAGGTGGCTCAGATGTGTGCCTTGTCATGATCTTTCTAGAAGGTATATCTAACCCTTACACTTGGTAAAAATGTAAATCTAAATTTAATCAGACTCCTTTCTATGTAAAATCATAAGAGGTAAAAGAAGAGTTAAATGTTTCTACAGATGATAATGTTCAGCATCAGATTATCCACTTACGCAAAAAATTCAAATAATCTGATATGGCTGCATTTTCTTTGATTTCAGGTCCACATGAAATTCTTCCTTGGCAAATCTTCTAGGTTTGCTCAAAAACAGTAGTAAGCTCAGCAGACCTTTTGAGTTATTTTGACACGTCCCAGAACTGACTAATCTCTAATCAAAGTCTGACCACCCCACAATTGAACCCAGTACGGATTGTGGCAATGACACCACAGGGTGTTTCACTTTTATGATTCCTCCTCTTGGTATCTTCTTAGTATTTATGGCAAAAAAGAGTTTCCTGTTGATCACGGGCAGCAGATAACAAACATACCTCCCAGAACACGACTTGACCTCTGAATAGTGTTAGGTTTGGACACTATAGTAACAAGATAAACTAATGTTTCCAGCTCCAGGCCTCCATTCTGCAGACGTCCCCAGGTGCTTGAATTTGTAAATAATATGGGCACTTCACTTGCATGTGTTTCATCAGGAATAGTATGATAAGCATCTTGCTGTGCCTGGGGAAGTACTTGGTAAATGTGTAAGAGAGAAAAAAATCTCCTTCTGTCTGTGCCCATCTCCTTTGAATGTTTGACAAAGTACACGCTGACAGATTCCTGAGCAATCCTCCAAGGCAATGGCTATCCCAATGCTTTCCCAGACCTCCCGCTGTTCTCCCTTGTTGTGACAGGTCCTAAGCCATAGAACTAATGAAATACTTCTACCTAATACAAATATAACAAGCCCAGGATAAACCCAATGGAAATCCATGCAAAAAATCCAGTGAAAAAATGTGCAAACAGAGATTGAAAAAGTGTCTGCATGTTTAAATTCTTAAATTGTATAATGTTTTGGGGGTCCTCAACTTCAAGGGATTCTGAGAAATTGCTTTTCAGGGAAAGTGTTTAATGACTAGATATTAAAATAATGCTTTGGGAGCCTCTGTCCAGCCTGAAAATTTTAGGTCTGAATAACTTAAGTCACCTCTTTTGTACAGAAGTTGGACTGAATATTTTGCATCATCAAGTTTTGCAGCGTTATTTCCATTTCCGTTATTCCCTCACTGCAAGGTATTTCAGTAGCTTTTTTCAGTAGTCTTTCTTGTACGTTTTCTACTGTTATTGGTTTTTTTTAAATTTGGGTGTGTGGTGGTGTTGTTTTGTCTGGTGGGGTGTTTTTTGGGGTTTTTTTTTTTTTTTTTGGTTTGTTTTTTTTTTTTCTCTGACCTTTCTGGAAGCTCAGAGTTTCATAGTTTGACTTATGCCCAGTTATGGGTGAAGTGTGGTATAGATACAAAGTAGATAATGCAGCTCTATAAGCTACCAACTGCTTAATGAAACCGTACCTTTGCAGTAACTGGTGAAGGAAAAACACCTCATTTAATCAGAGGGAATCCAACGAGTTTCTCAGGGAGCATGAGTGACTTCCCCACATCTTAAGCAGCTGGCTCTTCCTTCCTCTCATCCCCCCATTAGCTATTCCCCAGTAATGGTCTCACTGGCCTCTGAGGCACTGACAAGATCATGTAACTTTTAGGGAAGCCTATGGTTGTTGCCACAAATTCTTCTTCCAGCTTAACTAATGGCTTGTGAAGTTAGAAATCCATGTCTTGAATGTGATGGATCTTGTTTGGAAATTGATCCCAGTAGATAATTCTTTTGAAAGAGTGCCTAGATATCAGACATATCCAGGGAAACCTACTTAAAGCGAGGCTCATCTTAACATTCAAGGTCAACAGAGAGATGTGAGAAAGAATCCTTACAGGATAAAAAGACTCATGTATATTAAACTATGTGCGCACAGTCATGCTGAATGATTTTCAAAGCCTTCTTCTTCCTCTTTTTTTTTTTTTTTAAATTCGTACATCATTCTTTGAACTGTCTTTGCAAGCTGTCTTTCCCATGGCACTTGGCCAAGAAAGAGGACACAGGGCTACCCTATCATGGGAAACCCAGAGGAAAAGGTCAGTCATTCTCAGCCCACAAAGAGGACTTATCAATCAGTTGTCAGACCATGAAACTAGAGCATCTGATGTTAAAGAAGTCTGAAATAGATCACCATAAACACCTCACAGCTCTTCTGTAGCAAGTGCAAGGAGGGTATGGGAGGGAATGAGTGAGCTGTTCCTTCAGGTCTGGGAGAAAATGTCATTGTGCAAAAACGTTTTGATAAACTGCCTTGCAGTTTCAGCAAAAATAGTACACCAAGACAACGGTCTGCAGGGCTAGGAGTTTCAGACCACCAAAGGGAGGGGATGCCTGCAGGCAGTGGAGAATAAGCAATGCAGCTATAGGGATTTAAAAGAGTTATCCTTAGTCTCCTCTGTGCTGCTAAGTGTTTAAATAACTGCTTTTCTGGTAGAAGCTATTTTTTCCACATATGTGTTCACAATCTTACTACCAGTTGCACAAATCAAAAAGTGCCTGGGAACTTAGATATGAAGCAGCAGTTGCAGCCAGAAACTCCCAGAAGGTATTGGTGCACCAAAACTAGTGCATAGTGTGTAGGACTTTAATACAAACTGGGTTACTCAAATTGAAGATGCAAACAATAATGTGAATAATTAACTCTGGGGAGGTTCACATCTGTATCTGAAATGTTCCAGCTGCCCTCTCCATGTGTACAAAAGGCTGAACCATAGTGCTGGATCCAAGGAGACATATTCTGGGAAAATTCAAGGCAACATGTAATCTTCCTTACTGGCAGCCCTCTCCTTAAAGAGAACAAAAAAAAAAAAAAAATGAAAAAAGCAGATGTGAACTCTAGGAGCATTATGGACATTTGTGGTTTTAATATGGACTCTATGTGTACAGTTTTTTAAAAGAAAATAATTAAAGTGGAGAGAAATGCTAAACCTAAGTCAGAGGGAGTCTTAAAATCCAGTTGGGTAGGTATTGTAATATACATTTTTCTGTTAAGGGTACTTGGCCCTAAATTTGTTTTATGTATGTATATATATATATATCTATATATATACACACACACACATTTAGAACAGAGGGCTGGCTGTTGGCTGTAGTCAAACCTTGCATGACTTCATTCAGGATGCCATTTCTCAGGTTCATTAGGGGTTATTTTAGTCTTGTAACACCTAATATTAATTTGGATTTAGACAGCAAATAGAAAGCTGATGCTAGCTTAGATTCTGGTCTCATTTTGTTAAAGTATCTGTTAATGGTCAAAGTAGAAGGGTTTGGGTTAATCCAGAGATGGACTCAAGATGTTGCCAGTCTTGAATCTGGACAAACATTTAAAAGCTCAAGTGTGAGGTGGGTGGAGGGCTACTTGGACCATTATAAATATTTCAAGATGATGAATAAACAAAGGATAGATATTTTGATTTCATTCTATTTCTGTTATCAGTTGCCAATTCTTTACAGTCCCCACCCTAACTTTTAAGGCTAAAGCCAGACTGCAGAACTGTTGTAAATCTCCTCCTGAAACTCTCAGCTATGACAATTATTAGACTGAATCAGTTTGCACTGCTGAGCTACATCATCCTCTCTGGCTACAGCTGAAAGTGTTCACTAGTCATTTCTCATCCAGGTAACATATTTAATGTGTTTTTGAAGTGAACACCAGATCTGACTGCCTCTTGTAGCTGATAGGCATTGCACTGCACGGGAGCATTTGATGGAGAGGGAAATCCACTTGTGAGGACCAGGTAGTGCTGAGTTGTAGTGGGCTGAGATGTGCTTCTTGCTCATCTCCAGTGCTGCTTTGGAATGATCAACCATGACCATCTTGTCACAGAAACCTCTGCATGGTGTTTCTCACTAACATTGTCCCTGTCTAAGCCACTAGTGAGATTTTAGGCAGAGTTCTTGCTAGTAAACCATCCGTGTGCCTTGGAGAGGAGCCAGACCCAAAAATCTGATGGAAAATCAAAATAGAAAGAGATAAAAAGTGGGAGACAGAGAGAGAGATAGAGAGAGAAAAGTATAGAAAGGAAATGGGGAATACAAAAAGTTTTCAGCAGTGTTTTGGATTTCTGGGCTGTATCCTCAAGCAGGTGTCTGCGTTGATTTGCAGGCAGGCAGAATCAGCCAGATGTGAACTGGGAGTGCTGTGGCTGTGTTAGGCCAGTGCTGAACCTGGGTAGTCCGAAGCTGGCTCTCAGCAGGGCTTGTGTGCACTGCTGGGCTAACCATGATGGTGTGATTTCACATTTGGAGCTGTCGGACTTGGAGGGCACAAGCAGACTCACTTCTAGTTCAGCCCAGAAAACAAAATACAGATATGCCCTTGTGCAGGTAAGAAATTCCAGCAATCTTTCTGTCACTGGCAGTGCTGAATTTATAACCTGGTCACACATTAACACAGACGGAATGCTGCTTTTTCTTACATCCATGGGGGTCCAAGGCCTGTATAAAGACCATCCATGAGTGAAAGGTAGTGTTATACTCAAAACTGTGTTTTTTGTTCTGCAGAAAGAAAACACACCTTGTCTGTAATGTCAAATGTTATTTGTGTAACTGAATTTCTATCAGTATAATTAATGACTAATGAAGAGAAAAGGAAAATAGAGTATAATTCTGCAAAATACCTCAAAAATGATGCAGTTAAAATTGCTATATACATACTCCTTTGCACATACCCTTCCTTTGCAGTTATGCACAACCTTCCCCTGCCCCTTGGCTCACTGGCTTCAGTCTGGAAGAGGAGTTAGTGTGTCATCAGTGTCCTAAGTCCTAAACAAGTAGGGCTATGAAAGTGGTGTTGAAGGTCTTTCCCTCTAACTCTAGGGTACATTTTGGACTATTTTTAGACTATTTTTTTTCTAGTGTCCTTTAACACTTGAGGTTTTTTTATTAGTCTTCACCTCCACATTACACCCAGATTTGATGTTTGGAGTGTCTACATCAATTAGCTACTTGCTTTTGCTCACTTTATTCACCTGAATAGCAGTTTTACACATTCTTTGCATGTGCAGTTCTTTACTTAGTGAGAGAGTTGCACTCCCAAAGCCTCCAGTGCTGTCTTGTGCCCTCTCTCATCATGCAGTGCCTGTACTCCTCTCCGCTGTGACCTGCATCCTCACACTCAAGCCTTCTGCTGTCATACCTTGCCCTTACACCTAAATTATTTTGTTGTTCTAGATGATTTAAGTCTAGTTCATTCATTAATACAGGTGAGCTGCTTGTGACAGCTGACTCTATAAAAATTATAGCTGTACAACGTCATTAACCAAAGATAAGGAAATAAAACAGACAAACCAATTGCCACATGGTCATTAAAAATTACTTTTACAAGGGGATAAAACTAAAAAAAAAAGCTCTAGGCAAGCTGAGACAAGTCCAGACAAGGCTTGAAGAGTTAGTAGAAAGCTGTGGATCCAGGGGCAGCCACAGCTTCTCTGGGCACCCTGTGCCAGGCCCTCCCCACCCTTATGGAGAACAATGCCTTCCCAAAATCCCACCTAAATTGCCCCGTGTCACTTCGAGGCCATTAATTCTCATGCAAATGATGCATAAAGGATCAAACCATTTTCTTTGCAGTTTTGCCTGCAGAACAGAAGGACAGCATGACCCTGGCACCATCCCACTGCCACTGCTTCATTTCTAACCTTCCCTCCCCGAGCTCCCACTCCCAGACATCTCATCCTGTTGGGTTACCCTGCAGCGTGATAGCCAGCAGGAGAAGCCTGAAGGTCTAGGCTGGAGAGCCCTCCAGCAAGGCAGAACACACACACACACACAAAGAGGGAGGGGGAAGAGCTCCTCACCCGAGGGACCTACCCTCGGGCTGGTCATAGGATCACGCAGGCAGAGGTGGAGAATGAGGGAGGGGACTCTCTGTATGCTATTCCACACAGAAGTTCATGCACGAAAAGGGACAGGGATGAAGAGCTGAAATTACCAGAGAGTCCAACGATTTTATACTGGGGATGGAAAGGCGGGGGGATAAGGGATACAGCCAATGGGATAAGGGGAAAGAGGCGGAGTTAAGGCTGAAGGAACCAATGGGAATAACACTTGGGGAAGGAACCAATGGGGCATCCAATAGAACAGAACTTTTTAGAACTTACACATATTAACCAGGGGAAATGACTATTTACAACATCATGCATAAAACAAGAGGGGAAAACAGGACCCAATCATATAAACTTATGCGAGCTACGGAATTGGGGGATTGTGGGTTCTCAGCCTAAACACAGAGTGAGTGGCTAAGCCTTGGTGCCTGACCACCACAGCTTTGAGTCTGTTGACTTCTCAGGGATTAGGGTGGTTGCAGCTACCCGCACTGCCCCATCATCCCACCCGGATTCTGCTCTGGGGACCGCACAAATTCTGTAACCAGGCTTGGGTTTGCAGGAGCAGGAGGCAAGCGAGGCAGAAGCAGCCAGGATGTTCGTTAGCGCAGCGAGAGCAAATGCCCACAGGACTTTACAGGTGGGGAATTAATTATGTTTCAGGGTTTGTTTCCTTTTGCAAAATGCCACAATGGGAAGGTCTGACTTGTCTCAGGGGTCTTTGACAGTCTATTTTCTTTCTTGTACCAATCAAATGGAATTTGTTTTAAATATCTCCTAAACCAAGCTGGCATGGGGACTTTAAAAGCCCCTGCTAGTAACCAGAACATGCTGAGCACCCCCAGCAGGTCAGAAAGCACCTCTGTGCTGCAGACCTGAGGGCAGAGCCTCTCCACAAACACTGCGGGATCCCTGGAATTTGAGGCAAAATATTATTTCATAGAGAAATAACAACTGTGGGATGGTCTCCACCCTCGCTCCAGTGCAGGTTCTGGAGAAGAGCTGCAGTGACAAACCCAGCTCCCAAATCCCAGCATCAGTCCTGCCCCACTGGCACTCAAAGCTCAAAGCACTTTGCTTTCAGCCCTTCTGACTTTGGCTGTTTTCTCCCAGTGAAATTATTTCTGGGGAACGCTCTTCCTGCAAGCCCAACTCACGTTCACTGGAGTTAAAATCAGCTTCAGTGAATAAAATTTATTTTTTGCTAAGGTGTGACGCAGCAGAACAAGGACCAGACAGCATTTGGGATTTACAAGGTGGTTTTACAGAGCAGCTGCTATCTTCCAATCTCCCTTGCTCCTACTGCATTTTTTTCCCATAAATTCCTACCTGTGGGAGCAGACACTGATCCCATTTTCCCTGTGCAAAGGGGAACTGCAGTGAACCACACAGAAATGAAGACCTGTCCTGCAGTGAACTTCAACAGCTCCAAGCACAGGCTCCTATTTTTGCTTTTAAATGTCTGTTCCAGATCAGTCAGATATTTGCAACGAAGTCTTAGGGAGTCCAACACAGGAGGGGAAGAGGGAGAAGAAATCCCAGGGAAAGGTAGCAGCAGGACTCCAGGGGGTGTGGAGGGATGGAGGAGCAGCAGCACTGGGATGGGGGGCAAGGAGAGGCTCTGGGTAATCCCTCCCTGCTTTCCCAGCACAGCAGTTACGGTCTCTGACACTGAATTGTTAAATTCTCCTGCTCTGACCCACTTCTGCAGAGGCTACATGAATGCAGACCCAGGAGGGCTAGGATCCCTCGGAGTGGGAGAAGTTGAGGACTGAAATTTTGCCTTGGAGTGACATTCAAGGAACAGCCTTTGGGTTTGACCATAATGACCTTTAATGGAGACAGGTGGGGTCATTTAGTATACAGAAGTAACATCACACCTCTTCCCATTTAATTTCTTTTAGTCTCCTTATAAATCTGTAGCAAAAGTGCACTTTTAACAGGTTTTAATCTATAGCATACATCTTTCAATATTATCTCTCAGTCAGGTGTTTTATTTGTAAAAAGCTATCACCAGGTATATAGATGTCTAGTTTTAGTGGTTTTAGGTCAAATATGCATTACCCCCTGATTTCCTTTCTGTGAGATAAGCATTAGGAGAAAAGCAAAGCAGGCACAAAACTTAATATAAAGAAGTTTATTAACAGACCTAAAAGAAAGAAATGAAAAAACAATCAGAACAAACTTTTAGAACTCTTTTCCTCCCCCACTTTTCTCCCCCTCTCAATCAGTGTTGCAGTTCTTGAAAAGGGAAAAGAGGGTTTTTCCTCCTGATTTACGTGGTTTTTCAAAGTGTCGCCGTCTGCAGGTTTGCTTAGAAATTAGCAATCTGCTGGGGTGTAACACATCTCTTTCATGAACCCTTTCACAGCTCTTTCAACTGTAAAACATGGGCCATCACATGGGGTTATCACTCTTTTAAGGATGGGTCATTTTTGGCCTGAACACCAAGGCTTTTTTTTCGCCACCCGGTTTTAAAAGCCTCTCACTGCTTTTCAGATATAGCCTGGCATGGGCATTCTTCACAACCTTTACAAGCCACATGAAAAATTGTCCATCCCCCCCATGTACTTCAAATAGATTAAAGAGACAAACAGTTTGTGACATTACAGTTTCATACCACGGCAATGCAAGAAGATTTTTAAGCTGCGCACGAGAAACGCGGCACCGCCCTTTTCTCTCCTGGAGCCATTGTAGCTTCGTCCCACATGACCTTGCTTTCTCTTTCTCTCTGACCTTGAAGTCTGTCGCAGAGTCGGACACGAAAGGAACACGCAGACTCAAGCAGCAGGTCAATACCACCAAGCAGAGCAAGGGCCAGAAGGCAAGAGAGAGCCCAAAAGCCCTGCCCTTCTTTATCCTCTCATTTTTATATCTTTCTTAAAACAACCATACATTGGTAGATGAGGTTAACACCTCTGCAATTCTACAGGATAGGAACACAATCTATCATCTTTCCCTGCCTAGGAGAAAGGAATGAAAAACAATCCAGAAGTCCAAAAACAATCGAGGCCAGTTACAAAAACAAGAGCTATGTTTATAGAAAATGCATGAGAAATTCTGCTACAGAAGTACAAACATAGAACACTGGAAAATCCAGGACGACAGAAGTCGCCATGTTGGAAAGTGTTACCATTCAGGCTCCGCTGCTGGCACACAGTGTCTTCTTCAGTTCAGCACGAAGTGTGCTGGCTGCAGGCTGGAGGCTCCGCCGGCTCCCGCTGGCACCGTTTGGGAAAGAGAGGGATCCACCAGTCCCAGGGAACTGCGTCCGACAGCCTCATAGTTCCTCCTCCCAGCGACCCAGCGTCCGTGCTGCGGCGCTAGGAAAACAGGGGAGCAGGGGCTCCTGGCCCAGCCCAGCGGGGCCCAGGGCTCTGACGCCCCTGCCTCCATCCCCTCCCGTCCCCACAGCTGGAATGGAAAAAAACCCCAAAATCCCACCTTTCCACGGGGTTTAAATATGTAAAATTGAGAGAAGTGTGACTGGTCCAAAAGGCTGTCAATTTAGGATCAACCCACTACACTAGTGTACTGCATTAGTTTTTGTATTTAGTCTTTAGATTATTTTTAACTCAGTGCTCTCTCTCTCTCTTTTTTTTTTTTTTCATTTTTTTGCAAGTCTCAGTGATGATAGTCTTCTGGTGGCATCACCAGGAAAGGACTCACAGCTTGTGTCTGGAGAAGGGGAGAAGACTCTTAGCCAGGAGCAATTGTCATACAACAGGAACAAGATGACAAGAACATTTGTTGCTGTTGAATGTGTTCCTTAAAATGGCAGTACTCTGTATAATAAAAAATAATTTAAAAACCCCAATGTCCATATTCCATGTGCCAGGAGAATGGAAGCTGTACCCAGCTGGAATACAATGGCAATGGTTCATTTGCATTTTGAAGGCAGGAGTTAATTGATAAACATCACGTTTGTGGTCATGAGAGGAAGGAAGACACAGGCAGCACGAGGAGCTGTGAAATGCTGCTTTCCTGAGGACAGCGTTTCGGTAAAATATTGAATATCCTGCACAAGCCACAGAATTGCATAAGTTAAAGATCCTCAAGAACAACGAGTGCTGGGGACAGGTGAGGGGCTGTGCTGGGAACAGCCGCACTGAGGACACACAGCTCAGGGACCCAGCAGGTGAGGACAGCCAAACTCATTCCCACTGGGAGGCTGGGGCCAGCTGTGACAAGCTTTGGCACAGCAACAGGACTTCTCCAAAAGAAACTTGCACAAGATTTGCTGAGATTTCTCACAAACTTCCTTGGTCTTTTCTTCGTAGTTATCCTTGAGATTATGATATATACACAGTAATGGATAATAATTGTTTCATTTCAGTCTTCAGAAGACCAGCAATTTTCCCTGGGAAGCAAGGCCTAGACAGATAAAACAATCAGAAGCGTTTTAGGGTGTGTTGTGGTTCCCAGACGGAGACAAACATCACCTCCAACGACTGGAACACTGCTCAGGTAATGTCTGGTGGGTTGGTTGGTTTCCCCATCACTGGGGATCCCAGGTGCCCCCCCGACCGGCTCTGGGATCGGCAGCAGTCTGCGCCCTGAGACACTGCAACGCGCTGGGGCTGGTCCTGCAGGTACCCCGAACCCCCCCAAACACCCCAAAACACCACAGCACACTGGGGCTGGTCCCTCAGGTATCCCCAACTCCAAAAAAGGATCCACAACAATCAATGGGGGGCCAAATAATGAGTCGAGGGGTGCCAAAAAGAGAGCTATTGAAGTCAATGGGGGCTGCCAAATAGTGACCCCAGGGGGGGTGCCAGATAGTGAGCTATAGAAGTCAATGGGGGCTGCCAAATAGTGACCCCAGGGGGGGTGCCAGATAGTGAGCTATTGAAGTCAATGGGGGCTGCCAAATAGTGACCCCAGGGGGGGTGCCAGATAGTGAGCTATTGAAGTCAATGGGGGCTGCCAAATAGTGACCCCAGGGGGGGTGCCAGATAGTGAGCTATTGAAGTCAATGGGGGCTGCCAAATAGTGACCCCAGGGGGGGTGCCAGATAGTGAGCTATTGAAGTCAATGGGGGCTGCGAAATAGTGACCCCAGGGGGGGTGCCAGATAGTGAGCTATTGAAGTCAATGGGGGCTGCCAAATAGTGACCCCAGGGGGGGTGCCAGATAGTGAGCTATTGAAGTCAATGGGGGCTGCCAAATAGTGACCCCGGGGGGGGTGCCAGATAGTGAGCTATTGAAGTCAATGGGGGCTGCCAAATAGTGACCCCAGGGGGGGTGCCAGATAGTGAGCTATGGAAGTCAATGAGGACTGCGAAATAGATAGTGAGCTCTTACAGTCAATGGGGTCTGCCAAATAGTGATCTCTGGTGGTGCCAGAAAGTGATCTGTTAAAGTTAATGGAGTCTGCCAAATAGTGACCTCTCCGGGAGTACCAGAAAGTGATCTATCGAAGTTTATGGAGTCTGCCGAATACTAATTCAAAGGGTGCCAGACACAAAATAGGCATCCTGTGTTTGAAGGCTTATTTGAAGATACGAGCTTCTTAAAATGAAGACAGATGAAATTCTGGAGTGACACAATTTTTCCCTCCCTCTTGTGCTATAGTGCATATAGACTATTTTAACAGGCTGTTACTTTCTCCCACATATTCTGCAGTGGCTTTAGACACAGTTTAACAGAGCCAGGTTGGTTTAGCTCACTGATATAAAAAGAAAATAATTATTCAACCCCAAGTTTTGGCCTCCATTGCCCACGAGTTCAATACCTGATTCTGTTAGCATGCAGCCACACATTTAACAGCAGTGATGCTGAAGCCATGAAATTTCCCTCTTTAAAATGCTCCAATTAATTCCAAATCGTGGAAGAACCAGAAATAAGTTTGGAAAAAGCTCAGCAGAACAACGGCATGAAAACAACCACCCTCAAGAAACCAGTTGCAAGAAATAAAGCACAACAGCATTGGTAATATTTTATCCTTCAAAACAAAGAATGGACGTGGTTCTAATAATTCTGGTTATTTTTAGGATGCTGTTTTTCCTCTTCACACCATTCAGTGCTCTGCTATTTCTGTTACAATTGGAGATGCCTTCCAGTTTTGCCACTATGGTGCAAACCTCAGCAGCACTGGAATGGCCATCAACACCCTACTTAATGAACAGAATTCTGTGTGTTTGGATAGCTGGGTGTCTGAAATATAAACTGCTAGAAACACACACAAAGTCAATTAACTGGGTGTCTAATGAGCTCAATAAATACCACTTAGTTGGCCTTACTTGGAGTGTGAAGACATGGGGCATCTCCCGGCTCTCAACACAACCTTGATGACCAGCTCACAGAAATATAATTCTGTTTCTAGTGAGTTATGCCAAAATTGCATTTTCCCATCATAAATAGGATGCCACAGAACCACTGATTCTCTGAACTAACTTAGGAACAACATCCTCTCTGCACAGTTGCTGCCCCGCAGCTCCAGCCCAGAGCCACGCAAGCTGACAGATGCAAAAATGCAGCTTTTTAGAGGGTTCATGGCTACACCAGGCTGCCAGAAATTCAAAAGGAGTATTACTACACGAAGGAATTATCCACCCAGTCCATGTCATTCATCTCCTGCATAAAAACTTCCACTCCTCCCACTGGAGGGGTGTTCTTAGAAAAGTAACACATTTTCATTTTAAAACCTCGCCTGCACTGCAGCATCAGTGTAAAATCTTCTCTGGAATAGCATATGAACAATGGACACACTTTATCAGCTCTCACTTTCCAGCTAAACATTAAAATCTTAGAATTAGAAATGTACCAGAGTAGGAAGGGTTCTCTCACAGACTTTACAAGAAATACACTTATATTTCTGGGTTTCAGATGAAATTATAGCTTGGTTAATAACCACACTGCAGGATGTGGTGTCTAAGCTCAGTCCCACTCTAAGTGAGAAGTGCTCATCGATTGAGTTCTCAGAGAATCCTGTTAAGCTCCAGATTGGGATATGAATTAAAAACCAGCATTTCAAGCACAGAAAATTCACTTACATTGACCAAGCCGAAATAATGCTCATTCACAGGGAACTGCTCAGGACCAATCTCTTTCTCCAAAGCAGAGGCATTGGCGCCCTACAAAAAAACAATGTTTATGTTAGACAATACAAATTTCCTAAACAGCCCCAAAGATTAGGAAATTATTTACTTCCACTGAAAATCAGCACTTTGTGTTTGCTGTGTTCTTCAGAATTAAATGAATATGATGCTTTATTATCATAAATGTATCAAGGTTTCATTTAAAATCTCAACTCCATTAGCCAGAATTAAGAGTTATCTGATCTGACAGAAGGGTTTTCTGTATCTGAGTTTATTTGAAAATTCACACAATCAACTGTTCTCACTTAAAACACCAGGTTAGCCACAGTGACCTAGAAACAGCAACTTAATTTAGTCCAGAACGTGCTGTAAAAATAAATTTAGCCTGTATTTTTCTACCTTTATTTTGCAAAATACTATGGGCAAGTGAAGTGCGATTACAAACCCCTAAAAGAATGGAAATAAAGAGTTTTATCACGGTCTCAGATCACCTGAAAGTGCTTTGGCTTTGCTACCTTTAATCTCAGGGTGATGTATTAAGCTCACAGTGCATTTTGACACGTCCTTGAGTTTCCAGCAGTACAATGAGGATGGAATTTGCTGTTTTAGATACAACTGAAAAACACCACATGAAGCAACAACTAAGGCATTCCAATGTTTTATTTTGAATTTTAACTTGGTCCACTCTATATTCAAAGTGCATTTATATTTATGCATCTGTTTCTAAACCACCAACATCTTATGGATGGGAATACCTTGGGATGTGGTGCCTCCCCTCATTCCTCTCTGTCCTGTTCTTTAATGTTTCTTGCTGATGCTCCAACAATCCTGAGCTTGTTTGATGCAGAATCCAAACACTTTGGATTCCTAATTGTGTTTTAAATATCTAAGTCACTCTAACCTTGTCCAAGCAGAAATCCTTCTGCACAGGTGAGCCATCTTCAGAGGCCTCAGAAAAGCATTAAACCAAAAATTACAGTCCAGCATAACTCAATTAATTTATTCCCCTGAAGCTACCAATGCTTTTTAATCTCTGAGCAAACATTTTAATCATCTCCCTATTAATACAAACCACAAGTAGAGACTGTAAGGACAGTTCCATCCAGATTGTCCTAAACAGAGAAATAACTAAAAATTTTCTAAAAAACCAGAAGAGAAACAAAGAACTAATCTGCTTTAACAGTTGTAGTTGGATGTCCCCCATCAGATTTACAGTGAGTTACATTTCTCAAAGCAGATAAAATGAGGCAGGCTCAGAACTGGGTACTACAAACCCCAGAAAACATTCCCAGGGTGCTGACAGATTTGCAAGCAGAGCTCTGCTTAAGCAGCAATCATACACAACATTTTTGAGGAATCAGTGCCAGTTTAGGCAGCTCCTTTCATTTGTTTCCCCGCAGCCATTCCCTGCTTCCAAGGAGCTCTTTTTCCCTCCACTTTCTCCCCCCAAAAAACCCAAATCAAACCTAAATAAAAGAACCGTCAGTGAGGAGGATCTGCTGACAGGGGTCTCTCCAAGGGCTACCTCAGCTCTTCACTCCCACTGCTCTCATCTGGCTTTGGGAAATGGTGTAATAGGAGATGATCACCCAAATTCCATGGAAATGCACAAAAGGTGAAAATTCCAGAATTTTCAGCCTGGAAATCAGCACTGGCTCCTGCTGAGGTTGTTTTGCTCTTACATGCTGCATGTTTGGAGATTAGGAAAGGAACATTTGTAAATCCTGCGAGCTTGTGAAGTTCAGTTTCAATTTCTCTGGAGTGTCCTCGCCCCCACCATGATCTCCAATATTATTTAGGGAAACACTGGAGAAAAGCCCATTAAAGGAGGGATCAAACCTCACAGAACCAGGGAAACCTGACAGCCCAAATGCTCCAGCTGGAAAGCAACACATGGAATAAATACCTAAACAAAGAAATAACACCCTAAGAGTTTTAATTTTCAATAAAACTATGCTATAATTTAATAACCTGCCATAAACCAGGGTTGTCAACCAAGCCACCAACTTGTATCCCATTTGTACCTCTCCATTTAACCTGACAGGTTACAGGTGAGTTTTTTCCAAGGGTTGCCTTGTATCTACTGCCTAAACTTTATCAATTTGGGTAAATTAAGTGCAGAGGCGATTTAAAAATTAAGGTTTCCTTAATAAATCAAATTATAGTTCATGTATTATTTACAATTGAAATCGTGGATGCCTCATCCCTGGAAGTGTTCAAGGCAAGGTAGTGATGCCATGATGAGTTTTTGCCTTTTCGTTTATACCCCTGTAATGCCTTTTTATAACTTCTGTATTCTTAGTGCTTTTTTTGCCTACATTCTTGGACTTGTTTGTTAAGCTGAGAGACTAAAACATTTTAGAGGTTTTGTAGTTAGGGATCAAAATGCCCCAGGCCCCAAGGCCCTCTCCAGAACACATTTTGTAAACTAAGATAGAACCATCCAGGGGAAGGTTCCTTGGGGAGGGGGGCTCATTCGAGCCCCTCACTGGGGAATCTTTTATAGATATGCTAATTAGTAAGACCTATAATGTTATACCAGATCTTTTGGGGTGTGCAATGTGTAGTGCATTGGGGTGCATTCGACCTGGACGTAATGCACCTGAGGATCCTTAAAATAAATACCAAGGTAAAATCCCTTTTTCCCTTCTAATCATGTTTGACTCTGGATTTTTAGACCAGGAAAAGGCATCAGTAGGACCAGCCTGGGATAGTGGAATGTGTCCCTGCCCATGGAATGGGATGAGCTTTAAGGTCTCTTCCAACCCAAACCATTCCAGGATTGTGTGATGATTCTAAATTTTATTGCCAGAGAACATTTTAAATTCATAAAATCATAAAAAACCCAGAGCAGGACTCAAAGCACTTGTGGGAGGAATCAAAAAAATCACAGTTTAATCATAAATAGTTATGAAGATGCAAACTTGCAAATTAAATACTGAAAAAGCTCTAGGAAATGCAATGCCCAGAATTCTATGGAAAAATAATTCCCTGGCAGAAACAGAGCTGATTCACCATGGAGTCAATGTCCAGGAGAACTGCACTAAACAAGGCAATGAGGATACAGTAGGGAGAAAAATCCACTTTATGGTGAGGGCACCACTTGGCCTCAGTCATGTTTTGGGGTAAGGTCCAGAACTGCAGTCTAAGTTCATCTCCTCCCAATCAGGGATCTCTGCAACTCAATTTGCAATTCGCCAATTAACCCAGTGCATATGAAACCTCGTCCAGCCCGAGCCATGTCCTGCTGCAAGCAAGCCTAGGAAGGGCTTTGTTGTGTTCCACACCTCTTCCCACACCAGCCAAAAGGTTTTTCCATCTACCACAGCTCACAGGAATATTTGCTCACGAGGGGGACTGATAGGACCTCTGATTGCACTTTTCAGGTCATTGCCCAGCTTTGATGAAGCAGGAATCTCAGTTACCTGATATCTGACTCTGCTGTTTTCTGAAGGGTCCCTGCATTTCCAGGAGAGTCTTTCAGCCCTCCATAACCTCATGGGCTATGAGGCATGAGGTGATGCAGCTCACTGTTGTGGCTCAGGGCAATATGAGAATTCAGGCTTTCTTGTTCCAAAACATTCAATACTTGTGAACAGTAATGAATCAATTGATATTTGCTGTTAGCAGCAAAAGGCTTCTTGCAAACTCCTCATTCTGCAAGTTAAAGGACATTTTTCAGACACAGACACACATGTAATTGGCATAAAGCACTGGAGAATTGTGTCCAGATTGTGTACAAATCTATAAATGTGCAGGAATCAGGTTTTCCATCTGTAGATACATATTAGTTCATAATGTAGGGAAATAGCAGGATCTGTGTGGGGGTGGGCTTTTATTTTATCATATTATTCTATTTTTTCTTTTTCCACGTGTTTTGAGAAGACACTTAATTAGTTTGCACAATCCCTAGGAAATATCCCACTTGCACAAGGAAAGGATAACATGTGGTAACCTCTGCACCATCCAGTTGGGCAGCCAGCACTTTTCTCCTTTTTCTTGTTTCTTTCTCAGGTGTGTGGCTATTTTTCATATCCAGGACAGTTCCATTTCTCTGCTCAGTCAGGCACTCAACCTTTTTGCCTAATTATATCTGATGTTTTACTCATAGCATTATGCTCTTCTTCAGAGGAAATGAAAAGCAGATTGTCTCCTTGGCAGTGAAGAATAACAAATGTGCTGCACTGAATAGCTGCTAGATGAAAAAGTGCCACAATCTGCCTCCGTGCCAACCAGTGCTAAAGACACTCTGACTGACAGGAGGCTGCTCTGAGAACTACTCCCTTCTCCCTTGATGTCTAAAAGTGCTCTGCAGTAAAGTTAAGGTTACTTTGCAGTGAAGGAATTGTGGATATCTGATTAGGCAGAAGGTGCTGAAAAATTTCCAGCAGAATTTTAAAATTCGTTTCAGCAAAGTTTCATTGAAAGGAATTATAATAATAATAATAAATTGCTCTGTTTCAATAAGGTTGAAAGAAATTTCCTTATCTGGACACACATTTTTATTTTGGACTTTTGTTTTTGAGTAAAATTTGATTTATGTATTGGACTTCTTGCATTTAAAAAAGAATTAACCTCTCCCTCTGGAAGAAAATATATGTATATTGGCAAATTAAAATATATTCAAAAATCAAAATATAATGACATATTCTGGCTTTCAAAACAGGATATTTTAGTGAACCTGATTTCAGTGCTTTTTTTTTTGTTGGATGTTTTGCCTCACAGAAACATTGTAGATTTTGTCTTCTTTAATGCTGGGTACAATTCCTCCTTCCCTTCTGAACTAATAAGACCCTAGAATTTGGATAGTTTTGTGATTGTAACTATACCTGAGCCATCTATACATGTTACTTACACATTTCATAAGTTATTTCAGATTCCTCATATTCATTTTACCAAAAAGCTTTTTATTAAGAGTGTGCATTAAAGTCGGTGAATGTTCATGACTTTTTGCAGAGGAGGCACAAGTCCAACGTTTGATTTACTTCCTTTAAAATTTGCAGAGACTGACTATTAGATCAGAGTCAAAAAATGGAAGAATGAGCAGAAAAAACTGTGACAAAAAGTACTTACCTCAACTTTGTGTAATTCCATCCTATTGCATCCTGTACTGACTGTCAGGCTGCCTTGCAGGAATGAGAGGTCTGAGTGCCTTGGGGGACTTCCAGGGCTTTTTGTTCTGGGGAGAATCAAACATAAGGAAGCCAGAAGTCCTTCACTGGTGCTCAGTGCAAAGAATTCTGCTCTAAAAATCCTTTGGTAGACTGGATTTGACAAAATCCTTTGAACAACTCTTGCCATGAGGATCATCAGACAACCTATTTTTCTGTTAGTCTTCTCCCAGTGTTACCTAATTTCAGTGAGAAGTATGAAATGTGAAACCCATGATGGCTGCATGTCCTGCTGGTTATGGTGCTGAAGCAGAAAGTTTTCATGTGACTTGTCATACAGTTCTGCTCACAGCAGGCTCTGTTTGACACCTTCACAGCACATGTTAGGAGTCACATTTCATATTTTAAGGAATGTGCAATGAGAGTTTGTAGGGGGCAAGCCCAAACAAAAGATCCTGTGGAATTAGCCTAATTACCCCAGGAGAGGTGGTTGTAGAGGTCTCTATTCAATCCCATTCCAAATGATTTCTCGCTTTCCAAATCACTGCAACCACGCCGAGTCTCTATAAGATGTAGTTCTTGGTTAATCTGTGATAGTTTTTTTTCAAGTTTTACTTCTTTGTGTTAAGCAAATTAACTAATTTTACCTGCTCTGCCAACTCTCTACTCAAGACAGGATTATTCACATCTGTCTAATTTTCCCATGTGATCTCCTAACCACAAATGCCTGCTTTTTGAATTTTCTTTTTGATTGACTACTGAGCTATCTCATTACTGCATCTGTGCAGTCTTTCTTCTGCCTTTTCACTGAAGGTTGGGTGTGGCACTATCTTGCATTTTACCTTTCACTTACACAGACAAATTCTAGCCTTTCATCATCACATTATACCACTGTGCAAATGAGAAGCTCATAAAAATTGTCTATCCTTCCCTTGACAGCCAGAAGGCATTGTCAAATATATCTTATTCGTGTTGCTGTTATCAGTCAGAGAGGCTCAGTCTCCAATTAGATCATGAATTTCGGCTTTGAGTCGTCATTACTGCTCAGTCTTATTAGAAATATGAGGCAGAAATTTGTTTTTGTTTGTATGTGCAAGGAAATGCTGGGTTATTGTCTGGAAATGGCTCCTCTGACCTGGGATAGTTCATCAAGACAAGCACTGATGAAAGTGTCCTGGGACTGCCAACATCACCTCTGAGAGATGGACACCAAAGCGCATCATGGCAAGATAAAGTCTGGCTTAAAATCTGTCCTGGAGGAGGATGGACAGCTGTGGCTCTATGGCCCTTAAGGGACTGGCACAGGGACTCAGAATCAAAATATTTCTTGTTCCTAATGATTTTATTGAAAAGCTGTCTCCTTTGTCTTTCTTTCCCATTTTCTGCCTGGCTCTGCTGGTGATATTGCCACTCTGGAGTCTTAATAGAATGCCCTTTCAGAATAAGGAGCTTCTATTTCCATCTATTCATATCTTCTGGCTTTTCTAGGTGAGTTGCCAAGTTATGCCAAGAGACTTGAGACTGTGGCAGTGCTGTTAGCTCCTCTTCCTCTCCAGCTTCTCTGTTCCTTCTCCAGCTCTTGAACAGCGGGACAGAGTCCAGCACTGCAAAGGCACATGGAGTCTCTGAGCACCAGATGGACCAGACAGTACAGGGACCTGCCAGGACAGAGCAGGTTTTGCCACTGTTCTGTATTATGTTAAAGGTAAGGAGAACAGTCTCCCATAATGCAGGAGAGAGTAGCTAAGTTGTGGAAAGAAAAAACATTGGTTTGATCTGGAGATTTTATAGTGTAAAGATTGGGTCCTATAAACAGATCACTTCTCCTCCACAAGATCTGCTCTAAGACCAGCTAGGGACAGCTGGTGAGACTTTTCAACTTGTAAACAAAGGATATGGAAACAGAGTGAAAAGGAGGATGACACTGAAGTCTTAATTACAAATAAGCAGAGCATATGACATTCCAGATGTTTTGTGTGTGCTTATAATTATTAACCTTGTTTGAAAGAGCAGCAGTAGGGACTCATTCTTAGGTTCTGTTTCAGCTTTCCTTCTGTCTTATGTGTATCACCTTTCCGAGTTAATTTTTTAATACAGTTACTCCATCTTAGAAAACAGCCTTTTAAACAGTGCTTTTTATTGTTCCAAACAGTCCCTGCCTTCCTACCAGCTCCAATCATGTTGACATATTCACACAGTTGAAGTTTGCATTTCGACACGTGTACACATCGTTTTCATTTGATTCCTGGGGATGACTTCAATGCCTGAGGTTTCTTTTAACACTCTGAAAAGCCTCTGGCTTTGTGCAAGGCTGCATTCCTAAACAGTATACCAACTCTGTGGTTCAGCCAATGTTTACTTTGCAAAAGAACTTTTTAATATCAAAAGTAAAACATCCTTCCTACATTCCACAAAGATAGATGCTATTTGCCATTTTAAAAAATCGTGCAGTAATAATAGTGATAATAATGATAGATGAAATTGCTGTTTCAGGGGAAGAGTCATAATTGCAGCTGAATCACAGCTGTGGGCTGACGAACAGATAAGCACAATGTGTTTTGCCTTGCCAGGCATGTGATTCAGAATACATCTTCTCTCTTTGCCCTCTGTGAAAACAGGAGTCACTGGTGGTGAGGATATATTTCATTTTTATTGGAGAACTACCTAATATATTCAGCTTCAGCAGGAGACCAGCTATAATAGGATAAACTGTTAGCTGGTGTAAGTCCAGACCTCTCTAGTGGTGACCTAACTTGGTTGACCTATCAGCAAAGGATGTGGGCCAGTACATCTGAAAGATGCTGATGACCCAGCAAGGTTGAGTTGACTTCAAGCTGTAAAAGAAGTGACTATTTCACTCACACCTTTCCCTTGCTTTGGCAATAGCAATCATGCAGCAAGATGATCTGGCTAAAAAAATACTCTACTTCGGTTTTTATACTTTTTTTTGGCAGATCTCCCATTCTCTCCTCTCAGTTGATTTGTCTGGCTAATTGCAGGTCCACACTGTTGCTGAAGTTTGTTTAGAGATGTCAACAAGAATTCTCATGGGACAAAGTCAAGGTACCCCTTTTGCAGGCATCTCACAGATGGGCTTGAAACCTCTGTTAAAATGCTCCCTTAGACAAACAGTTGCAAACCAGAACCTTGCTCTTGCTGAGATGAGCATGAAAACTACCATGGGGCAGGACTGGGGTCTTCCTGAGTAAATCTGATGATGCTACAATAGAAATGTCTTTGTCATCTGTGTAAAATACATATATCGAGGTTTTGAGGAGAACAAGAAACAGACACAACCCATTTATTTTATTATACAGTTACAGTTCCCAATGTTGAGGGATTACATCAATTATGGGTAATATACATCCTGGGAATCGAAGCATGTGGCTTTTGGAACATGGGGAATACTTTCATGAGCTGGACAACCAGGAGTCAGGTGGGAATGGGGGAAACATCTTTCAGTATTTGTAGAATTCTGATCTTCAAAAGCATGTGTTTTTGAGAGTGGCATGCTCTAACAAGAAAAAGGATCACTGGAAACATGGGTATGTTAAAGACGATTTTAAATTCGGGGATTGATGTGCTATTTTCCTAATGTAAAAACGTGCTTTTATTTTTAAAGATTGTTCTCACAGACTGTCAAGTGTTCATTTCAGGAACCAAGAAGAAATCTTTCCAAAGCCATATGAGGATATATTAGTTTTACCCAGGGTGAACATGACATAAGCACACTTCCCTGCAAGAATGACCCCACTTACGTCTCCTACTCAGCAGTTTATCTGTTTTTATAATGACCCAAATAGATTCAAAGGGGAGGAGGGCTGATCCATTTGTTTTCTTCCCGCACAAGATGCATTTCAAATGCTTTGCACTTTCACAGAGGTTGTGCAATCAATCTCATTCGAAGACGTGCAGCCCTCAATATTTAGTCCTGACAACTGTGCCGACATGAGGAAAGAAGGTGCAGCTTTGTTGTTCTGAATCACTTCATGAAGACCAGCCAATCTAAACAGATTTTGTTTGGGTGTAAGGCTCTTTTTGGTATTATTGCCAAGTCAGCTTCATGCTCAATTAAAAGCAAAACATGTTGAAGCCCTAAACCTTTTAGCAATTCCAGATCTGCTAATGATGTCAGATTGGGCAGTTCCCCACCAAGGAGACATCCTTCATTACAGAGGTTGACATCAGGGAGAAACGATGGTCTGCTGTCAAAGCTCTTTAGTGGGACACAGGAGAACTCAACTCCGTTTTCACCTTCCACGTGCAACCTTTGTGTGACCTTGAAGAAACCACTGCTCTCTGCCTTGACATCATGGTACTTGGGGAATTGATGACATACTCCAAGGCTGGATGGTGGCTTCTGAAAAGAGTGGGTTAAGTGCAGCGCAGGAAACTTGTCATCATTAGTAATGTGCTTTTGCAATTTAGAAGATAGTTTAATTCTGGGTTGTAAGTTAGAGTAAAATTTCTCTGACTGTAATGTACTGAAAATTATCCAGTTCCACACACACTGAAGCGAGACCACCAGGATTAAGCAGTCACATGCTAGTCTCCTGGAGCCTTCCATTTCTCCTCTAGCACCTTCATTTATGCAATTTGAACAGGAAGTCCTGAAATTGTGTCTCAGTGCCAAATTGTCATTTTGACTGCAATCTAAAGCAGTTGCTGTTTGTCATTAATTACAACTTTTCAGGTGCTGCAATTGATAAAATTGGGAACATGCAGTTGATGGCAATCAACATCAGGAAGCAGGACAGTCTGTACCTTTTTCTGAACTTTTTAGGTCACCCTAGAGAGTGCATTTCATGATTGTAAGGTACCTCTAGTCTTAGTGGGTGTCTGTCCGGAGACGAGTGTTTGCTTCCACAACTGCTTTTGATAGCCAAGTGAATTTTTTTCTTTAAAAATGGTAAAGTTGTTTGCCAAATGACTGTCTGAACAATTACATTTGAACCGAAAAATGGAAGGAAAAAACATTGTGTCAGGTCAACTGGAAATGAAAGACTTGCAGTTTTTTTGGTGAGGTCAGTTCTCATCCATCACATTTTT
Source organism: Monarcha castaneiventris obscurior (assembly GCA_026261815.1). Taxonomy (NCBI): domain Eukaryota; kingdom Metazoa; phylum Chordata; class Aves; order Passeriformes; family Monarchidae; genus Monarcha; species Monarcha castaneiventris. The sequence continues at coordinate 42,389 of JAMPIT010000896.1, forward strand.
GTAATTAGATATTTATTCCATTCAAAATAAAATGCATCAAGACAGACATTCTTTCACTGAAAATAAATGTAGGTAAATTTGGTCTCAAAATGTTGCTTCAATATGGAAAATGGATTCACTTAATTTTTGTCTTTTCCAAAATTATTACTTTTTTGGCTGTTCTCGTGACAGTAAAGGAAACTCAGAAATTTTGGGAGGCAGTGTCTTGTGAAATCATAGTCTAAAGAAGAAGAGAATGAGACAAAAACATGATAACAGGGAACTTATGCTTTCCCAATGTTCACTGGCATTATGCACTTGAGTGAATATCTGTATTCATGAGCAAAAATAACTTTTTACTAAGAAAGTTACCCCAAACAGTAAAAACAGTATTTTATATAAGAATGAGATGGCTGAAGGGTAGGGAATATGGGGAGTTAGTCCTAGTTCAGGGAATTATGTGAGGCTGTCTTTTGCTTAGTGGCAGAGCTCAGATTACATTGGAGCTCTCTGGACATTTTTGTTAGGTATCTTTGGTTTGGTTTTGCTTTGTTTTGCTATGCTTTTCCCCAAAACTGTATGTAGATTTTCTCATTTTGAAGGATTCTTTCAGATTTCCAGACAGCTGCCAGATTTCCAGAGAGCATCAGGCAGTGGCCAGCCTACTGCAGTTCCTGACTGCAGTGTACACAAGCCTTGGTGTTAGAGGAACTCACAAATGGATGAGTGATTTTATTTCTCTGTGTTTTCGTCATGGCTTTTGAGGAAGATCAACAAGCAACTACCTGCCATGTGTATAGTCCCTCCCTTGCCACTGCATGAGCTGGTCTTCCCATCATTCCAGTTAATCTTTTAATGCTACTACTGACAGAGTCAATTATCAAAGTCAGTAGATGACAGGCCTAAACCCAACAGTCCAAAATGTAAAAGTCTGGAAGTTCAACTCATAATTTTGAGTTTGCTTAGATTTCAAAGCGTTATTTGCAATAGTGATAAAAGGAAATATTTTCTTCCTATTGGGAAGCAGACATTTTTGTTGTATTTGACAAAGAAGGGAGCTTTTATATGGACTACTCCTGTCATTGTTTTTATATGATGTATTAAAACTAAGAATTTGTATGAAAGCTGATTGTCTTTGCAAGACAAGTACTTGATGGTAGAAGTGCCTGCTATCCACTTTTCTTGCTCTGCCTCACATTGATTGATGTTAAGTTCCATCTGGGGAAGAGGAAAAGATTGTGTCAGGGCTTCATAGCAGGTTATAGACTTTCACACCATGGGTTAGGTGTTAAACCATGCTGGCATTGATTGTTTGACAGACTTATCAAATGGACTCTGTTTGGCTATCAACATTCATGTCCTGGAAATCATGGCCAGTTTGGGCAGTGAGAGTTAGGCTTGCTAGCAGCCCCATGGTATGGGTGAAGAGCAGGCAGTGCATCATGTTTTGTTTCAGAGGTGCTCAGACAGAGCCACAGACATTCTACAGTGGCCAGATGAGTGAGGGATGCCGTCAGAGCCACTCCTTGCTGTTACTGCTCTGCATTTCACTGCTCAGAATTATTACTCTGGCACCCTTTTCAGACAATAGTTCTAAAGAATCAAATGGTGCTTCTGTACTGGTCTTAGAGTCTGCATCAGAAGAAAGTTACCAGCCATCATGTCTTACTGAACTTTGATTTGCAGCAGCACAAAGTTGTGGTGCTCGTAATCTGGGTTTCTTTTTGTATGAAATCAAACTGGAAGATGTGAACATAAAATCTTGTGGCTGCAAATGAACACTCAGTACCTGGGGTCAGGCTAGACTTAGCATGAGGAAACTGTGGATGTCAGATCCTCAGCAAGTGGTTTGCCCTACAGAGGTGCCCCTACTCATTTGCACTGCATGCTGTGAAAGCTGGAAGTACAACTCGAACTGAATTCAAATGGGATTAGGAAAACCAAACTCCTGCCTGTGGGTTATCCTTCTGCTGCCTCTGATGGAGAGGAGGGGAAGTGTAGCACTGGGGGACAGTATTGCAGGTGGGAATGAACAAAATAAAGAAACCACAGCGAGCAATTGCTTAGCCACTTTCAATGAAATGTTTGCCACAGGTCCTGCTTGAACTCCAGCAAAATCATATATTTGCAAAAGCTAATGTGGGTCAGAGGATGAGAAAGATAAGTGAACCCAGTGACACACGGTGGGGAAGAAATTGGATGCCAAGTAGGAATGCAGTGTTTGGACAAGAAATGTTAGTGTACTGAGCCAAAGGAAAAGGTTCAAGATCAATCATCCAGAAGACAAAAAGCTTTAAAGGCAGAAGAAATGCTAAAGTTAGCATGTGTGGCTTACTATAAATTGGGGTAATCTGAAACAGATATTCTCTGAAGAATACTTCCAATGTTTCCTGGCTCTGCTCCAGCTACTTCAAAGCCCTGTTATCAGTGAATTGTGGTCCCAGTGTTAGGAAAGCTGGGCGATGTTCTAAGGAAATGTCAGCTTCAGATCACAGTTTCCTCTCATTTCTGTGAAGAGAGGTCAAATTAGCAAAGCGCTGCCCACACGCCGTCTCTGTCACAGTCCTCCATGGTCCACTTTGTTAGAGCTTGAGCTAATACTTAGGATGGAGAACAAAACTGCTTTGAAACGGTAGGCTGTTTGATTTAGGAATCAAAGTTTAAAATAATACCTCAGCAGTACGTGTTGCCAAAAATCTACGAGGCTGAAATGTTCATTAGAGACATGCTGAACAATTAAGGGAAGTTTTTAATTCCCCTCGTCCACTTGAGGGTCCTAAGTTCAAATCTCTTGGGGCATTGAGTAAACCTGTACCTTGCTATCTGGGTGTTAATTAATGCAAGATTTGATCAGGTAATTGGTGTGAATGGAATCCTATTTGTGTTGCGTCTTCTATAAGAAGCAATGTGTGAAGTTTCCTCTTTTACCTAAACGGTAGCCATGCTGCTCATCATAGCTTAGTTCTCAGTGGTCTGAAGAGCAGAGTTGAGAAAGATTTATTATTTTATTTTATGTGAAATGTCTTTCACAAATCCAGGTGTTGCTCATGGTAAAATACTGAGATTTCTTAAACTGTCAGGATTCAATCTTGTCACTTCAGAAATGGCTTTGCTAGCAGGCCGCATCTAAGACATTTTACAGGTTAGATGTTGCAGTCAACAAACTTTCTGGGATCATAAAACTGAATCACTTTACTTTGGCAGTTGAATTTCAATGGGATTTGATCTGGCATTGGTGGTGAAGATGGTTTACATTATAAGACTTTAGATTTATTCATGATCACCCTCATGCTTCATCAACCCCAGCCAGGAATATGCTGAATCCAGTGCATTGACAGAGCCCAACTCACTGGTTCTGCTAAGGATTCATTGAAGGCCCTATAGCTATTGCTAACCACCTAAATGAGGTGGTGTGCAATCTCATTTGGTCAAGTGAATGTGTAGATAAATTCCATCTCCTCTACACCAAAACGCGTGAAGTGTTGGGTAGATAAATGCAATGCCAATCCCAGAGATGAATCAAACTGAATGGGATGGGAGCTGAATTTCCATGATTCCACATGTTATGAAAGCAGAGTAGAACAAAGCTAAGCCTTGCTGAATATCTATATATCTCTTTATATATCTATTTATAGATATATCATGCACATTAAGTTTTTTTTTAATGCTGTATTCTGTGGCAGGAGAAAGAAACACATAATTAAAATCCATTCAATATTTTGATCTAAAATTGACTCCAAAGACATAGATTATTAAGGCATATGTGAAAGGAAATCAAAAGATGACAGTGTTTTGGATGTGTTTATTTTTGCTAGCTCTGAGAGTACTAATAACTGACAGACAGAATCATTTGCTTCACTGACCATGGATGTAGCTGTAGCAATAAGACAGGTGATCCTTACAGAACTCGTGGTGAAATCCCATTCCCACAATGGTCTAGATCTTTAACAGTGTCTCCCCTCACAGCACCAGGCAGGTACAGACCATCCTTGGGCAGGGATGCACATACATGTGCAGTGTAGATACACTACTGTATGTATCACAAATGCTTTGCCTTCATTATATAGCTCCAATCTGAAAAATTACTCCCTATAAAAAGATGAGAACTTTTACACTGTTATTCACCTATAATCTTCAGAATCCCAGGCCAGGTTCAGACGAAATAGGAAAGGCCACATTGGTGGCAAAGCATCAGAAAAGGCATGCAAGACATGAGGAGAAAGATAGTTATGTATTACTCAGCTGGAATCATGAATCATGCTCAAGACTGTCTCAAATATTCAATTCACACATACCGTCTTTCTGGAAGAAAGGATAGATGAAGTGAAAGATTACAAGTGAGAGGAATTAGACCCTTTGTTTGCTGCACTAATAAAAACCACTCAGATGCCCAGATGAATATGCCACAAAGGCCTCTATAGGGCCAGGTAGAATAGGAGTAAGAAAACTGGAGTATTTGGCAGGGAGAGACCCCTGTGGATTTAGAAATGCCTGGTTAAAGCAGCCGCTCTACATTTTTTACTGCTAGTGGCAAGTTGGTGCTGGTTCTGGCCTTGTTTCTTTCTTTTGGCTCACAGCTCCCACCTCTCACAGAACTGCACAAAGTAATTGCAGTGCCGAGCCAGCAATGGTGTTTCATGCATGATCTAAAGATTCATCTCTCTGAGATTAGGTTGCTTGTCTTTCAAGGCTTGTTTTGCTTTTTTGATCACTCTTGTTATTTTAAAAGGCAAAAAAAGAGATCATGGCCAACTATGAGTACTAAATGACTTTCCAAAGGTTTACCTTTGTTCTCTTTGTAAGTCATTTATGAATAGCCAGCTATTCAGTTTGTTCAGTTATTGTGAGTCACTTCATTTCAGATTTGGAAGTTTGTCATGAACTATTTGCTCTGTGTTCAGGTAGTCTGACTAGTAGGGTATGACTAGTCTGCAGTTTTGCTGACTGGAATGCTAATAAATGGGAGGAAAGAATTCAGCATTTTTGGGATGACTGCTTTAACTCTCACAGGCAAAACCTTTTCTGAGCAAACAGCCACAAAAGTATTCGCCAGACTTTCACTTCCAGAAAATAGTCTAATGCACTACAAACCCCTTTTTTTATAGCTGTAGAAAACTGGACTAATGTTTTCTGAGTGCTGTAGAAGTGGTTCACTTTAAACCACAGTTTAAATACCTCATTTGGTGAGACTGAGCCATCAACACATTTCATTGTGGACAGAGGATGTTCCTTTTGTTTAAACATATAGTGGTTGCAGTCTTATGAATATCTGATCCCTAGGGATTTGAGCTTTTTAGAAATAGAACTTCCTCCAAATCCTGCTCTCCTGTTCCCAGAAAATCATCCAAAGAAGTAGAGCTCATGTAATTGAATAAATGACTGTGTCTATGGAATAGATCTATCTTAGACCAGGTCTCAAATTTATAACAGTTCTACCCTGATTTACAGCAACATAAAAGAAAATTCAGGGCTCCACTCATGGAAACAGTTTTTGAAGAGAAGGAGACCCACTGTCACAACAAGTGAAAGGTAGACAGATTGCTAGATTTAAAATATATGGAGAGGGTAACCTCTTCCTGGTTCTTTTACCTTTAACCCCAACAAAAGTGTAGCAGACAATGGACTGTTAATTTTTGCTAGGTTTGATATGAAAACAGAAAAATTACTTTTGATTCTGGATGAATTCAGACGTCAGGAGTGGCAGAGACACGTCTCTTCTTGAGACTTTGCTGAGGGTTTGCTCCTTCCTAAAAGCAAACCAGTTTGGCCCTTTTTTAAGATTCAAAAGATCACTTTTCTTTTCAAAATGTTTCTTCATTACAGTACTGATGGACTTGCAATCTTCCCTGTCAGGGAGGAGAATTGAAGGTAGTAGTGCTGCTTTGTGGTCCAGCTTGTGAAGTGCTCTCTGCAACTGCTGCAACTGAAGTAGAGACAAAAGAAATAGTGCTGGGACCATGCAGGGGGAGTTGCCTGAGGCTGATCCAGGATCTGTTGAATGTGGGCTGAGAGCAGTCACTGATTCCAGGCGGCCCAGCTGTATCCTGACTGATTAATGACATTTAGTTCTTAACTGTAATGAACTACATCTTTCCTCGCTGTTGTTACTGCAAAGGAGGCCCTGGGTACAATTGTGCTGCTGCAGGCAGACACTAAAAAAAGCAAGTCTGAGAAGCAATGGATGTGTTATCTCTTCAAGAAGCAGGGGCATCTCCCCTTGCCTCTCCCATCCTGGGGTCTGACCTTCCTTCCTCAGACCTGTCTTTAATGTCACTTACTCAGAGTTACAAAGTGCAGCACTGCTGAGAAAGGTCTGGATAGGGAGCCTGCCTCTCATCAAGGATGGGTCCTGAGAGCGTCTAAAGGACCCCAACTTCCCCTCTAATCTTTTGAAAAAGATTATGTGAAGAGGAGATGGTGACAGTGTATATGTGTTCAGGGAGGGGAAAGGAGAAGAGGAACATTTCTGAGAAAGGATTTAAGTAACTCTCGCAGTTGGCCTGATGCAACCTCCCACTAGCTGACTTTATAGTTGGGAAGATCCCTGTACACTGTGAAAGACACAATTTCCAATCTAATTTTAACAATCTTTCTGGGGTATTGCAGACAATTTTCTTTCTCTTTTTAATTATCATGGTATTTGGGGAAATTCGTACAGTTTTCCTCAGATGGAAAGTTAAAGTTGTGGGAAAAAAGACTAAACCCAAGAAAATTCTGAACACTGGAGTTGTTCCAGCAACTATGACTGTGAAGTCTTTAATCTCCTGTATATCTCCTGGTTTGCATCACCAACAGAAAATTATCTTTATGTTCAGATTTAAGCAGAGAGAAGTAAATTAAAAAATACATCATCCAAGTTTTACCCTTAAATGATCAGAAGATCAGAGGTTCTGTCTCTCAGAGACAACAGGTGGGTCCAAATTAGCAGATGACACAACCTTTTAAGTAAAGGAACAGTAAGATGAAGAATTTTGATGTCTACTTTTATTGCTAAATCAGAAAGATTGATCTTAAAGGTATAATTTCTTTGGATATTTCCTGGAAGATGGGAGGCCAGTGTTTCATATTGGAGAGAGCATTGCTGGGTAGCCTGTGAGAGGTAGAAGCTCTTATTTTTAGCATTGCTCTGTTTGTGACCTTTTACAAGCATCTCCTTTCCATAGCTTCCTCCAGTTTCCCCTTCCTAAAATGGGGGAAAGCAGATTTTAATCTGATTTTAAAAGCACTTTGAAACTTAATATGGGGTAAGGGCTTTGCTCATAGCCTTTTTTGATTTAGAAAAAATTATTGGGCAGAAAGCCACCTCATCCCTGAAACCCTTGTAACTTTTGCCCTCTTTTTTCTGAGAATGCCAGTGGCTGAGACGAACTGTGACAGTGCTTTTTGAAGTGAGAAGCCTGGTGCCTGTCGTATCAGCTGAGAATCCCAAACACACTTAATAGGCTTTGGACTCCTGAGTAGCCCAATGAAGCCAAGCACAATGTTGCTGTTATGGCAAGGCCAAGATTTTTGTGCAGTTTTTTTCTTTAAACAGGACTGGAAAAAGCTGCACGAAGAGCCTTTTCTTCTTTTGTCTTCTTTTTCAGTTCCAAACCAAGCCAGAGTCAGACCTTCATGAAAGTCCAGACACTTTTAAAAAAGTAATTGTTTGATTATGTGCATGTTTATGTGTGTGGGGGGTTACAGCACATACAATTAGTGTGACTCAGGTTCAGGGTCAGAAGTCTGGGTTAACTATGACTGGACTTCTAATTTCCTCCCTACTAAGTCACCCATCCTTTCTCTGAGTCATTCTTCAGCAGACAGCCTAAAGTTTAAAATTAGAAAGTAGAAACATATACCAAGAGAGATGACTGGGGAGAATGCTGCAGGCACAGCTTGTTTAAGTTTCCAGAGCTGATGTAGCAGCAGCTATGTCAAGGGGGCCCTGTTCTACTGTCTGCAACAGATGCACCTTAAATCAAGATATTCATAAATACTTCAGGCTGTAGAACATCTGCAAACAAATATGGCATGAATGCATCATGAGCTGGTAAACAGGCCTGTTATTTCTGTCAGACAAACTCTTTGTGCACCTTGCTACACATCTTTTCTAGAAAGAGTCTTCTGCAGTGGCAACAGCAGTGGCGTTTGTTTTTCACACAGGCCCTTTCAGAGAGTACAGCTTCCTTGCTAGAGGTCTTTGGCACTCACCAGCAGGCAAAGGTTGCAAATGAGACTCTCACCAGATGTATTTGAAAGGAAAGCTGAAAATCTGAAGCTTAGAGAAGTGATAGAGTAAGTCATTCACTCTCCTGGCTCTCTTAGACCTTATAATGGTGCACTGAATCCCTTTCAAAGACTGGTCTGGGAAGATGTTTATCAAAAACGAGACAATTTATCAGACTAGTGAGCTACCTACTCCTTTGGGTTATTTAAAATCTATTAGGTTAAAATGCTGGCACTCAAAAACAGGGTTGAATAAAGCTGAGATCACCACGTACAGGAATAAAAAGAGAACACAATCTATCATCAATGCATTTGGAAGGAGTTGAGAGAGTCTATTCTGATTGCATAGATTTCTCCCTTGTGTAATTCCCTGTGCGCTCCAGTCTGGAGCTCATGGTGTCCACACCCTGAACTCACATAATGGCCACCAGATTTATAAATTTTTAAAATACTATTTATGTTATTGCAGTGAATGAGAGACAAAGTAATAGAAACAAAACCACTTGAAATGCTTGTAAGTATTGAAGCCGTCAGCATTTAAAATTGAAGACATAATCTCTTTACATCTCAATTTCCACCTCTATCAAAAGGGGAAACATTGATGCCATTTCACAGAGTTTGTAACAGATGCAACCCCCAAAGATGCTCATATTTCATGGTAATGGGCACAAGAGAAGATCCTCAAATGTGCCATAGAAGACAGCTGTTGTTGTGTGTGTCTTTATGATGAGAAGATCACTCCAGGGACAAGAGGCTGACAGAAAGTGTCCTCTATATCCTACATGTCACCATAAAAGTTTCAGGTATTAGGCCAAAGCAGCCAACATTTGTCTGTAAGTGGAAAGGAGAATGGATAAAGCTTCCTGGCAAGGCCAGGTAACAAACAGTTGCAGTTTCCACTTAAAGATATCTTTCCCTTGCTTACCTTATATGTCTGAAGGAAGCTTGCATTTTCCTGAGGGAGAGTATATAAAAGTTAAGGATGAACTCCCCCCAAACCACACCTGCATATAAATGTGTTCTGTAAGGGTCAGCCCTGAGGTTTGCTCCTGGTAAGGATCCCCTATTGAGGATGGGTTTCTGAAAACTTACATGATCTGTTTAAAATCGCAATATCTGAAAAACTGTTTCAGATAACAAGTGTTAGGCCAGGAAAGGAGAAAAATCCGATTAGGCTGAACCAGATCAAACTGATGAATTGATGATTTCATAGAGTTGTACTTTTAAGGTCTAGTCTTCATTGCTGGAGTTTTTTTCCTCTTTGGAATTGTGACCTAAACACACTTGTTCCCTTCAGATTTTCTACTGCAACATCAACATTTAAACAACCAATTTCTGTTTTCCAGAAATGCTAATCATCAGCCAACCTACATGATTCCTTGGGAAAAAGTGTGCAATTAGGAATGGAACTACCATATTTGCTTTGAAACCTTGTGTAGTTGTATTGTAAATCTTCTGAAAGCATTTGGCAGCATGAATTGCTTGTGAAAGAAGCAGTGCAATAGAATGGAACAAGGGGGAATAAGATTGTATAATTTTCACACTTACAAACAGTGGCCAGTTTATTTCTCTTAAGGAGGGTTGATTTATTCTGTTTTCACTCAATGTCACTTACAGTTGTTCCTGGGTCAAATAGCTCATATAACAATATACAGTAACAAACACAAAAATACTTTAATGCTTTTGCATTTTTTTTTTGTTATGTTTGTGTGATAAATAAGATGGAAAACTGCAGCCAAGGAAGAAATTTCATTAAAGTAATTGTGGTTTGGAAATACATTAGGTGCTCTCCAGAATATCTTTCTGTCTCTTCTGATAACGATCAACTATTTATGTTTCATTGAGCAGTAAAAGCTTTTTAGAGGAAAGGGAAGAAAAATATAAGAAAGAAATGAAAATATGCTTCTAAAACCCACAGCTTCTAAGGCACCTCAATGACAATCTTGGTATAAAAGCCTGACTGAGCAGCCTTTCAAGTATGGGTAATTTTTTACTTATGGAAGTGTTTTTCTAAAGTGCTTATACTTGAGGTTCTTGAAACAATATTTGCTGACTTTGCTGAAATGTTACAGGTTAACTTTCATTACCATGACTTTTTATATACAGCATAGTAATAAATATAAATTAAGTTTTAAAGGCTTACGATGAAGCAGGAAATTATCCAGTGACAACTTCCCTAACTTGTCCATTGAAGACAGCTGGGATAGAGACAAAGAGCACTTTCACAGAGAAAAACAATTTGTATAGAGAAAGAATGTTTGAATTAATTAACCTCCCACCTTCCTAAAACACTGAGATATTTCTTGGAGGTCCAGGTGAAGAAGCTTGGCTATTATTTCTGGGCTGATGCTCAGGAAGACTCTCAGCCTTGAAAGCCTCCAGAAGGGTGTCTGATGTAGATGAAAGAGGCCTCAATGTGCACTGTGGGGCAGGGACAGCAGCCTTTTATCATCATCCAGGAGCATCCAGCCCCTTCTTAGCTCCATCTGCTACTGTGTTTGAGGATCAGGGAATCAATGCCTCTGGTATCTTGCTGCGTAAGAGTTGCACCACATTCAGGGTGTTACAATCCGCATTTCACCTCTTGTTACAAGTTTTCACTTGCTCTTTATAATGAAACGTGTTTCATCAAGCTGTTCCGTGTTTTGAGAAGCTCAGGCCTTAAGAGAGGCTCACATGAGATAGCTCCATCTGTTGCTGCTTTTACTCATCCAAACAGTGCAGGGTTTTTTGCTTGAGTGTTGCTGGAATGGCATCACAGAGCCTGTTTTGAGCCAAAAGGATTAGTGTAGAGGCAAAATTTTCAGCATGTATTTTGACACTGAAGTTAAACATGAATAGTGTATGACAGAAAAAAGCTGTTTAAATAAGCTTAGGTAACATTTTCATTTTCCTCACATGACTTTATTTAGTGACAAGAGGAACTATAAGTTGGTTTACGCTACAGGTCTAGCTTGTCCTATTTCCTTTTGTTAGCCTTCATTTCACAGGGGGAAGAACTTGTGAGGTAAGGTGATGCAAAATTATAGTGAAAATGTTTAGGCTATATAATTATTTTTAATGCCAGCTGTCTTATAAAAAACTTTCTATTTGCATATTATCTGCTAATTTGAATTCACCATATGTTACGCCATTTCCATTATGAAATAACACTCTAGGAGAAATCAAGAGAAGGCATAAAAATCTTTGTCTTGCACAAGTTCATGGGAAGCTTTTCTTCTAATCCTTTCATGTAGCGTTGGTGTAGACAGTGGAAGACGTAAAATTTAATTGGTTTCTTCTTTTTTTTGTTAACCATATAGAATTAAGCTGGGCTTGGACATTCTTGTTCCTAGCTTTTGTGCAGTATAAAAGAATGTGTTTAATGGAAATGAAAGTTACAGGGCCACCTACAATGAAAAGACATAGCCTTTGGGCAGGAAATGGATAGCCTTTGGGCAAAGGAAGATTTATTTTCCTGACTATTCTTCAGTCAGTACTGTCAGTTTGAGTATTGCCAATGATATTTCAAATGAACTTCAAATTTCAAACTCAGTCCAAATAGTATAGGAGCCTGAGGAGAGTGAACGCTGAGGAGAGTGAAACTCAAGATGAAAATGTGAGGAAGATTTCCTTGTAGTAATTTCTTTCATAATTTTCAGAACTCTTAAAAAAATAGGGTTAATGAAAATATACATAAATACATAAATTATATGTGTGCATGTGTATGTACACATTTGATCAAACTGAATTTCAAACTGAATTTCAAACTGAAGAGATAGACATATGAGTTTCTTTTGAAAAGGGATAAAAAGGAAAACCCTTTCTGTAAGGGATTTTATGCTGCTCTTTCCAGCAGTACATCTAGGGACATTCAGAAGATAATTTTTATGTATGATCTTTTGAAAAATGAAGGAATAATCTGTGTCATTTATCTGTGCAACACAACAAGAAAAGACAACTTTGTGTAATTCAGCGCCAGAAAATTATTGGAGGATGCGGTCAGCGCAGTTTTATGGCTCTTAGGCCGTAGTGCTTCTTTCAGTTCATGCTGTTCCAACAACTCAACACAAGGGCTGTCCATGCCCTGGATGGCTTTATCCAATTAAAGCTGCTTCCCGAGGTCTTGGGTCCCTGTGGTGGAATCACGCAGTGCAGACATGTGCATCCGCTGAACTCGGGCTGTGCTCGCTGCCAGCTCAGCAGCTTAAGGTCACTTGAGTACTTTCTAAGAGGAAGAAATCACTCCAAAGAATTATCTGCTGGCCTGGCTCCTCCAGCCAGGAAAACTGCTGACTTTCTCAACCCCCACGCTTCTGCCAGTGCTTTTGTACACATTGCTTTATCTCGTGTTTGCAAGTTCCTTCCCACTGGGTGCAAGCGGCAATTTATACCGGTGTTCCTACAGCAGATCCTAAGATGGCAAAGCTGGTGGTCTGAGTGTCTCCCCTTCCCCAGGGGAGCACCTGGGGAGCAATAAAGCTGTGAAATGATAGGTGCTCCTCACGAAGCAAGGCAGAAAACAAAACCACCCTTCTTCCCACTGAACATTTGGTGTCCTGAATAAGCGTAGTTCTTGTTTCCTACATGCCACCAAAGGTCATGAGCTGAGATAAAGATTGGATCAGATTAATCAAAAGAGCTGGAGGAGGATCTGTTGGCAAAATTGATATAGTTACCTTCTTTTAGAAAAAAAGTAATCACTCTTTGCTCTGATTAAACCTTGGCCTAGATAAACTTCAACCCTAAACTAAATCATCCATTCAAAAATTTAACGTAACTTAAATTCACTCCATTTCGAGGTGTTTATTCTCTTGACTGGTCTTATCTAGGCAGCAATAAGAAGGCACACTGTAGTACTGAGTTATTGCTAAATAACTGATTTTGCCACGTGAAAATTCAGAATAGAGCTGGTTAAGAACAACTTCATGGCCTTAGGTCTTACTAAAACAATGAAAACCAGAATGCCCTCCTGTCTGGGTGACCAACTGCAAACAGCCCAAGCTCTGTGTCTTACAGACTTGGTGATAGAACAGAGAATTTTCACTGGATCATCAAAAAACATTTTTGAGCTAGGGTCAAATTTTAACTCTTTTCCACTTCCTGCTGAGATGCTGAGCTGTTCAAAACTAAAAAATGTTGCCAAAATAATAAAAAAAAACAAATTAGAGCAAATTTATACTCCTGCATTTCTGTCAACATTCTCAGAAATGGCTTAACTGTTTGTGGTCAAACTTAGCATAAACTGTTGTCTTAAGCAAAAGCCAGGTGGAGGAAACTGAATCCTAAAAAGCTGAGAAAACTGAGTGACGGGAAAAAACCCAAACACCCGACCCTTTGAAATGGAAATGCTCAGATAGTGTGATTTCTGCTTTACCCAAGACAGACTGCCTAAATACATATTTCTGTTTACTGCCCCAGTTAACAGCAGTGGCGTTGTCTGATCTGCCCGGGGAGGGAGAGAGCTGGGGCTATGCAGAGAACTGAGGAGGCTGGCAGACCTAAGTCTGGGGGAAACAAAGATTAGTAGTCTGAGTTCAGCATCACCCAAAAATGGCTAACCCAAATGCCAGCCATGAGCAAGGGTTTGGCTGTGGATTCATGTCCAAATTGCTGCAAGGACAGGAGAGATCTCAGAGTTCTGGTCAGCTAAAAGACGCTGTTTTGCCTCTGTCCTGTGGCAGGATGACTCTATTTTTCCAGCCTGTGATGTTTTAGCCTTTCTATTTAAGGTGAAAAACCTCAGAAAGTGTATGTTTTCTTTAACATCTCTCAGTGTCTTCAGTCTGAGAAGATGCAGCTATTATTTATACACACCAGCCCTTTGTTCTTGTTTAGGCTGCTGTAGCTTGTCTGAAGTTACTCACTGGGTTCACATCCCTGAAACTGGAGTAAGCTTTGTGGCATGATCCACAGTACAGCACATCCCAGCTGCAGCTCACTCTGGCGTAGTTTCTGAAAACTTGAGGCTTCCTGAGGGAAAGAGGTTGTGATAGGAAAGATGCCGTAATTTTCATTATCCCTATTGTGACCCAGACTCCAAGACAGTCACCTCAATGTATTGATGTCTACTCCTCCCCTGACATCCACAGGGAAGTGACTCAAAGAAATGAGTGGTATTCATCTTACGCAATGTGAACTCACTTGAGTAAAACAAAGTAGAGCTACACAACTTTGTTACACCACATGCTGAGCCCTCTAAGAATTCATGTCTTAGAAATAAAGTTCCATCTTTTAAAATGGTGGTGATGATTAAACTCTGGTGTTCTGTGTGAAATGGAGACATAATTTCTCCATATATTTATGTTTTTTGGGTCAGCATTATGGAATGGGTCTGTTTCTACTACAGTTCTGCAGAGAATGTAGGAGCACTGTCACTTCCAAAATTTTTTAAATGGTTTGATAAGAAGTGGAAGTGTCTAGATAAAAATCTGTGTTGACACAGTTGTTAGAGTGACTGTTCCTGAGACAGTCAGACTGAGAAATTTAAATGTAAGGTTTTTTCAAGTAATATTCATCGAACTCACTACAGAACTGAGCAAAATTCCCTGCCTTGTTTTATACAGGATGCAGACTGAATGACCTAACAGGACTGATCTGCTTTAAAATTGAATTACTCATATTGCTTGTGTGAGTAAAATAAGCAGCAGCAGACACACCCATGGGTATCTGCATAATTTACTTTAAATCACTTCAGACAGACAAGGAACATGAGGTTCAGGACCATTTAAGTTTTGGGGGATAATTTTCCTTGGGTTGTCAGTAGGAAGAAGGACATACCCACATCACCACTGCAGAGCACCTAGGTGAGCTGTCTAGAAACAGAGTATTCTTCATCATCATCAGTTTACTTGAAGCCAATTGTATTGAAAACTACTAAAATAATAGCATTTTAATGTTTACAATGAGTTTGGTGGCAGCATACAACTTTTTCATTGAGAATGTGATAAATGATGGAAATGTCTGTTTTTACTTTCTCTTGATATTTTGAGTGAATATTGTAAGAATGGAAAACCTCACACCTGACATTTAATTTTGGCATAATTTTAAGGGATGTGCTGCTGTTACAGGCAGCAAAAATATGGTGTAAAATATAAGGCTGCCAAGTCTTCAGAGTCACAAAATATTAAATGTTGATGTCCCTTTAAATTACAGATTCGAGGCAATTGTTGAGAACAGAAATCTTGGAATTTTATTTTTTTTGTGATGCAAAGATAGAGTGTGTGTTCTAACCAGCATCTAATTACATCCTCTATGTTGGGATGTCATCATTAGGATAAAACCTCTTCCAAAAAGAGTAAATCCATGGACAAAAAGGACACCAGGAACATGAAACAGCTAGAAAGAACTTCAAACTAGAAGAAAAGTCTAAATGTCAGACAGTAACTCTTCTTCCTAATGCTTTACTCACAGTCTTTCATTCTGCTGAAAATGAGAAATGCAAAAAATCATCTTGTACTCCAAACATAAGATTTTTATACGTTTCCTTGCATAACATCAAGAGTTACTGGTAATGACTCATGGAGTTATTCAGCCCTTACTAAAAGACCAACTTTTCTTTGACTTCATGACCTCCCTTACAAGCAAATTTCACAAGATGTTTTCAGTATATGCCCATGAAGTAGTTGTGTCGGAATTTATTACCTTGTAATTCAGTAATAAACTCCTTGTTCTTCTAGAGAGAAAAAAAAAAAAAAAGAGATGAGGAAGGTGGACCAGTTTTTGCTTTCTTTTATTCTATAGATCTTATTTAAAGCCAAGAGGCAGGTCTCTTTTATGTAGATATAATCTCATGGATAACAAAATGGTTATAATTCAGCTTTGTTTGCTACCTTAAAGTTTTTCCTGCTCTGAATATGAATTTTGTTCCAAAACATGAACCAACGGCCTTCCACACTATCTACTTTTGTCTTTTGATCTTTCTTTTATACCTTCATGAAAGGAGTGTGATTTTGCAGAGCCTTTCAGGGAGCAGCAGCACTTACAGGGTTATAAGCAATAGGTTTGTAACATATAAACTGCCTGGCTCCGAGCTCGAGCATGAGTTAGAGTTGAGGGCACTCACTTGAAAGCCAGGAGGCAAGGCTCTGTCTCCAGCTCTTCCACTGACTCGTCTAACTGCTGCCAAGTCCTTCCATCTCTGGGTCTTTGTTTGTCCTCCCTCTGTTTTGTATTTTTGGTTAGATTTCAAATTATTTTCAGATGGGGGATTATCTCTCACTGTGTTTGTGGAACGTCTAGCACAGCAGAGCTTCAATGCTGACTGCAGTCTCCAGGCACACCTTAACACAAATATGGGGGAGGGAGAGAGTTTCATTCTTTCCAAGGTGCTCCTTTTGTGTAGGCAGAGCAAACAGAATCACAAAATCACAGCCTTTGGTTACTAACTACCCATCTCCTCCTCGATGTCTTCACCCAGTTGCTACCGTGACACATTTTTTCTGCGAACTGGTTTTTTGATTCTGTCAGTTTTCCAGATCCTACTGAGAAGACTGGAGTAATCTGGTCAGGTGTTTAAGGCAAAGGTCTGGTATGAGTAGATGTGCAACATAGGGCATGCTGAGCCTGTGCCAGCAGTGTGGTGTTGAGATCTATATGGCAAAGTCCCGAGCCACATGGGGATGGTGAAGCAATAACCTCGACAGCCTGTGATTCAGCACTAGCCCTGCAGTCTTTGCAGGCTGTGGTGTACACATACCTTTACTGTTCCTGCAGTAACATTTCTACTCCAGGGATGCTAAAATCCCTGTACCTTCATGGTGGAGAGCCTATACCATTTACATTGTTTTGCCCAGACCTGCTTTATGCCTGGTGGCTGCTTTTCAAACTCTGCAGTTTCTACTCAGTTTTGCAAAGTCTTTGAGATTGTGCTCTCTGTTCTCAGCTAAATCAATAGAAAGTCTCTGGGGTTTTTTGCTAATTGTCAGTTGCACTGATACAAATGAAATTTTGATTGTCTGTTTTATTTTTTTATCAGCTGGAGACAGACTTGGGCCTCCTGCAGTATTAGAAATTAGATTTTGTGGTAAAAGCATGGGTAGTATATGCTAATTTACAGGTATAAATGTCATTAGGTTATACTGGAAAACTCTCCCCCATACATAAGAACTAGGTTTTTCTGGTCTACTCTGCAAGGTGCAGTATTGCTTGAAGTAGCCAAAGAAGTTGATATTGCTGTCCCATGCTCCCTTCTTCACTGCCATCATTGTGAGTCTCAGAGTATCACTGCCTTCTGTCTTGCTAGGACTGTGGGACTGACTTTGAGACATTGTTTTTCATGGCCTTTCACTGGACGCAAAGGGTTTGGGGTGTTTACCTTTTTTATATGAATTATATTTGCCATAAACCTCTTCTGTTTCTCAGAACCAATATCCTTCTGCAGAGTCCAACCAAATAAACAGACTTTGTCAACAGGACAAAATCTTGGAGGGTCCTGGAGAAAGCAGTTCCTGTGACACAACTCAGTCACAAAACCCAGGGAACAGTCATCCTTTGCCTTTCTTTAGTTTATTTATACTTTCTTTAGTTACCAGAGTTTAACAAGGGAGTGATTTTGGCTGGAATATGAAAGCAGCTGAGCTCCACTGTACTAATTGTTCTGGCTTTGAGGTTGGTGGAAGATTTGGTCCACCCTAAATAGCAGTCTTCACCAATTTGTACTGTCCTGCTTACTCCACGGGAACAAACCGAAGAGCTGTGCTCTGTTTATCCTGAGCTCTTTGAAATGTGAATCACTCCAGGACAGCCTCTCCCAGGCTAGACTAGGAAAGCTTATTATCACTGATTTACAAGCCTTTAGAGATCAAAATGGGCCAAACCAACATTTCCTCCCTTCTCCTTAAAATCCACAACAGAGCATCTGTCTAGTTTTGAAAGTAAAAATTCTTTCCATAGTGATTTTATTCTTTTTCACTTCTAGTGACAAATAATTTACCAATTTCTCCCTATTGTTTCAAAACAACTGCACTTAATGGGTTTTGTTTTATTTTCTTTTTTTTTTTTCCTTTTTTTTTTTTCTTTTTTTAATATTAATTTCATTCTATCTTTGGAATATGCTCTTTTATCAGGTTAGGTGTTCATCTACGGAAAGCAATCTGCTGTTTCATAGCTTAGTTTATTAATAGAAAGATTGGGAATGTGCACATAAGCAGGTTGCTGGGCTGATAGTATTGCTGGGTTGTAGTGCTGGTAGAATAGATTGCATCTCTCAATTGCTAATGGAAATGTGCTTTGCTGCAGTGCTGGCATCTCCCACAAGGGATTTTAGGGACGTGCAGTGTGCCAGATGCCAACACTGGCCAATGGCACAGCAGATGTGGGACCTGGTGTTTGCTACTTGATTGTTGTGGTGCAGGACCCTACACCTCTGAACCCTGGATGCATCAGAAGCTCTTGCTCTTTGTGAAACTCCTTGGCCTAAAAATCCTGCACTCAAAACATAAGCATTACTGATGACACAATCCCAGTGAAAGAAGGGTTAGTCAGCCAGATACTGACTCTCTGACCTCTAGGGGTCACAGTAAAAATATCCTGTGGAAGCATAGAAATCAACAAGACAAAATAAGGGAGCTCTTTTGGATTAGGGAAGGAATCCTTCTCTGTTTTCATGACAACCCACATACCCACATATTCTTGTCTGCCATTTCTTTAACTTATTGGAATTGTCAAACAACTGCCAGATGAGGTATTACACTTCCGTAGACAGTGGCACTCCTTCACTGTGTGAAGGAAACAAGTTGGGATTCATGTCACCATAATGTGACCAGTGACAGGACTTGAGGGAATGGCCCCTCTATCAGGGAATGTTTAGGATTATATTAGAAATAGTTCTTCACCCAGAGGGGTGTTGGGCACTGGAACAGGCTCCCCAGGGAGGGACAGAGTCTGACAGAGGTCAAGAAGTGTTTGACAATACTCTCAGGCACATGGTGTGATTCTTGGGGATGGTTCTGTGCAGGGCCAGGAGCTGGACTCAATGATCCCTGAGAGTCCCTTCCAACTCAGCGTATTCTGTGATTCTGTGGTTACTCTGTCTGTGTTTGGGCAGAAAATAATTTCACACTGTTAGAGCTTTTCCTGGGAGCCAGTTCAGGGAAAAGCTTTGGTTATTAACTGAGATAAACTACACTTTTACTCTCAGTAGTGTATGCAAGGGTTGCAGATGGCATAACACAAGACACAGATTTTCAATAGACTTGTAAATACAAACAAGATCTTAGGGCTGTCAGAAATGATATGACTCTCTGATCAAACGAGAGGGGCCATTCTTTGTAGCCTTGTGTAACGCAGCCCCAAAGACAGGCACACATGCACATGTGTCTCCCAAGTGGGAGGTGAAGCATGGATCCATTGCCAGGTGTGCTGCTTGGTAAGCTGCTGCTGATGGGGAGAATGACCTGCAGGTAATAGGGATCAGTATCTCTATGAGAAGGCTAGGATTTGGGCTCCAGGCTGGGGATGGTGGTTGAACTGAAGTATTTAGTTGTAAATGTAACCTGGATGAGAAAGGCACATCCGTGGTTCAGTTATTAACCTGTGTGTGAGTGCGCAGTTCTAAGCCACATATCCACAGTGTATGTATGGACAAACTACCTTCTGGCTTGTTGTCCAGTTTTTCTGTAGAATCAAAGAGTTCATTCTGGCACCCTCAGCAAAATTTTCTCCCTCCTAACCACATCAAGAGCATTCCTAGCATTTTCCCTTGGAGGTTACAATCATTTTAATCATAACTTGAGTAAAAGAATGTTGGCATTTGTCAACACATTTATAAAATCTTCACCTGGAATCTCTTTTTTCTTGCTAATGAAAAGCACCTGACTGTAGAAAAGCATTAATTGACGTAAAAGTACTGGCAATGCAGCATGCAAACAGCAGATTTTATCTTGAGAGCCGTGCCCACACCACGGCTTCTCTACTTTGGCTTTTGTTCATTAAATAGCTAAACACGGTTGTCTACATGAGGCTGCCCCTTCTACTGGAGAGGTGCAAGGAGACAAGGTGTGAAGGTGAGCTGCCAACATCCTCCCTCCCTGCATGGGAATAAAGGAGAAGGGGCAGTGAATGAAAATGGAAATGAAAGGGAAAAGAGAAGATGAAGATGTGTGGAAGTTGTCCCAACACAAAGTGGAAGATAATGGTCTTTGCTTGGAGAGTGCCACTCCATACCTGCAAAGAACAGCGAGCTTCTACAACATTTGTTCTGTTCTAGGAAATACATTGAATCAGACACCAGGAATGGTGATGTCAGTGTATATAATTTATTACCTGATTCTATCATCCTAAGAACAACAGCTTAAAGTTGTCACAAGGGTTTTTGGAAACAGAACCACCTTTGGAGACACATTTGTACACTTCCCATGACAAATGTCATCGGTATATTGCCCTTCATGTAAATGCACAGGTCACATCTCAGAGAAATCTGAATTAAGCCCTTTTGCTAATTGTTAGTTTTAATACACCAGCTGTGACACCTTCATTTCTGAAGAAGCAGAATGGGAATCTTTGGGCTGTGGGTTTTTTATTGCTGTAACGTTCCGAGGAGATGTTAATGGAGCAGTGCAGAGATGTTTTCTTAACTCAGAGTAACAGCTGCAACAGAAAGGTTTCATTAACTTTCTTCAACCACACAAATATTTCAGGTTGAGACTGCTAAAGTCAGTAATGAGATTTAGCCCTATCACCTACACTAACAGCTGGAAACCCTCAGATACTGTCACTTTCTAATGCATTGGTGAGATAGGCTAAGGCAGGACGCAGCTCAGGAGACATTATCTGCTGTTATTTAAACTAAAACTAGAGGAAAAATTCAGGCAGCAGAATTAATTTGGGACAATAGCTGTTTCCTGAGCCATGTGCTGTGTGGAGCCCCTGCCGTGGTGACCTGACCTGCTCTTCCTGAACTGCTAAGTGCTTGAGAAGGGCTGCAGAAGTGAGGTCATATTTCAAATGGATTTGTGGTCACAAGCAAAAGTTCATCTGCCCACCTAATCCCACCCAAAGGGAGCTGCACTTCAGAGGTAACCTCCAAGCTGTGGAGTAACAGATTGTCCAGTACTCATGGTTGAAGAGGGAGTTGTGAAAGGGGCTCTGAGTACAGCACTAGGTCTATTAGGAAGGTTTGCAATGCCAGTGGACCATGAGCTTTGCAGTGCAGAACATGCCTAGCCCAGTCATTTTCCCTCACCTTCCTTCCTGTATGGCCCCTTTCCCAAGAAAACCCAACCGCAACATCAATCAGTCCACCTGTAGCTGGCAGTGCATAACCCAAACACCTGCATGCCAGGCACAGCTGGATGTTTGCTACAACTGACCCAGTACAGTGCCAGCTGTGTAGTGATTGTTTGATCAAGGTGGTTTGGGAGAAGGGAGTGTTGGAAAATAATTTGCAGCAAAATTAAGAAGCTGTGTTTTCCCTGGCTGCCTTCATTTCCCTCCTCTCTTTAAAATTCCTCTTACTTTTTAACAATGCTTGCTTTGGGCATGTGTTTGTGTTGAACCTGAGGAATTTTGTTTTGTTAGAAGAAGAGCGTGTGTGCCTGCCAGCCAGATTTTCCTGTGCTAGCATAAAATCAGATGCATAGTACAGTCTCTCCTGGACAATGAAGAATCTTTGGAAATGTAGTGTGATTAAGAATTACAGGAATATATTCCCCCACAGCTAAGCAAGTTGTATGAAATGACATCTGAGGGAATTGGAGAAAAGCAGCAGAACAGTGAAGGTGTACAAAGGAGATAGAACCTTCAACAGAGCCTCGGAGGTGTAGATGAAATATGTAAGAAAGATGAAAGAGTAGCTGGATGCAGGAAAAAGCAGCAAATCAGTGAAATGGGATGTGACTCTCAACGTAGTAAAGATATAGATGAAAAGAGTGACAGGCCATATTCGTGAGGCTTCTGGCAGAAAGAAAATGTCAGTCACAGAAAGAGAGATTAGTACATGTGTAAAGTAAAAGCTAAAATGACATGGCACGAAAAGGTCATGCTGAGGAAGTGGTTGGACCAAACAACCTTCTGCAGCCCCTTTCAACCCAAATGGTTCTGTGAAAGCAAGCAACTCTACTAGCAATTAATACATTAGTGGATCATTATCATCATCATGTTTGTATTTTCATAATGCTTGCAAGCTTCATGGCATTGAACACCATCACTGCAGATGCAGCACAGGCAGATAGGTTTATATCCTATGCAGAATATCCACCCATGTAACTCCTTTTACATCTTGTTTTATACTTCCACTTTGTCTCACTGAATCTGAAGGACTTTAATATCTTTTCCTGTTTGTGATACTGTCCTCAAGTAAACAGAACATGACAAAAACAATAGCAGGTATTTTCCTAAAACATCAAGCAATGTAATCAACTTTCCCTTGAATAAGAAACACAGCACAGTTTTGCCAAAGTGCAAGGGATGAACAGGTCCCTGTCAGGAAAAAAATTTCAAAGCTTAGCAAAGTGTCACCCAAGAAGAGTAGCCAGATATTTAAATGTGCAGGTATCTGGCAATTTCATTTAGCTAGTTAAACAAAAAAGTCTGTTTCTGAAAACCTGTCTCCTTGCTTTTCCTGAGTATTGGCTTATCTGAAACCACAGTCCCTTGAAAAAAAATTAATGAGTGATCAGATCTGGGATGTACAAAGAACCCCACAAAACCCCCAAAAACCCAGATTTTTTGGGGCACTTTTTCCTCTGCAGTAGAAAAAGGTGCAGTAAACTCTTAATTCCCTCAGTTTTACTGAGACAGTGCTTCTGTTGGACAGGGTGAAATGATTGGCATTTATTTTGTAGTTTCACACTTGCCTGGCATGTGGAAATGTGGCGTATGGACCTTTTGCTGGTGGGAAACCCAGGCTTTTGAACCTGTTTTTCAGCCTCCTCTCTATAGTTTCACTCCATTTTAGTGGGGTGGTTACTGAAACAGTGTAAACCATCACAGTTCTGTTCAGGGCCTTGAACATAAACTGGAGCTGGCTGCTTTCTGTGCATGGATGCTCCTCCTCACAGCTAATCACAGGCGATTAGCTAGACCTCAGCTACAGATTCAGGAGTGACAAAACCCCTCTCTCCAAGTAATTCAGCTCACTGTGGAACTACATTGTAGTGTTACGTCTGCTTTTATAGTCTGTTTTGAGTGGTATCTATAAGTACTTTTTCCTAGAAGCAAAAGTCACTGAGCTCCTATGGGGAAATGCTCAGACTTCTTGAAATGCATTTGGGAGCTTTGACATGCTTAAGACTTCAGCATTCCCAAAGATTAACAGCTATTTCTGTGGTTTTCAGCATACTTCCAAAGGAACAGGAATTGAATCATCTAGAAAGTGACCAGCCAAAAAATCTAGAGTATAGTGGAAAGGTCCCTAAAATATCTGCTGTTGAGAATAGTTTGGCTTTTCTGGCAATACTTAAATAAGGTGGTTCTCATTATAGTTTCCTTCTACTCTGATACTAGGGGGCTGCTTTTCTCAGGGACTCTTTGCAACTCACCTCATTCTGAATCCCAAAATACTTGGTGGTTTGTTTAGATCCCCCACTGCAATATTAGAGTACGTGATAATCTTGAATTTCATGCAGCTTGTTTTAAAGATAGTTTCTAAATTCCATGTGTGTGAAAGAAAAACTTCAGAATATGGTACAGGTATCCCTGTGAGGCTCAGAAACCAAGGGGTGAGGGAAAAGAATCACAGGTTTTTGTCTGCAGCCACATAATTTCCAAGATAAATGCATAAAGTTCCCCTTTTTGTCTTTCCTCTTGCTCGCTCTCTGCAGAACATGTCAGGTTCAGCTGAGGTATGGTGTTTATTTATTCACCTTTCCAGCCCAAATAATTCACAAGTGGCCTGCAGGTTCCCGTTAGAGAAATGAGAATTCCCAAACGTGTTATTGCTCTTGCTTATCACCTGACAAGGACAACCAGAAATTGTTCTGTGGTTACTTTGACATTATGCAATGGGGGCTCAACGTGTCTTTGTTCCAGTCACCAAAAGCACTAAAATACTACTTTCTGAGAGCTGGACAAAACACTGCCCTTGGAAACACGTCTGTCTCAATTTTGAAGTCTTTCTCATTTCATCCAGTTCTGGAGGAATATTTTTAGGTATTGAATTTAGCCCTTCAGAACATTGTGGTTTCTTCCAGGATGGAGCTCAATAAATTACTCTCTTCACAAACAACCAAAGTGTGGTTCAGTGGTTGGGGTCTCCTGCAGGGTTCAGAAGTTCAGAGCACAAAAACCCATCTCAGTGCCCTTCTTCCCATGCAAAACCAGCACTGGTTTCCAGGGATGGGGTCTACACCATGGCTGCTCATGGTGTCCATGCCAGTGCTGCTCTCTGCATCAGCTTTAGAGCAGAAGAGCTGACCTTTATGCCCCTCCTGTCTGTGACACCTCGGTTTTGGTTTGGTCAGAAACCACTTCCAAGGGCAGCACATGTGCTTACACATGCACACCCACCTGCCCCCCCTGTGCACACACACCAGGGGCATCCAAGTTTGGGAACGTTTTACTCTGCTGCCTTAATTAAATCAATATTGTTTATTACGTGGGTCTGTGTTCTTTCTTTCAACACCTCTGTTTTTAGGTTATAATTCCTTTATATCTTCATTGTTTTTAGTAATTGGACAAAGTGTTTCCCAGCTTAACTTTTTAGCGAATGGCAGGAATCCCAGCAGCCGTGTCATGGGGCCAGGGTTTCAGTATTTCCAGAGACACACATTTGTCTAGGATATTTATGTCATATTAAGCTTGGTTACTAAAAGCAGAATTTTAAGACGGGAAAAAAAAGTACTTTTTTTTTTTTAGCAGTGTAGATTTACTTCTTATAAATGTGAGATTAGTACCTCAGGAGTGATGGGTTTGACTGCGCAGCAAGGGGCTTAGGCCAAGGCTCTAGCAGCTGAACCTCAGCTACAGCCAGTGGGTCTGGGTGGGGGGTTACATACAGGGTGGTAGCAGTTCAGTGTGAAATCCCTCTCCTCAAAATCCCTCGTGCAGGAATGAAGCCTCACCAAAATATGAAAGAGCTGGAAGAAGCCCTGCAGACCTCTCCTCATACGCACCCAGGCTGAGCTGAGGTCTGTAATCAGAATCTATGCTTCAGCCACCTCTGCAGTGTCTGGATAGAAAAAAGAAGTTTACATGGGTCCTCCTTTATTTTTTCACCCAAGGAACAAAAAAATCAAGCTCATGTAATAATATCCAGCTGGATCCCTACAAATTTGTAGGGCCTGATGGGGAAAGATCCCAGCTGACTGGAAGCTGGTGAACACTGTCCCAGTTTTCAAGAAGGGCGAAAAGGAGAACCCCAGAAAGTACAGGCCTGCCAGTCTCGCTTCAGGGCCCAGTAAAATCATGGAAAAGATTATTCTGGGAAGTATTGAAAAATAGCTGGAGGACAACACAGTCACTGGTCACAGACAGCACAGCTTCATGAGGAGGAATGGAACCTTGTGGAACCTGAATTCCTTCTGTGACAGAGTAACCCACTTAGTTGATCCAGGAAAGGCGACTGATGTAATCTTTTTTGGATTTCAGTAACGCTTTCGATACTCTCTCTCACAGGATCCTTCTGGAAAAAATATCCATCCCACAGCTGGATAAACACATCATATGATGTGTGAGCAACTGGCTCATGGGTCAGGCACAAAGGGTTACAGTGAAGGGGATGACACCAGGCTGGCGACCTGTCATTAGTGGGGTTCACAGGGCTCCATCCTCTGCCCTGTGCTCTTCAACAGCTTCATCAATGACTTGGACCAGGACTGGAAGGGATAGTGAGCAAGTTTGCCAATGACACTGCAATGGGAAGAGACGTTGACTCCCTTGAGGGCAGAGAGGTCCTGCAGAGAGACCTTGATGAATTAATTAGAGAGATGAGCAATCACCAACTCTGAGAAATTTAACAGGGGCAAGTGCTGTATTCTGCACCTGGGATGGGGGCAAGCCTGGTTGTGTGTATAAACTGGGGAAAAAGTGGCTGCAGAGCAGCACTGTGGAGGGGGACCTGGTGGTCCTGGTGGACGGCAAGTTGAATATGAGTCAGCAGTGCCTGGGGTGCATCAGGCACAGCATTGCCAGCTGGGCAAGGGAGGGGATTGTCCTGCTCTGCTCTGCACTGGGATGACCTCAACTTGAAAACTGTGTGTATTTTCAGATGCCAGGCATCAAGGCTAACGTGCATCCTGCAAGTTTCTGACAACCTTTGCTGCGCACTAAAGCAACAGGAATTTCTATCTGCTTCATAGGATCAGGCCCAAAATGTTTCCAATACAGCCATTTTAGCAGCCTCTCTAAGGATATATGCAGTATGGTATGCACCCAAATCCTTGCTGCAGCATTTTTTTTGGGTCAAAATCAACCCTTTGTACAAAACCAGGTGTGTTGCGCTGATGTTTCTTATAAACCTCTGTAATCCCTGTACACTTGGATAATTCTCAGTGGAACTGTGACTGTGTACTATTTTACCTACTTAAAATTTTACATTATTGACTTCTATACCTGTTAAGATCACCTACCTTGACAATTAAAAATGCTTCTGCCTTGCCAAGAGGGAGCCCTGGGTACACTGACAGAGAACACATGAAACACAGTCCGAATGAAATGTGATTTTTATATGTGGAGTTCTTGCAGGATCAGCCTTTAGGGGGATATCCAACTTTGCATGTACAGTATTCTCTACAGTAAATGCACTTGCAAAGTTCCTCATATCCTTTTTATCAAGAATAAACATTGCTGAAATGTACATATTCCTGATATCAAAATAATGATTACTTGCAAGAAGATGAAGATTTCACTTACAAAATGAGATCACAAAGGAGAAAAGGATGTTCAAATTAAGACTAAGGTTTAATCTGGAGAATTTATGGACTTGGGAGGGCTTTGATGCTTTAAGGCTGGGTATGTAGCCAATTAGCACACTGGCTCTCTGTTGCAATGAGGCAGTTCTGAGGAGTTAGGGTACTCTCTGGTCTGAGACCCAGGCTGCAAAATTTGGAAGCAAGGATTATGCACTAATTGTTCTCCAGAGGAAAAGTGTACAGAATGGGCCACACAGAGTGCAGTCCCTGCTCAATCTGGTTTTAAAATAAGAGACTTGACAGCACCTGGGCGACTAAATCTTCCTGACACTTAGATATGGCTCTGACTTTTTGGATTTCCATTTTTCCTGGCAGTTTCAGGTGCTTCTCTGCTTGAGTTCACCACTTTTCCAGACTCAAGAGAATGGTGCAGCTTTGCACCATACTTACGCCTGCCCCTGAACAGGATCCTCAGAATAGACACTTCAGCTCTTTGGGAAGATTATATTGCTCACAAAATGCTAATGGAAGCTACCACTTTTAATGCAACAACAGGGAAACTGTCCTCCCTCGCATTCCTGTTTGCTTTCTTCTTCCATTTTTGTCCATGATGCAATAGGGATAACATTCATGCTAAAAGTAGTTTTAGTTCTTTCAGTCTCCCACAGCACACTGCTTATGAAGGTATATAACTGAACAGGCCAAGATGGACACAGTTCCTTCATCTTGTCCTGAAGCTGTGTAAATATGACAAAATTTCATTAGACCAGTGAGAGCATGGTTTTGTGACGTGAGGTGATCAGAAAGGACACTGGAGCCATGGATTTTTGTCAAACAAGTACTTTACATCAGACAAGTATTAGATAAAAGGCAGAAATCTTCCAGGGGGACTGATGACTCATTCTAGGTAGCTGTTAACTCAGTGTGTTAACACTGAACAGATCACTACCTGAAGCACTTTAGTTTCTGATCCCATTTTGCTTTGCTTGCTCTGTGTTGAAAGCTGCTATGTATGGCCTATCACTTGGGAGTTTTGTTATGGAGGCCATAAACCTTTGCATCTTCCAGGTTTTAAATCCTTACCTATTTTGTGAGATACGTTCCTTGATCCCTTCTGCCTGGCTTTGACAAAACCTGTATTATTGGCATATCTTTATGTAGGGATATTATTTGTGGTAGTAATATTCTGAACATGCAAAGTCTCAGCTGTTGTAAACTTACAAAGCAGCACTGTGCCATGGGGATAAAGGGGAAAATCAGGGGTTTAGGCAAGAGGCCTTTATCTTAGCCCTGCTTCTGACTTTCCTCCTGCTTTGCCTAATGTTTTTGAGGAAGGCCATTTCCTTCTGGACTTTTCTTTATTCACCCATTAAAGATGACAAGTCTTGCTCCACAGGGGTGCTGTGAGGTTTAATTAACATTCACTGGAAGGAGAAGGGCACATGATCTGTGTGCCATAGAGATTAAGGCAGAACTGTCCTATTTCTTTTATGTCTCTCTCTCCTTCATGTTCCTGCTCATCTTTGGCTCTGGCTCAGGCTCCATTGGAAGCCAAATGTACTTGTTAAGAGAGAAGAAGGCTAGCATTTTAAATAAAGCAAATAACATTTGCTGGATTTATGAGTTAGCCTGGCTTATTGGGCAGTTAAAGTAGACAACAAAGGCTACAAGTGGGCGTCCACAGATAGGAGCAAGAGCAGGGGGAGGAACGAGTTGGGAAAGAAAAGGGAAGGAGACAAGGTTGAGTTGGGCCTATCCTATGTTATCTAACCTCATTCTGGCTATAAAATATTAGGCCCGGTCCAAATATAGCAAAAAGATAACTCCAAACTTGACTCCTGAGTGTTTCTTCCCTCTTGGTCTGCAGTGTGTTGCTGTTCAGCCATGGTCAGAGAGAAACACCACGTTAGACAAATGGAGTGTCACACTGGAAAGTATGAACAGATGTATAGACTACCAGACAAGTGAAATAATCTTTTCTCACAACTCAATGCTGGTAGTCCAATGCCACACTTCTGGACAGACTAATCAGATAAAGTGGAAAGAAAGGCAAGTGGAACACTAGAGGTCTATGAACTATGAATTAAGAGGAAACTTAGGAAGAATTGTGTTGGATAGCCTCCTTTCAGCACATCTGCTACCCAGACAGTTCTCAGCCTGTAACATTTCAAGAGGCTTCTCCTTCTGTGGTGTGGGATTCTGCACATGTCCCCCTTGAATTTAATAAAGTTCCTGTTGGCCCATTTCTCCAGTTCATTTCTGTCCTTTAAAATGGCAGTCTTGCTCTGAAGCCTATCAGCTGTTCCCCCCAGTTTCCTGTCATCTTCAGGCTTGATGAAGGAGTGCTCTATCACTCACTCCAGGTCTTTGGCAAAGATGTTAAACAGAATACAGCTTCCAAACAATGTATTTCTTCCAGTTTCCTACAATTAGGACCACCCTGTAGTCAGTACACTTATTTCCAGCAAGAATAGGTGCCAGTTAAAAAGTGTCTATTGTACTCCAGGCAGGTGGCAGCTGTGGAAAAATAAGAATCTTTTACTACTTAACCAGCTATATTAAAATCTGTGGAAAAATGGCTGACCAAAGTAATCAACCTCCGTGGTGGCCTGGTAAACAGAACACATACACTCTGAATTGCATCTACACTATAAATTATACTTTCTTATCATATTACTTACTTACCATTGCCAATTAGGAGGTAGTTTTCTTATATTACATCACTAAAGAGTGCACTGCTTGGTCAATTATCCCTGTGTGAACTGAAATACAATAGCTGATAGCCCACATTTTTATGTTGTGACATTTATTTAATTTTGTGTGCATGTGTCTGTAGGCACATTGTGGTGGAAAGCCTCTAATGAGAACAGTTTGTTGATCCTCTGAATTCTGCGTGTACTTGCTTGTTCTTATTAAGCAGGCACTCTGGTCTGTGGAAACAATCGAAACCACCTGCATTTCCTTTGAACCAGAGCCTTGCTTTCAACTGAGCATCCTCATGTTGTAATACCTCATCAGATACACAGTAGGAAAAAGCACTTACACATTTCGCTCCCTCTGTGTGCATCCAGTGAAAATTTGCCAGGCACATAATCATGCATGTGTCATTACAAGCTAGCAAAACCCATTTAGGCAGTCTTTATTTATTTTTAAATGAGGTGCTCTGAATGTGAGGCAGGGCCTGGGCAAGGAGCAAGGAGCAAAGAGTAGGGAGGATGTGGGAGTGACCCATGGAACTCTGTACTGGCTGGTGAGAGAGTTCCCCTTGGCATGGGCCAGCCCTGGTCAGAAATATAGGAAGTTCTGGAAGCCAGATAGCCACCCTGAGCCAGTGCAGGACTCTTGCTGGTAAGGGTCTAATCCCATCACCTGATAAAGGTCTAATTGCATCACCATGTCCTGCTCTACAGCAAAAGTGTGCCCTGAGGAGTCTGAGTTTCCAGGAACTATTGTGGAGCCTCAAGGGGTTTCCAGGATTCTTGGACACTCATTGGAAAACAGGGAGTTGCCAACTGTCCCGTAGCTCTAAGGTATCAAAGAAGGAAGGCAT
The DNA here is from genome assembly GCA_026261815.1 of Monarcha castaneiventris obscurior. NCBI lineage: Eukaryota > Metazoa > Chordata > Aves > Passeriformes > Monarchidae > Monarcha > Monarcha castaneiventris. The sequence continues at coordinate 72,893 of JAMPIT010000896.1, forward strand.
AGCACTTCAGCTGTGGGCTTAGCCAGCCGAGTGGATCCTATGGGTTTGGTGTCTTCCTCCTCCCTGCCCTAAAAGAAGTGTATGGAAAAGCACATTTTCAGTCTCATTTCAAGGTCACAAAGACAGCACTTTAATTCTTGTCAGAATGTGTAATGTATTGGGACTAGAGACAATAAATATTTGTATGCTTAGGAGTTATGAGCTGTACTTAGTGGCAGTGATGAGTTTTACAAGGCAATGTAAGTAAGTAATGACTAAAACACAAGTGGATCGATTCAGAGATTGCATAAAAAATTTGGGCCTGATCCTGCTCTCACTGCTAGTTTACTCTAGCTTGTCATGACAGCCTGAAGTAAAAAATACCCCAATGTTTTATGGTGTTACAGGGTGCCCTTGTCCTTATTACTCACACAGTCAGTTGTGGAAGTGCAAGGCAGTTTAAATACAACTTTTATTCTTCTGCATATTCACTGCTCAGTTTTTTCAAAATCAGTTTTCATCCTTTAAATCTCAGGCACCAGCAGAGTTCTGAGTTGTGTTGTATTCCTTTAATAAGGGAATGACTTAGTTTCATGGGAAGAGCTCTCGGTATAGTTGGTCAGATATGATTTTAAAAAATAAATCGGTTCTTAAATACAATTGAAAAGCAGTTCTGAACTATTCTGTGCTTTTTTCCATCTCAACTATTTAAATAATGTATTTACATACAACTTCTGGCAAAACTGGTAATGACAGCAGATCTGGAGCCTCTGGTGGGTCTCACCTGCATGGTCCTAGTAAGAACAGCTCTACCACTGTGCTGTTACACAGCATGAAGGATTAGATGTGCTAGAAGTTTTCACCTGTTCAAGCTGTTGGAGATTTCTGCTACAGCAATGAATTGCTCTCCCTTTCAACAAGTGTGACTGCATGGTCCAGAGACAACATTCCCAGAAGCAGGAATTTTGGCCTGGTCCAGTTCACTGGCATAGTTGAGGGTAAAAAGAGGTAATAAGTTTCATGTAGTTTTAATTTGGGCAATATGAAGTTTTTCTGTTTTTCATTACTCAGCCTCACTGCGGGGAGAATTCATCCATTTCTTTAGTTATGGCTAGATTGACCTCTACTTAATCTATGACCCATGATCCCTAAAGTCCCTAATCTTTTTTGTTCTCAGTGCTTAGCTCCGTTATCATGAGGTCTTTGAAATCTTGCCTCTGAATTCATCTGGGCTGCACTTGCAGCTCTAGGTGATGATGGTGGCAGTGGTGTCATTGATTAGCTGCAGGCTTCTCTATCTGAACTCAGCTAATAAGAATTTCTCAGTTTCAGCAGACGTCTCTGCTCCATTGCCAAATGGGGAGTTTTTGGACTAGTGATGTGAAAGTCTAGAAACTTGCCACTTAGTTCACCACCTGGGGAGCTTCTGTGATGGTGTAAAAGCTGTTCAACAGAATGCGATTTTGTGATATGCTGTATGTTCTCTTTTGTCCTATCAGTCTGAAAAATGTTTTTAAAGCCCACATAAAAAAAAAAAGATAAACACAAAAAACGCAGGCATTAAAAATGTCTGTTTATGTATGCTAATGTGACTCTCCAATAATATAGAAGCAGTCCTATTACTACAGAGTATCTAGATGAAGCACTGACCCCTGTGCTGTCCAGATTCCTGGTTCCCAGGTGCAGAATCTGGCACCTTCCCTTGTTAAACTTCATATGGTTGGTGATTGCCCAGCCCTCTAATTTGCTGGGGTCTCTCTGCAAGGCCTCCTTATCTCTGAGGGAGTAACAGCTCCTCCCAGCTTTGTATCACCTGGGAACATGCTTAGTATCCCTTCCAGTCCCGTGTCCAAGTAATTTATGGAGATATTGAAGAGAACTGGGCCAAGGATGGAGCCCTGTGAGCCCCACTAGTGACAGGTCACCAGTCTGATGTCACCCCATTCACTATAATCCTTTGTGCTTGACACGAGCCAGGTGCTCACCCATGGCATGATGTGTTTATCCAGCTGTGGGATGGACATTTTGTCCAGAAGGATCCCGTCAGAGAGAGTATAGAAAGCATTACTGAAATCCAAAAAGGATTGCAGCAACTGGCTTCCCTTGATCAGCTAGGTGGGTTACCTTGTCATAAAAGAGGATCAGGTTTGATCAGCAGGACTTCCCCCTCATGAAATCATGCTGGCTGTAACCAAAGTCTGTTGTGTCCTTGAGGTGTTTTTCAATACCTCCCAGAATAACCTTCTCCATAACTTTACCAGGAAATGAAGTCAGACTAATAAGCCTGTCATTTCCAAGGTCCAACTTTTGCCCTTCTTAAAAATCAGGACAATCCCAGCTTCCAGTCAGCTGGGACCTCTCCGGAATCCCAAGACTGTTCAGCAGTTTCAAAGCCAGAGAATAAAAGAGATGCCACTATTGCCCTGAGGCAAATAAAGGTGCAGAAGAGTGGTGGCACTGCCACAAATACAGACATCAGGCACAGAGAGGAGGTCTGGATTTAGGTGTTTCTGAGCACTTTCTGTGGTTGAGATGGCTTAACCTTTATGCTGCCAGGTCTCCAGATGAGGAGAGGCCTGTCTTGTCTCATTTTTGAGAAAAGAAATCCAGCCTAGAGGTCTCCTATGTGCTGTATCAAATTTAGTTCAAAGGACAAGACAAAATGAAAGCAAAACTTTGAGGACATCTTAGGTCATGGGAGATTCATCCTGCCTTGGGATTCAAGACATGATGTTGTTTTCTGAAATGTTTCTAAGATTGGGCATAGGCATTCCTAGATCAACACAATCAAATAGAAAAAGGGCAGGTAGTACCCACATCAAGGGGCAATACAGTGGGCATTTACTTCAGTTTTAAATACTCTTGTAGACAATAAAAGGCAACGTGCTGAAAATTTGGCCTGACATAAGGATCCTTTCATTTTATAAGTCCACTTACACTTTCCATCTTTATAGTGTACTTTAAAAGAAGCAGTAATCTTAATCCCTACAATCTCGACCTCAAATTACATTTTAGTGTTTTCTCCATAGCAAAGGAGATGTGATGCAGATGGCATTACCTCATGTATATCCTTATGGCAAATTATGTTCCATTGCTATGTGCACACTAACTCTGGAAAATGAACAATACCTCTTTTAGTGAAAATCTCTCTTCTTGAAAAAAATTCTGCAATCTGAGATAGGAAACCACATAGGCCAAGAACCTCTATATTTTATGGAAATCTCACAGTGAGTGTGTGTTGGGCCAGGTCTTTAGACAATGTAAGACTGGTGAAACTGGGATACAGCCTTCTTTTCTTTTGTGGTTAGCAGTGCTGGATTACTACTCAGGAAATGTGGGTTCAGCTGTGAATTCTGCAGCAAGCATGATGCAGCTGTGGGCAATTCAGAGCTCCTTTTGCTTCTGTGTGCAAAATGTAGCCAGCTTTCTTCCCTGGCTTACCTAGGCACACCTGGGTGTGCTGCTACAGCAGTAGGATCAGTATGAGCATCCACAAAGATCACACACACCTGGGTAAGGGTTGCTACTTGTATTTTCTGACATATTTAAGACCTGCTTTGTAGGTTTCACTTTGGTCCAGGAGTGCCTTGGTACAAAATCCTAGGAACACCTGGTTATCTGGATGAAAACAAACCTGTTGAAAAGGAACCTTTTTTTTTTTTCTTTTTTTTCCTTTGAGGTAAAGAGTTCTAATGATGGAAAACACCAAACCTTGGTCAAATAAGAAAAATAACCTCTTTGAGGCAAGCCTCTTTCCCATAAATTGAAACCTCTGAATGAAGTGCCTGCCAAAGAATGCTCTCTTCCTGGAACACAGGGAGCAGAAAGCCAGCAACTTGCTTTGAATGTGTTGAACCAAATTTTAACAGCTATATCTACTTCTAGACTGACCCCGAGCCTGGCTTTTTTCTTTTCCTCACAAATACTACTACTGCTTCTTCCAATTCATTGGTATATTCCTTAAGGATTGCACATAAACTTGGAGATTTCTGGAAGAAAATATCTTGAATATGAAGCTGATCATAAAGCTACCAAAACCCTAATAATACTCCCTGCCCATTCTTGTGGTATAAAAATATAACTAATGTTAGTCCAGTGAACAGCAAGTGAGACTCTGGAGGGCTCTCTGGAAGTCTGTTTTGGCTATAGTATTACTTTTCCCTGTTTAACTTTGTAAACCTGTAATTGGCAATAAAGGAGACCGCACTTTAGCTTTTTCAACTAATATTTATTTAAACCTTACCATAAGGTGCACATAGTGGTTTCTTTTGTTTCCAGCAGCATAAAATTCATAAGCAGAGACCAATTTATCATTCAAAAAATTATTTTGTATTTTTAACCTATAATGTCCAGCTTCACAATGTGTTTTTTAGAGACCTAGCCAGCTTTTTTTCACAGCCTTTCAGTGCTCTCTTGTATATGGGGGCTACTGTGTGGCATCTCAGACTGGAAACAGAGACCCTTTTGGATAAAAACAGACCTGTTCCCAAGATTTGTATCTGTGTTGGAGTCAGCCAGGCAAAGTTGCCTGATCTTGGTTGTGCTGCCATGAGTCTGAAGTTACTTAATATGATTATTTCAAATGTGCAGCTACCTCCATACAAGTATAGACTGAGCAGAGCATAGTGTCTGGATCAATGTGTCTGTGTATCCTGATCATGCATGCTTTCAGAGTGGCTGTTTTCTCTTTGTGGCTAACAGGGATTTTGCCTTTTATTTTTAGAGAAGTGGTTAGAAGATAACTCTTCTAAGGTAAATTAAATAGGAAAAGAGACACAGAAATGAAAAGGCAAAGGGTAAACTTTTTTGTAGAGATATACACAACATTGGTAGTGAAAGAGTAATATTTACAGTGAAAGTGAAACTTTTTAACATTTCAAGTAATCTGCTTTTTGTTGGAGAACAATCTTGTCTTCCTGTTCCACTTTTAATTTAAAAAAATCATATTTTTTTGGAAAATGTTCACATACATGCAATTTAGGTTTGCATGTGTTTCAATGTTTATAGTAAGTAATCTTCACTTAATCCACCCGTCCAAGATGCATATTCTTTTAATTGTGCTGAATCTTGCCTAGTGTGCAGTGCTAATGCCACACGGAAAGGACAATCGTTTTAAATATAAAAGACACCTGAATCTAGGAGGATAAATTAGGCAAAGAACCCTGGTGTACTTGCCACGCTTCATGCACTTTATAAAACACCCTCAACTATTCTCTTTCAAAGTCAGGCCATTAGACTAGATGCATCTTTAACTTGACCCTGTTACAGGAGTTCTTATGTTTCATGTTACACACAGAAGAACATCTGGAAATAAAAGCTTTGTCTGAGGCTGGGCTGAGATTCTTGGTTGCCTTTTAAGAAAAATATCATGTTGATTGCTTTCATCATATAAATATGAACAACAGGAAAAATCTGTCAGCATTTGGTGAGATGTTGTGTCATAGCAGATAAAGTTTTTCTCAGCTCCGATTTCAGACTTTAGTAGTGAAACCATCTGTTGAGGAGCTCATTTGTTTTGTTTCATTTATCACAGCAGATTATCTCTTCAGATAATATTTCACAAGATCCAAGGGAAAAGCAGTGATAGATTTGGCTGCCTAATTCATCAGCTAAAACTAGGAACATGCTTCTTTGCTGTCTTACAAGTGTCATTTAGGAGACTTGGACCATCAATGCAGCAGAAACCCAAGGGAGCATAATGACTACCTCCTTAGCTGGCACTGGCACTCTGGGACACGACTAAAGACTTCCAGGGGAGAAATATGAGGTTAGAATGTGAGAAAGGGCCAAGGCAGCCTGACTGAGCAGGCTCCCACGAGCTGTGGGTAGCACACCGTGGAAGCCATCGCATTACATAATGGGAAGTGCTCTGGTTTACGCACAGAATATTGCTGCGCTCTGTAATCATCCCCTTCTTGTCTGAGTTCAGTGGCAGCTTTGAACTTACTGATTGCTTTGGCAGGAGTAAATGGGAGAGAAAAGAAGGGATTACAGAGCAACTCCACCATTATGGTGGTAAGCAGCTTTCCCAGTTGTGGGAGGCTGACATTCCCCCAACATCTGGAGATCGTCCTTCACATCTGGTGGCTGCTGACTCTTCTCCACTGTAGCAGCATTTCCTCAGCTTCTTGGCACAGCAGGTGCTCCCAGCAGGAGTCTGCCTCTCTTCTTGCCGTGCCCCACTGGCTCTCTGGCTGCTGCCCCTGGTGCAGCACAGGAGGGACAGGGCAGACAGAAGGGGTCTGCTGACACAAATTCTGTGGCTGTGAGCCCTGGGGCAGGGACCATGCAAGGGCTGATGGTGCTCAGGTCAGCGCTGGCTCAGAAGTCTGTCCTTCAAGGTGCTGCCAGGGTATCCCCCCTGCCATCAAGGGACAGCATGGAGGTGATCCCTTGGCTCTGTGGAGTGTACTCACAAGGTGATTTTCTGTTGCTCTTGAAGTGAGTACATGTGCAACATAAATAAATTTATTTAGGGTCTGTTTGGTAGCTCATGATACAAGCGAAGTGATGCAAGCAGGCTGGAGTTGTGAAAGAAACTCTTCTCCTAATCCATTACAGGTGTCACCAACAAAATATTTGTGTGAACTAGAGCAACAAGGCAAGGACCTACATGCCTGGAAATGCTGAGATGGGCAGGATCCTCCAGGGATGACAGGCAAGGGTGTCACTCTGCTCTGCTGGAGAAGGAGCAGAGGCAAATCCTGAAGTAACCCAGAAAGAGAACATCTCCCACTGTCTCAGCCACTGCAGCCCTTGCTCTTGCCCATGTGAACAAAGCCTTAGCAGAGGACAGCCCCAGGATGGCAAGTCCTTGTGTCAGGAAAAGTGAAGAGAGGTGGGAGAACCCAGAGAGGCACAGCCTTTTGCCTCCTGGGAGCTGGTGTCTTTAGAGGACTTCCTGCCCTAGGAGGCTCTTTCTGTTGAAATTTTCACCAATTTAATGAAGTGCAGGGCCAGGTTTCTGAAAGGCAACTGCTTGCTGAAACACATTTTTATGTCCCCCAGCATTTTTGTGTGTCTGTTATGATTCCCTTAATCTTCTGATTTAAATGTTCAAGTGTAGCTTCTCTTTCTCTTGGGCTTGCCCAACATGAAGTTTTTAACTGACATATGCCTCTTTGACTAATGCAGTCCTTATTCCAAGTGCTTAAATGATATCTTAGGGAAATTCAGTGTTTCAGACACTATTTTCATACTGTTTATCTGTCTTTTCTATTTTTTCCCTTGCGTGCCATTCTCTTCTATTTATTTTAGCTATCGTCAGGCACCACAATTTTGGTATAACTGATATTCAGTAGTTTTCTGATCCAAGGCTTTAAGTCATATATTACTCCATGGGATTAGCCCTGCATGAAACCGCATAGTGCTGGATTAGACATTAAGAATATGTATCATGTTTTAAAAATTCATTTATGCAACTATTGGGTAAAATTAGACTCAGACAAGCTGTTCTTGTCACAAACCCATGAAAGTTCTCAAGACCTTCCCCCCTTAACCAAAGTTATTTTCCTGCAGGCATGAAGTTTCCACAATAGTACAATGGGAAAAACTTTTTTGTGGTCAGTTAGTAACGTGTAGTTTTGCAAGCGGATTACGAGGTTGGTTATCACCACATTATATTATTAACAGCACTTCAAAAATACCCAAGTAAGTTGAAGTAACTTTTATTGATGTCGTACTTCTTCAGTGACAATAAACTTCTGGCCTCAAGGGTCAGATATCTCCTGTCCCATGAGGACCCCAGAGAGTAAGTCCCAGACATCTGGACAGCATCCTCGTGGAAGAGATAGTCTCTACGGGTGTGTAATGGAGCCTGTGTAGGGCATGAAAGTGGTTCCAGATTAAAGGATGAGAAATGCAAGTTCCTGGGAAATGATACCACAGGGCTCAAGTGCAGAGACAGCAGTTAGAAAGGGACCATAATTTTACAGTCTGTGCTGTCAATTATAATTCACAGCATGTTCCACAATGTCACACACATAAACAGACTCAGAGGCTCCTGAGAGATTTCAGTTTCTTGCTGCTCAAAAGAATGCTTTCCTTCTCCTTATTCCTGGAATTAGTTGCCTTTGGAAAGGCTATAAACATGTTAATATTTGCAGCTTAAAAAATGAAAGTTTCTCTGCCTGAATGACTAGAATTTCTTGCTATGTTGTAATATATCTTGGAATTTAGGTCCAGATCCACAGATATATTTAAATCTCTGAACAGACACAACTCCTTCTGCAGCTCCATTGTGGAAATAGTTACTGTGATGGGAGTTCCCTCGGACAAATGAACCCACAAGCAAGTAGAGAGGTGACGAAAGAGATTCGGCTACAAGAGAAATTGTGCAGTCAGGTGGCCTAAGGTCAGACGTGTCTGAAGTCTCTCTCCTAATGGCTTCTTCAGTCACAAATTAATGTGCACTGGGATCCCTGGCCCTGTCAGCTGCACAGACTCTGCAATTGCCTCTTTCTCTCTAGGGCTGTTCTAGAATGGGCCTATTCAAGATATAAAAAAAATAAATTAAATTAAATGGGCATGTTGAATTCAGTGGCTGCAAAACGTGTCTGAATCACAGTCCTGGAGACCAAAATCCTCTGCCTTTCCACAGAAGTGCTCCAGTTCTCCCATGCTGCCCTACAGAGGTGTGGTAGTCCAAACCTGAAAGGAAAAACACTGAAGGAGTTGAAGGGTACAGTGTGTCTGTCTGTTTAATCATCATTTGCATCCCTAGTGAGGCTGTCAGCAAAGCAGCACATAAATACCCCCGTTGGTATCTTTGCTTATTTAATTTATACAGTTATTCACTGCACAGGAAACATACCACTGAACTTATAGTTCAGTCATCAAAGAGCATCAAGAGATAGCCATTATCAGGACCATTTCAACATCTTTCAAAGCTAATCTTGCAATATGACAAGAAGCAGTTGTGGAAGGAAACACTGACTTTGGGTCCACTCAAGTGCAATCTGTTCACATGGCTGCAGCTTGAACAGGGTGCCTCCTAAAGGTCTCCCCCGTTTAAACTGGTAGAGAGGATAAAATTTAAATGTTTTTGATTTTTAAGGTGTTACTTAAAGGAAGAGGTTAAGGACACATGGGTCTGATTTTCCTCTTGCACTGTGAAAATCAGTCTCAAACACACTCCCAACTTTTCTGCTCAGCTTTGATGTTCTGTATCTGTAGCCATAGAGAACTGCTGTGAAAAAAGACTGTTTCTGCTGAAGGAAAGAGAATGTATAGCTGCAAATCACTACCGTCCCTATCCTATTCTGCATCTTGCATTTTCTCATGATGGTGAATCACAATCCTTTACTCACAACGACAGTAATTTGTTGTTGTGGAAAGTAAAAGAATGGTTTCAATTCAACATGCTGTCTTAATTTTAAAGGAAATACAAGCTGCAAAGTACAAAGAAATAAGTAATACTTGTTAATAGGATAATTAGAAAATCCTGTAAGGAGAGCAGTGAGGAACATCTGAAAAACTAGTGGAATTTAGCATTTGCTTGGCAAAGTTTATTTCATATAAAATTGTCTCATTAAGAGTTTCAGCTTCAAAACAGAGAGGTAGGCAGTTTTTCTGTGACACTATTATGTTATGAAATAAATTACATGTTTAACAGTTTACAATTTAATTAAAGGTGTTGAGATACTAATTAATATTTTATTAATATTTGACCATTAGCTATAACTAACAACAATTTGACTTTCTTCTTTTCTTATTTGTATCGCTATAACTAGTTTTTTTCCTGATTTTATCACTGTCAGAGAAAAGTAACACTAGCATAAAAACTAAAAAGCCAATCTCCATGGAGATTATGGGGGGAATCTTCCCATGGATTTCAGTGGAAACTGGACTGGTCTTGCAATGACAAGGGGATAGATGCATTTCCTTATGTTTAAAAGATTCCTTAATGATATTTTGCTGACAGAATAATCTTAGGATCATAGCATGTTTGGGTTGGAAGGGACCCTTTAAAGTCCTGTCATTGGATCAGCTGCATCAAAGACAGGTATTCAGTGGGAGACTTTTAATGAAGAAAGGGTAGTAGCTTAGAGAGTATTTGTTGGATTTTATTATACAAAGCCACTTGGAGATCTCTTTAAACTCAATACAGATAAACAATGTTAAAATCCATATATTTTACTGAGATTTCTGAGGACTTGTTTGATTAGGTACATATGTACATTAGAAATTTATTTTCCATAATGAGGTTTGAAAACATAGAGTGGAATTAAACTTAGTGGCAGTGTCTGTTCCTGCTCCGTCTGTACATAGGAATGGGAAATGTCTGCTCATGTCTATATCAATGAGCTACAAGTGGAGTTTGTGGCTCTTTCTTTTCCCTCCCAAAATTTCTTTCCCAAACCTCGTTATCATGTGCCACTGTCAGATTTAGCAGATTTCAACCTGATTTTTTCCTCACTGTTGAAGAGTTCAACTTCAGGTTGAAATAAAAACCTTAGATTTCTCAACTTTTCCAGATGTTTCACTACCCCAGTCAGGGCAGATGCTCTGTCCTCTGTTCAGGACCACAATCCTCTCTTCTATCAAGTTCAGTTCGTGTCACCACCACTCATTGCCATAGAGGTGCTTCACATACCAGGGTGACTGGGCAATCTCTGACAGCTGAAATTATTTGAAATAGCTAAAATATTTCCTTAGTAAACCCTTTTTAATTTAATTCTCTCAGACTTATAAAAACCTAAATTACACTCACAAAAAAATGAGACCGAAAATTTTACTTGTTCACGTAAAACTTTACATTTATACTTGTTTGGTGTTTTTTTGTTGGCTGTTTTTTCCCCACACTTTTGGTTGGTACATCTAAGCTTTAAAGCAGCCCATGAATAAGTTAGGACACACGGAGACACTGGTTTCTGAAAGGGATCAGAAGCTATGGCCGTGCATGTTCCCCCTTTGTCCATGTGAAAAGATCAAAAGCCTGACAACACTTAGGACTACGTACAAAAGCAATGGACATTCCAGAAGAATACAGAAGTTGAGAGCTTGCCAGAGAAGGGAACAGTTTGGGGTTTTTGTTTGCTTTTTCATTTAGTAACTATTGTGACTTGGTATTAAAAAAAAGAAAAGGGCAGCAATTTAAGGGGACTCTGAAGTTCCTCAAGAGCTCCCTGCTTTCCCTAGTCACCAGGGCTTTGCATCAGTGAGTGCAGATGGCTTCTGTTGGCCACACTCTGCTGCAAGGGCTGCTGAGGGTCTGGGAGCAGTCTCTGGCTAAATGAACTGGAGAACACAGTGGGAGCAAAGAGGGCAACCCAACCCTTCAATACTTTAGTTCCTCAGTGCAGTTCATAAACAGAATACGCCACTAATACTTCTGTGAATATATACTGGTGAATGAAAAAGTCAATGTGCTGAGCCGTTTCTCAGCCTTTTATACACTGGAGTGGGGAGTTTCTCCCTTTCCTGGCTCCTGGGAATGGATTTGCCATTACACGCTTGGAAGTGTGTTTGTAACTTTGCAGCATCGACATTGCTGTTCCCTTGTTCTCCTTCACTACTGGGTAAATGATTTTTGTGCTACTCTCATTAGAGTAGGAACAGTGTTTGTACCCCAGAAAAAATGTTGCAAGTGATATAAACAGTGTCTTTCTTGGGCCAAAGTGTATGTTTAGGATTAAGTTTCTTTTTAATTCCATTGGTAAATTACTTTTGAGTTATGAGGCAATGCTACAGGAAGCAGCTTTATAAACCTGATTGTCTCATTCTCATGTTTTCCTACTTAAAGACCATGTAAACAGATGAGTGTACCAAGTGTCTACAGAAGCTTCATATAGATATTTTTTATCACAGGCATACAGCTTACTGTGAACTGCAACAAAACATTTATAGATAGACTGGCTAGTGGGGAGACAAATGCACATGAATGTACGTGAACTGTCTTGGATCCCAAGAATTCAACAGCAGAGCATCTGGAAATTGCTACCTTAAACTTTGTTTTGCCTGCTGGAGACCTCTGTGTTGGCATGGAGAGTGTTTTAGGAGCTGTCTTGCCTGCCCTTGGCTGCTTTATCCATTACTGTGTATTAATACCCCAGGAGAGGCAGTGCTAGGAGAGAACAATTTTCTCCAGGCACATTTTGGCATGTGATCTGTGAGGTGAGAAGGGAGCCAGGCAGATTAGTCCTCATCACCTGGCCTTGTTAGCAGAGATAAAGCACCCATGGCCTGCATGAAGGTGTTTGGTGCTCTGTGCCCATACCACACTGCAGATCTCTGCAGCTCCCTAACAGCATCCAGCAGTAGGGGGAGGTCTAAGCCAAGCAGCCCTGGTTGGGAGCCTGGCAAGGAAGCTGAGACAAGCGGCCACACAATGTGAGAGAGACGTGGCCGGAAAAGCTTAAGCAAGTTTCTTAAGAAAAAAAAAAAAAAAAGTGAGTAGATGCAAGGAGAGAGGCTGGATAGCCAAAAAACAAAAGCAGCCAGAAAGCTAAATACATGCAGCTGAAGAACTTAAAAAATTCAGGAGGAAGACATGAGAGGTGGCCAGAACAGCATTAACAAAACAGACTCTCCCTTTCCCTTCCCTGATCATCTTTCATTCCACTACATCCTTCTCCTCGACTCTTGGCTTCTCATCCTTTCCTCCTCCCTTCTCCTCACTATTGTGGAGAATGGCAGCTTCAAAAACCTCTCAGCTCAGCTTTGCACAGCAATAAGAGAGTGATACAATGCCCAGACTGATGAGTGAATTTAGAAAAACAGTTGATATAATAAACCAAAAATTAAGATACTTCTAAAAATATGGAGGGCTTTTGCCATTCAATACATAAATATTTTTCTCTTAAGGAAAAGGTAATTACAGGTAGTTGTGACAGAGTGTTGTGATTGTCTTGGCTTGTGAATGAGGTGTTGTGTGTCCTGTTCTTGAGCAGCCACTTTGCATATCTAGGGCGACCTGCCTGAAGAAAGTCAGTTGAAATGTGGTGCCTTGTAATCAGGCAGTGAGTAGTGTACCCTGATATTCTCTCTGGTTGTATGATGGCAAAGAAAAAGCAAGGAAAGTATTTTTGTTCATCTGCAACGCTTAGAATTTTGTTTGTTTGTTCTTTTTGTTTGTTCTCACACATCCAGTTCAAAAGAGCAGGAGTTTTGATGTTGTAGCAAATAGGTGAATAGCAAAATGACATTTTTGCAGTCAATTCTGTTCTAAAGAAACCCTTTCCAAATTCAGTAGAACAGATTCTGGCAGGTGAGAGGAATTTCTGGCAGTGGATAAATGTTTCTGGAGGCATTGCTAGTGAAGGCATTGGTTTGAGTTGAAAATGCATCATCTTAGTCCTTTCAGTTATTTTATTGTTTCTGTCACAGTAGTGTGGAACAGGTTCTGTTGTGCCCTGTGCTTTACAGGCTCAGAGGACGCTTATTCTGTCCCTGGAGATCACAGTCCAAGTGGTGGACTTGTATAAAAAGTGGGGAAATACTAAAGAGTGAAGACAGAAGTTTTACTCCTTGACTTCAGAATGAATCTGATATTGGGTTGCCCAAACACATTGAATATTAGTGGCAGTGTTGAGAAATGACTGCAGATCTCCAGTGGTAAGAGCCAGGTTTGTTCTATTAACAAAAAAGTTTCATTGTTGTTGGGTTTTTCTTAGGTAGTGGAAACTGAAATTGGCCAAGAGCTTTCTAGGAACATAATAAAGAGAGGCTAAACTCAGATATTGCATTTTGTTTTATTCCTGAGGCTATCAGGAAGCTGAGAAACTCCCTGTGCTGATGAGCAGGTGTGTGTGTCACACTCAGCAGAATCAGGGCTTCGACTGCTTTGTGACTGTGCTGGTCCAATATCTGCATTTTGGGCATGTGCAATTCTGACTCTTGTCCTTTTTTCTGGAGTGATTAGGGCTCAAGATTATATTTTAGAGTCAATGGAAGTGTCAGTCTGGATTGCCTAACTTCCAGGGGAACTTTGCTCACTGCAGTCCAGCAATGCTGGCATGGGCTCATCAGAGGTCATTTGGGGGTCCTACTGAATGAGGCTGCAGGTTCACCTCTTCTGAGCTGTCTCAGGCTTGTGCCAGCATTCCTGGATTGGTTCGTACACTTCGTGTCATCCAGGAAGTCTCCTATGCTTTCTTCTTTCTTCTAATTTGGAAACAACATATCTTGCGTGCATCAATTTCAGGAGCAGTAGTTTCGCAGATATTTGTTATACACAGTTTCATGTATATCCCCTCAAAGCTAAACTAATTTGGAGTGTTCAAGAATTTGCCATTCTGAGAAAATAATGATGTTGTCTTGTCTTCCTTCCATAGATGTCCATTACTTCTAGATGTAGAGCAGAGTACGGATTAATTCATCTTTATGTCTACTCCACAGTTCTGCTAAGCTTGTTTTTCTGACTCAGCTCTGTGTGAAGAGGACTATTGCCACCATGTAAAAGTTGATGTCAGATCTCTCCTGTCCCATTCCCTATAAAATCCTCCTATAACAGTCCACTTGTAGCCTTTTGTGCCTGGTTGGACTTTCTCAAGACATCAGGGGTGACAAGTGAGGGGACTGTTGGGTAGACTGGAGGTAAACAAGGCAACAACACAGCCTTGGAGTTAGAAGAAAGCAGCCAGATCAGGAAAGTGTATTACTAAAGTTCTTGTGGCAGTGCAGTGCTGGGCACGGTGAACGCCTCTGCTGGGATGCAGATGTTACTGTCTCCTGAATGAGATGCAAAACCAGATACACACCATTTGTGGTTGTAGAGGTCACATGGGACCTTTTGCAAGAGCAAGGATTAAGATCTCAGAGTGCCAGCCAAGTCCAACTCTGGTAGTTGAATTTTGCCTATCTAAATTTTACAGCAGTTTAATTTGGAAGACTTCGCTTCCCCTTTTGCAAACACAGCTGTGTAGAGCTGCTGGTGCAGGATGTCTGCTGCTTTCCACCTGAGAGTGTGTTTCAGCACTGGCTGTACTGACCCACGAACATACAGCCAGTGAAGCACTTGGAATGTACTCATGATGACACTTGCTATAAATACATCACGGGCACTGTGCTTGCATGCATACACACAAGTATGTGCACAGACATATTCTTCTACATATATTTCTGTTGGCTCATCTAGACAGATTATTCATGTGTTGGTGCATGGAAGATATCCTCATTGGGCCAAAATATGCTTTTAGCCAGAAAGGGTTGGTTTTTTTAAAAGTATATAAAACATGTAGGAGTATTTACCATCAGAATTCATTGCATAGTAACAAAAACTAGCAGCGAGTGCCCCAGCTATGGTTTTAATCCTTTCTCACTTTCAACTAATAGCTGGTATTGCCAGGAATAGCAGGGTATTACTCAGTGTTAAATCACGATAATAGGCAATATCACCACAGGTCTTGAGCATTAAATGCATGAGGTACTAACCAGTCCCCAAGCACTGCAGAGTGAGCTGAGAACAGGATTATAAATTGTAAGTCAATTGGTTAGTCTTTAGCAGCTCAAACTGTGGTCTGGACAGAACACACTGGAAGTGGCTCACATATGTGTTAATGATAATTATGATTAACTTCAGTGTAGCAGTTTTCATCGCAAAGGCTCCCGCAGTGCTTTGCTTCTCACAGTGCAGCAGGGCTGACACACATCCATCCCCACAGCAGATGACAGAAAATGAACAGCATAAAACCCCAAAGGGCATGAATGGGAAACTTTGGCCCATGACACTGGAACAGTCTCGTGGGCTCACGGAAACCAACAAGGAAGTTTTAAGTTTCACATGAGTTCTGGGTTCTAAGGGCAGAGTTTAAAGCCCCCGGTTCAATAAACTGCCTACTAGTAAAAGAGAGCTACCACAGAAGGGTGAAGAACTTGCTCTGCTCTGCCAATATTCAAACCTTATGGTTCCAGGATGTCTGTTCAGACATCAGGTTTAGACCACTAAAATTATTCTCTCTGGCAGCAGCTTGCATTCAAGAGCTGAATAAAACAGAGACATCACGGCCTTACCTTGCGTCGTCCGAGAAAAATCTCAGCTCAAGTACAGCTTTGTAATTGCCACAAGCATTTTTGTTCCAGTGGCTCATCACACTGCAGGCAACAGGTCTGCAAGGAGAGACAATACTCTACCAAATCAGAGGTGAAAGAACTTTTGGGAGTGAATTGAGCTTCATTTTGCTAGTGTACCCCTATGGTGAAATTAATTCATTCCTATATTCATCCAAAATGTATTTAAAGATGGCTTCTTAAAATTGATTTTTTTTTAAATACTGTGTAAGACAAGCCTACATATTTCTACATATTTTTCTGACATTACATATAAAACCAAGCAAAAACTCCTTGAACTGTAGTTTCTATTTAACATGTGTTCATTTCTTGCAGATAATACTCTTTCTTCTGCTTTTCTATATGGTGCCTTTCTCTTTTTCCACAGTCATTCAATGTCCTACAATTACATATATTTTTCAGATCCCCTTTTAACTCCCCCTTTCAAATTTCTGCCTACTGATACCCGGCTTTATTACATACTCTATTAGAATGCATTTTAAAGAAGATATTCTAAGTTTTGCTGATGGCAGCTACTTTCCTTCATCCAGGTGACTTCAAAATTACTTTACTTATTTGAGGGGAAGATTCTAAAATAATGTTCAGTGGTTATGATGAAAAGTGCCTGAAAAGACTTTATTTGACTTAATTATAAAAGGCTGTGCAGATTTTATCTTCATTTATGGTATCAAGTAAAATATGTTCATAGTGACAATCAGCAAAACTAACAATAATAAATAGCAACCAGATAATATATGAGGATCAAGAGCATAGTGAAGACTAAATCACATCTTAACAGCTATTTAATAGCAGGTGAATATGCTAGTTTCTGTATCAGATATTATATTGAAGTTTATGACAGAAAAAGTTATATTACAAAAAATATGTATTCTGTGATATATTATAGCACAGAATTTACCATATTTTTATTTGTGTGACAATATTTCATAATGCATGCTTTCTATAAGATGTTCTTTCTTGTTTTCCTTTGGAAGTGAATACCTGCAACCGCTACTAATATCATGGTACTTCTAAAAAGGAACACAGAAAAAATACAGTAAATGCACTTCTCCCTGATTTAAGTTTGTTTCCGTACTTTTCCTGGGAGTTGACTTCCTATTTCTTATGAACTTTCCCACATATTTTTAGCATGTTGCCTAAAGCAATGTGGGACTCCCCTCTATGGGCTAGAGGGACTTCTTACAGTTTAAACAGGTGCTTTAACAACTATGATGGCATCACTTTCCACTATGATAAAGATTCATCATTTTCAGATGCACTCCTAAGTTCTTAACTGGATTGCACAACATTTTTAGGCTATTATACATTTTTGCTTTTTATGTCTCAAAACTGCTTGAAGAAATTGGTCAATGTATAAATTATTCTCATTTGATTAGCTTCTTTATGTCTGTTTCTGATGGGGAGGTCCACAACATTTGTTTTCTGCAAATACTCCAAAGCTCACTATGTATTAATGAAAACATTTGGATTTTTGGAGCATTTTGCAATTTTCATGAACTTTGAACAATGGAGTCTGTGACATGCCATTTGCTATACCACAAAGTAAAAAAGTCATGCAGTCAATAATACCTCAGGACATGTGACATGGCACACATCCCAAATACAATTTGGAAGCTGCTTCAAAATGGGATTGAATAATTATAAACCATAAATCCACTTGCAAAAATCTGGGACAGATCACTTCCAACCCTTTCCAAAATGGCCAAAATGTTTTCAGTTTCACAAAGACAATTTGAATATTGGTATTGGTTGTGAAGCTGATGTCTGTTTTCAGCTACCCAGCAGACAATAAATGTACAGTTAGTTACCTGTGCTGTATCAAGGTGAATTCTGAATGTTATTCTTTTTTGCAGTGCTTTATTCTCTCACAAATATTAACGAACTAAAGGTCTGTGTTTGGCGTGAACAAAAGGAAATCTGTGTGTGCTTAATTGTCAGAACTGGCTGAGAAAATAGCCTGTGGTGACATTGACTCAGAAGACAAATCCACACAGCCCAAGCCCTCCAGCCAAATGAGTGGGGACTTCTGTTGTTGTAAATGCTGGTGAGCCCAGCAGACGTGCATGAATGAAGCAAAAGCACAACATCCACATTGCTCTCTTTCCAAGTACCTGGGCATCACCCTTCAATTCCCACTTAATCTTTATGTATTAAAAATGGCTTTGCCCTGACACTTGATGCCTCTTAATGAGTGAGAATTGTGCACATCTGGCACCTGCTAAGTGCAAATGCTCTCCATATAAAGTTGTCTAAATTCCCTACCCCATGCCCTGTTTCCTTTTTCTCCTTGAAGTTGTTTGTTCTGGTTTTATGTTCCTTGCCCAGGACTTTGCCTATCATTGCCTCCAAGTCTACATTCTAAACACACTGATGACTTCATCTCTCCTCACATCCACCTTTCCTCATTTACAGTCTCTTTTGCAATCTACATCTTTTAATAGCCAATCCCATTTACCCCATTGCAACTCTCTCTGGGATTGAATCTGTGCAGTGGCTTTTTATTGTTCTCTGTCTTCAGAACCATAGAAATCTGAGATGGAAAAGGCTGATGAGGTCATCTTGTCCATTCCCCTTGCCAATGCTGAATTGTTTCCTACAGTCTAATTTTAAAATTACTCATTCAGCTGGGCTTCCACCTCTTCTCTTAGAAGATTATTCCACAGTATTAGGCTGTGTATCACACCATTAGGAAGTTTTTCCTGACAGTTATCTTGAATTTTCCTTCCTGTGCTTTTGTTCCATAGTTCATAGCCGTGTCCCACTGGGCCACTCCAAACAATGCGTTTCTCCCTTTTAGAACATACAGCCTTCAGAAACCCACCTACCACTCCATTTAAAAAAGATTCTATTAAATACTCTCAGATACTATCTGTTACTATCTTCCCCACTCACAACACTGTATAGAGACATTTCTGATTGTCCCATTTTGCTTTTGCTCTGCAAGGAAAGGAAGAGAAGGAACAGGAAGCTGGAGCTCTGTTCCAGCTCGTGTTATGACAGGCGCCATGCGAGGACAAGAAGTCCATGTGTGAACAAGACTTTCTATTCTAACCCTCCTTCATTAAAATTCATGCTGCCTTTAATTTTTTAACAATGTCAATTAATTCTACCTACACCTTTCACACATCCAGGCGAAATGCTGATGTCCTCCACCAAAAATGAACTTCAGGGAAAATCCTGCATACAGACATACATACTGCTTTGAATCAGAGAGACTTTGGATTATGTTAGTGATCACCTCTGAACATGTGTTTGAAGGAACTGAGCCTCTTTCACCTTTTCATACCCAATTCTCAAGTGTTCAAAACCAGCACGTTTTAGCTGTGATTTTTCAAAAGGACCTTGCACCTCTTTGGCCATTTAAATGAGTGGCCACACAGTCAAATTACCTCAGCTAATTGGATTGATGGAACCTAAAAGTAAAACCCATTATTTAGAGACCTAGAAAATGTTTAAAATATCTGCATTGGCTTCTGCTGTGGAAAGAGAGTTCTCGGAAATTTGGCCATGGGCAACTTTGATAATTTTTTCCCCTACTGTGAGTGCTGAATACTTCTGGACACGAATGAACTTGTACATGACTTTTAAGACATCTTGAGTTCACCTTTGTGTCTGCTTGTCAGCTTTTGTCAGCCTGATATGGACTGACACAAGCATGGCCTCAGAGAGGCTAATGTGCCTGGTGCCTAAAGCTGTATAAAAATCTGTCATAAGAAGCCAGGGTGCATGTTGGCAAAAACAATCACCTGCTGTTCACAGGAATTTGAGAATCTCTGGGATTCTTCTAACCAAATAAATATTCTTGGGAAGAGCTTTTCGTAACCAGTTCTAAATCTGACAATTATCTTGGTAGGGTTGGCTCCACAAAGTCCTGTGGAGCATCAACGATCTGGTCAGCATAGAAATAGACTGGCCATGAATAGTTTCTGTAGGAG
The DNA here is from genome assembly GCA_026261815.1 of Monarcha castaneiventris obscurior. Classification (NCBI taxonomy): domain Eukaryota; kingdom Metazoa; phylum Chordata; class Aves; order Passeriformes; family Monarchidae; genus Monarcha; species Monarcha castaneiventris. Next base: position 92,815 of record JAMPIT010000896.1, read on the forward strand.
GTAAATGAGAGGGGTGATTTAGATGAGCTCACCACTTAAGAAGCATATGGGCAGGCTGGGAAGTACATATGCAGCACGGGCATGGCTCACTGGGGCACAATTACAGCAGGATATAAGATGTGGCAAGTGGAAGTATAGTTATACCAGAACTAAGAGGTGGTGGGGTCTTTCCCCCTCCACGAAAAGCTCTGCAGTTTGAAGTCAACACTCACTGTTCTGTTTGGGACTCCTACACAGGGCTGTATGTTAGAGCCCCGACTCTGTTTTCTCAATCACTTCTTCTGCAGCTTAGGGACGGTTATTTTTGGCAGTCCCTCTCTTGCCCCTTTCCCTGCACTCTTGCTCTCACTGCAGCTGTGATTGTTCCTGCTCTCTCAAAGTTCCTGGGGAGAGTCTGGAGGAACCAGACCTCTGAACTGCGCACCCAGGTTGCTTGCAATTTCTCTCTTTTCAAGTGCAATTATCCAGGTTCTCTGTTTTTCCCCCTGTTTTGCTCTCTGAGAGGTCAGATTCATGTCTTTATCCTGTTGGGAGCAAGGTGCCCCTCTGAGGCTCAGATGGAAGGCTGTTTTCCTCCTTCCACCCAGAGCTGCAGAAGTTGCTGTTTTCTGTTCATGTTGTCTCTCTCTAATTTATACCAAGCTGCTGTACTGGGAAAACTCATCCTTTAAAAGGGCAGTTGTACTGTACATTGTTCACTGCTATCTGTCCATGGATTTCATTATTAGAGAACAATGAAACACTCTCTGTGGGTGTAGAGGGACCATTTTTAGCTAGAATGCTACTTATGGAAAAATGAGTTATATTTCAGATCCAAGTGTCTTCAGCTAACCTGTGCAATAAAAAATGAACCAAGGATCATCTCTTAGAAACATAAAATTTTTGTCTTTCCCTAAAGAAAAGAAATAACTTTCTAGCAAGGCTGATGACAGTATTCCTTCTGAAAAAAATCTAGCATTTTTCTTCCTTCCTCCACAGTGTTTCTGGACACTTGCCTTAGGTAGCTTAAAGTGGAGCGTCAAGCATTGTAGGAGATCCCACAAATATTCCCAAAATTCAGTCATGCTGTTGGTTGATGGCACTCATTTTGCTTCACATACTGTCTCAGTTTGCTGTTCTCAGCAAAATTCTCTTTTCTCCTATTTTCAGCATCTCCTCTGTTCATAAAGTGATTCTATTTAGTTAGTGTTTCTTAAATCTGTAGTTTCTTTATTTATTCTTCCTTTTTGCCTCGACCACCTCCCAGAATAAAACTGTTCCTACCTTTTCTTTCTCCCATCCCTTTTCAGAATTACTGGCCCACACTCTAAGAATGCATTCCCGATAGAAGAGGAGAAATGCATTAAAAAAATGTGCCTTCATATTTCCTATGCACACTTTTTTCCCCTAGCTTGACTGCAGTAACTTTTGGCTCATGAAAAGGTACCTTAGAAAGCAGAGTAAAGTAGATTAATGTAAAGAAGGCAAGCAGTGAGGACAGAGTTCAGGTGTTGAGTCTGATCCTGCTCAGGCACCTTCCTTCCCATCCCGAGTGTTTCACAAGTCACTGATGCCTGCCAGTGGCTCTGCTTTTTGGGTGACTGAGAAGAAGCACTTGCAAAGACCTGGGTTTTTGGAAGGGCCTGAACTTCTGCACTCAGGCTCAACAACTATCCAGTCTGTGAAGGTGGAATGCATAAAATCATTTCAGTTCCTGAGGAAAACTGATGGGGCTGGGTTGATGCTGCATGGCTGCATGTACTTCAGCAGCAAAACCAAGGGAGGAACAATGAATCTCATTCAACCCAGGCATCCCAGCAGCATCTCTTAAATGTCCCTGACCCAGACACACAGACACTCCATCTGGTCCATATCTTGGTGCTCGCAGGAATCTCACTGTACCCTTCAGGCACAGAGCACAGGGACCCTTCAGCTCTGGGTTATTGCTTCTGCAGACACAAGCACTTTTCTGTTTGAAATATTTATTTATCGATTTATTGCCTGATGCCCACCTACTGAACTCCCAGGCTTTGGTTTCCAGGTTTCCTCCCCCTGTCAGGGAATCCAGTAGTAATTTGCACTGCAGGCCCATGGCCTGGGTCACAAGTTGGGCTGTCTGTGCCAATGCAGTTGCAACGTTTTTTCAGAGTTAAATATTTAACAGGTCCAAGTATAGATGTGAACCCTTATGGAGTGCTACCCTGGAATGCATTTCCTATATTTTCATTCACATTAGTAGTTTCTCATGTTTCTTTTGCATGTCTAACATTATAGGGTGACACTAAGATTAATGGAAGATACTGGAGTGAAGATTAAATACCAGCTTTAAAGGCACGTGAGCAATCTGGCTTTGGGCCAGTCACAAGGATAATGAAGCTGTTACAACTTCTGACAAAGCCAGAGGTTTAGGAAGTAACTGGGGACATGGCAGCACACGTGTAGAGTGTGAATTTTAGGAGCATGGTGGGGAACTGTAGGGAGTGTGGGAATCTGAGTGGTTGTTTTGGGGACCTGCAAGGGCAGCCATAGAGGATATGAGAATAGAGCTAAGGTTATCACAGCAGGGGATACAGGACAAAAACCCACAGGAAACAAGGTTTCATTAGCTCTGCTGCTTGCAGAACAACTTGTTTTAATTAAGCTTCCCTTTCATTTCTAAAGGGAAGATGCAGGAAGAATAAAAAAAGGAAAGGGAAAAACCTGAAAAAATAAAATAAAAACCATGAAACAACATTTTAAAATATTTTGAGTTCTTTTCTTATTGTTTTTGTGGTTGGTTTTTTTTTTTTGGTCAATTACTGTACCACTCCCTTTCACCCTAAGAAAGTCATTAATTACATATATATTCTTTTTCTACTAAAGCATTTTCAAAAAGTCATCTCTGTGACCTATTTGTTGCTCCTTCTTGTCATAGCTAGGCATTTTTTGTATGAAGGTGTTTTCAGTAGAAACTCATGGTCATGTCTGATAAGGAAGAAGTGTAGAGGTAAAACCTTTTGCCTTTTGAACTCTGAGGATTTTCCTACCTACCTCTGGAGCCAGGATTTCGGTCTACAACTGTAATAAAGTAGCTCTTCCTGGGTACCTTTCTTAAAAAAATTATCACATAGCATTGCTTGCTGATGGAACTCTTCCACCCTTCATTGTTATTTTGTCTTTGGATGTGGGAGATTGTGCTCCTGAGAGGTGGACAAGTGTTCAGTCGTGTTTGGGTCAGTCAAAGAATGAGGGTTTGGTTTGCTGGGAAACTGTGTTTAAACAATTTGTAGTGCCCACTGATGTCAGGGGTAGTCATCTGAAAGTGGCAGTGACAGCACCTGGACACTTCACCCCAAAACTGGCCAGACCTCTTGGAGGGCAGGAGGTGACAACCACCAGCCCAGGGACACAACACCTTTGCAGTGCTGAACTTTTGCCCTCCCTTACAGGGTTTGATTGCATTGCAGTAACATTGATTCACAACGAAAAGGCTCTTTTGGGCTTGCAGGAATTCAGCTGCTCTGCTGGTACTTGCCTTGTGCCAGGGCTTCATAAAATGTTCTGTGGCCCCACAGCTGGGCTGAGATGGATGAAACTCTGACAATGCTTTAGGAAAGGCAGTGATTTCCCTGGCTTTTAAAGACAAGGTTAACATAATCATACCTGTACATGACTTGGAGTCACTTGGTTCAGGGCCATAGCTAAGAAAAGTGGACAACAGAAATCTATGAAGTCTCTTCTTGTTTATCAAGTAACATTTGCCTGGTTCAAGAGAAGTAGAGGTAAAAGCAAGAAAGAAAACAAGAAAACAAAAGAAAGTAGGAAAATTCGGGGGAAAGAACAAAAAAAACTAAGCGAACAAACAATCAAGCAAGAAAGAAGGCAAAAGAAAGCAGGCAAGAGAAAGAATGAAAAAAGGAAAAAAAAGGCTTGGTCCAATAAGAAGCAACAAAATCATAAAATATATAATAAACCCACATGGAAAAAGAATATAGTTGATTTCCTGCATCTCTCTGAGTTATGTTTCAGTAAATGTATAGCACACATACTGTGTTAAAAGCAGATTTGACAACATATAAAACATTAAAAATATTATGACATTGGCCAATATTTATGATGTATATTTCCACACATAAAATATATTGTGTCATGTCATGGATTTTAAAAAACATGGAAGTTGGCCATGTCATAATATTTTAGAGCTTTTTAATACATTGTCAGAGCTATTTTAAATATACGTGCTCAGCATTTTATGAAACTTCCAACACATGGACATACGGAAAATATCTACTGGGTTCACTGGAGACCAGCATTTCAAATGTAAAGTTTAGCTAATACACACTTTCTAGCATAAAAAACCCTTTTCTTTTTGGTATATTTCTTGAACTTTGACGTATTCACCTTGTTGCACTTTATATGGATTTATACCAGTGGTGCTCAGCGTTCAGCAAATGAGAATTGCATTTGACCTGATGATTTGGGTTTAATGTACGTGAAATTCCCACTGAAGTTTTGCAAAGTGGGACCATATGGCAACTCACAGCTACAGAAAGCCTCACAAAAACATCAATGTTCAGCTGACAAAACCCCTCCAGTTTTACTAATTATTTGCACTTCCATCTAGAACATTTCAGTGCTAGCCCTCAAAGAATGCCAACAGCATGGCTCAGGGACATTCAGAAATCCTTTCTGGAAGAAACTGAGGACAAGCAAGGCTAAAATGGGTTAAGTATTTTATCTGTATGAAAGCTGGAATGCTAAGGGAACTGGAAGGTTAATGCAGTTTCTGAGGATCAGAGGGAAGTTTTGGCATTTTCTGGAAACAGGGACTCGATTCCCAGTCCTGTGATTTAGCAACAAGACCACCCTTGGCTTTCTAAATGTCTTGGGAAATGATGGCAGCAGTTCTGACAGCAGATATTGGGAGGGAATTCTTCCCTGTAAGGGTGGTGAGGTACTGGCTGATGTTGTCCAGAGAAGCTGTGGATGCCCCATTCCTGGAAGTGTTCAAGGACAGGTTTGAGCAACCTAGTGAAAAGTGTCCTCTGCCCATGGCAGGGGCTTGGAAATAGATGATCTTTAAGGTCCTTTCCAACTAAAACCATTCTATGAGTCTATGAATAATTCTAAGCTGTGTTATTAAAGTCTGTATTTTCAAATACTACTGGATATGAATATAACTAGTCTTTTTCTTGTCTTTTAAATTCTTCTTGTTATTTTACCTTCAACTGCAAACTCTGGCTGTAGCCTTTGCATGATAAGACACACCTTTCACGAGGCATCATGGAGTGTTACCATGTTTTAAAGAGCATGTTTGGTTTGCTTACACTTGCCAGCATCTCTGTGGGGTCACCAAACACATGGTATTGGGGATATTTTGGTTTATTTTTCATTTCTTAGTTCATACATCACCAGAAAGTCACCGTAGACAAATAATTGCTCCCAAGGACACTACATGACTTAGCTCAAGGTCTTCAGAGGAAAGTGTGAAGCAGCAGATACGCCACTTGAAGGGCTAATGTATATGGCATCACCAAACACTACAGGATAATTGTAATTATAGGTGTCACAGTGAATAAGGATGGGTGAAGCTGGGGCAGAAAGCTGTGTTTGCTTCAGCAGCGATACAGACGTACCTATGCTGCTGTGGGACTGTGTGACACTGCTCTAATTAGCTACTTAAATGTTCTCTTTTTTGACTCCTGAGTGTTGGTATGGCAATTCTTCCAGCTAAATGTGTCTTTCAAATTGAAAGACAGCATGCACTGAAAACAAACATTAGTTTGGAGAGTATTTAAAAATAACCAGCTATGTTCTGTAAATAAGGTTGCCACACTGCCCCAATTAGATTTGATGGGTTTTTGTTTTGGTTTTTTTTTAAAATCTTTTGCTGGCTGGTAAGAAATGTTATTTCAGCACTTCCAGGAACACTGGGCTTTTCTAGGCATCGTCCAACAGGTTTAATTGAGATTTACATTATTTGTTTGACTGATTTATCTGATTTAAAGGGTAGCATAAAGACATTGATTCTCCAGAGCAAGTTATTGCTTTCACATATGCTTCATGTTGAGCTCTGGGGTTTAGTGGGGGATTTGCTGTTGAGGGGGCTGGAGAAGGTGAGGGAAAGTTTGGGCAGCATATGCATCATGGTCTTTTCTTCTAGCTTGGGTGTGTTTGTCATTCACTCAGTGTCTTTTCCAAGAGATTACCCTTGAAATACAGTATCATTATATACGAAAAGAGCAGCTTCTGCAAAGTTCTAGCTATTCAGGACAAACACAGGAACAAAAAACATCTTTAGCTTCTTAGGAGTTAAAAGGACCATCTTTGCCTACTGCTGAGAAAAGTAGAAGCAAGAAAATGACCTAAACATTGAAACTTATTGCCAAGTAAGGAAAACAATTTGAAAGCATGGTATGTAATTGCAATTAAAAACAAAGATTCCAATTCTTTCCTTCTGTGGACAAAGCTTGGTTAGAGACAGAAATGCAGAGCAAGTATTTCCCTTATTTCTTGAGAAAACATGCCCAAAATAATGACAAATGAAAAGTGGGAGTTTTACACGTCTTGATATCCAGAAGATGTCGGTCTTATGCCCCATTTGTTACAGTAGTAACATTAAGGGTAAATTTAAAACTTAGGCCACCACAGTCAAAGTTAAAGCAACAAAGAAAAAAGTTGGATCATCAGGAAACATTAAGCACTTTGTAGGGAGAGAAGTTATTAAGTGAACTGTGTCCAGCTGTTTAGGGGAAGCAACAAGACCATCACAACATGTTTTGAAATGTATATAGCAGAAATGTGTTTGCTGTAGGTTCAGGAATTGTCCTGTTCAACTCTTCCTTAGGAGAGAACTGCATTTACCTTCATCCTGCAAACTGACTGGGATGTGCTTTTCCCACACTAAACAGCACTCAGGAGAGGTTATGGTAAGGGAACAACAGAGACCTGAGGAGCCCAATCACAAAATGATATTTAAGAGGTACTCTGGCTGCAGTCAGGTGGTCAGTCAGCAGGTCAATGCCCAGTTTGTTGCTTTATAGATTGTGTTTTTCCCTTAGACCTTCGAAGACTGCTGAGCCCAAGATCTGAATCTCTCCACAGAAACATTGGCAGTGTTCCTCACTGTCCATATGACCCCCTGTAAGAAAGAAAAAGGCTGCTGAGGATGTGCGTGTGTTGTACACCAGGATCTGATCTTCCAATCTTCCAGAATTTTAGTTCTTCAGCAGTGAGCAGAGGGGAGAGCCCGTTCTGCACAGATCCTGTGCTGCAGCATTTCTGCTCAGCCCACATCACCAACACCTTCTTGAATGTTATTTCTTACCTGGAAGAGTCAGCAGGTTTAGGTCTGAGAGGATCTGGCCATTAGCAGGAATGCTCAGCAACACCGTGGAAAGGACATGAAACAGCTGGCATGGTCCCAGATACACACAGCCTGGAACATTTAATGGCACTCAAGGGATAAAATGACCAAACTGTAAACCTCCTTTTCCCCAGTCTCCTTCCTTTTTTATTTTTCATAAATGCACTTTTGAACATTCGGTGCATAGATGCTTTCTTTCTACCTTCCTTTGTCTCTTGGTTTCTTACTTGTGACTCCTTGGGGGCCAATTGAAAAAAAAATGTTCTGCACCATTTACTAAGGTTTTTGGCAGGATTTTTCTAGGAAAGAGTGAGGAATGCACTGTTTCTACATCAACTCGCCCACAGGTCACTCCTTGTGCACTGCACACACTTCAGGGATTAAAAATGCCAGGATTCCCAGTTTCTTTGCTCTGAAAAGACTGCATGCACATTTTCTGTCTCTGTCTCACACATATTTATACACACACACTCCCAGGCACACATACACAAACTCCTTGCTGGGAATGCCTGGTGTCATGCCTATAATGACAACGTGCTATCAGTGACATCATGCAAAGTTTAGATTGGTACTAAACAAGTTCCTGATGTCAAAGGCAAACAGGGATTTTGCTGCTTCCCTAAGAACAAGGGAGAAGTCTAACTAGTAAAATAACCTGGAAGTAATTTCAGAGTATGAATGTTACTGAATAACAGTTTGCATATTATTATGTGTGTGTGTATATATGTATATATATATATATATATATATATATATATATATAACCAGTTTCTTGTCTTCATGCCTGTCTGGGCCTGGTGAACATTATAAAATATGTAAGTTGTTAGCAAGGTGATGAAGAAGAATACCAAATCATGAAGGCTGTTGGTGCTTATTGTAAATATGTCAGGACTCAGTTGTATTTCCATCTGATGGTGCTAAGAAATTGTTTCTGATGGAGCAAAATGTATGAAACTACTGTGATTTAGTTAATCTAACAATTTATGTGCTTGCTGTTTTTTGGGTTAACTTTCAAATCTGCTATAAAATGAATACTTTACAGTGGTAGTCCCAGTAACACTTCTGTATATTGTCCTTTGCATTTTTGTTGGCTTGCTGACATCAGCGCTTTAATATTTAATATCCTGTGAACATTTCTGTGTTTTATGGTTCTGTATGTACTGGAATAAAGAGGGAGGAGAGGACAGAGGCTCTCTAATAAGGAAACACACATTATTCTTTACTGATATATTTTTTTGTTCTCTGCTAATCATTTTTTTCCTTTTCACATAAGCCTGAGGAAGAACTGCTGTCAGAACAGAAAAGGGCAGATGGTAATGTGTATGTGAAGTGTGGTTGTAATTATGTTATTACCTAGGCTCTGCATAAGGCTTGTTTATGTGAAAGGAGGAGATTAATTCCTTTGGGTTACCAGTGAATAGTCCCAGGCCTGTAACTGATTTCCCTGGAGAGCTACTGAATTCTTCAGCTCTATTCCTTGGCCAGGCTGGGCCTTTTATATACCACCTCTAAATAAAATAAGATAAAAAAGTCCTGGGAAGAAGTTCTGTGTCAAAGATGAGGACTCATCTCCCCCCCTTAAATCGTGGCAGGAGTAGAGGGAACATGCGAGTGGGAAGTCTAAAACCCAGCAGTCCTTGGAGGCAGCCTGGCAGGGCTGCACTGCTCTCCAACAAACACCACCGTGGCTGAGCAGGTCCTTCCCTGTAGCTCGTGCTCTTTGTGTGCAATTGCTCACTCAGGGAATGTGGTTTAATCTGTTTTGGGGGTGGTGGGGGCAGTAAGAAAAGGACAGGCACATCTGCCTCTAGGAGCTCTGGTTACCATCAGCCCAGGTCAGAAAGCAACAAAGAAAACCTGAAAAACAGGGAATAGCTGTAATTTATTTGTAAAGTGGCATTAAAACATTGTCTTTGAAATATTCAAGGTTGAAAGTATAGAATTATATGGATGAGATGGGAAGAAAACTTCTTGAAATATGCACTGAGTTTTGAAAGACAACAGTTCTCATGTTTTAATTTCAGCTGTAAGAGAGTAGTTTACAAAGCTGTGACCTTTCAAAGTTACAGATTCAGAACAACATCCTCCATGCCTTTTCAGGCTGAGATGGTTCTGGGAAGAAAGGGAAAAGACAACTGATGGACATGTTTTGACTACATTTGTGACTCAGGGTGGCCAGCAACTGTGACACTGCAAAAATGGGACCACAGTCAGTCCCAAGAGACAGACCCAACTCTTCCCAACTCACTGCCTGCTGGAGCATCTACCCTGACTGTGTGTCAACTCAGCTGGCTTGATCAGAGCATACTGTCCATGCTGGAAATGCTACTGAAAGGTTTCAGTGGGCTCTGGATCGCTTGGGAAGCTGTCACAAAGACAATGGAATATGTCCACCCATGCGGCCTTCTGTGCCGGGTTCTCCCAGCCCACACTAAGCTGAAGCAGTGCTGAGCCTTCACCCTGACACTTGCATGGGAAATCCAGGAAAGAAATCCCCTTTAAGAACAAAACCAAACACAGCCCTTGCTAGGCGCTGTTTATAATGTGAACAATTTGGAAGGAGCTTGTTCCATATTTATGGCGTTTTTAAAAATAGATCATATGGCTTAAATATGATACTGTTCCCCACTTCAGGGAAAGCAAAATCTTTCCTCTGGGGTATAAAATATTTCCAAAATGGATGACTGTTAAAATTCAGGAAAAAAAAAAAAAAACCAAACAGTTTATAAAAAGTATGCTGACATTGTAAAAAATTAATAGTATGCTTGGAACCCTTTGAGTTTCCAAAATGGTCAGTTCAATAGAAAAAAAAAAGGGCACTTTCCTATTATAAATTTGAGTTGCCTGTCTTGGGTTTTCCTAATGAAAGAATTTTTGGAGTGAATAAAGCTCACATTGAGTGTTCACAGCCCATCTCCCCCTCAGTGTGTAATTTAACCACCCAACCCTGTGGCCTGGAACACTTTCGATTACAACTTCAATAGTTATTTTGGAAAAAGTCAGTAGCCAAATATCCAACCTTTAGAATATTATGTATGAGAGTTTTCTTCTCTTACATGTCATAGGAAATTATGATGACCATGTGTGTGTGAGTGTGTGTGTGTGCCTAGGCAAAATAAATGTACTATTTCATGCTACTGGATTCCATTACTCGAAGCTTTAACAACTGCAGCTCTGGGAGGGGCGAGGAAGTTGGGCCAAATTCTCAGTCACTCTAAAATGGGTCATATTAATGCTGCTTCAAAGATCATCTCTATGAATAGCCCAGAAAACCAGGTGTTGGGTAGCACTGGACTTACCCTGGCCTGGGTTCCATTACTCCAAGTAAAGGAGACATATTTATGTAGTGGGGTTGCCCTTAAGGATCTGTTAAAAAAACCCAAAAAACCAGCTAGTGGTATTATACAGAAGTCATTTAATTCTCTTATGCTCACTGTTGGGCTGAGCAGAAATCACTGGTAAAATAAGAGCTGTATATTATAAGCTTTCAAGAGCTGAGCTTGCTTACAACTGTTTAACATTTCATTATTTTCTTGAATCAGGAACAAATATTTCAGCAGCAGAACACAGGACATTCCTGATTAATTGAGTCCTCAAATGAAGTGAGCTGTAGTTCACCATCAGATAAAAAGATGGGTTTGAAAAAAGTTTGATACATATTTCCTCTTTCTTTAAAGAAAAATTTCAGACCTTTTAGTGGTGGGTTTTTTTTCCGCAGCTTATGTATCTATCCTTGCAGAACATAAATGGCTTATGTGCCTATCTTACCTCAAATCCTAGGCAAAATTAAATTTCTATTTTAACGTTTTAAGTGCATTTTGATGTCTGTAAAAGGAATCAGATGCTAGTCATTAGAGATCTGAATGTCTTCTGCAAGCAATTGAATTGGACTTGGGTAAGCATCTTGCTGGGTTTAACTGCTGATAAATGGAAAATAAAAGGATGTTTTGTGATAATGCAGGCATTTTATGTTGCTGTCTTAGGCTGGATTATGTTCCACAGATCTTGACATTTAGAGTACTGTAGGAGGACTAAAGCATTAATTAATGACAACTGTACCAGGCTGTGAAATGTCATAGCTTGGGAATAAAATCCCTGAAGAATAGAGTTAGAAAAACGTTTGTTGAAATTTGAAAAGAGGACATGTCTTGAGAATTCTTCGTAATTTCACAGGTCTGCACAGTTCAGAGAAATGAGAATATTCAAGCTCTACAGACAAGCCTATGTTCGTGGACTGTATAAAATGGTGGAAAATTAAAGGCAAGCAATCAAAGTTGTCCAATTAGCTTTCTTTGGAAGTTCTGCAGCTTCTACTGTTCCTGTTTCCTTATTTGTAATGTGAAGTTCCTGGGCGTCCCCACTGCAAAGAACACTGCTCTGTAGACGCAGTGCAGAATGTAACTGGGTTATAATTACTATTACTACTGAACTTTCATGTTTTGGACTATCTAATATGTTACCAAATATCAGTATTTATAATTACGGGTTACAATGTCATAGCCAAACATTTGCAGCTATAAAATGTCCTTGAAAGGTCCAGCTAGAATAAACAAGTTAATCAGTTTCTCCCATCCTCATTTCTGAAAAGAAAGCCTCAGTGTGCTGGAGGATAATAAATTCTACTAGGTCCCTGCAGAAGGAATAACATGTATTAAAGAATCAGGTTTTTGAAAGCAATTCCTGTTCATTTTCTGAACTAGCCAGTGCACTATCTTTCCTACAAGAGCATGGGTATACTGCTCCTTGCTGCTAACAAATCAGTCTTTCTTTGTAGCTTTTATAAAGCACTAAGTATTGAAGAAAGAAAAAAAAAAGAAGAAATTCCGTCTGGATCTAGCAGCCTACCAAAGTCCCCAGCCTTTTTCCAAATACCTAATTATTTTAGCCTATAGTTCATTTGTATGGAAAACCAACTGGTGTTTGCCTGACCCTGTGTTGTGGATGCATTTACATAGAGTACAAGGAAAATGAGTAGAGGATTCTAATGTAGCCCTCTATAACACATATGCAGAGACTATTGTCCCAAATATCACTCTCATACTCCACTTATTTTCTGTTTTCATTTCTGGACCTGATCTTTTCATAGCAATTTAAGTGAAAATTTTTTTACAAGGTAGTAAGCAGCCTCCTGTACTTGGTAGGTTTATCTAATAGTTTGTCAAGGCTTGTTTGTTTTCTGTGTCGGTCTGACTTTCCAAAAGAGTGTGTTAAAACCATCTCTAGCAGAATGACAACTTGTATAACCTCTTCCAGGTGATCCTACATATCTTCTTTTGCTAGCCAGGCAAACCTTAAAGTACCAGAATGCTACTAGAAGATCATGTTTCCACATTTTTATCATAATTGCTTCCAGAATCTGTTTCTGAGAGTTAATAGATTTGCAAGTTATTTGCTATAATTAGTAAGGCGTTGCCTATAAGCTTTAAATTGTTGTCATTCTTTTTGTTTGCCTCTGATGTTGCTTCTGTAAAGTGGTGATATTATATTGTTTTGTCCCAGGGACACTGTTTAGCAAATGACTGATGTGGTTATAGAATATGCAGAGGAATGTACATGTAACCTCTACTTCCACCTTTTCCAGGGTCTTTGTGAAACAATGTTTGCAGCACATGAGTCTCATTTCATGGGAAAATAATCTTTGATATTTAGAAGTAGAGATTTATTTTAAGAAGAGATATTAAATCTTAGAAATATAATTTTTTGGGTCTTTGTAAGATCAGATCATACCAGGAAACCAATGTTAGAACACACTCAGTTGGGATGAAGAGGCCCCTTTTACAAAGGTCTAAAGTTTTTTGAGGTTTTACTGATCACTACAATTTATATACCCATATTATCATCAAGTGCAAATAGTAAGGTTTTTGATCACTTACTATGAGAGCATACATAGTTAATATCACTTTTTATGAGTCAATACTATTACTTAAGAAAAATTAGTTTTCCACAGTATTAATGAATTTCTTTTGTACTGCAGTAGATCTGAAAGCTGATATTTGGTAACTTTCTGCTGAAGAATATGACTATCACTACTTAGAGTTTTAGTGAGAAAATAAAAAGATTGCAAACATAATAAAGACTTACATCAAAAAAGATTCCTAACACACTGTTAATAATTGTTTACACAGTTAGCATTGATTGATTGAAATATGTAGAGGATTCAAAAGAAATACTATGAGAGATTTATTATATTTGTAACAATTTTCAGTAATTCTTGAAACACATTATATCTTCCTCTACTTTCTGATTAAAAAGTTTAAAACCTCTGTTGCTAATATCTCTGGCCCCGAAAAAGGAATTGTAAAGCTACTGGTATGAACAGCTTACTTGGGAATGTATAGGGCTCTTCCAGGAAAGGAGGAGATTTGAAAACACAAGTTATGACCAACTTTGCTGGACTTTGACCATCCAGACCACTAAAGGAAACTGACTGTCCTGTGTCAATAACAGAGATCTTGGGCCAATGGGACCTGCAGGGAATAAAAGAAACTCACCCAAGGGCCTGTCAGGATCCTGAACTGGAGAGGATTGGCAAATGGCAGAGATATTTTTGGAGGCCTAACTTGGTGGCAAACACACAGATTTTTCTTCTGATTGTCTTGAATAAGTCAGATCAGCTCTGCCCAGAGGTAAAAGTAGCAAATATCGGCCCTCAAAGCCAATGTGCTGTCATCCTTTATTTTATGGAGATGACTAAGAGAAGAATTGAATGTTCAGACTCATATAGAAAAGGCTAAAACCCAAACCTGTCATCCAACTTATTTTACAGTGAGAGATAAGAAAATCAAGGCTATAATGAATCCATGACTTATTTTCTTAGATAAGCTCTCCCTTGCTTTATTCCCATTTTAAAAGTACATTCAACTCAACAAAAATATTTTTGACTCCTCTTTGTGGAAGCCTAATGCCACAATGTCCTAGTTTAGTGACTTTCAGAGAAGAACACAAATATTGCTGAGACAAAAATGCTGACAGCTAGACTTCAAAAATAGTTTTGGATGAACTCAGATTACGAGTAGTTCATACGCACTTTCCAAAAATGGACATAACAGCTGGAGAATTTTTACCCCCATCCAAGAGGTTACTGTGGTCTGTGGGTTTCTTTGTGTGGGAGCTTGTATCTTCATACAGAGAAATATATGAAAACAGCCTGCAGTAAGACACAAAAATAAACCAAAATGTAATATAAAATTTTCTGAGGTCTTGGGAATTCTGGTCAAAGTTAGTCAATAACAATATGGAAAACGAAGCTGTGAAGTGTTCCTGAGGAGATTTTAGGCTCCAGAGAATCAATCAATTTGAAGATGAGACATGCCAAACAGACCAGAAACAAACCTTTATAGTGAGCTTAGTTAAAGTGAACTGTTCTTTGAGGACTGAGGCTGAAACGCAAACCAGAGATGTTAAAGAAATCCTGCAGTTTACAGTGTACAGGATGGAAGATTAGATGAGCACAATTAACAGTTTCTCATTGTAAATTATGAACCCATGAACCTTTATTTCTTTCCTGGCATCTCTTCAGCAATCAGAGGAGGTGGATATTTGCTTATCCAGTGTAAACTCCCAGGAGGTGCTCCAGCAATGTTGGAATCAACAGGAGGATTTCCATTGCCTTTGGTGCACATAAGTTCAGGGGCTGACTCGTAGCAAAACCCATCAGCACAGGTACCTGCAGCTTCCATGGAAAACTCTGCTTCTAGGGACACAATGTGTGCACCATCTAGGTCTGGTACAGCACGAGCTAACCTAGCCCAGTTTCACCTCCCACACCACCTAATGGCAGGTCCTGCATTCTGAGAAGCTGCAGCAGTTCTAGTTGTCACTAATTCTACTCCTCTGCCACTCCAGTGGTCCATTTTCTTCCAGTTTCGCTGCTGGATCCTGATCCCCAGCTCTCAATTCATTCACAGCAATGTGCAAATCATCCTGCTAGGATATGGTTTGCATTTCAGAGGATTGAATGTGCCAGCATTATAGTCAGGATTTCAGTGGCACACGTGGTCACCTGAGAAAACCAAAGGTGAAATTTAAGCTTGGTTCTACACATCCTTTCTGTGAAAGACATGGAAGACGAAGATGAGCCCCATCCAAGTCCATCTTGAACTGATTAAGGAAGGGGATCACTGTGTGCCAACTTGCACTTTTAGTCTCAAAACTGCAGTAGAAATTTATCATCCTGTCAACACTGGTCCCCTGAAGTACTTTTCAGATAGAAATTCAAAGGGGGCCAAAGTAGTTTTTCCATTGGCAACTGCTCTTCAGCATATTAACATTTTCCTACAGGTAGCATTTTCATCCAGTGCAATGCAACACTTCCCTGAAAATCAAGGGAAATGATGGAACAGCAGGAATCTTCCCTCTGCAGGTATCAAAGCACAAATATGCCTTTCCCAATTATTTCCCTTTTTTTTTTTTTTTTCCCAATATTTTCTGCTATAAGGATTTTCTTTAGAAAAGAAAACCAAAATCTATGGTGATATTGACCATTCATTTTCCAGGCAGCAAGACAAATGAGGCACACATATTGTCTGCTTTAAGTCTTTGCCTTTTATTCTTGCCCATTCTGAGAAGAGAGGAAGCATGTGGAGTTGCTGCTGTTGGATTTTGACTTGGTGTAGGAGCAGGAGATCTGGTAGAAATCCCAGAGCTGACCCAGAGCTGCAGGATGCTGCTCTGGACTGCGAATCTCTGTGATTGGTGAGAGCTCCTTGGCCCCTGCACTTTGTCTGGTTGTTCAGTCCCTTGTCCAGCACGGTCCATCTTATGTTTCCCCACAATTACTTCACAAAGTTTCTGCGAGACAGCTCATGTGCTGACAGACAAGCAAGGGCTCTGCAGTTTCAACATATAAATCCAAAAATAGGACGTGCAGGCAGAATCTCTGTGTTCTGGAGAGGAGCAGCATGCAGGCATACATGGCTCTGTCAGCATGACCTAACAGGAGATGATGTTTCCTCTTATAAAGCAAATCTATGGGCTCAAAAGACTGTACAGATCTATGGAAAAATATAGCAGATTCTCTAGGTACCTTCACCAAAGTGACTGATGAAATTTCTTTATGCAAAAGTTGAAAATAAAATACTATTCAGCTCTTCCCTAACAAAGAGAATAAGTATATTGCTTTATATATACAGACTGTATCCACACACTCTCATGTTTAGTTGATGAGGAGGTGTTAGGTCATAGGTTGGACTAGATGTTCTTAAAGGTCTTTTCCAACCTAGCTCATTCTGTGATTCTGTGATTCTATGACTGATCTGATGAAGCAGACTATTTTTTTTCCTTATCTTGATTTAATGATCATTTTCATTTTCAGACGTCTAAAAAAAGCTAACTGGTGTTTTCATGGAGGTAGACATTAAAGGGGTAGGATGCTTTTGAAAATACATTTTCTAGAGAATCCTTCTGTATCTTCAGCTTTCATCTTTCACTGAATTACTTGATCTGGTGACCAGCAGCAGGCAGGATGTGCCAGACACTTAGGAAGAACATAACCTGTTTTTTCCTATTTTTGGCACTACCATCTTCATTGACTTTTGTTTTTTATCCTCTCTTTCTGCTGGGAAAACAGAAACCCTCCCCTTCTTTGAGTTTCCCTGCTTTTTGCCACCAAGAAATATACCAGAAAAATTGGATTTGTGTTTTCAACTTGACTGTTACACATGTTAACTCTCATGTGCTTCTCACATGTTGAGGAAATTAATCCAATTGTGTTCAGCAGTGAGAGGAGGTCAGATGGGATCATGGTCAGCTACTCCTTGAGCTGGACTCACAGCAGTCTGACCTTATAGCAGGGTTCACAATGTCCAACAAACTGAGTTTCAAGGTGTCTAAAACCATTCCCAACAGGGCAGGATGCAAAGGGAGGGCACTTGCACCCTAACCAGCTTCTGACCTATTCTCCTACCTCTGGATGCAGGTAGCATCTTCCATCACTTTATAACCTTGATTCTTCTCTGGAATTAGGTGACCAAATAATTTGAATTCTCTAAACTGAAAGATTTCAGCAGGATTTTTTTTGTGGTTTTTTTTTTTTTCTTTTTTTCAAAAGCAATTTGTTCCAATTTTTCCCTCTTCTTTACACCCATAAAGCATCCAGTGGGATTTGAGAGAAATGGGTTCATCCTTTCAGCTTGATGTGCATCATTCCTCTCAAGATGGGAAGAAAAAAGGTCTAAGGAGCTGCTGCAGTTTCTGGAGCAACAGGGATACTGATGACAGCTCTCAGTAGCTTCAGTAGAGTGAGCATCTTCTTGTTCAGGCTGTGCAATCAAAGGACGTTTCAGAGCATTACTCAGGGACTTCTCTCAAAAGCAAATGTCCTTCTAATCACTCCAGAAGGGATGCCCAAGACACGGGGATGATTTTCTTGCTTCTATTAAATGGTAGGGAATAAAATCTGCTCCAGGAAATATCTGATAACTCTTTATCCAGTACCAAACAAGGGTGGGGGGAAAAGAAAGAACATTATTTTTCTCTGCTGTCCTCTTGTCATCAGAACAACGTGAAGAGAATATTCTAAACCTCAGGCCTTTCCCTGCCAGTTTCTCTCCTCCTTGCTCACAGTGATTATTTCAGAGGCACAAAGGTGTTTCTTTTGCTGCTGTGTATCAGAGCTTGGTGCTCTTCAGTCTAACACTATGAGGCAACTGCAGATGCATGCCTGAGCTGCACATATGTCAAGAGCACTGAAAGAGCATTACAGCATTAGGAAGAGAGAAAAGTCTGCTTTTGATTACTGATAATTATAGATAAGCTGTAGCTGACAGTCATTTTCTGACCGCAAACTCAAATCAATCAATTAAAGACTGCATGCAGCAGCACCCCTGTTTAATCATTTCCAGGCTCTTTAAAATGATCCATTGCTCTGATAGCATGTCAGAGCTGCTGTGTACTGTTTGTTGTTGCTGCTGTGGGTCAAATACACAGCTGCTTTCAGGATAATTTCAAGAACCCAGTTCACTATTAAAAAAAAATAGAAATATATCTTTTTATAGATTAGCCATAACTATTGAATTGCCCTTGCTTTAACTAAATAAATATTGCAGCTGATGACTGAAATATATTTTTGATATCCTGACACATGGATAAGTGCATTTTTTAATAGACATTATCAGTGTTTCATGATGGGGGAAAAGATGATGAAATAATGCAAGTTCAACTCTACCCCTCCCTTGTTCCTATTTTCAAAGGTTTTTCACATGGAATTTCAAATACAGGAGAGAAGTTTGTAATGGTACCTGGACAACGAGTTGCTGCCAGACTGTAAGACTCTTCACTGGAACCACTTTGAGAAACTGGGTTGTCTTTTGTTCAAATATGTTTTGTTCCCAAGCTTTGAAAAGAGAATAGATGTTCTGATGATTTAGTAATTATCAGCTGACATTTTCAGAATGTTATATTTTCTTTTTTTGCTTTGAGAGAATTTTAAAATCTGATGTTTTAAAATACTGAGGTATTTCATGTCATGTACATGAAAAAGCTAAGTGAATCAAGTTATTAGGATTTTATCAAAAAGAAATATTGTGAATGACATAAGATTCTTTTTTGTAGGATTTTCCTTCAGGAAGAAATTTTCCACTTTTTAATTGCCTGGTTAAAACTTTCTGCAAAAATTCTAGTTTAAATATATTAATATTTATAATGGAAATAATTCCATCAGTAATTTTTCAGTCAAATTCCAAATAAAGGTGGAAAATAGCCTATACATTCCGGGTGATGTAAGCCAGCATAGCACCAATTAATGACAACTAGATTTATCACAAAGGCTCAGACTTATCCATGGAGCAATAATGGTGACTCATTTAAGTATATGGTCCAGTTACACCCAGAAATTAAGATAAATTAAATCTTAGACAAAATAGCTCAACATAGTGCTGAGATGCAGGACTTTGGGTTTCTATCATCAGCTTTGTCATTCTGTGTTTCCTGAACTATATTGAGCCCACATATTTTTAATATTTGGTAGAAGCGGAGCTGCTTCATTTCAACTAAAAAATTTAATTTCTAAGATAAATTGAATGAACCCAGATAAACCTAATTCTTTAAGAAAGGGCAATTTTACTAAGCAGGGGTGTCTGTACCAGGATTCAATACATTTTCATAAATACATTTTAAAGTAAATGTGGACTGATGTTCCTGACTGCCTTTGTAGTCCTGCATTTCACATAAAAGATTGAAAAGGATCTCCATGCCACTGTCTACATTACTCAAAAAACCCCACCAAAACCAAAAAACATGAGTAGGAAAAACAGAGCACCTCCAACATTAAAAAGTCAAAGCTGATTTCTGTCAAGCACTGCAATTGGGTCTCATCTTGGTTACCTTTTGACATCTCCAGCACAGTCCCCTTACACAAATCCCACAGGCCCTGGAGATAAGTAGGACCTTCCAGGACACAGCTTATCTCATCCGCAAGCATGAGGCCCTCTGAAAGTGCCAACATCTCACCACAGTCACCCAGAGGAGCTGAAGGTGACCAGCTTAGCTGTAGAAATGTGCATGTGGCCATGTAAAGCTCCTGCACAGAATCACATCTCCCCGAAGAACTGGGATCTCTGACTTGTTTTCCTTCTCCAGAGGGCTCCAGGTAAGCTGGTGTTAGGAATTCACTGCCATCACAGCGAGCAAATCCCACCGCATGCTAGTTTGGAACAATCTTGGGCAGAGTTTGCTGTGGGCAACCCTCCCTCTGTCCCAGGAACAGAAAATATCTTCTGTGCACAAGCTTCTCCCTCACTGAAGCAGCCCATCCTGCTGGCACATAAAAGTGTCTGTGTAGGTACACTTATCAGAGTCCCCCTCCCAGCCCCCAAAGGAAAAAAGGGCTTTTAATTCAGTAGAGACGCTTTTAGAAGCCTCTTTATGGGTGTTTATTTATGTGAATTTCCTGTTGATCTCCTTGAGGATTTTGCCTGTCTAAGGAGTTTCAGCAGGACCCAGTGCAAGGGTGCACAGCAGAAACTCTTTATCCCTTCACTGGAATATTATCAGCTGATCTGAATGCCCTCTTATGAAATTATTTATTTACAGTATTCATCTCGGAGCATTTGCACTCCACTGATGACTTGAAATTTAAGAAGTTATTTATAATCATGTTAAATAAGACCAC
Source organism: Monarcha castaneiventris obscurior (assembly GCA_026261815.1). Lineage (NCBI taxonomy): Eukaryota > Metazoa > Chordata > Aves > Passeriformes > Monarchidae > Monarcha > Monarcha castaneiventris. Next base: position 113,247 of record JAMPIT010000896.1, read on the forward strand.
ATTTTTATTCCACTCACAAGTAAAGTCAGTTATCAGATTACATGTCTTTTTCATTCCTTTTATCTCTGATACAATGCCCTGCTCTCAACAACGGCATCAAATGAACTTACATGTCCGACTATAAATCATGCACATGTCGAAACAATAATGCTGAAAGGATTATCATCACCCTCTGTAATTACAATAATGGAAAACAGACACTGAAAGGACATTTTTCTATTCCTTGAAAAATCCCTGAGGAGGTCAATTTACTTTTCTTTGGGGAATATTTAACACAAGTATAGTTATTGGTTTATACGTCTGTTGAAAGAACTGAGCTTTAATAAGCACAATGTCACAATATAAATTTAAAGTATATTTTATTGCACCATTATGGTGGGGGTCTCCAGATGGTCCTGATATACATAGTTTTATAAGGAAGTGCTTTTTTGACTGAGAACACCGATCACTGTCTGATGAAATCCTGTGTCATAGCTGAGGTGCACTACTGTTTGTGGAACCTCTTGTGAGCAGCAGGAGAAGATATCATTCCCCAAGACATAACAGGCGTTTTCTCTGAGAGCTAGGTTGTAGTGGAGCTGGGTGTGGTGGTTTGCCAGAGATTTTAGAAGAGAAGAATTTCTTGTATCTCTTTTACCAACTCTATTTAAGAATGGATCTACGTGGTATAATAAAAGAAAATAAACACTAAGAAAGAGAAACCACTACATACCATCTTTTTTTTTTTTTAATGGTAGGAAGAGTGCATCCAACTCTTAGGTCCTGAATTTTCAGCTCTGAAGTCTAAATTGAGTCATATATTTTAGGACTTGAGTAAGTCTTGGTGGATTCATAGGCCTTTTTTGTCTTCATGGTGGCTAATTCTGTACCACAGAATTTCTTAATCCAATTTTTGAAGGCAAAAATTTACTACTGTAGCAGATAAATTCCACATCTCTTGGTGTTTGCCTCTACTGTTGTTTCCCTGCCATCCAGCAAACCATTTTTAAGCTAATGCTATTCTGACAATGGAGCAATAACCTTCAACTTGGGTACTGGTGTGGTAGGACAGGAGCTCAGATTTAAATGATCGGTTTTTGCCCATCCAGCGCATTTTGAGTTTTACAGGGTAAGGTGTATTCATACATGCAGTAACCTCCAGCAGCCAGAAGCACTGGCATGATAAAAGCTAGAACTGCACAGCCTAAGCCACCAGGTTTTGGTTGCAGGAGTAGCTCACCTGCTGCTTACAAAAGGCAGCCACAACAGAACCACACCAAAATGTTCAAATGAGAGTTATTATCCACCTGCATGGCAGTTTGCAACTCAGCCTTCTTCTCTGGTTGCTGTTGCTGCCAGGATTCTCCAGCATGTTCTGGCAGCTTTGTCCACCAGCATCTGCAGAGGGGAGGGCAAAGTTCTGCCTCTCAATTTCCAGATGGACACTGAGGAGAAACAGCAATTTAGAGGAATACAAGGAATAAAAGAATACCTTATGAAGAAGCACTGTTAAAGCAGCTTACTGGGCCACATTGTGTCTAATTCCATAAGGCACAGTTTGCATTTATCCTCTTGGAATAACAGGTCACAGGAATGACTGAGATAGTGAGTACCCCCAAAACAAATGCTTTATTGTAGAGTTGTTCAGCAGAGCTGCCTGGTAAAAAATTCCACCTGGATTTCTCCCTCAGCAAGCCCATCTCACTCGCCAGCCTGTCCCTGCCACGTGCTTGGGAAAGCAGCACTCCCCCCTGCTTGTGGTTTGGAAATTTGAAGCCCATTTGAAGAGGCCTTGCTTTCTCTCCTTGCTAGCTGGATACTTGTTTGTCTCCTGGTAGTGCCTGTGGAAGCTCTTGCGAAATGTGTGGGTTGCCAGAAGAAAACTTTGCTCTGTCTTATTTACAGAACCCAAGCTCCCTTAAAACAAACCCATAATGGTTAAAGTGAGTACCTTGTGTGCTTCTTCAAAGGGTGGCCAGCACACAGATGGCCTGCCCAGGGCACAGGCTGAACGCAGCTTTTGAGAAACATAATTCGGTTTTTTCTTCTCGTTTGGTTATGGGAAGAATAAACTGCCTTTTTCTTAAATGGGATCACCCCTTTTCAGATGTCTTGGAGGAGTTAGTCCTGCAAAGCCAAAGTACTGAACATGAATTGTGGACGCACAATTGCAAGTGTGAAAAGGAAACATGGGCTCTGTGAAGCTACATCTACAAACCTAGGCCAAATCTGGAGTAAATCTGGTAGTAAAGTGTCCTGAATATGAGCTGGGAAGCAAACATTTGCAACCTGTCCCTGAACACAGGTCCTGATTCCTTTCTCTTGTGTTCTGATGATCTGATAGGTCTTCTGGGGCTATCTCTTTTCAAAATTTGTATATGTGGTCAGAGGCTGGGATTCATCTTCTCTAGTTTCATGGATACACAAAATGAGCATATTTATCTGAGCTTGTCACTGAGACTCCTTTCACAGTCAACAGAGGTCTCTTCAGCATAGACAGTAGAGTCTGAGATCAGGTGAAACATGCCCCAGACTCCCACAGATAAACTAACTGGGTTTCAAAGAACTCTAAGATGTTATTACCTGACTAGCTCCGATCTAGACACCTACAGTGTACCCCCTAAAATTAGGAAAGATGGATCTCAGTGAAAGAAATGAGTGTGAGTGGATCTTGTAAAACTTTACCCACTCTATAGATACTGAGCACCAGATTTATTTTTTTTTCCCTTTTTTTACGGGACTGTTGCAAAGCAACCTTACCTTCGATAAGAATTTCTCTGATGTACAACTTTGCAGGCTTAGCTCCCTCTTGTCAGTGTGGCCAAAGTTCCTGTTGGAGAGCCAGAGACACTCTTCTGAGAGCTGACAAGGATGGACTGATGGAACAGTCCATCGTGCCCTCACCACCAGGAGAATCAGTACACAATTAGTCCTAGATCTAGGAGAATCATAAATTACCTTGGCAGCCACTTCTCTGAGTGTGAATGTGGATCACCTGGAAATGGTTGTGCAGGAGACCTTCACAAGGACTGGAAACTTGCCCTTCACGTCAATAATATTTTGCTTGAATCCTGTGAAGGCCTCTATAGACACCATGTCCTTGGGCACTTACCCTGTACTTGCTCGTGCCCCACAAATACAAACAGGGCCTTAGCAAAGAGCTTCTTGCCAGCTCTCAGACCTTCCAGTCACCTCCCAGACCTCCACCCACTCATTTCCTGAATGGCACCTTTCAGAGTTCTTACCACACCACCGAAGGAGCAGGTGCTAATTCTAACTCTAAATAAATATTTCCTGTGTCCTTTACGGTCAAATCTGAACCATAGTAGCCTTCTTCAAATTTCCTGCCAACTCATCCCAGGGAAACAGTGAGAGTTCATGTTGTCTTTGTACATTGTCACCACCAGATAAGATCACTGCTGCTACAAGGTGAACCTATGACTAAGAGCAGAGCTGGTATTTGTGTTCAGGGTGCAGTGTCATGGACTCAGGCTCCAGCTCTACAAAAAACGATAATAATAGTACAATATTACAAAATTACAATATAATCCCCATGAATCTTGCCTTTGAAGTAGACTTTTAATCTGCTTCTGAGACAAGATTGAATTTTGGCCGCACTTCATCTCAGAATTTTATTATATTAGGTGCAGTAGTCAGCTTGCAGCCATTCAAATGCATGTAAATATATGTAAACACAAAAAACCACATTTACTTTCTGCTGCATCAGACCTAACAGAGAAAGACAATGTCCAGCATTTCTGATCCCTCCTCCTTTTTTCCAGTATTACTCAGATGGGGTACAGGGAGAGGAACATCATGCAAAGCACACTGATATATCACCCTGACCCTAAGCCCTAAAACATCAGACAATATTAGTCAGTCAAATTATGTTCAGCTCTGCACAAACATCTAAAAGAGATGCGCCTGAAAGAAGAAATGCTGCCCTCAGACATTTCAAAGGCATTTGCAAAAAGATACGACTCAGGATTTTAAAGTTCTTCTTGTTTTCATTACTCTGAGCTCAAGTATTGGCCAAGTATCAAAGCTCCTGAAAGGAACAAGACAACTGGGATATGCAAAAAAAGGGAAAAGAGCTCTCAAACTGTCCCTTGAAAGAAAGACTTTTTTTCTCTGTACTTTTAGTCTCTCCTGCAAGGTTTCATTTTTACTATATTTTTAAATCAATCTACAGTGATTCTTTAATTACACTGCTATCAATACAGCAACAGTATATCCTCAAAGCATTATAAATTCATACTGAAATTAATCTGCCTGGACCCCAGGGTTCAGACTACCATCTGCAGTCTCAACATACAATGCTCTTTTGTTTTGCCTTTCTAATTTAGCCTTTGGAAAGTCCTCTGTGACAGCCAAATCAAGTGGTTTCAGAGAGTGGCAATTCTTGCAGCTACTTTTCATCAATCATTTCCACTTTGTTCCCTTTTAAAAAAAGTGCACTCAATTTCCACTTTAATTAAGAAGCTGAAAACACAAGGTGAGGCATAAATAACAGAAAGACTGCAGAAAATATATGTCACCAGCAGAGCTGACTATCTCCAGAAATGAAATAGACTTTTCCAGGTGATTGAAACACTGCTTTTAATAGCATCAAATGTTAACTGCTGTATATTTCAGTGATCCAAATTGAGTCATATAAAACTTTGTCCTTATCATCAGGAAAAGAAATAAACAGAATAGAAATGTGACACCCTCCTGTAAAGCTGTACCAGTCTGATGCTTACAGCTACAGGACACTCTTTGTAATTCTTTTTTTCCTCTTATATGAATCCTTCACAAAGAGGAAAAGAAGGATTTTACCAGAAGAGAAATTTTGTGAGATGCCAAGGGAATATTTTCATAACTTCCAGGTTGCAGGACTTCATCTTTTTGGTTATTTTTTCCCCAGAACTTTTGGAAGACAAGAAACATCCTTACTGAAATAAAACTGAAATAAAAAAAAAGGACATCAAAGAACAAGCAATTGTGACAATGTCACAAATGTTTTATTTTTTAATTGAAATGAAATAGTACTATTTTATTTCAGTGGCTATGGCCCACAGAATGCCTGAGGTCTAGCGTGTCAGAGCCAATAGCTCCTTTTGAGTGTTGTTTTCACCAGCTGCCTTGTTTCTCTTTTGCTGCATGTATGCATTCTCCAAAGAGTTCTGCTGAACAACATCCTCCCAGTATTTTCATTTATAGGGCAATGCATGGTGTGGTTGCCTGTGTCAGCAAGGCACTGGAGCTGATGATTCAGGAGGTCCAGCCCTGTGTCTTTGGTTTCACAGATTTATGGCACTGGCCAAGAAGAGGAGCTTACCCGAGTCTCAGGTATCCTTGCAACAGTTCAGGAAATGGTAGGATCAAACCCAGCAGGAAGTTTCTGCTCCCCATGGGTGGATTACGAGTTACAGCAAAACCAATATTGCTTCTCTATCCAGTCTCAACCCCCAAATTTTTTTGCAATCAACGTTTTCCCTCAAGACTTCCTTGGCATTTATTATTTTAGTGTGATCTCAGCTTGGACAGTGTAACCTAGGAAATGATGTACCGTTTTAGAGCTCTGTGGAATAAGCTCACTGCCTTGAGTGATTTAGGGATGAGGGCAGAGAAAGAGAATAAGTTGGTGGAGAGGAGGGGAAAATTTGGGTTGCTGCACTTAAAGGAGGGAGCAGAAGGTGGCCAGCCTGCTCTTCCAGGGAAGCATTGGCATGCACTAATGGTGGGGTCAGAGGATGAAAGTTATTTCACCAGGGAGCTTAGAAAGGCAATTACCTAAAGTCACTGGACAGTGGAGAGTTAGAGGTGGAGTAAAGCAACAGATGACTTGGCTCTGAATGGCAGATCTCCCCTGTTAGCCTTGCTGTGCTTATTCCCTCACCTATAACTCAGAAGCAAAAATAAGAATACTGATCTCCAGGGCTTTTTAGGCTTTTACCATGCAATTTATAAAGGCTATTTGTGCAGCACTGACTCCAACTGCGCTACTTAATGTGAATAGGCACTTAGGAAGGAGGCACACAGCAAGTGATGCCTGAACCTTAACAGCGCAGACAGCAACTCTGCAAAGAAAAATACAATGACCACTTTAGGGTATTTTTCTCCTTCTTCATGCACAGACTGCAGATTTTCAATCTGCAGATTTTTCAGTTGGGGTCCCAATGAGTGAGGAAGGTGCTGCTGCAAGATCCATGCACACCCTGCTCCTTGCCAGGTTTCCTCCCTGTCAGTGCACCATGGCCAGGTGGACTGCCTGGCCACAGAGACTCCTGACTGTGGATTTCCTGCTCAGGCTCAGTGGGATGCAAAAGCCTGAAGTGGCAGAAAAACACATCTATAAATTAAAATTATTCTGGTTTTAATAACCAGAGTCAGGCAGAGAGAGGAGTGTGCACGTAAGTGTATTTGTAGGGAGGAACTCCCTTTGCCTAGTGAAAGAAGCAAAAGTTACTCAGGTGGTTAGGCTAAAGAGTGACAGTATATACTGGCAGCTGTGAGTGAATATCTGCTTTAGAGGTGTGACCCCTTGATCAAGCAGTGAAAAACTTTTAAAATGTTATATCTGAGAGAATGAAATCTTCTTTTAACTAACACAGTGTGTTATAGAAATGAAATTACCACAGAATCCTTCTGAAGTTGGTAGGTGAGGCCATCATGCTATTCATCACCCTGAGTACTGATGAAGCCTCTTTATTAAAAGAAGTAACCATACATATGAGCAGAGAAGACCAAAGTTTTGTTCCCAGAACTGAAAGATAAATTATAAACACTGCAGTTTTTCAGAACTCTTTTCCCAGTTCTCTTGATATTTTCAAAGGAGGAGTGAAACAGGAATAAAAATTAATCTGCCCTGAAACAAAATACACTTTAGTTCAGGATTTCATACAGAAAGATATGGTCAAATTTTGTCAATCACATCACCATCACATTTTACTGTGCCTGTTAAGAGCGCAATTAAACCTGAGAAACCTTTACAAAGTGAATTTTTTTAATAGCTGCCTTGATTACACCCTGTTCCTAAGTCTGAACCGTGTGCCCTCCCTCACCACAGTACACGCTATAAACAGCTACCCTGAGGGGGGAGAATAGGAAGTGGAAGAATATTTCATCAGGTAATTAGTACTATTAAGACATATAAATATATATATATAGATAGATATGTACATATATTTAAATGCTACAAAAGCTTGGCAGGATACATTGTGGATCTATGTCTGACACATAAACATGGAAGTCTGGCCTCATTCTTTATTGCAAAGTATTTATATTGGAAAAATTGGTTAAACATGTTCTGCATCCATGCAGACTGAGGATGTTTCACAGCACCACAAAGCCAAGTGATTCTACAAAATACAAGAGCTGCTCTTGCAAAAGTTTAGTTTTTAATGTTGTAATTATTCTGTAAGTTGGACTGGAATATAGAAACATTTTATAAAGTCAAATTTTATTTATACCAACAGACAAAACAAACAGGGAAATCTACTATTAGGTTGTGCTACCATAAAACATTTCAGAAATAAGAAGGATGATTTCTGAGAAACAAGAGATTGCAAAGACTTTCCTACTTCATTATAGATCTGTGAACATTCAGCACTTTAATTGCCACTCTGGTAACTACTTGTCATCTTGAAAAGTTTCATTTTCATGGCAGTTTTGGTTGGCAAATATCTACAGGCCTTCCAGATAGTGTTTGCTTGCTTTTTCTGACAAACTATTATTGCATTTCCCAAGATACTATTTTTTTTTTCCTGTTTACAGTCACAGGGATCAGGTTTTTATAATACTGTTACCTAAAGGGAGGGAAAAAGACAAGCAACTCTTGGAGTCCTCCTGCAAAACCAAAACCCCTCCTGAAAGTTTTGGCAATGATCAGAAAAACTGAAACCAAAATAATAAAAGGAAAGAGCTTAAATTTTGGTCTATACTATTTAATAGGTTCTCTTATTTAAAAAACAAAACAAAACAAACAATTTTAATTCCATTTGCCAGCTCACTTCAGAAAGGTGTTTTGAGTGACTGATAAACACAAACCCTCCAGATTATGTAATCAATGATGGTGTTCTCCTGCCAGGCACAAAGCAAAAAGCAGATTTTAAGCAGAAGGACCTGGGCGTGTTGGGGACCCAAGGCATGGAGTTGTCTGGACACAGAGGTTCTTGAAAATAGCTACAACTCTTTTGACCTCAAGGATCCTTAGGGAGATGGCCAGATTTTCAACACCAGGGGAGGCTGAAGCCTGTGCAAAAAACCAGACTCAAAGATGTTCTCTGACTCAATGGCAAAAAAAAAAGAATGAGCCCTCATCACTGTGCTCTTGCCCTACTGTCTTCCCTGCACTTAATGAAACCAATTAGGGCTGGACAGCTGATGCCTTGCAGAACAGCACTGAGCACTGTGGAGTTTCTCTTTTCTGTGAAAAACATGAGGAGTTCCTCTGCCAGTGTCTGGAAACATCCCCTCTCAAAACTGTCTTAACTTCCAGAAGCGAAGATAGAGCCCTCCTCATCTCTTGGACCACCACAGGTTAATTGGCACTCACACAAATGACCACAGCTGTTTGCAAGATGTTGTTGGGTCCCCTCTGAGACTATCATTACCTGCCTAGAGTCAGTGCAGCCCTGATATGTAATTTATTCCTTTGGAAGGGCTCCATCATCATATAACAAAATACCATCAATCTCCCCACGAATGTCACTGCCTTGGGATAAGCCAGCACTGAAAGGCTGGAGGGATTGCTTTACATCAGCTGAGTTTGCTGCTTGGTCTTGCTCTGGGATAATGATTCTTAAAGTGTTTTTCTGGCACCTTTGTTACGACAGTGCCTCAGACGCAGTAGATGGGAAACCAAAACAGTGAGCATTAATAAAAGTTCACATGTGCAAGAGATATTTAAGTATGGAACAAAACAGACATGTTTAATTTTTTTCCCCCTACAAAGTTAGGAGAAAACACTTGGTGCTGCTTGTGGTCTGGATGACGGCACGGTCTTCCCCTGGACATGGGTATTGTAGGATCAAGCCAAGAGGTGGCAGTACTCCTCCACCATTCCCAGCCAGGAGGGGCCTCATCCCACTGCAAGGTTCATCTTTGCAGCATCAGTATCATCAGCTTCTCCTCTGATTTATTTATATTTACAGCAGAGGGAAAATAAAAGTTCCATGTTTCTCCTGGGCTGGAAGGGCTTCCCTTCAGCAGGGGAGCTACCTTGGGTTTTGGGATCCTGCAGCAATGTGGGGCACCTCTGCCACCTCCACTGTACAGGACAGTCCACGGAGCCTCCAGCTGTGGAGGAGGTTTTAATTTTGCGGAAGAGCATGGTTCTTAAAATGCCATAAACTGTGAACACACAGCTGCAGCAGTTTATGGACTGCAAAGAAACTCTGAGTATTTTATCCTGAGTATTAATTCAAAGGGCATGCTTTGTTATTTCCTGTTTCATTGTTGTTTGTAAAATGGTTTAATGGGTAGTGAGCAGTAAATTGTTTAAAATCTGCTGAGCACATTGATGCGGTTTTATATTGCTAGAGAGGGAAGGATTTCACTGCTTGGGTGTGAGGGAGAGAGCAAGATTATCCTGATAATGAAAACCACAACCAATGCATTTACTTTGGAACAATTGCTTCAATGACATTACCGTGTAGATATTTTAATCAGAAATAAAAGTGCTAATCCCCAAATGCAGGCCTAACAACAATCGAAACAGCTGCATACTTTCAAAAAAAAAAAAAAAGGAAGCTTAGCTATTAGTAATGAGGTTTACATGCAGCCAAGGAGAGCATTTTCTGTCAAACAAAAGTGACCCTATTTAAAATATAAAAGGCAATGTTTATTAAGAACTGCTAATGACAGAATTGGTATGGATCACTACCTCACAGTGTCTAGGGTGTTATACCTGTGAAATTTTCTCATGGATAATAAAAACATCTACCACATAGCAGAGGCAGTGAGAACGAGAGCAAAGGGACTGGCTTGCATCCATATGGCTAAACTCTCTTTACCTCTCCTCAACATCATGGACTCATCTATCCTGATTTCTGGGAACAGTCCCTGCCTTATGCTCTCCCTTGAACAGTGCCCAGGAATGCTAGCTAGCACAGGACACCCTAACAATATATAGAAGGGAGTGTTTGCTGCGTGGTTTCCTGAGCAGTGCAGCACGCCAGCAGTGAATCAGCAGAGAGGGCTGTGCAACAGTACCCATGTCTGTGGGCTGGCACTGCTTGGTTTGCTGGTGTGGCTGTAGCCAGAGAGGTTATGAGTGAGCTGAAGGCACTGCCCACTGAGCAGACACCCCCAGGACAGCAGTCCCTGTGTGCCTGGCAGAGCTGCTGTCCCAGGCTATTGCAACATGCATGCACGTGTGGCTGGTTCTGTGTACTGCTCACTAAGCTTCCTCTGCAAAACTGCAACTCTCTAAAAAAATCCATTTTCACTCTGGGTCTTTTTTTGGACTTCACAACACGATCTGTGAATTCTCAGTAAATCATGGCTGGGGTGACTCAAATTTTGAGCACGTTTCTGGTCCTTCTCCATTAAAGCACTGCCTCTCTTCCTTGTGGCTTTCCTAATTTACCTCGGTGTCAGACAGATCAGAATCAGTCCCTAATCCTGGTTTCAAAACAAACAAAAGGCAATAAGACCTCCAGTTCCTGCAGAAGGCCAAATTCTGAAAGAGAAACTCACAAGAAGAGATCCTCATGCAGCCTGAAAATCCTCTGATCTCTATGGAGGCAACATAAACAAGCTGAACAAGTTACACGGAGTCTTCTCGAAACTCACAAGAAGAGATCCTCATGCAGCCTGAAAATCCTCTGATCTCTATGGAGGCAACATAAACAAGCTGAACAAGTTACACGGAGTCCTTCTCGAAGTGCCTGGGTACCTGACAAGAGAACCAAGTATCCTGGCAAAAGGAACCCTTCGAGCTAAATAGAAAACCCAGAAAAAGGGTGATTCCCATGTTTTGGAACAGTACGGCAAAAAGGTTTTTCTTCAGCTTCTAAAGTATTCAGCCTTCAAAGATGGTGGCAAACACTATTTTACTATCTTTTTGGAATAGAAATGAAGGAAAAGGCTTTTACAGCAAGGCTAACTTCCATTATAAATGGGGTCATGTAAAGAACTATAGTTTTCCTTGCTCAGTTTTTGTACATTTACTGAAAAACTTGAGGCAGATGGGAAAAAGTTTCTTCTCACAGTAGTTAGGGGCAGTGAGGTGGTCCCCCTCAGCTGGCCACTGATAATTCTCTGGACTAGACACTAAGCTTTTGGATTTTGGTTCAGCATCAGCACTGGCCTGCCAAATTGCCACAAGGGAACCATCTTCTGGCTGGTTGTTGGTCTTGACTACTTAAAATGCCAGATCTCAGGGCAGGAAATGTCATTCTTCCCTCCACCTCCTACAGTGGCATCTTGGCTTCAGCTGAGGAGTGCAAGTGCTAAGGCAAAAAGTTTCTTTCATCCGAATTTTTTCCAAAGTTTTTAAAGTGGGGCTTATAAATGTACAGCTGTTATCCAGGGAATATGTTTTGGGTAGGATTATCAAAGAAATTAAGTTATATCCTAATTTTGCACACTTTGAAGGCATTAGCAATTTTATGTCCATCTTTACTGAGAACAGAATTAAATAATTGTGAAAAAGCTTTTCTATAGCTACTTTACTTTTCCTTTTTGAGAGTGAACTGTCACCTCTTACCAGCAGGGTTTTAGGGGGGTTTTAAGTGGTTTTGTTAAATTAATTTTTTACATAGAGGCAAATCATTAATGTACCACTGCCTCCTTAGGAGAGGAGTTGGGAATGGTCAAGCAAGTTACACAGCTGATCCTACCAGCTACCAAACATAATTCTCAGGAAAAGCATTTGTCATTTTTACAAAATCTTAAGCCAAAGTTAAGGGTATGAATTCAGGAAGTTTCCAGATTTGAAACCATTCAAGGTATAAATAAGGTAAAAATTATCCACGGACTTGTTACAAAAGGCTGGTAGCAAACCTCTCCAGGTTTACTTACAGGCTTTCTAGTACTCACTGTTTCTCTCTGGGCCAAAACTTCTCTGAGGATGAACTTATTTCCAGCGGCTTTTGCCACTTTTGCTCTCATCCAAGCCAGAAAAGCAGGAAGCTGTAGCAAATAATCAACTAATACAACCCTAAGCCATAATTAGAGTTGAGGCCAAAGCCACACCCTTGAACTTCACTGGTGTGGGGAGGCTGCTGTAAGTAAGAGGCTTAGTAAGATTTTGCTTTGTGAAATAAGGAAAGGTCAGAGCTGTGTTTGTGGTGGGACAGTGCTGGGGAGATGCTAAATAAACACCTGGAAAAGAACCTTTCTCTGTTCCTGATGGACCTGTTCCACTCAGTTCATTCCCACAGTTTTGAGGAAGCAGGGATTCCTCAAAGGAATTCCAAACAAGGCAAGAAACACTAGAGCCCAACTGCATTTATGGGGGATAGCACCACAGCTCTCCTCATAGGATCAGTATCTCAGATCCAGGTTGTCAGGGGCCTAAGTCTACAAGTGTTCAGAGAGGATTCAAATGCTCTCTTATCCATGCACAATCTTTGTCTGAGGCTCACAGGGGACGATCACTGAAGTATCCTTAGCTTAAATGCCACAAAGTTAAAACAATCAGCTGGAGCAGCACAGCAACTCAAAGCAGAAGTGGTGGGGGCCCAAGCTTCCTAAAGAGTCAGTAGGGATCCTTGGTATCCCTGAAGTGTGGTTCCAATGGCACATAGTAAACGTTTCCCAGAAGAGGGAACTGCAAGGGAAGGGTGTTTTTCCTCCCTGGACCTCAGACTGCTGTCTGTGGGCTGCATTTTCCCAACTGTTGAGAATTTGGTATGGGATAAATACCTGTTGATGCAAAGCTTGTTCTTCAGAATTATAGTGGGGATGGGTCTCCTGAGGACAGAGTATCTGCAGGAAGCAGTTCCTACTGACTCTTCCATCCAAAGCCTCATAACTCTCTTAAAAAGGCTGTCTAACCCAGAAGAGTCCTCAGAAGGTCAAAGCTTGCTTTGTGGTTCTTTAGTGGAGCCCAGAGAGACCTTGAGACTAAAACCAAGTATTTAAAACCGTGTATGTACTTATTTACAAATCAAGGGGCAATTCTTCCTTTTCATGGCCAAACCTTCATTATGTTTACAATGAAGCACGCGCGTGAGCAGGGCCTGTCCCCTAGCTCTGGTCACTTCTAGTCACTATAAATTTTACAGTGGCATGGACACCTGAAATGGGCTTTCCTGACATAGTAGGGAAGAGTAACCCAGCTATGGCAATAGTTTAATCTATTTTTCTGTCCACGGCTTGCATAAAGGTATCATAAATAATGGTGTCAGTGCTTTTCACATTAAATTCCTGCACTTATAGGATATCAGAGAAGGGCTACAGCTGGGCTGTGTTGTCTTGACACCATGAGGTTCAACAGAGATAGTCCCATACCAAGTACATCAGTGAGATGGGAGTGCCTGGCAGCATCCTCTCCTGGGCCCTTTTCCTTCTGTGACATTCTTCCTGTGACAAGGTGAAATTCCCTGCTCAAACTTGGGATGACATGGACTGACGCCTCTTTTCTACTCCCATCCTGACCAAGACTGATTTCTCCTCAACTTGTTTAGAATGAGACTAGGGCCACCTGTGCATGAGCTGTCAGGAAATGTGGTGCTTTCATTTAAACAGCAGGCAGCTATCAAAACAGCAATAAGAGAAGCTATCAGGCTTTATAATGGCATGCATTAAAAGTAAAATAACTCTCTGAGGTCCAGTAATGTTGCTTTTACCATTTGTCAGGTGTATAATCACTCTGGAGAATAAGAATAGTGAGGTCTTTGTAAAATCATGAATCAACATTCCCAACAATTCAAGTGCTGTGAGTAGGTCAGGTCAATACCCTCCCGTCTCAAAAAACTGCTTAAGCCCCCCTGTCTCCTGAGACCATTACATCAATAGATGCCTCCACTACTACAGAAAATGACAACCTGCAATGTAATACCAGGAGATCCCCTTTAACAGCTCCTCTATATTAACAGCTGCTGGGCTCTGCTCTGGGCATTTGTCCTTGTTTCCAAAACCAGGCCATATATATTCCTCTGGTCTTCTGTGAGAAAAGCTTTCATTGTTTTCAGGAGGATGTCTTTTGCTTTTAAAACATAAATAATGGAATGAAGCAGGGAATTCTTAAGAAAAGACAATCAGAGTAGGAATCCTAAAGTGGTTAAGTAGGTTGTTTCCAAGAACTTAAGGTAGTTTGGTTAATATTCAAAACTATGCACTTCTTGTTCACTGAGATTTGTTTTCAGCTTTGCTGTCTTTATATCAGATAAAATCCCAGATGTATTGTAGTTAATGGCAAAATCTATAACTTCAGGAGACCTAGATTTTACCCACACAGTTAATGTAATGATCTGTGTTCCCACACCTTGTAGTGCCACATTCTTTTGTTGTACTTGCCATTTCCCACCTCAAAAAAGACGATTTCTCTCTGCCTTAAACCTTCCTTTGTGTCTTTTGCATATATTGTTAAAATGCAACAACGAGTGTTGGCAATGACTGAAATGTTACTGCCTCAAATTATTTCCACAAGAGACAGGGGGGAAAGGCAAATTGAATGGAAAGATTTTTTGCAATATTTTTTTTTCTTTAAATAATGTCACAATGCTGTAACTCAAGCACTGCTCTGAATATCTGTGATACCTCTCTGGCCACAAGACAAGGACACTGTAGGTAGTCCTGAAATCTGTAGGCAGTGACCACCCCCCTGGCTTTGCCTGGGCAGAAAACCCAGCACTTGACTGTTGCCTGATCATCTCTCCACCAGTGAGACACAGCATAGGCTTGGTACCTCCTCTACTAAATTGGTGGTTTTCACTAAAACTCTGGGTATTTAGTTATCTTTGAGCCTTCTACCACGTTTTAAATTTTGTTTGGAATTCACTGGTGTGCGGAACAGATTCAAAATGATAAATACAACACCTGCTTTCAACATACCTCTCAGGTCCCTGTAAAAGCAAGAAGGACAAGCTATGTATGAGCTTTCTTGTGATGCTCACTAACACTTGGACCTCTTATGATTTAAGCCAGAAAAAGTACAAGGTTGGATGAAGTTATTTCTATTGATTCCATTTGCTGATAATTATACAGAATAGTTCCTAGATTATATCTGGATGAAGAAAAAATAAAATTGTGTTGGAAATATCTTAGACCGTGAAGAAGGGGGCTTCTTCCAACTCCAGTTCTTTCAATATTGAAATATCGAAAGTTTTTGAGTATGAATGGAAACACGATTTTACAAGAAGTTCACAGCATGAAAAATCACTCTGCCTAGTTCAGCAAGGCACAGTTAAAAAGAAAATACATGAGAATGGAGTTTGACTGATGCGTCTTTAATGTATTTATGCTCATAACAACTCTGTTCTCTTCCTGACCTCTTGTTTCAGTTATTTATTTCTGATGTTAAGAGTTCAGGCAGCAAATGCTCCTTGCAAGTTGTAATCAGTTTTCTGAATGGCAAAAGAGAACAATAAGATTTTGTAGCAACTGAGATGCATCTTAGCCCTTGCAGGTGAAAAATGTGAGCTATAGAAAGTCCTTTTCATCTTTTAGTAAGGGTCCATTATTTCTGTATATCTCTTTTCTGTGCCTTATGAAAAGGTTTGTACAGTAAAGAATGACTGACTATATAGTAGTTCTTTCTTCCTTTGCCAAGCTCTTTTTAGCTTTGGCAGCAATTCTATTTTCCCTGTCATCATCTAATGTCTATTTATTTTACATTGCTACAAAGCCAGTGCAATTCCCTCATAAATCCCAGGTTGTGAAGATGAAGAAACATTTCGATTCCTTTTATTAAAATTCTCCAGTGTCCTCTTTATGATTCCTACCATCTAATTAGGTTTGGAAAGGTCATCAGTTTGAAAAACTCTTGGAAGAGAATCAATTGAATTAGGAGATCAGAGGTTGCCAAATGCCTTGCATTTCTCTGCTCTGAAATACCTGATCAATCTTGGTTGTCACAGGTGCCACAAGAGTGCTTGTCACTAATTGTTGATCTAACTAACCTCATAACCTCACTCCCCTTCTTTCACCTCCGCCCTCCTGTCCTCCCTGGCTCTTTTGTGCACACAAACATATGAGGGCACACACACCCACCCACACCCCCCATTAAACTCTTAGGAAAGTGGAGATATAAAGGTATATATATACCTTTATTTTGAATGCTATTTGAACAACTCAACATTCTCCACAGCTACCTAAAAAGAAGATGGGAATAATGACAAGGGGAAGCTCCAATGACTTAATGCCATCATTAACACAAAGTTGTGAATATTTTATGGAATCAGGTTGGGACAATATAGAAAAATATTATGTTAATCAGAAAAACGTTAACTTTTTTGGTTTTTCCCAATATGTAGCCAGTTACAAATATAAGAAGTTTTGAATTATTGCCCTCTCAGTGTGGGGAGAGAGAAAGTCTTCTTCTGGATCATATTACTTCTCGCAGTACAGTAACAGATCCCTCATGTCCCAAAGGTGTAAGTCTTGGCTTCAATTCTAGGAAAAAATTTAGAAGCAGACAGCCTCAGAGGATGCTGCGATGTTTTCTGAGCTTGCATGGTGTAGACACAGTTTCACAGCTACTTGGTCACTAATGAGCTCACTGTCCATGTGCTGCAAGACTGAAGTGGGAGCTGCCAATTAACAGGCAGATTCCAAAGACACTGTGAAAAAAAAGCAAAAGATTAGAAGTGTTGTGTTGAAGCAGCAGCAGAAAAAATGCATTGCCCTGGAGTGTTTAGAAGTCGAGGTCTTGGGCAGAAGTAATCCCACCTTCATGCCTCTCCCTCCTGCGGGGGGGGGTGATTGACTCATTCTGTCATCTCATGCACAGCACAGAGGGGCACAAAAACCAGCAAATCTGTTCTGCTAAAAATGATGAGTAATATGCATCCTGCAAACACAGCTTTCCAACTCACAGTCTAAAGAGTTTGCAAGGGGGCTGAACTTACTTCCATTGATATTTTTCAGGATTTCACTTCTTTTTCATTAATGTGTAAAGAGTGAAGTGATAGTTTGTTTTTCCCTACTTTTATGAGTTCCATCTCGGTTTCAAGTTCCTAACTATGAGGTTACTTATTATATAACCACAAAATGATCGTGATATGCACAGAAAAGTGTAAGGTCAAGCACTTTATTCTGGAGTCCCCAGAAAGCCATGGATGTTCTTCATTTAACAGCCACTGTCCCCTCACTGTGCGTCTTGAGCCCTGAAATTCACTTCTGCTGAAATATAAGGCTTATATGTTTTATATTGCATTTTAATATTAAATATGATGAAAACAGGACCAAAAACTCTGAAACATCTAAGATTTCAATTTTTTTGCTGTGTCTTCTTAATTACAAAAAAAAATTGTTGAACTCTTCATGCCTTCCTTGTACTAATGCATCATTTAAGAAGACATTAAAAACACATGAGTTCACTCAAGAAGAGGTTAGGAAAATATATTTTAATACAACTGCATTTTATGAATAATTAATTAAAATATAAAAAGGCAGAGTGATTCGGGATTCTGTGTTTTGAACCCGTGTGTCTTAAAGGAATGTGTCGCACACAAGAGGGTTCACAAGGGAAATCTTCACCATTTGTGGACAGGGAGGGGTGTTTTGCCTTTCCATATGCTGACATCATAACTCTGGAACAGTGAACAGAGACCAAACGTGAGGGTGTGTGCATGGGCACACCTCATCCCAAATATCCCTAGTGGGAAGTTGGTGGGGAGTTGCATGTGAGAACACAATCTCTGGCTTTTGCCCTTTGCCTTCCTGCTGTGACTCGAGGGCTTCCTTTGCCTTGTGCCTGGCACCGGTTTAACACAGGCCTTTCCTTTGTAACAACAATAACTGTGCCCATCTTTCACCTTGTGCTAGGTTTTAGCAACCAGTATCAAGTGGATCAGACACTCTGCTCTTCCTAAAAAGGGAGGACAAGATACCACACTCTCAGATTCTCTCTTGGCAGAGAAGTGTTAAATAGATCTTTCCCAATACAAATGCAATGGTCAGTCATACATCCTCAGTGTCCATAAAGACTGGTCTGTGCTCTTGCAACTAAATGGAGCAATGACCAGAAACTCCTGGGAACAGAACCCCCCTCTGTTTCTGAACTTTCTGCCTTTCTAACAATTAAAGAACTAAGGAAAAAGCAATCAAATTTATGAGGCCTGAAAAAAAATTAAATATTATCTACCTCATAAAATGAACTTTTAAACCTGAAGTCGTATTTCTTCAAGCCTAATACTTTAGTTTATCTTTGATCATTGTAAATTATCCCCTGTAAAGAGCAGTGCTTGGGAAAGTAGTTGGCAGCCTGTACCATTGGAGTTCATTCTGCTTTATTTATTGAAAAATGCTAAAAAGTAAAACACTGAAGTACTTCACATTAAAATGGTATGAACCCACCAAGATAACTGCTTGTAACTGTCTGTGTAAAATTATGGTCACAGTAACCACCTCTGGCTCCAGAATAAACTTTCCATGCATGAGAGAGCCAAGTGCATTTGCTTACTCAGATTTTCACTTGAATGATTATCTTTTTTCTTTCTTTTTTTTTCTTCACATACATGAAAACCTTTAAAGGAGAAGGATGGAAAAAGGCATCAAATACCTGTCACCTTAGGAGATGAATAATTACAAAGAAGAATCCAGACAACTTTCAGTGAACAGTTCATTTCTCTCCTTCACTGACACCAGTAGCATGTGAATGCACACATAATTGCACGGGGCAGATTAATTCCCAAGAGAGATTTCATTCCTTCCAGAAAATTATTTTCCATTGCCAAGACCTCAGTTCTCCAATAAAGGAGTCATAATAACTAAATATCAGTATGCATTCCCCCTGCACCGAGTTTTGCACCACCAGGCTTTGCAGTGGTGTCCTGATTTGCTGGCAGTCAGAACAGAGCCATTCACTGGAAGCCAAATTCCCATTTTGTAGTATTTGACTGCCTTTCACTGTATTAATATTACTGTTCATACTGCTAGACAACTCACAGATAAATAGCTACTTATCGTATAACCAGAGCAAAGCTCCTGCATTTTGACTGTCACACTGGTTTTCATCCTTGCTAAAAAAAAAAAAGTTAGGAAAAACTGCAAATTTTTAAATTTCTGGCCATTTTTCTCCAGGAAAACAACCATGCCTTGGGCTGGGGGTACTGTCACCTTCAGGCTTTAGTAAATTTCCCGAAATATGGCATTGTTATCTCTTGAAGAGTCACTCACAGCAGAGGAGAGCTCTGGGGAGTGGGGAGCTGCTGCCCTGCCAGGCACCACCATGAAAGGAGGGGTTTCCATGGCCTTTATGGTGATTTGGAAGGAGTTGGGATCTGCTGCCATCATGGAAGCAAGGTGCCACCATGGGCTGGACTTGCTTGCCTGCATCTTGCCTTTCTTTCCTGCTCCTGTGAGACAGCAGCTTCTGCTGCCTTCAGAAGCACAGCTGTTCCTTCCATCTCACTCCATGCTCTGCCCAGAGCTTCCAAGCCATACAACTGGCATTGAAGGGTGCCTGAAATCCTTGTTTGAGACAGGACACAATTCTGGGAAGACACACGTCCTCCTGCATCCCACATTTACTTTGGTAAGTACTGAGAGAATGAACCTGGGTGGCCTCACATTAGTACTTAGGCTCATTTTATTGGTTTACTTGTCCATTCCCAAAGCTTTGCAGCTGGCCTTTATGGAAATGCTATTATAAATATTAGAAAAAACTGACTCCACAGGCTCTTGCAGCCTTTTCACTGTAATATGATTTATTTCTAATCCCCTCATCTCTGATTATTTATTTGGTCACCCCCCACTGAAGGGAGCTCCCAAGATCTGAAATGGGCTGAGCTTTGATGCTCCCAAGAACTTTTCCAGAGTCACTAGGGTTCACCAACTTTTGGATCTTTGATGTGAGAGCCTATGAGCCAGGTTTCATTTTGGGCTGAATTGGGTGTTTTTGGAGAGTATGTATCCAAGTGTGGTAAGAAGAACAGGCACTTCTGAGGGCCATTATGTTGGACCCACTCTTTTCTTGCAAACCTTTGCAATCTCCAAGCTGACGCAGAAGAGTTCATGCCTTAGAGCTTTCCGGGGTTTTAGCACAGAATTCTCTGTTTTCAAAGAGCCAGGGCAGACATTGTTTGGATTTCATTAGAAACTCATCAGACATGCTGGATCTGAAATCACTGCTGCCCATGGCCAGCTGGAAAACACCCACTTGTTGCAAGGAAACTCTAGCCCACTAATTATCCTAAAAAATTCATGTAGGAACTTTCTTGACCCATTTTTTTCCTGTTCCTTTTTTCCCCCTTGAAGACATGGGTCAATTGCTTTCTTAGAAAAATTTAGCTGATTTCAATGTCATCTTTTGGGAGGTTTAATCATCAAAAAATGTACAGTGCTAAGTTATGTAGCATAGCTGTCACAAATTAGCAATAAATAATGTCTTGAGGGCCTTTATGGCAGGGAGAAACATATGAGCTTTGAAAAAAAACCCAAGAGGTAACCAAATTATACCTAATTTTTAAATCTAAACATTATTCAAACTTTTAGAATATGAAATATTCAGTTTAGCTATATTATCCACTATTTCTCATTTTAATATGCAACTGCACTTTTGGTTTTCAGCTAGGACAGAAACCAAGGGAAGCCAAAATACCTAGACAGGAACAGATAAAAGCCAAAATACCGAGACTAGAAAAGACAAAGGCCAAAATATTAGCCAGAAACAGGAAGCACTGGACATCTTACAAGATAACCTCCATATTCTTGTGAGATCTTCACCCAGGGGTGCTGACTGAATAGGTTCAAATTATTTGGACAGGCTTTGAATAATTATCTAAATCTTTAGGTATTTAGCTGAGGCAAACTTAAAGTCTGAGTCTCTCACAAGTCGCCTGTCACTTGAATAAATGACCATTTCTCAGATAGTAAGGGAAATTTGAAGTGGGAAAAAAAGCCAGCTAAGAAATCAAAGAATGGCTTAATAGTAGATGTGTGCTTTCTAGGGCATTAGGGAAAACAGATTTTTCCAAATAGCTATTAATTCATTACTATTACAGTTGTACATTTACTGTTTGGATTTTTTTCTTTCTTTTGGACCTCTTAAGCAGGAAGAAGCAGCAAAAAGGATTCCAAGCCAGTTCAGCAGACAAGAATGGTGAAAGCGCTGATGTTTCCTGCTGCTCTCACTGCCACTCACCTCTGTGCATGTGATGAGGGCATAGACCACAACAGGATATGGTAGAGCATGTGTTCACTTGATGTCCTTAATTTGCTGCCTGCACAGAATGTAGTATTGGATCCCAAACTGGATCCTTCTCTGGTATCCGATTCTTTGGGTGCTAATTATTATTATTATTATCATCATCATTATTATTCTCATTATTACTATTACTACTGTTATTATTATTCCTGCCACTACTGCTATTATGTTTGCCAACACCTGCCTTGTAAAAAGAAGCCTTGCTCCATTCCCCTTCATTGCAGTCTTTCAGTGCTTAAAGGGGACTTACATAAAAACAGGATAGCAACTTTTTACCTAGGCAGATGGTGGTAGAACAAGGGGGATGGTTTGAAACTAAAAGAAGGGAGATTTAGGTTAAATATTAGGAAGAAATGCTTGACTGTGAGGGTAGTGAGGCACTGGAACAGGTTACCCAGAGAAGTTGTGGATGCCCCATCCATGGAAGGGCTCAAGGCCAGGCTGGATGGAACTCTGAACAACCTGGTCTAGTGGAAGGTGTCCTTGTCCATGGCAGGGGCTGGAACGAGATGATCTCTAAGATCCAATGATTTTTTGATTCTATGATTACCCTCTTATCCAGACAGCACCTCTCCCTAGGTGTGTCATGGGCATAATGTAAATACTGCTACGGCTGCAAAGACTATCTTAAGAGAAGAAATTACATTGGGAAAATGAGGTTTTAAGTTTGTTGAATTTCTCATGTTGAAATATTTTCAATGCATATGGAGCGAATCACATTTTGAAATTCAAATTCAAACTCAAATTTTTGAAATTTGAAATTCAAATGTGCTTTTTGAATGGCTCTCTCACCAGGAAAGGAACAACAGAAAATCTCGGTTTGTGTTTGCTGTATTCTGATAAAATACAGGAATGTTATAACCTTTACTTAGCTTAGCATCCATCAACCCTTTCTTTCTCCACTCTTTGAAAGTTTTATTGTAATGAAACATAGTAAATGTCATTAGAATGGGCCAATGTTGATAAGACGATCATTTATTGAAAAAGAGTTTTAAAAGAACACAGCTTCTCCAGTAAATTAAAATCTTTAGATAATATACCACTTAAAATGACAAAAATAAACATACTGAAATCTTTAGTAACAGCATGATCAGCTTGAGAACGTTTGGAACAGAGATGGGGAGTAAGACGGCAAAGGAAACAGCTGGTGGAGTGATCTTCCTTAAAAAAAATTATGCTCTTTCTGCTACAAAACTAAATTATTTTCTTGGTATGTCCCTGATTCACGAGCAAAAGATGGTAAAGAAATTCTTTGATTTGAGTCAGGTTTGCACCAAATCTTGTTTACAGGTTAGTCACTTGTCATGCTGAAGTTTTGTGAGATGAAATGAGCAGGTTTTGGTTTTGAACTTGAAAAATCTCAGAGTGATTGCAGAGGCTTCATGAAGAGACAGGCGCTGCACAAATAATCCATACAAACTGATTCATGAGGAACATCATGAGAAGCACTCTGCTTTGCATAGCCCAGGAGAAGAGACTGAACAGAATAGTTGTTTTGCAAGGGTAGATTGAAGGCAGGAACAACCCAGTAACAATATTCAAACACAGACTAGCCTGCTGTAAAGAGAATTAGAACTGAAATTTTACATACTGAAAGTGTGAAATAATGTACTTACGGTGTAGCAGCAGAGGTGCTCAATTACATGTTATGAAAAGGCTCCTCAGTGTGAGGACAGAGCAGAGGTGGGATAGACTGCTTGTTGACACTGGTTGTTACAGAAGATTTTTGAAAATAGTCTAGACAAAGGTTTCTCAGAAATGATGAGCATAGCTGACTGTCTTTTCTGGTGACACACATTCTTCAGTAAGAATGCTCTTTGTTCACTGTGACAAGAGATACAGATCAAGAAAAGTCTAACAGTGTCCTGAGTTTCTTTATAAACACTTAATTCTATCACAATTGTAAAACTTGAATGAAACCAAGAGTTTACAATTTGATAAGACTGTTTGACAGCAGCCAAGTGCAAATTAGGAGCTTGCAGCCAAGCATGCAAGGCACATCTATGTTGATCTATTCAGGAGGAATGCCTCTTCCATCACTCTGAGACTGGCTTGATTCTGGAAGCAAGCTTCTCTTCCATCACTTTCTTAACCTCTATTTGTAACTCTGAATGGTTTCATTACCCAGGCAAATAGCCTTTCATAATCCTAGGAATTCCTGGCCTCCATGATGATTTGTGGTGATGTGTTTTCTAGGAGGAAGCACTCATAAAGCAAGTATTCTCTTATTTAGTTTTACATTTGTTCCTTTTCAATTAAGTCATCCATGGCTGCCTTTAAGCATTAAAAGAGAAAGAGTTAAAAAGAAGCTCTAGGTCAATCTCTATATCCATGATGCTGTATTTTTCCATTTTGTATTTCTTTGACATTTCAGCTGCATTGTTTTATTCTTGCTCAGAAGAAGACAAAACCGTTTCCACATTTCTGTAGAATATGTGGAAGTCCAGTCAATCTGTCCCATGAACTGCTTTGAAGTCAGGTATGGGGTTACTCCTGCTGTGTATTTTTAACTCCTGACCTAGGAAGACTTCTGGGAAGTCTGTCAGGGGCTGAGCCTGCAAGTTGTAGCTCTCTTTCCTCAAAGCAATATGGCCAAAAATAATGAATTTATTTCAGTAATGAAATTAATGATGTGATTGATACAGTTAATATAGAAGCCAAGAAAATATTCATCTGAAATTGTGAGGCTATATTGCCTTACATGGGTTTTACAGACCATGATGATACAGAAAATATAGTAGAAATCCACACTGCAGAGTAGAAATGGTCTTATTTGCTTTAGCATTAGGAAAGTTTTCAGTCTGCAGTTCACTAGATATGAATTAAATAATTGATGTGAATTTCAGGATTAAGCCTTCATCAGGTTCCCTTCTAGACCAGTCCTTTACAAGTCATGTGAGACTGCTAAGTTTCAGTGGAAGAGTCTAAATACACATACATGCAAATTGAATTAAAAAACCATACTATTGATTTCAGATCCTCAGGCAAGGCTATGGAAGTAACTACAATCTGTTTTTTTAAGTTATCAGGACTATCATCTTCTGGCTATAGAAGTCTCTCCCATGCTGTAAGTTTAAAAGCCAAATACATGTTTTTGAGGTGTTATGGATTCACACCAGCTACAAATTATGATAAATGTCCTCCACCTTGCTGAACATATACAGTCCAACACATCAGTGGGATTTGAGCATGGAGCTAAATATGGAATCATAACAACATATGCTCACTTGAGGAAACTGCTCTCCAAATCCAAATGCAGAATTTAGTCAGACCATTTTGGCCTTTGCTTTTATTGGACAAAATGAAACCAGAAAAAAATGTGCAAACAAAACACCTTTGCTTACTCCTTTGTCTGAAAAATGTAACATCACTTATACTTTGAACTAACATTATTGCAGTAAAAAAATTGAGAGTAAACTGTGTTTCTGTTTTCAGTCAGAAAATATGGTTCCATTTTATTTGTTTTTTACAGTGGCCTCTCATGCTAAGTCTCCATGTGATCATGACATTTCCTCCCCAATGAGAGAGAGACCAGAAATCCAAGCGATCACACAGAGAATTTGTGTGTCTTGGCAGCTGTGATCCGTATGTGAACACACGTTCTGCTCACGCCAAGGTCCAATTTGCTGAGATGTGTGCAGTTTGCACCGAGGGCCTGAGCCACGCTGGGACCCTTCAAACAACTCCTCAGTGAATCCTTAATCACGGTGTGTCCACGGGAAAAAAGCAGACTGTGCACCTAGAAAATTCAATTTTGACTGCCAGATAGCTAACTTCCCACTGCTCTTTCTGCTCTCCAAAAATCAGCAGTGACTTTGAACAGCTGACAGCGCTTTCAATGGTACATCTGGAGAAGAAAAAACACCACAAAACATCTGTTTTTGTTGTTGAATAAAAATAAACAGTACAGAGCTGAAATCTGAGCAGCGAAAAGCTTTTCGGATACAGTGAACGTTTTGTTTATTGCACAACCCCGCTCATAGGAGCTGATCTCGTGCTGGTGGGTGGATCAGAGCGCTGCTGCTACGTGCTGGAAAGGCACAGCTATCCCTGAGGGGGCCGTGCCAGTTCTCAGGGACACATCCATGGAGAGGTAGGAGTGAGATTCGGGGAGGGACAGCAGTTGTGAGCGTTTTGGCACCCGTGGGATTGCTGTGCATGAACCCAGGGAAGGCTCACCTGGACCCATCCGTACTGCAAACCAGAGAAAGGCAGGCCAGGGTCACCTCAGGCAGCAGGGTGGCTGTAAGGCTTCTGTCCTGGGTGGCTTATGGGGAAAGATGGACACCATCTGGGCATTCCTGTCATATTTTGAACTCCAGAGGAGCATTTCCATTCACTCATCACTCCACCTCAGCTTCACTTCCATAAGCATTATCATCTACGAGGTTTTTAAAGGAAAGCTGGAAAGACATCCCTCCTGAGATCTACCTCGAGGTTTAGAAGATTCCCTAGAAGTTTTCAGGACAAGCTGCAGTTTCTGGAGAGATATGAATTGACCTCCTAACGCTTCCAAAGAGCTGTCCCCAAAACTGTGCTGATACTGATCTTGTCGCTGATCCTAACCCCAGTTAAACAAGAGTCATTCCTGACCTCAGAGGTGTTATTCTATACCTAAAGCACTGTGCTTCAGTGTGAAGTTCAGTATTTATCAATTATTCCCATGAAGGATACCATGGGGAGGTAATAGATCAGCTGCCTGGACACAAACCCGAGTAACGTGTTTTAGGGGACTCTGCTTGAGCAGGGATGTTGGGCTAGATGAACCACAGTGGTCGCTCACAACCTTAACCATTCTGTGATTCTGTGATAACTTTAACTGTGCCAGAAATAACTTCTAAGAAATCAACTTAATTTTTCATTCATAATTGCTCTAAAATATCTTTATTTATAATAAAAATGGCTGGGTTCTTTTCAGTCTGGAATGAGACTTAATTACATTTGAATTGAAATGGGGATATGAATTATTTAGGGAGAATTGCACTGAAAATAGGAGGCCCATTAATTAGCGATACCCTACACCTTGAAGATGTCGGATTTGTGGATCCTTCTTGTTTTTTTGAAGGAATCTGAACTCATTGTCTACAGAACTCCTAGGAAGCACAGAAAACAATGCACATTGTAAAACACTCTCTGAGGAGTAAATTCCACAAAAGTTCTGCCCTTGTTTCATTGGACCATACAATGAATGAGACAAGAAAAGTTTCTCTCATTTATCTTAGACCACTGAAAGCTGTCATGGGGTTTGGCTCAGTAATCTAACTAAAAGGTTGGATTGGAAGTGGTAGAAGGCACTTTTGTTCTGGATTCAGAAGCGGTGTTTTAGATTGTGACTCTGCCACTTATACAAAATCTGGCTAGATATTTCAAATTTTGAAAATTCCTGTGAAGGATATTTGTCAATTCTTGTACGGTTTGTTTCTTTTTAATTTTTTAAGACTATTTTTTCTACATTTTCCCAGTGTTTGGTCTGGTGCTTGAATTAGATTGTTTCAAAGTACAGTAAAAAAATTTGTTTTGAAAGTGATAGGACAGTTTGAAAAGCTTTACTGAAAAGGTTTTTCACCTCAACTTTTTCATAAACTAAAATTCATTAAACCTGATTCCTCCCTTTCTTTCAACTCCAATTTTGACAATTTTTTTGGTTTTTTTTTTTTTGTTTGTTGTTGTTTTTTGTTTTAGTGAAACAATTCCCATGACATTATATGTGGTGCAAAAAATCAGTATTTTCCACTGGCGATATTTTTCAGTGACTACGCAGAGTGGAAAGATTGTTTTTTTGCAGTGTCCAAGGAAATATATTGAGAAAAATGAGAGCTGTGCTTGGGAAAAATGAAGTCAACTAAGAAGAGGCTACAAAGCAACAGATGTCCTTCAATACTTTCAGCTATTGTACACAACACCTAAATCACCTGAACAAGAGATAGAGAGAGAAATTGCAGTGACAACAATCGAGTACTTGGGCCAAAGTGGAAAACTAACTAAAAAAATACAGGGGTCTCAGGAAAGATGAGAGTACAAAGACCATTGGCATAAAACAGCAGACTAAAACACAGGAAACCTGCAGAAAGCCCTACTCTCATTGTGATGACAAGGGACTGCTTTGATCTACCTGTACCTTTTCAACCATTTCTTGCTTTATATTGCCAGAAGTGTGGATGCCACAAGGCTGCAGCAGCACAAGCCCAGGTTTGCAGTGTTTTTCACACAAAGCATTTAATGGTTTTCTTCAAATTCCCAGTTAGATAAAAGTCACCTTTTGAAAAATGCCTAAGACAGTGTTGATGTTACTGATGAGCAGAGGCAACATGAGCATGAGTTGAGGCCTATCTGAACACATGGTGGCCACCTCTCTCTCTGGAGAAGCAACCCTGGCACAGGGGTGAGGTGAGCAGCAGGACATGCTGATGCCTTACACTGTGCTTTAACATCTCACACATCCCACAAATCCATCCTATCTATCTCATGAACACAGCAGTCACCTCAACTGCATAACAGCAAATGTGGTATTTGTCTAAATTTCATCTTCTCCACCCGACTGCAGCCTTGGCTAGAGCCATGCCTACACTGCATTCACATGCCTCCTGCTCCCTAGGAGTGACCTTGCACCAACAGCAGAGATAGCAAAATGAGGGATCATCAAAAAATGGTGTGATTTTAAAAATTTTAAATCAGTGAGTTTAACACAATGGGAATTTGTCATTAAGGAGAAGTAACTTTTTAGAATCTAAATGGAATTTTGCTCTTTTGATTATTGCCTTGATCTTGTTTGGTTTCCAGGTAGTATTACCAGTAATGCACCTGCGTCTCCGTGCAATGCTGTAGTGGCAATTTTTGTGGTTCTACCTAACATTACAGTTGCTTTCAGCAGGAGTGAAGAGAAGGCTTTACTCTTCCTAACTATTCTGAATCAGTTCTCTGGTGAAGAATGGCCCAAGCTCAAAGCCATGAGGCACCATGACAGGGCACCTGCTCTGCACATCAGAGCAGCAACACCAAGTGCTCAGGTTTGTTCCCCTGCTAACACGTCCTCTGCAATGCCAGCCTGCCCCTTTGTCAGCCAACTGAAGTGTGCATCCCTCTGAGAGACTGGAAAAATGAACTTCATTGTGAATGTAGGATCTGTGTTACTCGGGGGGATGTGCAGAGCTAAGAAGATCCTGTGTTATTTCATTTAAGTGTCAGCTTTTGAAGGAAAGAGTGCGGTGAAAAAAAGAAGTGACTGAGGTGACACAGAACCTGGAAGAATTATGTACCTAAGTGATCTGGAGACAATTTTTATAGCTTAGTTTGGTCTTGGATGGGTCCCAGCTTCTACAAGCTGCTGATTCAGAATAGAAGATGGCTGATCTTTTTCTCCAGCAAAGTAAATAAATAGAGCTTTAGAAAGGCAGGAAAAAAATCCCCTTTCAGCTTTCCAGCACTTCTACGGGGCTCCTGGGCTTGTGGGGATGTTAATTCAAATGACTGAGAAAACACGATCCAGTTCACTGATAGGTTTTAAAAACAGAAGTTTTTAATGCAATGGAAACAAAGGCTGACATGAAAGATTCAAAATGGAAGAGAACAGCTTCTTCTTAAATCAGTATAAATTGTCTGTGTGTCATGGCAGTGAACATGTTTCTTTTTTTTTTTCTTTCAGGAACTACGTAACCACAGAGTTCCTGTTTACTGTATTTCTTAAGGATAAAGTTTTCTGCGGTAAGAGACACCTAAGACCATTAGGCACGCACACTACAGATCTAAAGAAAGTCTATTTACCAGAGCTTCCAGGAAAAATATTGACAGGGCAGTAAAAATACTTTCCTTGATTACTCAGGCTCATATTTTAAACCTAAAATTACAGGAACTTTTCTCTTTTACCGATTTATTTTTAGCATCTTTATTTTTTTTCTTTTCTTTTTCTACCTTTTTTTTTTTTTGCTTACCTTTTAAAGCATGGCAAGTTTCCATTGATTTTGAAAACCAGGGTCAAATTTGGTAAATGCTTCTAAATAGTCCTCATCTCTTTTTTTCAGTATTTTCACTGAGTCAGTAGGAAATGATCAATAGAAGGTAACTGACAGATGAAGCTACAGTGCATTTCAAAGAATATGGCCTCTCCTTCGATCTATTTTTAATAACATATGGGCAGTGATACCTATGTAATGAAACTAAGCTGTCCACATATTTATGTAGTGCATATTACAGCAAAATCTGAACACCAAGCAAACACTGATGAATTATCCTGGAAACTCCTTGGGAAGAAAAATATTTCCTTTTCAAGCTATCAAGGTGCACAGATAAGTTAAAATGAATGTCGGGGTATTTGCATTTTATGGACACAGGATCCTTCAGTCTGGGATTGGAGGGGAGCTCCAAACTTCTGGAAGTGCTTTTCACTGCAGAAGGAGGCAAACACATGGAGCTCTCCTCTGGCACACAAGTACAGATATTGAAGGTCAGCCCCTCAGGTGGGGCTCTGCTCAGCCTCAACACTGAAGAGTTTCAGGGCCCTGAGACACAAGAGGGAAAAGGGGCCTGATTTGTTCAGGCAGATGGATGGTCTTGGAGCCTTCAGATTTGGCTCTCAGGCAAGTAATTTCCCTGCTCTCATACTGATACAATGGAAAACTTTAAAAAAAAGAAGAGATGACAGTGTTTCCTAGCCTGTGGCAGGCAGCAAAGAGGTATATACATTGCAGGGTAAAGTGGAGCAGTTCTTGAAGTCCGCCAGGACAAAAACTATTTCTTTCAAAATGAGCAGGGATTGTTTGATTAGCTTTGGCTCTCTCCTCTCAGCACTCTGTGCAAGTCTTACTGATGGAACTGTCTGGAATTAGACTTCCAATTTGCTTCCATCCCTTTCTGTTCCCAGGAAAATGGCCTATAAACTGCTTTGATCAGATAAGGTTTTGGCATCTTGTTCAGAGTGGGAACTTTCAAGCTTTTCAAGCATGAATTCTTTAATTCAGCCTCCATGCAGAAAGATAACACAGCAAGGAATCTGCCATTAATTTCAGATGCTCATCCTATTTCTAGACACAGAATTTGTCAGGAACTAGTATTGCTCCTGCTGGAACAGTGAATATTTGTCTTCAAATCAGTCCCTTTTCAATATTTCAGAATGTCACAGATTAGATAAGGGTTGTGTGTTCTTACAAGGAATGGAACATATCTGGACAGCAACTTAAAAAAAACCCCAGAGATGAGCTGGGGAGTGAGGAAACAAAAAGGAGAAAGAGTTTTATCACATAATCAAAGCTTAGAGACAAATCACAGGAAAACAGTATCTACAGCCAGGATTAGCTTGTTCTGGAAGAACTGAGAATAAAAGGTTTTGTGTGTGTGTTTTAGTTAAAGATGTGTATATTTGGTATGATTATCCAGAAGCTGCCATTGCAGAGGTAATTTGTGGTGCCTTCTTAGTCTCTTGCTCACTTTCTATGAAATACAGCTGAGCCTTTCTGTCCTTTACCAGAAGTATTTGCTCTAGCATATATATATATATTTACATATCTATACACACTCACATTATCTGTGGTATGCTGTGATGGCCACGGGATGTTTTGTGGACTGCAGGAAGAGTTGCATCTTTTATGTTGTTGCCTGTGACTGTGAGAACTGGATTGGACAAACCAAACAGTGTGTTTGGGAAAACCTGAGGAATTAATTTTCTGTGTGCCTATAAGCGTGAACATCTTTACGAAGAAGAAGAAGAAGAGAAAAAGCAGAGCCCTACTAAAGCTACTGGGTGAGGTGGGAGCTGAAACCTTTATGACAAACGTACTGAAAATGTTTTCTCTGAAAAACAGAAGGGAGCTACTATAGCAGGAGATGTTTTACACACAATACTGACCAGTAGGGAAGAACAGACTGAGAGCTTAGAAGAGAAATGTGATTTCAATGAAAGTGTTTATTAAATATTTGAGTTTCATTTTCTGTGAACGGTAAGTGAGCAAGAAAAGAACAACAAACAAAGGGATAGAGAAGCTGCTGGAGAGATGGCAATTGCTTCAAGCAGTTGCTCTAAAAAGACACTTGCAAATAACATCAATACCCAATACTGGAAAATAAGAAGCAGAAATGAATAAAGCTGAGAGGACTAAACTAGACAATCCTTTCCCATCTTCAGTCTTCCCGCAGAAAGGGTTTATTTAGAGACATGAAACAATTTGTTTCAAGAAGGAGGGTTGCACAAGCAACTGAGAGATGTCCCACTTAATTTCGAAGATATTTCACTCTACAATTGCCCATGGTCATGCTGCGGGACCAGATAAAGTTATTACTGGTTTGCAGGTAGGACGGAATTCAATTATCTCTTCCCAGATATATAATTTTTTTTTGATATGTAGGAAGGAAATGACCATAGGTAGTCACACAGTTCCTGGAGTATCTTGGAGTCAGGACAAACACAGACATGTGGTGCCAGGAAAGTCAGTCATGGGCTGAGCTGTGGATGCATACAATTAGATACAAGGTCTCATCTCAGAAAAATGTTACCAGAAGGTGGTTATAATGGGAAACAAATGGTATCCCCTGAAAGAAAAATAATTCTTCCTGAAGCCTGCTGGGAATTCTGAGTTCATACACAGGCATGCTTCACTGATCTGGAGCTCATATGATACCTTTATATCCAGAAATTCTGGGTCTTGCACATCTGGTGAAGAAGGAGGAATCAAATATTTTATTTTTCCTGGTTCAGCTGGGAAAATGTCACCAAAAATAAAGAGCATAGCACCTCAGTTCTTGAAACAAGAAATTTTCCATGATATCAATCCCATCCTGGTCCTGACTGTCCAACAGCTCCTTATAGAAGCTGGAAAAATAGCCTTAAGAAAATGTTTCCTCAGTGAGCAGAGTGTGTTTCCCATCTACAAATTCAGTGTCGAAGAGGGGAGGGACAGACACATGTCTTCTCACCAAAGGTATATGAACCTGGCAGTGTTTGCAAGTTTTCAGCAACAGGCTGGATTAGGTCTGCCTAAGATAATACTGCACCTTCAAGACCTCTGCTCTTGCAAAATCTTTCCAGACCAATCTTGCCACTGGGCTGAAACACACCCTAAAGATACTCAAGCAAATAGGTTGGACTGTCTAGTGCGGACTCTGTAATTTAAATGCTATTTAAAACCAAATAGACTTGAGCTCTTCCCAGAAGACACTATGGTGGGTGTCAAAGGCTGTCCAAACAAGAAGGTCAGACTTTAGCATGTTAAAGAAAAAGTGGTTTCATGCAAACCCAATGCACCTCTTTTTGGTTTTTTTTAGAGCATCGGCGATATTCTAATCCAAGTAGTGCCAGACCATGGCCTTCCACTCCTAACAGCATCATCCAGATTAAAGCATTTTAGGAAGACTGCTGTCTTTCCTTTCAGTTAGAGCATGTCTCCTTACTGTTTCCATGACTATCGAGGAATTTAATGGATATAGAGATCAGGAGGTAGAAATGTATATCTACATTTAAGTAGATCCAGGCAAAGAAAGTGGAAGCAAAATACATTACTGATAACCTGAAAATGTCATTCAAACTTTTCCACCGGGTGAAAATTTGGATGCCTTTCAAAAGTTGTACTTTTAATTCTTCATATCCTTTATGCAGTCTATAATTTTAGAAATTTCATTTCAGGTACTCTGGCCATGCAAACTAGCTCAGCAAATGGGATCCTAAGGTGGGCCAACCATGTTTTATTAGTGGCTGAAAAATCTTTTCTTTCACCTCGAACTGCAGGTATGATCACAACAAAACCTATGTTACTTAAAAAAAAAAAGACATCACAAAGGCGTTTTCCTCAAGTGCTCATTTTAGACATGACACAAAATGATTAAAGGGGAAGTTCTGTTCCAGCTCAAGAATTCTCACTGATCCAAGCTGGAACAAGATTTACTTCTGAGGCACCTCCTTCAGCAGGGTAACAAGAAAAAACCTGAAACGGTAATAAGGGCTAAAACTGAGATCTTGAATTCCTATCCAGAGCCATCACAGTGAAAGACTCCCACTTCATCTATGAGAATTAGTTATGGACTAAAACCACATTCAATTTTCTTTATTAAAAGATGAATAATAATTAGTACTTACTGAAATTATACCCAGTACCCTGTGCTATTACCCTATTTTAACATACGCCATTAAGGAATCTGAAGCATCCTATATATGTCATTGCTTCCCATCTATTTGGAATCTGGAAGTTCTCATCACAGTATTATGGCCAAAATAGGCAATATTTCATTTTAGATAAATGATGTACCTCAGATATTTATCTTACTGCCTGTCAGACCAAAAATGCAAGATTTGGAAAGCAATCTTTCCCAGGCTTCCCACCCGACCTGCTCCTAGTTCAGAAGAGTCAGGGAAGAAAAAGCCTTAAAATCATGGCATTTTTATGTTTAGGAAAGTGACTTGAGATTCCTATCTGAAGTTTTAATGTCTTTTGCTGAGTCCCAGTCATCTGGAGGCAGTAGCTAAAGCACCTGGTCTCTTAAGCATAGACCATATATTAGAAAAAGCTCTGAAATGTGTAAAAGCTGAACGTATCTTGTGTAATGGAGTTCTTAAGCTGTATTTTCTTTCAATTACTGAGTGAATCATACAGTCTAAGCACATGATGATATGATCTGAAACGCAGGTTTTAGTGGCATCATTTTGGGATGACTGTATTATAAGTGGTGAAAACATGAGAGAATTTTGTACATCAACCCAAATGAGTGCCAATAAATCTTTATGTCTTTTCTGTCTCTCATCATGCATTCGTGTTGCATAGCTGGATGAACACATTGAAGCAAAATTTTTAAGTCAATGCAGATCCTTTCTTTGGATCAGTTTTGAACAGATTTTGATTTTGATTAGTTCTTTTGAAAAATCTTAGATTTATCTAAAACAGACGACACAGAGAGTTGTTCACCAGCATTTTGCCATCATTGCTCCCTCAAATGTTCACAGATTAAAACAAAGATCTTGTGTAGGATAGCATGTGATCACGTAACTGAAGACCCAGATGTATGCAGGAAGTTCCAGGAGGGAGAGGATCAGAAGAGAACGAAAACAGAGCACGTTAGGTCGTTAGCAGGGTCCCTTACCTTTTGAACATCTGAAGTTGAATTTGGGAATCATCTTTTTATTTATTTCTTCTGTACAAAATAATACCATACTTTCATTCATATGGTTTTGTGCCATATGTGCATATAAAAGAGATAAATCCTTATGTTTCAGCAGAAGTGCATGATATATGCACGTGTAAGTAACATTAGAAGGACTTTCCCCAGAGCCCGCTTTATATCCACTAACTCTGCTGCCTCTGGCTTCTCCCTGGCTTTGCCTCCCTGTTTGTGGGTTATCTGAAGATTTATTTTCAAAAGTGAACTCATATGGTGAACGCAAATGGAGCATTATATCTGCTGTGAAAGGCATATACTGCTCTTGATAACATTGTGTATCATGATATAGTGCTCCTAACTAAAATATTGCTTCTACTTCAGCCTACAAAAGGGCTGAAATAGAAACAAGTCTAAGTAATGTTTAGTGAAGAATAGTTCTGATGAAAATGTATTTTTGTTGGCTGTTAAAGCAATAACTCTTAATATCTTTAGGAATGATAGTAGTAAACTGAGTAAGTTTTATTCCCAATATATTCCTCTTAGTAAAAAGTATCTTATTGTCTGCTGGTGGTGAAAGTGAGGTTCAGTTTCTAGTCCGAAGGATGTCTCCAGCTCTAAATAGGTTTATTAGCAACAGGTGGACAAGGCAAAAATGACCAGTCATGTGAGGTTCATTGTATTTGAAATCAAAATGCAGTTCTGAACACCTCCTTCAAAAGAAATTCAAGCTCATGGTAAAACCCTTGTGTGAAGTTGCTTCTTTCCTGTTCCTTAGATCTTGTATGTACAGTACATTATATTTTTGTTGTTGTACTCCTCTGCAAGGTATCTGCTATCCTGCAGTCCTGTACATATATCAAATGCTAACCTTTGTTGCATACATCTGCTCTGTCCCACCTTGGTGTATTTGTGTCCCAGAAGATGTTACCAGGCACGGACAACTTGAACAAGAACTTCTTGACACCTGGGGAATTTTGGAGGTCCAAAATGTTTTTGTATAAAATTGAACTCTATCCCAATAAATACTTGTCTTGAAGAAATGTTATGATATTTAGGGAAAGACTCCTTTCAGACTTGCTTGAGCTTAGTGGGAATGTTAACAATTTGTTGTGAAGCAATGAAACATTCTGTGTAAGTTGTTAATCCATAGCTGCTTTAGAGTTGCATAGCCACAAAAAAAAAGGCAAAGATTTTGTGTCTGAGCTCTTCCTTAGATGAATTACATCTTCCACAACGCACTCCTTCAGTCACCAATTCTAGCAAACTACACAGTGCACCCCGTGAGAATGCACACAATAGAATGCAGTGAGAGATGTCCAAACAGAAAATCCACCTAGCAGGGACCAGACAGGATAGAATAACCCTTATAAGTGCTGCCTTGTACTACAGAACCATTGTTGCATGCCCTGATCTCCCCTCCCACCCAAGAAAAACCACGAACAAACAAAAAACCCCCCAAAACACAGAACTTGATACATTTCTTTTTTAGCATTTTGGAATAAAAAAAAAAATCAGAGAAACATTGCAAGTTCTAGAATTTCCATTAATGCCCTTGAATTTATGTATAATAGGTTTTTATTTGGAAGAATAATATTTTTAACATATGTTATTACAATTATTCTTAGCCACTTTCTGCTATTCTTAGCCACTTTCTGACTTAGTGTGTGTAGGGATCCTCCAGATAGAATCTAAAAGGTTTTTTTCAGATAAACTACTTGCTTTTACTTCCAGTCCAGAATTAAGCTGCTCTGCTCATATGAGTAGTGAAAAAATAAAGAATGGGATTAACTAATATCGTGGTGGATGACATTTTAATGGAAAGTAAAGAATTGGAATAATATTTTTAAAACAGCAGAGTGACAAATATTTGAACATTGCTTTGAAAGCCTCAAGGGCTTATAGTTGAACAGTAAAAATGATGAATAAACAAGAAAGCTCAGAAAATAAATTAAGAGAATAGCTGAATTAGCAAAAGAAATCTAAAATGAGGACTGTTATTTAAAATTGTGTTTTAATCTGAACATAATTTTAAGCTGCTTCAGTTGTACACAAAAAATCCTTGCAAAGTCCTATGAACCAGCAATTAGAAGTGAAAGATTACTGTGTAAAAACTCACAAAGCTTTTTTCTCAAGACTAAGGCTTGGCCTGTGCTTATTATACGAGAATCCAAAATCAGAAAATTTGAAGTACTCATGATCACTAAAGTATGATTTTCTTTTTCTGTCATTGACACCAATTTTATAGTAGTGTTGTATGGTATCAAAAGTATATGACAACAGTAAAAAGCTACAAGGGTGAGATCTACACTGAGTGAAATTAAATACTTCTTTAAGTCAAATCTATGAAAATGTAAGGCATAAGTGCAAATTTAAGGGAAAATAATTTTCTGTATGAGAAATAAGGGCCCCATCCCAAATAATGGCATTTAGTAATGCAAAAAAAACTATGCCAAAGAAGATGAAATTGCAAATTGCTTTAGTGTATCAGAGAAGTGTCTTCCCTTTTATTTAAGGTTAATAAAATAACTTGAACAGATGTAACCATACTTGCTTTATTTAGAGATCAAGATGAAAAATTGGAGATCAGAGCTATAAAACCTTGCAGCCATCAGATTCCTCATTTCCTGCATTTGTGCTACCTTTCCATGGGAGGCAAAACATAGAATAGGAGGGGGGTAGGGTTTCACAAATCTGTTTCCATTTTGTCTAGGCTTTTAAACACTGATTTCAAGATATTCTAGTTCATGGTCTTGATCCAAATCCTGCTGAGCGCAGCGGGAGAATTCCCAGTGACCTCAATGGGCTTTGAATTTGACTTTACGTACAAAATTTCTAAAAACTAAATAATAAAGTTTGGCCTTTCCAAAGCGCACGTCTGCCATGTGCTCTGTGCACCTTTCTCGTAAAACTGAAACAGCAGATATGCAGGAGACATCTGCACAGCAGACCAAGCAAGAGGTTGTGCCAGGGAGAAGGAAACATTAGAAGTTGATACCCTTTCTTTCAGCTGGGAGACTGGATCTGGCTCTGGAGTCTGCAGATTTTCCAGGTGGCTTTTCTTAAAGGAGCCCTGGTAATGTGCACAATACTTCCCAGGCTTGTTGGAAGGAGGGTGCATCCCAGATTTACAGTGGCACATAGAGATCTGAAGGGAGAACTCCACTCCTGACATTTAAACAACTAAACTGAGTTTTTGTGCCACCATTTAAAAAAAGAAGTTCATCAGACAGTGGGGGTGAGAAGAACTGAGTGCTACCCACTTCCATTTGCCTTACTGTGCCCCAAGGGGTCAGAAACCTTGTAGGAAGAGGACTTTTAAGAAGATTCATAAAAAGACAAGCTTATCTATCCAGAAAAAAAAAATGCAAGACTAGCAAGGCTCTAGCACAGTGTGCCAGACTTAGTGAAAGAAAGCAACATGGGTCCCACACCCTTAGTCTGATTGTCATCTTGGTTTTTGTTCCCAGCAAGCGACAGACTTTCCAGGGGAGATTGGGGTGGGGAAGGGGCAGACTGATGGGCACCAGGTAAAGGTTTACTGGAGCCATGTAGAAAAAAACATGTTGGTTTTTCACTTTTCTGCATAGGTTGAGACTCTGAAGTGCGGTGTAGGAAAAAGTCTGATTATCAGATGCAATATTCACACAAGACTTTTGCAGTTCGGTCTGATCTTTGGGTGTATAAGGGGTTTCAGTGTTCCTTAATAAATTACCTCTTCTTGTACCAATTAACCCCCTTCCATGAGGGTTCAGTGTTTACTTGGGGCTGTGCCAGTGCTAACAGCTATGGCTTAATATTCTTTTTAATGGCTTGCAATTACTACTGAGAGCGAAGGCTGCATAAAATATTAACACTTAAGCATCTTTTACACTCCTTTGAACATAGATTGTGTGTATAATATAAGTGACTTTTCATTCTTACAAACCCATTCTTTGCTTAGAATTCCACTGGACCCATGAAAATGCTGCAGTTAAGTAATTTCTGTTGATTTATTAACTTCCCTCAAAGTCTGATGGAAGTCACTCCATGCAAAATATTGAATGCATTTTGTTCTTTAAATTGTTCCATCGTAATGCCAGAAGAATAAGGATTTCCACGTTTTAAAGAGGTAAAGTAATTTTGATAATAACTTTCAAAGCATATTTGATTTTTTCCCCTGCCGTGCTACCAGTTTGAGGGTATCACCCAGAGAACAGCTACTGTGGCTGCAGAATCAGTGCCACGGCTTCTGTACAAAGGATAAGAGAGCAGGAAAGTTGCAGATCCAACTTGGAGCTCAACTTCAAAGCAGGATCCCATCTTGAGAATAAAATCACTGGAAGCTGGGGATGCAGGTATCCCACCTACACCCAGATTTGTGTTTCTGCTCTGCATGGGTTGCATTGGCCTCCAGCTGAACAACAGATCTGAAGAAGCATCCAATCCCTGCCTGGCTCTCCCATTGTCCTCATCAGCTGTTCTATGTTTCTAGGGCAGACTTACTTCATCACTTCATGTTCAATGGTCCATTAAGACAAGTGGTAGACAAATTTTCAAAATCTTGGAACTGATTCTGGATAAAT
This sequence comes from Monarcha castaneiventris obscurior, assembly GCA_026261815.1. Taxonomy (NCBI): domain Eukaryota; kingdom Metazoa; phylum Chordata; class Aves; order Passeriformes; family Monarchidae; genus Monarcha; species Monarcha castaneiventris. Next base: position 152,166 of record JAMPIT010000896.1, read on the forward strand.
CCTCAAATATTTCCAGCTTACATAAATCATTAAAACATCTGGGATCTCCAAAATTGTCAATAAATCTCAAGCAATATGGATTTCTTTTGAGTTTCTTTCCACGTCCAGCTTCTGTTAAGTCCAGCAACACTTGAAATGAATCTTCCTCATAGTATTTTGGCACACCTACATTTATTCCTGGCTGGACTTTAGAATTGTACAATATCGGAATTTGAAAAAATAAGGATATAACTACATGCTTGTGCACCCTGAAAGAATTTCACTAGTGGATTGTTTTCTAGTCTTCTTCTAAATTGTATACCTTCAGTTTTCTGGAAGAGGTTAGCAAGGACACTCCACACCAGGTCCCTTTTATTTTCTTTTTTATTTTGTTTGCTTGCTTTTCTCCCCACAAGGCAGATTACACCTCTCTATTCTGTTATCTTACTTCCTTCTATTAATTTAAATTCATCTGGAACAGTCCTTGCTTTTCACAGGCAGGCCTTAAAGTTGAAGATGTGAATGATTTAAAGGAAGAAGCCAGGTGAATGCAAAGGACAGCAATGTGTGGGAGAAATTCAATTTCTGAATATTCTGATTTTCAGTGAATCTGCAATATCTGCTGGGTTAATCTTTTAGATTAGCATGGAAGAAACATTACTTCATGAAGCTTGTAGATATTCTGGAACTAAGGTGACAAACTGAAATAAGATAGCTGTAGATCTGGTCATTTCAGCTTTGTAGAGAAGAATTGTGTCTCTCTCAGCAGTTTCAGGAACCTTTTCAACTAAATCACTTGTTTCTCTTTTTAAGCACAAAATTCTCAGAGCCTGAGGAAAAAAATGTTATTTCTTTACATCTATTTTTTTATAGAATAAGTAGACTTCCCTTTAAAGCAAATGTTGGGGGAACACCATCCCTTTGAGACAGCAGTGACAGATGAACTTCACTGTACCACGAAACATTATTTTGAGGTGCTTTATCACCTACATGTTGTGTACATGACCCTGCACACAGGTTGTCCATTCAGCCCACTGAGTCTGTTTGGTGACTGAAAAGGGAATTTGGAAAATCCACGTGGTGAGTGTACAGTGATCTAAACCTGTCCAACAGGAGAACCCAAATGAACTGGTTTTGAAATATGATCTTTATCTCAAGTTTAAGCTTCTCAAGGGATATGTCTGCTTACTTGAGATTCAAGGTTGAGAAAACTTTCTCCGGAGCATAGCCATTCTTCCAAAGCACTCAGCAGGCTCAGATTTCTTTTTTTTTTGTGATCCCTCATCATCCATACAGTTGTGAGGCTGGAGAGCAAGAGGCCCCCTCTCTGTGCTGCCTCTCTGTGAGACTCCATCAAGCAGTTCTGCCCGGGTACAGCTCCCCACGGTGCTCTCCGCACAAAAATGCAAGTTCAAGGGACCAGAAAGAGAGACTCAGGATTGAAAACAAAAACAAATGTCAGAGCAAAGCGGGTCTGAATTTGGTTCATCTCCAGACAAAATTATCTTACAATTAAGAAAAGCCTCAGCCCTGTACACATGCTTAATTTCATACACTAAGCCTATTCACCACGTGGAGCTGAACAAATGCACAAGTGTTGTCAGAGCTGAGGTCCGTCACTCTGCTAGGAGATATGCATGCCGTTTCCATAAGCCACAGCAGCAAAGGCATAATTTAATAAAAAAGACTTTTGTTCGTGTCTATTAAAAGAAACCTATAAATCCTCCAAATGGTACACTTAGGATTTGGTCCAAAAGTTACTTAAGCCGATGGAAAAGCTGTTATTGATTTTAATAGGTATTTATTATATTTGGCTATTCCTTCAGCCGTCACTCTTTCCCTCTCTGTCATCTCAGCCGAGTTCCAGTCCCGTCTCCTGTATCTTACCAATATGTGGACAGCATATGTTGTTTAAATGAGAGACTTGTTCATTAGTTTATGTTTGAACCATGCCAAGCACGTCCCAATCCTAACTGGATGCTAAGATGATGGTAATAGATGACATAATTACAGTAATAATAAAATCCTGTGTTCAGCCATGTTATACTCTGTTTCATTCCACAAACAACAGAGAAAAGGATCTAACATACACACAATAAGGAAATACACATGTAAGCAAAAGCACTAATGTGAATAAACTCTCGATTTCAATGTAACCTGTTCTGCTGACAAGAGCAACTGCAGGTGCTAAACTTACTTGGTTTGTGTTCATTTACTATCTCTTTAGCCTTGGAAAGAGCTAAAGAGTTTGAGTAAATCACTCTTCTAAATGATTCTTCTATTTTCAAGAGACCATGTAAGTGCAAACGGGATTACAAAGACTTGACAAGTCAGATAAGAGTTTATCCTCTATTTTTTCATACGTTATCTTTTATAAACCGAAATCAAAGCTCAAAAAAAAGCTTGTGAAATGTTTAATAATATTTACTGCACAGTGGTTGAGGTTTACAAACAAAGCAATTCACAGGCATTTTTATTTTTCTGTCACTACAAGTATGGACTTCAGATGACCAGAGAGTTTGGGTTTTGGTTCAGCAGCCCTTTGCTAGATTTTAAGCAAGGACATGTATTTCAGCCCCTTTAAATTAACTTTTTTTTCTCAAGTGTTTGTACCAAGCAGATCTAGATAACATTTCCTGGAGCATCAGCTTCAAATTCTTGTCAGTGAGTAGCGTCCAGGAGGTTGTGACTGTGCCTTGCCCTTCTGTGGCCATTCCATTCTGCTCCAGAGCAGCACTCCAAAACAACCTGCATGTTGACCAGGAAATTTCCTTGCCTATTTGCACAAATAAGACACTGAGGACAGGATTTTGACTTAACTCAGCTTTTCTCTGAAGCATGTCAAGGGGGGATTCACTGTTTCCTTGTCTGAAATGAATGCTGTTGTTTGCCCTTTCCAAGGCAAAGCAGAGCCTTGCTTTGCACTTAAAATAACATCCAGGAGCCAGAGTATTCCCAAGAACATAGGAGCTCCAGACTCAGCTCCCACTTTTGTCTGAAGTTACTGCAACTGGCATCTATCAGCACCTTGGGGCCACTGGGTTCCTGCTCCTGTGAGACTGGGGACATACTCCTGTACCTGCCTCTGTGTGGTACTCAGTGGGAAAGAGAGACCCAGGTGCCAATTCCTGCTTCACAGTTTGTTCTGCATTTAGCAGACAGGGAATAAAATATCAGCAAAAGCCTCTTGGGAACTGTGGTTTCTCTCCTACCACAGGGAGTGGCATTACTGGGAGCTTAATGTTTGCCTCTTTGGACTGATGTTGGAGGGATTTAATAAAAAATAACCTGCTAATGAAGCTTAAAGATCTCTACAGAGAAGTGGCAGCTGAGCAGGGGTTTTCAGGATCAGAATTTTGGATTACCATCCAACAGCAGCTTCAGCCACTTCTCTTTTGGTCCTGCTCAATTGGATCTTTCAGCGCCCATTAACATAAAGATGAACCAAGGATAATAATTTTCACATAGGATTGAAAATTATATGGCCCAGGAATTCAAGAGAAGATAACAAACAGGATTCTTATGTGAGGCAATGAATTAAAGTAGCTGAAGAGAGAAAGAAAAGGAAAAATAAAAGCATTAGGGCTTCTCCTTCCTCCTGAATCTGGCAGGTTGGGTTTACTTTGTGATGCCAGACAGATTTTTTTGTCTGAAATACATTTGCTGAAAAATCTGTTGTAATCCATAAAATGGCGCTAAAGTATAAAGGAGGTACTTCCAGAGACCTCAGAAAAACTAGGGGAAAAGAGAGGTGATGTTGATATTTTAATGAGCATTTTTCTCTTCATTCAGAGAATATCTGCCATATACTTTTCTGAGAGCACAGAACAATTATTGTCATTCAATCACTATTTTTCTCATAGCCAGGATGACAGAGAAATAACACACACACAAACATACACAAATACACATGGATCACATGCAGAGCCTCTCTCTCTTTCTCTCTCTCCCTCTCTCTCTCTCTCTCTGATAGTTCCCTAGAGAGTTCCATCATACCTGAGTTTATGAACCTTGGATCATCTGTGGCCAGTGGATTTAGTAATAAACAGAGTGGAAATGTTCTTCATCAGAGTTCAAAGGAAATTTCGACCAGCCCCTGCCAGACGTTGCTTCCCCCTGGCCCCTCAGCATTTTACTGTAATGACTTCCTTTGAGTGGAAAGAAAATGGAAAGAAAGGCAGCTTGTACATCTTTAAAATGTGCCTTGAAATATAGGAAGCTCTGTAAATGAAGGGCACTGGGATGGTTTTATAATGCAGCTTTTCAGGCTCTTTTGCCATGCTGGAAACTTGGTGCCTGGGAAGCACATGCAACATGCTGAGGTGTGAGGCTAACGGCTGAGTAAAGGAGCTGTATTGCTACATTTAAAACAAAAAATTGTACCTTTGAATTCCCTCTTATAGCCTTTGACCATTAGAAATCTGCCTCTGTTGGGCAAAATCTAAAGACACACCTTATCTTTCCGTAAAATGCTGTGCAGTCCCACTATAAATCCCACTGGACACAGAACACCTTTATATATGAGAAGAAAGGGTTGCCAACACTATTAGCTCAATCTACTTCATCATATACTGATATTCAGAGCTACTAAGAGCTCCCCACCCTCCTGGATGTGGAGAGGTTTAAATGTCCCCATTTTCAAATATTGGAAATTAATTATGGACTTTATTTTTGAAGATTGTGTGGTGAAATCATTGCACTTGGAGGGACAAACATTTTAAAACACTGGATGGACCCAAAGGACCCCCTGATTACTTTTATCCAAGGTATAAAAATACCAGACATGTATTTTTATCTCGCTTTGAAGGTATCCGTGGACTGAAGGCTGGTTATAATACTTTCAAAGAACCTTGAGAAGTGAGAATTATAGGCTCTTCAGAGAATTACCTATATCCCTCTAATAAATTCTCATGAGGTTTATCTGAAGATGGTGGTGATGGCTCAGAGAGGGCCATAAATTGCCTGGGGGACACCACAGTAACACATTTTCCCCTGTGACAACCAAGGGGATAGTGGGGAACACAACAGAAACAGCACACATTAGGTAATGGCCCCCATCAGACTGCAGATGTGTGAACTAGTTTAAAACTTTTATAGGGGCTTTTATTAGGCTGTGATACAGTCCCAGGCTCTTTGCAGTTGCCAGTGTAGCCAGTTGCTCTCAAGTTATAACAAATTAAAAATACCTAATGCTCAAGCTATTCTACACTTAGGGCTGGGGAGTCCCAAACAGATAATATTTTGGGTGGCTAAGTAGCCAGGCTCCTTCTGTGCCTTGTGATCCTACTTGTTAGAGCCATGGCATTAACCATAGCTGTTTCATTGATTTGAAACAGCAGCAGACGTTCAACTTAAGCAGCAATCTTCTAAGTCCTTGCTGATGCTGTAAATGCTCTTTAAAACATAGATAAACTAATGGTTATGTAGAGTTGTTTGGTTTGGTTTGGTTTGGTTTGGTTTGGTTTGGTTTGGTTTGGTTTGGTTTGGTTTGGTTTGGTTTGGTTTGGTTTGGTTTGGTTTGGTTTTTTTAACCCCAGTTACCTACTTCAGTTAATGTAATTGGTGCCTTTGGTACACTAAATTTTCTTTAAACCTAAAGCACATGAAAAGTTATAACTTTATTACCAAAAATTGTGTTGGTCATGTATCTTGTTTCTGCCAAAATGGCACAGTCCTAACACAAATTGCCATGTCTCCATGAGATGGTTTGGTCTCAGTGACTTCACTGTCAGCTGGAGAGCTGGGCTGCAGCAGCGGGGGTTGGATGGGGAGTAGGGCCACAGGGGAGATCTTCAAAGTGGCAGTGAGGAGGGGCCAGTGGTTCATCACCTCTCATAACACAGGAACTAAAGGAACCCAAAGAACTGGTCAGGTGGCAGGTTCTGAAATAAGTAAAAAGCTACAATTGTTTGTTCACTCTGGTGGTGAAACTCTTTGCAATAGAACTCTGTAGCTACCAAAATTTTACCCAAATTCGAAAAGCATTAGACAAATTATTGAGAGAAAGAGTCACTGAAGACAATGAAAATCACCAGCATACAATCTCAGGCTCAAAAATTCATAAACCCCAGTCTGATGGAAGCTAGAAGGGTATATTTGAGAAGCATCTTCTCCATGTAACGACAAGCTCCTGCAGGAAATGAGAGAGCAGAGTAGATGAACCACTGGGTTAATAATGATACTAAGTTATTATCTTCTAGATATTGACAACCGAGCTAAGCACAATCCAGTCTGAAAGTCCTTGGATGGCTATGACTTCATGCACAACTATTAAAGCTTTGTTAGAAAAGAATTCCAGAAAATCTCCTGGAGTCTCCAGATGTTCATAAATTGGATAATTCTATATAGTTCAGTTTAGACAGATGAATATGTCTTTCCATGTGGAAACTCTAAAGCAGGCACAGAAGGACAGTTTGAGAGCTGCACAGCAGACAGGAAAAGATGATGAGAAGAAGAGAGATGGTGGCAGCACTTGCAGGGATCATCAGCAGGACAGAGATTCTTTGGTCTCTTTGGGCCCTTTCCCATGCCCAAGGAGAATTAATTTCTGCAAGCATCCATCTCTTTTCAACCCTATCGTTTGCCATAGCAGCACAAAAAGAATGTATCCCCTGGGCCCATTTTTGCATTTACTTTAAGCTTTTCATTGTAAAAGCAATGCAAACTGGCTTTAGTATAAGTGAGGATTAAGTGTTGCACATATCGTTATGAAATCACTGGGGACCACAGTGAAATCTGAGATATTACTACACACAATTGTTGAATCAGCTCCCTTTAGAACCTAATTATCTTTTTAAACAAATTTTGTAAATGAGCTGTAATATTTTATATCCACTCAAAGCTTTTTAGCCCAAAGCACTTAACAGGCTTAAAGACCTGGAGTGGGAACCAGCTTTTGTTCAGTGTGCAGATGGTACCTGGCACAATGGAAGCCAGTCCCTGAGTCAGGTTCTCATGTGTTGCTACAACAGCAATATCCCCAAGCGTATGAGCAGCAGAATGGAAATACTGACATTTCTGGGTCACAAAAATACTAGAAAAAGAATGAATAAGGACAGCTTTGATTTTGCAATAAAGAGTTACAGAAAGTAACCAGAATCTAAGCTAAAGAGAGATAGATTTTGAGGGCTGATCTAAAAGATTAACCTTATTAACATATACATCAGAATCTTTTTGTGATTAATTCTATTCTGTTAAGAACCAAAGATGTTTCTAAATAAAAATAAGGATTTGACAATACAGGTTTACATACCCATTTACACCAAATAGTTATGCATTTACATACAGGATACAGGACTTGAAGGATTTCCTTCCCATTTTTTAAGACACAACTATGCCCTATAAATATATGTAATATTCACTTATACTGTTTGGAAAATAAGTGCCGTTTCTTATTGATATTCTGATGGAATGTTCTAATCTAATCAAATCAATATTTTTACCAAACTCCCAAATAACAGCGCTGAGCTAGCCTTAACTAGTCTTCTGTTAGCAAGCCTAGTGAGCAGAGTATGCAAATGAAAATGTTTACATGCAAATTCAACCATTTGTAAATGGAACACCTCTGCAGTTTGACCCATCCTGAGTGGTGGTATATTTGTTCCCTGAGTGTTTTCTGCGTTGGTGCTTGGGCAGGCAAGCTGAAGAGCATAACAAACATGGGCACTGTTTGAGGAGGTAAAATGCCACTGGATGTCGTTAGTTCTCTTTCTTTGAAACAGAAGCAACTCTTCTCTAGAGGTGGAAAATATGGCTATTATAGAAGGTAGATGAGTTTGATTTTGAATATTCTCGGTATTTTGGAATACTTGTTCTTAATTTAAAATAGCTTTCCAAAGTCAGACTCCTTCATGAGTCAGTGGAAACACACACAACCCTTTGCAAACGCAAGCAAAAACTTTGAACGCCCTCATTTTGGTACAAATTGCTCAGTCTGCAAATGGCTCAACGACCTGGACCAGCCTCTTACCCCTCCAGGCTGCTGACATTGTTCTCTCCTGGCCTTCCCTTCCCAGTGACTTTGGGGAAGCCAGGTTTGTGGTAATACAAAAGTAGACTAGAACCTAAGCATAAACTTAGTCATAAGTGTCTCTGAGCATTTGAAGTCGTGTCATTAGGATCATGGAGTCTATTCCTGCAGCCACCAGAAGTCCTGTTTTTTTGAGTGCAGTAGTGGGGTAAGATGCAAGTAAGATGGAAAGTAGCAAGACGCTGAGTATCACACTTAGTTACTGCACAGGCATTTCCTCTGAGAAAACACTGGCAAGCACTACTAGTGGCTATACTAAAACTAGGGATTTAATTTTATGTCTTTTACTTTTCTGGCCTGAGATATCAGTAGAGGATCAGGAGCTCAGATATTTCTCCTTATTATTGGCTCTCAACACTTGACCATTACTTAACAGAAGATGGTTCCCTTTCTTCCATTATAATTAGCAATAATCTTATCAGTACCTAAGACTAAGAACCAACAGAGAAATATTTTCTACATGTTCCTTTTTTTCAGAGCTGAAGCAAGGAGCTAAATTCTATTATGTTATGTACCCGCAATATTACTATTTTTTACATTTTAGATCCTTTTACTTCATCTACTTTACCATTGTATTTATAAGTCAGATCTACATCACAGCCACTGAACATATGTCAGTGGTGGCATAGCTGAAGGAGTTCTTTGGTCCATGATTTTAAATATTTCGAAAGGTAACAGGGAAAGAACCCAGCTTAATATCCAATCCTGGCTGAGCTTAAACAGTTGGCAATAACAAGAAACACCTATGTGCTTGTAAATGAGGCATCCTGTGTGGAGAAGAAACCTTTTACATAAATACTTTATAACGGTGAACTGCTCTTGAACTCTGTCCTGTTGCTGATAAGGCTTTTCACTATTGAATTCTAAAACCGGAAAAATCTGAAGAACCACAGGACTTGTCTGTCTTGCCTACCTACAGAACTTCCCTGTGCTTACGTGTACTGTTTGGTCTTCTGAATGAAATCATAAATCTTTGACACCTGCAGAGAGACGAGAAGTTTCAAAGGTAGAGATCTGATTTATTCTGATTTTGCAATAAAACATGAGGTACACAACTGAGATCTGGAAGAAATTCTCATCATTGTAGGCTATGTGGTAAGTATAAGGGACTGTGCCTACAAACCTGGAAGACTGGGAGAATTAACACAGAACAGGTCAGTATGGAAATCAAGCAAACAAGAAGGAAAAGCACAAAAAAAAAAAAAAATTGAGTCTAAATTAACATATAGGATCACTAAAATTGAGATCATAATTTTAAGAAGAAATGGCATACCTGATTATTTTCATCTCAGTATGTTAACAAATTTTTCATGAACACTTTAGGACTTCCTAAGATGGCTTTATAATGTAACATTATATGCTAGGTATCTAGAAATATCAGAACGATTTTCCTTGTTGCCAAAGACACAGACAAAACATTAAGTTTGGGGCTAGTAGGTGCTTTCACTGCAAATGGAAATACATTTCTTTCATATGTTTTTTTCCCTTAAATTTTTTGTAAGACATAAAACCCACTCCCAACCAGTTCCACATGTGATTTATTTGAGTTAAACTGTGTGGAATTAAATCTTAACAAGGGACCGATCTGAAATCTACAGAAATCTCTGAGACTCTTTCTATTAATTTGAGCAGTCTTTTGATCGGGCCTTACATGAAGAAGCACATTTATGAGTCCCAAAGATGGAACTCGTTAAATTACGTTTCCTTTATTTTACATGTGTAATTTAAGTTATTTTATATTTTATAATTCCCTATGAAAATATTCAAGTCTAAATTACATAAGGATAGGGAAGTTGTACTGATATGGAGACCAGGACAAAAAAAGTTCTCTGGTATGAATAAATATTGTTCTATTAGCTTTTTAAAAGCTTGTATTATTTGCAATAACAAAAGATAAAGGCATGTGTTAGCTTTTATGCTATTTTAGCAGCACAAACATAGACATCGCTTTTTAGGTGCAGGTTATAAATATGATTTAGTAAAAAATGGGTTCAGCAAGACCCACTGGGGAAAGCAGGTTAAGGCACATGTTTTTACTTGAATAAACCAAAAACTCACAACAACCCAGGCTGGCGAAATATGTCCAAAATCCTTGTGCAAAAAATCTGTGACACCAAGACAGAGGAAAGATGCTCAGCCTTACGAATAATGTTTTTGGGGAACACAAGAAAAGGCTGGATCTGTAGTGGTCTAATGGCTTGAGACAACTCATATTACACCATATAAAGGCCAATACGTGCCCTCAATACATGGCAAGGATGGAGATCTTCACTGGAAAATGGCAACAAGGGGCTATTGCACCCTGAGTGCTGACAACCTGATGTGAAGTCATGGAAAAGGAATGACATAATAATGGATTTTTTATCGTGTCTTGTCCCTCCCTTTCCCTCAGAGCTGCCACAGCAGGAATGTGCTTCTTGGGAAGAGAACCTGTGTTATTGTTTGATTTCTCTTTTCTGCCAAAGGCACTGGCAGAAATCAAGGTTTTCCTGTTATAAGAGAGAGGAGTTGGCCAAAATTCTTATTTTTTTCTACTAATTTCAGTGTAAGAGATCTGAATGATAATGCAGAAGGCTTATGTACCTGCCATTTTACAACTGTTTTTATAGACTGCATTTTGCAAGCAATGGTTATTTATAGTGTCCTGAAAACTGACTCCACAAGCCATGAATTATACCCAAATTGTATCAATATCCATTTTGCTTACTATTCTTATGTTTAAATGAGCTGAACTGTAATTAAATAAAACAAGAAGATTTAAAGAAGTTTCAGATGTTATTAGTGATCAGATATCAACATTCAGCAGTTATGTGTTCTGGAAACACCAAAGAAGTGATCTGTAATATTTTCCCTATTTAATCCCTGAAAATACTTGATTTTGTCTTGGTTTTATTTATTTTATATCTATCTATCTATCTATCTATCTATCTATCTATCTATCTATCTATCTATCTATCTATCTATCTATCTATCTATCTATCGATCATCTATCATCTATCTATCTATCTCAATAGATTTTTTGGGGGGGAGAGGGGAGGTGCCATCCTTTATGTCAGACATATTTACAGAGAAGATATTAGGAAAAAAAAGAAACAAACAAGGACAAAATCTTATCTTTAAAACAAATTTCTGAACCCAAGTTGTTGCTGAACTTCAAAGTGAGAATTAATACATAAAATATCTGGGATCTTGAAAGAAATAGATTCTTGAAGAATTCTGTGTCTAATATAAATGAAAAAAAGAAAAAAAATCCTTTGAGTCTTTAAAACAATATTAGTTTTTCATGTAAGTTTTTCTTTAACATCAAGTTTTTTGACTGTTTTATTGAAATTTCAACAGACAGTAGCTTATTTTTCCACAGACTTAAGCACCTGAGATTTTTGGCTAATGGATATAAGGCCAGTAAAATTTCCTATAAAATGTAACTTTATATGAGAACTTACATGATGTTTATAGAATATATTCCAGTGTTTGCTTTTTTAAAAGCAAACTTCTTGATATTCATAGGAAGAATATCAGCTGCATTGAAATGAGAAAGTGAAAATGATCAGCTGATGAATACAAATAAACAGAGAAGTTTTCCCTGGCTTCACTACTTGCTTCCTCAGGATCTCTGCTTCCCACTTAAAGATCAATAAATACCAAGCACAAAGCTCAGTGAAATCCTTTCTGTTCCTTCTTAATGAGCTGTGAGTTAGAACTTAAATTAAAACCAGGGATGAACAAAGACTTTTTTAATGAGAAAATTTCTGAATCAGAAATTCTACAAATTACTCTTGATACTCTTCATTATCCTTAATTTTGTCAAAAAGATCCACTGGTGGCTATGGGTTCACAAATATTATCTGGCTAAAAGGACTGCATTGAAGAATATTCATCTTCATAAAATGAAGAAGGGACAGCACTTCAGAACCAAGAATGACAGGTATCAGTACTGGATTCATCCTTCAGAAGGAAACAGGCCCAGATATCCCAGATAATATACTTCCCAGAAATAATCTATCTATTTCATGATTATCAACAGCAAAACACTCGTTTCAGATAAGAACTTCTGAAAGTTTTATTACTGTCAGTCAACTCAGGCTTTTAGCACAAGCTTTTACTCAGAAAGTGGGAAATGAGGTAGCAAGCTCTAAAATGGAAGAGAGCATTTCTATGTACTCTGTCTCTTCGGCAAGTCTTATACAAAAGTAGTCCAAAGAAAATAAACCAGTAGTAATAAAACTGTCCATCAATTGGATTTCATACATAAAAGCATCTGAATAAGAACAAAGCATGTAGGAATTCTGACAGCATGTTTTCTTCCCTCCATGTAATTTACCCCAGAAACCTTTATCTGCTGCAAACAGATCAACAATTTCTAACTTTCCTTCAAATTAGACACCTAGACACCCTTACTTTCATTTGAGCATCAGACATCAGAGAAGGCAAATGGAAATTTAATTTTAAATGCCATGAGGCAAATTTAAGTCACTGGTTTGGACCGACACTTCTACCTTTGTTCACTGCAGATTGAAATGGCAAATAGGTATAAATTGTGTCTGGGGAACAAAATTAGAATCATAGAACCACAGAGTCACAGGGTCACAGAATCATAAAATACATTGGGTTGGAAGGGATTGCTAAAAGTCATCCAGTCCAGCCTCCCTGCAATGAGCATCAGGGGCATCTTCAGCTAGGTCAGCTTGCTCAGATCCCCTTCCAAACTGACCACCAGAGAATTAGAATAGTATCACCCAAATGAATGTTTCTGGTCTTTCTGGTATTTTCTTTCTTGAATCTGGTCCTACAAGATGGAGACCACCAAACCTGGCATTCTAGAAGCCAACTAATGCCCCACTGAAATGGGAGAATTTGGAAGGTGGCAGCAGCTACTTATATCCTGCCCAAACCTGCCCATGCAATCACATCACCACGCATTTTTTCACTTGCCCTGGGCCAAATCTAAGAAAGATTGACTCAATATCCCTCTGATTGCTTTCTAATTTTCACTCTGAACAGGTTTGATGGGAATTGCCTGGGCACTAATGGATAAGTTTCAATACACAAAAAAAATACTCCTAAAAACTGTTGTCCTTAACAGAGAGGCAGTGTGCTTGAATGCAATGTCCCTTTCTTTTCTCCTTTATTGACAATTCCTTAAGATCTCTTCACTCTGAGGTAAGCACCTTACAGCCTTCTTCTAAGTAGCTGAGATGTGGCTTCAAGCATACAAGCAGTGAACATGCCTGAATATTTTTCCCCTAATATATCTTGAATTTTGAAAGTGGTTCTAAAAACTGGCTGATGCTCTTAGAACTTTCTACATGTGGCAGTACCCAGTCAAAAATCAATGAACTACCCCCAGTTGCTGAGGAATAACTACTTCAAGAATTGGCATAAATTAAAAATATGAAATAAAACTTTCCTGTTCCTGCTGGACTAAGGAAAAAGCTACCTCAGAACGTTACATAATGAGCACATCTTCCAAAGACATTCCAGGACTCAAATCATGTTTTGTACTAAGGAAGACCATATCACAAGGTTACTTGTCTCAGCTGACCCTTGCTGAATTAACCCCTAATCTGCTGACCCACATTGTGGTAATATTGCAATTTCCCAGAAGGACTAAGTCCCTGCATGCACCTAGGGATCAACATCAAAGGGAAACAAAGCACTCAACATATTTCATTTTATACAGTTCAGAAAACGTTAGGGTGCTTCCCATTGATATCAAATCTATTTGCATCCCTCCCTTTTCTTTCTTCCTCTCAAGTCATAGCCACTGTTCTACCAGCTCTGCTTCTACCTATGTTTTAATCTCCAATTATTTCATTAAGTGTTAGTTACCAAAGCTTTTCTTTTGCTTGGTAGACAATGATTACTATTATTTAAGATCTGTATGCACATATTGGAACAGTATAGCTCAATATGATAATAGAGGGCTATTGATCGGGAAGGGAGCTGGACTGGAAGACATTCAAACAGTCTTGACTCCTCCTTGTGGAGGGTTATGTATGGACTCTGTCTGCTTCTTCCTAAATAACACTCTTTAACATAAATAAAAGCCCTTTAGCCCTCAGCTGAAGTGAGAGAGTCTGAATGGGTCTTGAATCAGCTTTATGTCATAATTTCTCACAGTCATCCCACTGTTCTGCTGTTTTCATTTAGAATGAATATAAACTATCCAGATTTAGTGTGAGTTTCTGCTTACAGGAGCAGTGCACTTAGGGATTCACTGAGTATGTGAAGCAACTTCTCAGTACCAGTTTTTAAACAGGGATTGAGACTAAGTAATGGAAATAGCAGAGCCCATGGGATTGATTAAAAGCGTATTGAGTTCTCTAATATTCAAAGCGAGGTAATTAGAGCCCTCCATGACACAGGACTGTAAAATCCAGTTGATCAGATGCTCACGTACATGGGCTTTCCTTACAGCAGTTAGCTAACACCAGAAATGTTCCAAATATGTAATGGAAAAACCATTACTATTTCGGAACCCAAGACGCCACACACTGGATTCGCATTCCCGTTACAGCAAATTGCTGTTTATCTGGAACACGTCATCCTATTCTGAATGTCTATCCAAGGGTCCATATTTTCTGTCTGAGCAGGCTGTGCTGATTACACCCCTCTGTGTGTCATTTGTGTCTCCCTGAAAACCGCTGCCCAAAGGAAAGCGTGGAGGCTGCGGGGAAGGGAAGACACAATTAGCCCCGTCCTCCAGTCATGACGGGAAAGTTGATACAGGAGTAATAACCACAAGTCAGGTCTCTCCTACGTTTATTGTCATGCCTATCATAGCCAGTAACATTTCTTTAACAATAGTCATTTATAAAGGCCTGGCTTCTGTGGAAAGATTTACTAACAGCCCTGAGTGGAAACTCCACTATAAAACCAACATGCTCATGGAAATAGTACTACTACAAAGGCATAAAAATAATGCACAGAAATGACCCACCAATGCATTTACTGTAAAACTCAAAGACTAAAAATAAAATAACCTCAATATATAAAATGAGTATATTTTTTTCTTTCCTTTCTTTCTTTCCTTTTTGAAACACAGAAGTAGCTCTAATGGATCATAGACTAAAAAAAGCATATTGTGATTGGAGCTAACAATGTTTTCACGTTCTACCCTTCAAAGACTCAACTCAATTTCATTTTTACAAGACACAATCTGGTAGTGTAATAAAAGTTTTCTTTTAAAAATAATATATATGTATATAAAGGACAAAAACTAAAGGTAAGACAGATCATCAGGACTAAATTTCTGTCATTCTCACTACTCCAGTTGCTGAGCATTCACAGAGTAAAAGAAAATATACCGGTGTCTCCAGAGATGCTGTGTCAACAAAAACTCCTTCCGCTGGCATGATACAATTTCTGTTTAACTAATCAGGGGGAAATTTATCATACAGGACTTGGTGGGGTTGTTTATGGAGTCATTAGCGCAATGGCACTCAGCTCTAGGATGACAGTTGTGCTCTTCAGAAGATGAAATGCTGCAGCTGGCTGGGAAATGAATGAAGGCCAAAACTGGACTAATAAAACAGAGGATTTAATTTTAAAAAAAATTGTTCCTCAGATTTTGTGGCTGTGTTGTTTGCTTATTTATTTACTTGTTTATTTACTTGTTCTTTCCAAATAATGAGAAGGTGCTGGAGACTATAAAGTGGTAGTGTGTGCTGAAGTATTCACTCATAGCCTTATAGTGATTTCTTCAGTGTCTTGCTGTAAGAATATTACACTTTTTTAACGGGCTCATAAAAGACCTTTTCCAAACATCAAAGTAATGAAATGAATTCCTGGGATAATATTCAATTGCTCAAATTCTTCATAATGCTCTGTCTCTGATTCCCAATTATAAAAGTAAGATAACCATTTGAATTCTAAAAATACTCCAGTGTTGCCTGCCAAAAGTCTTACTGCTACCTTGTCCATGTAAAACATGACTTCAAGGAGAATTTTGGTAAAATAGACTCTAGTTCTTCACAGATTTCTTATTACACATTTAACTGACATAAGCATTGCAAGGATTAAGTCAGTAGTATTTATAGAAATATATGGAAGACACAGTTTAAGAAGTGCTTTAATAAAAGAGTCCAGCAGATAAAGCAGCTGATGAAATTCAGGTTAGAGAAACGTAAAGCATAGTACATAGGAAAAGTATTCCTTGGAAAAAATAATTCCTTAAAACAAATCTACAAAACTCTACCTCAACATATGATGTTATAAAGAAAACAAAATGAAATGAAAAACAAATAGAAGGCCAGGAATAATTAAGAAAATAATAAAAAACTTTAAGCATCATTATGCCACTGTAAAAACCCATGCTCCATCTTCATTGTAAGTACCATGGTTATTGTCTCCCCATGAAAAAGTTACAGTAAAGTTAGAAACAGCTCAGCAAGTCTCTGAGCCACAAATTTCTGAGAGAGTATCCTGAGGCACTTCAATTTATGTATATCTCGGTATGCCTGCCTGTTCTCTGACTTTTTCTTGAACATCCCATTATCCATCACTCTTGGCGACAGTACAATGAGCTGGCTGGACCCGTGGGCCAGCCTGACACATCATTCCTTATATTCTTGACAGATTTAAAGAAAAACCAAAGTGGAAGGGTAGTTTGCCTTAGTCAGTGTGCTTGGCTGGGAGGGAAGAGGGAGGTGTCCTACTGCACACAGAAGAAAGAAGGTATTTTCCTCTGTTGTTGTTACCCTGTTTTGCCAGAAGACCAGGATGTTTAGAGCAACATAGGGAAGGCTGAGTGCTATTATATTTTAAAACATTCCCTTTTTCTCACTAGCAGTACACAATCCCTATCAGAATTCAGCTGCAGCCAAGTGTTCTTCACCCAGACCCCGAAATAGCTAAAGTGTCTTATTCTGTGCAGAATGTTGTCAGTGTGTCCCATGGGCAGGAGGAAAGAGGGGACAGAATGGATAACAAAATAGGGCATGGCTTTTTCTTTAGAATTATGATTATTATGCTCTATAACAATTAGAAGGAACCTGAGTACGTGAGTGTGATTTCCTGTTAAAAGGATACGTGGTAGGAAGCTTGCTAATGGAGCCCACGTGCGGCAGTGCTACATGAAAAAGGAGATGCAGGGCTTCAGTAAAAAAGCAGAGACCTAGCATATCCTTTTTTCTCCTCTCTTGTCCTACCTGGAACCTGTAGAGATTGGGATCAGGGAGACATTCCTTATTCCTCCTTTAACTGTTCCTCTTTTGCCAAATCTCCAGTGGAAGACCACAGTGAAACAGTACACCAAAAAAACCCCAAAAACTGTAAGTCCAGAAGAAAAGGAAGTGTGGTCATCCCACTGAATATATTTTGATGGGAGATGAACAGCCTCAGGGAGCACAACTTGCTGCACAGCAATTTCTCAGTATGTGTCAGTGCCCAAGTTCAAAGACAAGCACCAGAAATGGGAGATTCTCATTTGCCTACCTGTGGAGTCCATACCCACGTGTGGTCAAAAAGGACCTAAGAACATGCAAAAAGAAGTGCTGTCTTGCCATTATGACAATTACACAGTCCATGTAATCTCTCTCCAGCTGGTGATGTTAGAAATGCCGTGTTTGCTAGCAGAACGAGAAACAGGAAGATGTCTTTTCTTTCATTCATATTGCCAGCCTCTGATTCTCCACACTGCAGCTACTGCCAAAGATGAAGGGAACTAGCATGACTGCCTCTATATGCAGTCCTTTCTCCATGTGTGAAATGAAATCAGCTCTGCTTCTTCTCTTCACACCATGATCTCTCTTGATACCACACAGCATGTCTCCTTTTACTGAGAAATAAAAGTGCATCAGCAGGACAACTCCACTAAAACATACAGCTCTACATTATCCTTACAAGCTGCATTTGCTGGAATGAGTGACACACACAGAACAAATCACACCAAAGCTGTCATTTATCAGGCACCTTTAAGGTTTACCCATAGAAGTAAAATTTAGTAAAATTCGAATAGTGGTTCATTGAACTCAAAATCTTCTTCCAAAACTTTTACATGTGCTTGCAGAAGACTAAGGGCAATTATCCATTGAAATGCTTATAGGGGAATACTTGTTTTCAAGTTCAGAAAATTAATCTGCCTTATACTTGGAAGCACAAAGACTTACTATTTAGAAATGTTCAAATGCAGCCCATTTAACTATGACTTTATTAATATTATGGAAGCACTGATAGCAACCCTATAACTAACGTTCAATTAGGCATGAAAACAAATACTGATCGAAACCAAATAACTGCACCTCAGCTCCTCTCAGAGATGTGTCATGCTTCCCAGGCAAAACATCTGGAAAACTGCCCTAGCAGGGCTATTGAGGCTTTCCTTAATGTCAAGGGATTCTTGGCAATCTGCAAAACCTTTACTCCTAATTTCTGCAAGTTATTGGTAAGAGATGCAGATGTTAGGTTAATGTTTGCCTGTGCTTTTTGGGCATGAATCTTATTGCACTGCTGCAGATATCATTACATTAGGGCAGCTATCAATTACTTAGTGTGGGGTTTAGAGTGGGTTTACAAATAATTTCAGCTGAGTGTTTGGACTGGAGCTGAAGGGCTGCCATAAATTTTTTCCCTGTCCAAGACTTTCCCAATTATGAATAGATTTTCTAGATGTTTGATCTTTTATGGAAATTAAAATTAAACCAAATCTTGTAGTCTGGGTAAATCTTGTAAAGGAAAATATTGTAAAAAACCCCAGAACACCTAAGAGGAGGGTTATTCCCATTGTTTTTCCATACTGTTTGAATTAAAGAAACCAATGAAGAAAATGTGAGTTTATAAATGCCAACCTATCAAAAATATATCAGAGATCTCTTAGAGCAGTGTTAGTACTTTACAACACTGAGAGAAGAAAAAGCAAGTGAGAAAAACAGTGTTAAGGCCTGAAGAGGTGTATTTTCCTTGATGGGGAAAAAAATTGCCTCTCCTGGATCACAGATCATCATTGGACAAGAAGTTGCCTCCAAAGCATCCCGGACCTAGGAGTGCACAGAAGGCAGCTGCATGGCCATGGTCCTCACTGAGGAGAGCTCCAGGTGGAGTGCAATGTGCAGGAGGGAGCAGTGGTGACCCCCAGGATTTCAAACTCAGACAGCTCTCCCCCAGATGAAGAAATAATAAGTAAATTTCTTATACATCCTCTTGCAGTCAAGAGGTCTCAATTCTCTTGTTCGTGAGCAGTGCAACTGCTTTTCTCTCCTTCCTTTTTTCCATGGCAAGCGAAGCCACCAGAAGCGAACCTTTTTTGCATGGTTTCTTTTCATCAGTCATAACATCCATCCATCAGGTACAGAAACATCTGGGTAAGCTAGTTAATGTGTAGCTGACTTCAGTTAATGTTTATAATTAAGCCCTGAGATTCCACAAGCAGTGCATTTCTGAGGGATTATCACACACCTCAGGTGCAGCATGAGGCACCAGCCAAAAGCCAAGTGACTTCAGCTACTCAAAGAGTGCAATAATCCCTCAGAAATCTATTAACCATGAGTGCCTTATAGCTATTATGGTATGGAAACTCCAAGGTAAAAAGGTCATACCTGTGTTTTTAATGAGAAATATTGACACATGCATGACATCACTGCCAGCCAATCAGAGATCCCCATTGTTACTCTGTGTTCACAAATGATTTTATAACAGCCCAAAGTTATAAAGCAGTTTACAGTGTTGTGAAAATGAAATAGATCACTTACATGTTGAAAATTCATTAAAAAGTATGTTTTATATGCAAAACATATCTAGGTCTACTCTTTCCTCAGGTCCATCTTCAGGTTCATAGTATGAATGGTTCAAGTGATGGAATTGCTCATACTCATAATATTAAAGACTTTAATTATTACAAACTATGTATTTTCAATAATATTTGTAGGATTTAATGGATACCTAAGCCTTGTCTTTCAGGATCCCTTTCCAGTTCCTTCCCAACACTGGTCCCAGCATCCTAACTGTATACCCTCGTCAGTTGGTTGCTGAAATGAATACTGCTCACCAAATCTGGACAAAGATGGAATATTCCAAATTCCAAGATATATTTTAGTCCTGGTGGACAAATAGGAGAGAGAAAAATCACCCCTACTTTAGGAACCTGAGCTGGGGAGATGGCTCATTAACTTGGGCCAAAAACATGCTGGAGATGATTCTGTCATGCTGTGGAGAAGTCCTACAACCCAGGATGCAGGAAACTCATCTATGCAAATACAGCATCCAGAAACCTTCCCCCTTGTTGCTTGAATTGTTAGCCAGAGATGAAGTCACAGAGGCCTAATAAAAGAAAGGAACTTGTTATTTGCCAAAGGGTAGCGAAACAGAAATTTTGGGTATGATGATTTATTTAGAGGACAGAAAAACTAGGTGCAGATTTTCTTCAAATTTGGAAAACTTTCCTGCTTAGTCAAAAATGTCGATTTGTAAGACATTTATGTTACTGCACTAGTTGGTGACTCCTACTGTGATAATGTGCTCTAGTGGGCATGACGAAAGACCACTCCAACGTGTTTTTTTTTTAATGGCACCAATATGACTGAACAACATTAAGCATTCAGTATATAATGGTTAGAGAAAATAAGTGGGCCTTTCTTTATGACTTGCAGAGTCAACAAATAGGCTCTGTCAGGCCAGCGAGAAAAAGTGAGTGACAGATCTGAGAAGCTTTTCGGAAGAACACATTGATATTTGAATCTGCAGTTTCCATGCTCTAGCTGATGTCAGCTGTTGGGTGAAAGCCTAGATATCAGGTAGCCAAGACAAGCATCTAGCTGCCACTTGAAAGCTATCTCTTTCAGGGAAGAACTGAAGTAGTATTCTTTCTGCGGCTGTGCCTGCCAGGCAGCAGACAGATGCCCGCTGTGTGAGCTAAACCTCCCCTATTCTACCATGCAGAGTGCATTGCATGAGCCCCAGCTATACATTACAAAGGAGTACAGCAAAGGAGAGACTCACGGGTTCCATCCCAGATGCTTGAGCCAAGGGCCTTAATGCAAATACAGCATAAGTCAAAAGATGATCACAAAAGCCACTTTGTTTTTGCAAGCGCTTGTGACATTATTAAAGTACTGGTCGTAGAAAATAACCCTGGATCAAATCGATCACAAGTCGAGTCAGTTTAAATTACACAGAAAGTGAAACAAACAGACTCATAACCAAGATTTCTTTATTTCAGGAAGAGAAACTTCAGGACCTTAATATATCCAGTACATGAAGTCAGCTGGGCTTCAGAGTTCCCAGATATCAGCACAGAGGAGGTTTAGCACACTGGAACTCAACACCTTCTGGAGTTTGTGACTTCAGGAAATGGAAACTCGCAGAGAAGAGGTGGGTAGAGCACTGCCAGATGACTACCAGAAACAAGGGGATAGAGAAGAATCATGCTGAGGTAGAGGAAAAACAACTCCAAAAGCTTAATGCATTCGGATCAGGAGAGATGACTAATCTCCTCCCCTGAGCACTGCAAGAGCTGGCATGTGAAACATCAGCTCCAGAAGCAAGTGGTTTTGCTACCCCAGCATACTGCACAAAAAGTTTCCTTTGGATAGGATTGTAGCATGAGTAACTTCAATTTGTGCACCAAAAACATGAGAAAAGGTGTAATGAGTTAAAAGCTGATGAAAAAAAGAGCAAAAGACAGTTCTCTGATAAGGAAGTTCTGCAAAATACAGAAAAAAAGAATATTCTAGTAGGAGTCTCTGGAACATTTCATATAGTCTCACATGAGAAATATTTAAAATATTAATGGAGTGAACTAAAATAAAAACTCTCAGGTAAAAAGTGAAAAATTGTCATTATCTGTGTAAGAAATTGGTACAAGACAGAGGTGGAGCTTCAGATGAGTGCCATACTTGCTATGATTGCCTTTTGCTGTTTGCAAGAGTGGGGTTTCATTGTTGCTCCTTTGAGAATTCAAAGTGAGACTTGACATGCTGTCTCTGGAACAAGAGTTTTTCATGAATAGTGGAGCACAGACCATCTCCTTTACCCAAAATCTGAAGGGAAGGCTGCTGCTATGAGCCCCACTGCAGTCCTACATCACGTTTGATAATAGGGACGTGCAATTCGAACCAGAAATTATGGATGAGTTCATGTCCTAAGAGCTGTATGGCTCTGAATATGCCCAGCTGCCAATGGTTGTTCAGAGCACTCCTCAGATGAAACAGATCCTTCAGAACTCCCCAAATGCTTCTATGACTTGAACTGATAGAAGTTTTGTCATGTTTGTCCTGATGTGACACAGCAGCCCTCCTGCAGATACACAAAAAGAACATTGCTAATGTAAATATCCTCAAATGAGCATTTATAACTTTTTGACCTCCAGTATTTTCTCTTTGTTTCCTCTTGCCTTCCAAAGAGCTGCTTATCTAACATTTCAAAAGTCACCCTGGGATGGCTGACTTCAGTCCAGCAACCAGGATCTGATTCCACTTTCAGTAAAACTGAATGCCTTTTGTTTAAATATGTAGTAACAAATCACAGTAAGTTCAGGAAACAGTGGCACTGTACACTTAAGATTTAAAAGGATGTTAACAGGCTGCTCTGTCCAAATATCTTGAAATAGGAATCTGTTTCGTAATACTCTTCCAGATTCTAAATATATCACAGCAAATACAAATTACCACTGTGCCACCAATGTGGTTATTAAAGCCTTGGAATGTCTTTTATTATACTGATTCCAGCATTATTTCAACATGTTGTCCCCAAAATAGTCATTCCATTACCCTAAGAGGTGATTAGAAAGCCTGAGTTCTCTGGAATGTTGTGACAATACGCTGATATTTCAGAATTATACCCCTTGGATCCACATCAGCTGCTCACAACCCGGGCCAACCAATAAGATAAAAATTAGTGTTTGCCAGATGAAAAAAAAGGCAGAATCACCAGAAAGGAAAATGTTATTTAGTTACCAGCTCTTCTGGGCATACCAAATAGGGGTGATTTTGAAAACCAGTGGATCTTTTGGGTCAACACAGAGTGTTTGTGGGTCCAGCTGAGGATGAGGTAAATATAAAATGCACAGGGTGAAATGCTGGTCACACTACAAAAACTCCCACTGCTTTCAGCGTGGCCAAGTTTTCACTCTTCAGAGCCATTAAGTACTCCAGCAGTTATCTGCACCTGTGAATCTGTAGGTTCAATGTCCAAGATGAGACAGGTCACCAAGAGACCTTTTAATATCTGATTTTTTTTTTTTAAAGGAGGAACTCTATAAAAATGAACCATCTGAGAGTGTCCATAAAAATGGAATTACCCTTCAGTGTAAAATGCAAGCTGAGGTGATAGCCAGAAAAAATTGACTTATAAAATTTTGCTTGGTATGGAAAACAAGTATCAGCTCCTTGCTGCTGTATTGTTAATACATGAAAATGAAAGAAAGCCTATAAGGTCTGTGGGAGCTTATTGCAGATGAGTAATATTGAAGGCACCCTCATAAAGAGGATAATGCTCTTGGTAATCCTTAGCTGATCTCAGGGGTTTTCTCCCTTTCTTTTTTCTTTCTTTGATTTCATACTTTCCCTCTTTTATCAACATCTGTTTTAGGTCACCCTTGAATCCCACCTTCTCCCCAGGAAAGCAACACAATAGTGTGCGCAGCAGAGCCCCCCAGTACACTCTCACACACACATTCTCCAAATGACAAATAATCTCTATATATCTTCTGGGAACAATAAAAATCCTTGGACGTGCTCCCAGAGCCCTCAGGAAGTTCAAAAA
Source organism: Monarcha castaneiventris obscurior (assembly GCA_026261815.1). Lineage (NCBI taxonomy): Eukaryota > Metazoa > Chordata > Aves > Passeriformes > Monarchidae > Monarcha > Monarcha castaneiventris. Next base: position 175,870 of record JAMPIT010000896.1, read on the forward strand.
TCTTTAGAGGGGGGCCCTGGATTGAGGTTTTATCTCTAGAATTTTACATAACAAACTTGCTAAGTGTTGTATAACAGTTAATACATATTCAATGGCCAAGGGAGAAAAAAAAAAAGCCAACCAACATTAAAAATAACACCGGGGAAGGTCAAGTGCGTGAAAGGCCTGGTGTGCTCTGATCACTTCACAGCGAGAGCTGGGTTTCCTCTCTTTGATCCCATTTGTGCTCTGCTCCCTGGTGTTTTGGAAGTGGAGCTGCCCCAGTGATGGAATGCTGTGCAGGGACAAGCTGCTGAAGCTCAGGCAGGACTAGAAATGCTGAGGGATTTTTGTATGTTCTCCTCCACACCAAAGTTTCTCTTGCTTCCTGGGTTTCCTGTATCATGCAAAGCTCCCTGACACCATCTCCATGGTTTTGCCAGACACTTTTGAACCTGCTTAGGCAACTGTTTCCAACTGTTTTTCTCTTATTAACTGTAGTCTGAGACTGGTCAGCTGAGCCTCAAGACATCAGTATATGACTGAGCTACTAATACTTTTGTAGAAAAGGAGGATTTTCTAAAGATGATTCTAATGAGAATGTTCTAATGTATATAAAAACTATCTCTGCATGCAGATGCTCAAAAGAGTCTCTGCATTAGAAAACCAAACTACCTTTGTGAATTACCGTGCAAATGGAAAGAAGAAGTATTGTTAAGGAAATCTCAAAAAGTAAATTAGTGCAACCCTGGATCGTTTACCCATGGAAAAAAAATCAATTTGTTAACGGTTGTTTTTAATTTGATGGGTCTTCCGATTGCAGAGATCATCTCATGAGGAAAGGACAACAGAGGATGACAATTGACCATCTGTGTATCAGAGAAATAATGAACAAGTGATATTTAGTTGACTCGTTCACATGAATATTCATAGGAATTCAGGCTTTTATTGTACATTTTTCCTATATGTTACATGTTGCCGTGCAAGGGTAGCAATGGGCCAAGACTGAAACTCTGTGAACTCTGACAACAGCATGCTTTAGCTTCTCCAGTGAGTCCAGCCAAGCTCAAATCACCTCCAGCAACAATTATTTCCAAAGTGTAACAGGCAGCACTTCAATTTCTGGTAAGCTCTTCTTCCTAGTAGTCATGGTCACGTGTAATTCATCTTACGGTAAGTGAAGTGAATCACAGCACTGATTTGTCCTCTCTAGAGCATGGCAGGTTTTTACTGCATTCAATCATACCAATTTTAATCACAATTGCTTTTAATGTTAAAATGGGAAACAAGCTTGGGTACCAGCATTGGCTAAATGCCGTCCTATTGTCCTCAGAAGAGGCCAATTTACCCTGCCAGCAGGCAAAAGAGTATTAAAGGGAGAAAATGCTGAGGAATTCCATAAGTTTGGAATTCATCCCCATATAGAGTGGGGGAGGCCCAGGAGCTATTTTAGTGGAGCTCTAAGCCATAGCAATTTAAGTGGGATTTAAGTTGTGTGCAGACCCGTGCTGGCTTCCTGCACGGAAGAGGCTTTCAACCAAGGACTTTATGAGGAAGATGCAAAGGGATTACAAGCATTCTAGGCCCACTTCCATCCCTGAGGCACAGGATATGAATGCACATGAAACCTACAACAAGGTAAACGAGAGTGCAAGCCCCCTGCTTGTCAGCTATGTGGTCACAGTAAATGACAGGTTGTCTCTAAGAGAAAGAAAGTTTCTGTAACGCCAGAAACTAACGCTGGTTAGCTGAGCACCTCATCCCTCATCCCTTACTACCAAATGAAATATCCCCCACCAAAATCAGACTTTTGAGATGCAGGGGCAGTCTTAAGATCACATTAAATGACTCTGTGGCTTCCAAGCTGTAAGTCGTTTTTGTCGAGCTTAGGCAGGGTGAGCATATGGTTGTCTGTACTCACTTATGCAGATACACCTTAAGACAGGTAAGCACAAGCTCTGCAAAAGCCAAGGAACCTCTGCCTAGTGGTAAATGCTCAGAACTAAAGAGTCACTGAGGCCACCCTTCCCTGCATACACTGACTGCCTGAACTGGAAGCTTCTCTGCCAAACACACAGTCAGACCCCTGAAGCCCCACTGCAACACTTGCCTTCCCTCCATCACCACCTCCCCTCAGTTGACAAACCAGTTAAGATACTTCTTGATGAACCACTGCAAAGCCTTTTTCCAGATGAAAATATATCTCTTCTTGCTGTGTTAGTATTGATACAGATAATTTTCCCAAGATGATGGTTTGAAATGCAAAAAATGGCAAGGAAAGAGCACCTGCAGTCAACAAGGAAGGTGGAACACAGAGTCTTACTTTCTAACAGTACATAAAGCTTCACAAAATTATGAAATGAAAGTCTGTCTTTCATTGGGATTTAGCTGTCTCTGTTCCCCTAGGATTTAAAAAAACAAACCCTAAAACTTGAGGGCAAGGTGTATCAGACTGTCACTGCACATGGCTGCTGGAGGGAGTGAAGGTGGTGGTACCTGCCATGGTCTTCTGCTTCCCAAACTGCCCAGTGCACTGAGTCCCTGCCTGGGAGGGGTGATCAGGTTCATCCTCTGCCTAATATGGAGGTGAGACTGGACTTCATGAGCAAGCTACTGGAAAAAGGCAGAAAACCAGTGTGGTGACCATTTTCACATTCTAATGGGGCTGCTTACACGAAACTATGGGTACTTGGAGCATATTAAACATTTGGGATATTTATTGAGAAAAACACATCCATTGAAATGGGCAGATATACATTTTGAGTGACATTTTGGAAGCTGATGTGCCTAAATCCACTTTGAGAATTTACTTCTCAGGATGCATGTTAAGGGATTACAGCTGTTAGTAGGCACAGTAATGATTAGGAAAAGAAATTTGCCAAAGACTCAGAACAAAATACTTTTGCTTGGAAAGCACATTTCCATGAATGTTACTAGTTCTAAAGAAAATATATTTTGGTCTTTGGCCTTCATAATTCTGGAAATCTTTGCATTTATTACTTATTTCACATAAAAATTCTTTTCTAGTAATTCAAATTGATAAATGCTAGTGCGATTTCTGGGTGAGCTCTATTTTAAATTTCTTGAAAAGCACACTCACTGACTTCTTGGGTATTTTTGCAAACTGAAAACCAGGCTCAGCAGTCTCGTTTCTTAAACTTATTTAGCATGGTTACTGAAGCAGAAACTTATCATGCATGAATGTGAAGCAGAGTCATTTGACTTTGACTGGTGCATACCTTTGAATACAGAGATAAACTGTACTGAGTCATGTATGGTATGTTTTTCTAAGCATTATAGCTGTGCTCAAAAGATCAAGTTTCTCTCTCAGTTTCAAAGCTTCATTTTTCTGAATAGAAGGTAGACTGTATTTTTAATTTTTTAACAAATTAAAATCAGTTCAAATGTTCTGGCCCCAACATAAGGGATAAATATTTTGTAACTACTTTTTATTGCTATGTCTTTTTTTTAAAGATGTGGACATGTTTATGAAAAAGAACAGCTTGGATCCCAGCACCAAGCAGCAAGTCAAGAATGGCGCTCTCTTGCTGGAGGTGCTAGACTAGGATTAACAAAGTCTGTGCTAACATATTCACTTCTCTGTGAGCATCTTGTGTCATCACTTAAACTCATAGTGCCTTAGTTCCCCAATTACAAAATAGTCACAATATTTCCATACTTTAATGGACCCCAAGAGGATCCCTTAAATGGCTGCTTCTTTGAAATGTTCAAGATTTTAAGTACTGTAAATGAATCAGCCTTAGTTATAGCTGTGCCTAAAAGCTACTTTGTATAACACTATAGGAGAAGACGACAGAGTTCAGCCAAGTCAGATGAGGATGGGATTTTGGTATGGAAAAAAACTTAAGCTGTGTTGGCCACAATGGTCTGGTAAGAGAGAAGGTGATGAGAGGACCCTGGAGCTCTGCTTTTCTACAGGCTTTAGGTTTGGAGAAGGTGGTTTTTGGTTTTGATTGTTTGCTGTGGTTTTATTTTTTTTCATATGTAAGCCTTTTCTTTTGCATAGTTGCTTTTTGCTCTGGAACCAGTGTATGACCAACAACTATACAGTAAATCACCAGTAACTAAATAGTAAATCTTGACTCATGGTTATAAGAGCCTCAGTTATCACAGAAAGGTAGATTTTACAAGGGGAAGTATGTAGCTAAACCTTAATGCCCATGAAGAACCTTAGCAGGGTTCTTCAGAGAGACTCCTCTACTGAGCTGCTGACATCAGCTGAGTTTGAGCAGTGTAAGCTCACAGCACATAGGCCAGTAGTGTGTTTAGGATGATTTCATTACAGACATCCTATATACCCAAAAGAACCCTTGGAAGCAACCTGGAAGGATTCCTATGAGCTTTTAGGATCATAACATTTACTCATACCTTTGAAACAAACTGTTTGCTTAAAGTTCATCAAAACAAGAACAAAATTGTACCGCCTTCACAGTTCACCTGAAGAGTGTTTTGGCATTGCCCTCAGCTCTGTGAGCATTTCAGGGCTGGGAAGAAGAGAAAAGTGAGATGAGGGTGACCTGCACGTGCACCAGGGTGCTGCAGGTACGTGCAGTCGGTGCTGCTGGGGTTGTTCTCCAGGACTGAGCACTCTCCGCTGTCACCTCCTCTGCACTTTGCTAGCACAGCATGAAGCACACTTTTAGAAGTAGAGTTTATTGCAGGCTTGCAAACATTTATTGGGCAGCTTCTAGGCTGGTGTCAAGTTATGGTCATATCATGTTCCCAAGAAGGTTTTGGAGATTGTTAGTGTTTCGAGGAAGGCCCCGCTGAGAATTCCCCTTTTACAGGAGTGAAAGGCAACACTGTTTAAGGAGATGGAGGTAAAGATATAAAGCCCCTCTTCCAGGCTGACCCAGCAAAATATTCCATTAGCTCAAGTGGCAGAGCAATTGCCTTCGAAAATGCAAAGATGAAGTTTTAGATCCCCCAGCAGATTTATTCTGAGCATATAGTATCGTAACTGGTATGTAATTCATATTCTTTAATTGGACAGCTCTTTGATGGCCTGTAGCTGAGTGTATTTTAGTAACTGGCTGTTTTAGTGAAAAGAATATTAAAATCCTTTGACATGTACTGGGACTAAGTTTGGTGGCAAAAAGAACCACAGAAATATGAGTTTGCTAAAAAACAAAAAAGGGGCCTACTGGTGAGAAAATATTTGATTACAGCATATAAGTACTCTCACAAGAGAGAGAAGGGAAGAAAGCATTAAAAGTTCTGTTAACCTAATAGAGAAAAGTTTAGCAAGAACCTATGCTGGAAACTTAAAGTTAAGCAAATTCAAATTAGAAACCAGACAATTTTTTTTTTTTAGTAGAAAAGCTGATTAAATAATAGAACAAAGAAGAAAGGACAGGCTGCTTTCTCCCTCTCTGGATGTCTCTGTACCAGCACTGAAAGCTCTCTGAGAGGTATCCTGCAATCAGATGCAAACTCCTGGCTTGGGGAAGCAAGAGAAATTACAGGATTGTGTGATTTTCAAGCCAGACAGGATGAGCTAATCACTACTTCTGTCCTAAACATATATGAACCCATATGACACCATATAATCTTGTTTCTTTGAAATTCTAGAATAAAAAAAGTACTCTTATTAGTTAATTTGTTGCAATAGTAGCATTCATTCAGCTAGAGAGGGGCTAGCATCCTAAGATGCATAGACCAGGTAGTTTTTTAAGAGTTTTCTTATTTTTTATCTGCCATATTACCACTATAGGGTCACCAAATCATACCAGCTAGCAAAAAAAAGGAAAGAATCCCAGTGGAATTGTTGAACAGTCTGAACAGTCTTTTTTTTCTTTTTTTTTCATGTTGGACAGTGTGGAAAGACACATTTTCCTTTTCCATCCTCTCTAGTGTTTTCTTGGTCATGTTCTTTCTGATTCCCTTTAGATAACAGGTTTTCAACATACAAATAACACATAGCAGGCCCAGTAACTCCATATTAAAGTTTGGAAAAGATTTTAGGTTTGGAGATCTCAGCAGGGTTGAGTTAGTACATCATACAACAAGGTACATAGAAAAAATGTAGTTTTAACCCAATTATCACTTTAAAGGTCTCTGGTTTGTTATCTGGTGTTGGTTTTTCTAGAGTTTCAGATTTCAATCCCTGAATTGAAGCACAGCTAAGCAAACCAAATAAATTGAAGACTGTTTGAATGATTTTTATGGCAGTGATATAATTATTTAAAAGATTGGCATTTCAGATTTTCCTAACAGTGTTGGAAAAACAGAAAAAGGTTAAGCTTGAATATACAAAACAAATTCAGTTGGTTTTCTTTCCATTTCCATTTCAAAGCAATTAACCTACTTTCCAGTCTTTCCACAAACAATGAAGATAAAGGTTGAAGTGGTTCAGAAGATACTTGGATGGAAGACACGATGGTCTCTCATATTGAATCATGTCACTGAACTCACTTTATTTGAAAAATGTGGCAATTCTGAATTGTGAAGTTGAGAATAACAAACGATTATTGATTATTGATTACTGAAAAACATTTTATAAGTGCTTTTTCATATCACTGTGCTCTGAATCAAAATGAACCTTTTTTTCAGGGTGGAGAACTTACAAATCTTCACTGCCCTCTCTACCAGAGATGCACGTGCACTGGTAGAGGCACTGTCCCTGCCTTTATGGATGTAGCCACTGTGCCTCTGTACTGACCCTCCAATAACAACTGCAAGTCTGGTGGGCAGATCTGATCCTGAGTTGAGTTTTCATTCTTTTCTGGAGAGAAAGATCTCAGTTTCCACTTATATCACAAGACCGTTTAGGACTACCAGACACTTACAGAAACCTCTTGATTATGATTTCTGACTTCAGTAGCCATGAGGCTGAAGTAAGGAAAAGTTTGAAAAAGCGGTAGGTAACATCACAGATGCTGACAAGCAAGATGTCATTGGAGTCATCTGGACTCTTCAGCTCAGGCTGCTGGCCTGTTACTCTGACTGAACACCACGGGGCTCCTTTTGGCCCCTGGCAAACAGAGGTATAGACTCTATCTGCCATATAACTGTGAATAAAGAAAACAGGCAGGAAAAGCCTCTGCAGTGTTGAAGTGTGCAGGGCAGAGCTGACCAGGTCTAGTCCTGGGAAGAGGTGGTATTAAAGGCACATTCTGGGTCAGGCAGAAGTGGCATCTAGAGACTGAGCAGTGATGAGGATGGCAGAGTGTCTGCATGTTTGTCCCTACATGCTAATGGCAGTCTCTGTAGCATGGTGGCTGTCATGAATTCAACTTTTCTGAGGAGTAGCCAGGTGAATTCAAGAAGCTCCATGTGATTTTGCAATGCTTTTCAGAAATACCCTTGCTTGTGTGTGGTCCAGAACAGGATTTTCCTCTTTCTGTGGAGTTGCCTTCATCTCACTTTTTGTTTTGTTTCAGAAACACAAAGAAGGTGGCAATAAAGTAAGTGGGTACAGGATGACATATGCAAAAGCAAAAGTTCTTATATAATACCCCCATTCTCTCTCCTCCACCCCCTTCTGGAGCTGGAGGTGAAAGTCAGTGTACCATATCCAAATAAACAATGACAGGCAAAACTCACAGTGGGAAAACACACTGAGATTGACCAGCATCATCCAAGATTCACATGTGACTGGTTATTAGACAGATTTCTGCTATTGGCCTGCTTTAACTTCCATGCTCAAACTCTGCTTTTGAAGAAGCAGCAACCCATGGGAGCACGCTTGGATGCTGAGAGTTGCCTGGGAGTCCTTCCCCGTGGCACTCCTGTGGCAGCAGACACAGCCCAGCACGTGAGGAGGCTGAAGAGGTGGTTTGTCCCTGGCATTTTGGAAAAGCCATGGCTGCAGCACCTGTGTGGGGAGCTCCCAGGACACGAGAGTGCAGTTGGTGAGGGAATGTGGTCTGCCAGGGGCCGTCAAGCGTATTTTTCCAAAACAACGCAGATACAACTTTTATGGCTTAAAGTGAGTGCTGTACAGGAAATTAAATACATGTGACAGAGACAAGCGGAGCTCAGAGACCTCATAAACACAGATGGAGCCATCTGTATCTCCAGTTCAGAGAGCACCTGTTAACAGCTCACATGCCACGTGCATCCTGCTGTTGGAAGAGTCCTCAGGAGACCTGATTCCCAATCCACCTCATTCATCATCAGGCTTCACTGTTTCCCTCTAGAGAAGCTCATAGCAAGGAGAGGGAAAACAGATGCTGGCCCAGCTGGTCTGCCTCAAAGAGAGCATTGCTTGGAGGGCTCATCTCCAGTAGGAAGTCTCACAGCACTGTTTCTTATATTGGAACCTTAAGGAAGCCTCAGCCCTGTTCCCAGCATGTACAAACTCCACAGTCAGGGATCCCTTGTTAGTACAGCCCTGGATACACTCACTGAACAGTCTTGCAGACCACAGCTGTTACACTGGACCTGAGCAAAGACAAAGTGGCTGAAGCTGCTGGGTCTTTGCCAGGACCTTTGAATTGGATTCTGAACTTTACTGCCCAAATCCCAGCCTACAGTGTTTTCATACCTACTTTGATCTCGCTTAAAAGTGCAGTGTAACAGAGTGAAACATAGCAGTGTCATTCAGGCTGAGATCTGCATCCTTATTTCTCAGTCATTACCATGGCAGTCACATGCTTACATATTATCATTAGAAAAACTTCCAGCCTTGGAAGAACTTCCAAATTACAGAAATCAAAGAGAAGAGTGAGCAGTTGGAGGCATTTACTGAAGTGTTAGGTGCCAGTAGGTGCCAGGAGAAAGTCTGGAGCTTTTTGTGTTTAGAAAACAGGAATCCACTTGCAACTTTGTTCTATACTAAAAGGAAGATATAAAGAGGGTTCAGGAAAGAGAATAAACCAAAATGGTGCTGGCCACATCACAGATGTACAAGGTTGAGTCTCAATGATCTTTACCTGCTTTATCAATTAGCTGCACCAGATTCATATCACCTACCAGGCTGCATTTGAATGAAAACATTGCAGCCATTGACACAAATAATACAACCAGAAACACAGCTCCTGGGCAATGCAGGCAGAACTGGAAGTGCTTGCTAGCAAATGACCAGATACATTTAATTTCTGTCAAGAATTTACCTGCAAAAGAGCCTAGTGAGCCTGGCTGCTCCCCTGTTCAAAATTGTGGCTACATTACTCTATGTAGAGTAAGACCAGCCACCTCAGACTTGTGCTTTACCTCTGGTGCAGACTTGTCTCTGCAGAGTCAGAGCCAGGGGTGAATCCTGCACAGAGATCTGGGGATTTCTTCCTAGGGCTCCATCTCACTCAGTCCTTACTAAACCAAAAGAACGTGGGAAAACATGGAATCTGTCATCTGTCATGCTGCCTCCTCTGAAATCCAACTGGCCATTGACTTCAGCATTGCAGGACCAGGAGAGTTATCTACTCCCACACCACCAGTGCAGAGCTCCGCTGTCAAGAGATGGAGCAATCCCTTCTGGGAAGTTTTCATGACCACTGTTTGATGAGGAACATGAAAAGGATGTGGTGGTCTCTCTCACATACAACTTACATGCTTTTATGAAGCTTTGCCAGTGCTGTCAAACACGTAATTACTGTCCTCTGTTAATAATGAATAGGGTGTAAACATGTGCTACATTTCCAAATAACACATATGAATGATTTGCCCCCTTGAAACTAATTTATTCCACTGTACTTTGAACTGATGCAGAATATTGTACAACAAGTAACTCTAGGATAAAAGGTCAGGCTGGAGTTTTTTTAAGACTGGGAAAGAAAACAAATACTACAAACATTACACAACAAAAAAGCCTAAATATTATTCCATGAGGAACTGTTATATTTTGAAGAAAACAGTGTGAGTAACAAAGAATTCCTTGTGGACTTCCAGCAAAGATTCTTGATTAGAATGCCTACGTGATTTTCAAATGCTCATCAAGACCAACAGCTGGTAGTGACCAAACTTCTCACACATCTGGTCTAATCCTTTCACAACATTTTGAAACTCCAAGGAAAAAATCAAGATGCAAGATGTGTGTAAAGCAGAGATTTTTCTTCAGTGAGGCTGTGACAGGCAGAGTGATGAATTTATTTCCAAAGTACCTGGTTTTAATAAATATGATCACCAGTAAGATTTTACTCACAAAGCAGGCAGCTCTTGCGAGAAACTGGATTTATTCCTTTGCACATGAGGAAGGGCTGTCTCTGCATGTCTCAGCAGCAGAAAAAATGCACTAGCAATGCTATCTCTGACATCTCAGAGGGAACCAACAGTCGTTTTTCTATTACTGACTCGCAGATCTTCAAGTACAACTACAACCATCATAAATGGGACCTCATAACACTTTTCCTCCCCTCACTGTTAAACAAGGGGCTACTGTGATGAACCAACATACTGGGGACTTCTGATAATGTATGGCCATGCAATGTTAGATGCAGTGAATGTAAATACACTGATTATTTTATATAAATACCTTTCGACTGGAATAAACCAAAAGGTATGCTTAGAAAATTTATGTTTTGTGTCTGAACTTAACACATAAAAATTTAAGCACCCCAAAGGTTTGGGTGTTATCCAGAGTAAATGGAACATTTGTGAACGCTTTCCACAATGTTTGGGCACTTCTTGGGTGAATCGAAATGAAAATTCAAGAGGTACTTCATAGCTAAGGGTACCCACTTTCACACTGAAAGGAAAATATTACTGTATCTGCTGAATAATAGTAACAATAATGATAATAATAAAGTGCCATGGAATTGGATGGGTACAATGTCAAAGAAAGAATGATCATAATTCATAGTCAAGCAGGTTGGCTCTACCTCTCTCCTAAGAGTGTATTTCTAGCTAGGTACACCATCTTTTACATCCTCAGAAAGGGAGGAACAAAAATATCTTCAAATATTCATTCATGATTATTAACTCAATTTCCATCCTTGATCTTATTTCTTTTACCACAACATTGGTCATGTGTTGTAGCAGATATCATACATAATGACGAAGAGATATTTATTAGTGTGGAGCTCAAAGCTGTCAATGCATAATACTAAGGTTTGTTTCTGATAATAGATGCTGACATCTCCATACCTGAGGCAGTTGTTCACTCTCAGGTGTCAAAAGAAACATATGGTGTATAAGGACTGTAGAAATAAGTTTAAAAAATATTTTTTCCTTAATCCTGTCTTAGTAAATGCATCTCTCTGAAAATGTTGCTTTCCATTTGGAGAGGGGGCCAAATTTTAGGACTTGGTTGTGTGACAGAGTTATGGTTTGAACTTTACTGGGGCACCAGTAAAAAAGTCAGCAGTTGCCAGCAGCCAGCTATCTTATGGTTGCACAGGAAGCACAGCAGCAACGAGAACACACGTCCAGGGGAGATCTGATTATCATGTTTGCAGCTGGAATTTTTCATGGATACTGTACAGAAACTGGACTTTAGGCAATGCTCATTAAAAAGAAACAAAAATGCTTGCAAATGCAGTTTTGAATTCAAATTTCAGAAAACACTTAAATGCTTCTGATTATTTTTCTTTTCTACTTTCTCTGTTAAATCCATGGCCTGGCATGCACAACTGCAATGAACAATGGTTTAATTTTCAATTTTATCTTTAAACACAAGTCATGTCCTTTTCATTTTATGGTTCCTCAAAGTCCAAAGGTCCCCGATAATAAAGTTTCAAGCATTTGGTTAAGATTTATAATAAAATGTAAATTAAGTTGTTCAATTTTTGGCTGAAAAAAAATTATCCAGAAAAAATGGGAATGTTGCATACATAAGAGATTATTTCTGTTAAATACTATATATCACTTCTTCATATCAAGGGCTAGAGTGAGCTACTGCCTCTATGGATGTTTGCCATGTGGGTTGCAGACATCTGTTGAGTGTCAGGGAATGTAATCAAAGGATTTGCCAGGAACTCCATCAAAATCGTGCCTTTTACATTTTTCTTAGTTGAGAACACCATGCAAAGCAGATTGACCTAATGGAGGGTAACATATTGAACTGGAAGCAAAATGTTTAAAGAGATGGAAGCCTCGTTGTTAACCCCATGAATTCTTCTAAATGTTGTCCTTAAAATTCAGGGTGGGCTGCAGATGGGACACAAATATCACCCAGGAAAGTTCCTTGAACTGCCCTGCTGCTGGCCCTGGGAGTTGATGGAAGATGGGCTCTGTTCACTCCTCAGTGTTTCTGCAGGGTTTACTTTTGAGATATCTAGAAAGGCAATATTCTCAGCTTGGATAACCTTGGGAACAGGAGAACAGCTGGATGTTTCTGCTTGCCTCCCAGACTGCAAATCAAGGGAAAAATACATCTGCATCCACCCAATTTTCTCCTACATAGGAGCTCATTCAAGCCAAGTATTTAACTCCACAAAAGCCTATGGAAATGGGGCCTTCACACACATGGGAGAGAAGAGCTTGCTTTTGTGTTGCTCTTGGTGTTGCTTTTACTGTCCTACTAATAAAACCCTCTCTAGGTGTCCATTAATCAATCTCCTTTCTTTCGACAGAGGTAAATAAAAAATTAAAATCTCAGAGTTCTGAATGTTTTTATCCCTCACAAATTGCATGATCATGTTTTTCATATAGCATAGGGTCATGATATGAATACTACAGAAATAACTAAATGGAAAAGTTCTGGCATCCTTCATAAACTATTCAATGTCAGACCACAGAAGTCTGCTCCTGTCAGCTGAAGCTTTACAACAAATTAGCCCAGGATAATGGTACCACCCACTAGGATGGTTACAGTTTAGAGTCTGCTCATCCTCTCTGACAGACTCGCTCATTCAGTGATTTATAGCATGGCACACAACACTTCTGTCCAAGAGTGAGCACTCTTTGTGTGGCCATTTGCAGCTACAGAGAGAGGGGAAAATAAAGCTTTGGGGATTTAGAATTTTTCACAGCAATTGAAAACCCCACTGAAAAAACAGCATGATTTAAAACATTCACACTGGGGTTGAGATCCTACCCCTCCTCTGTCAACAGGGTGGTCAAAAATCATTTCTATGCAGTCAATAAAATTACAGGTAGGTAAAACTACAGTGGGAGAAACACACACTGGCATTCCTCCTCAACAAGAATATATTCCAAACTGAGGATATTCCTCATGAAGGAAAGTATCTAAACCCACTAGCAAATTCCAGAATGCAGGGTCAGAGGGGTCACTATTTTTATTCTAAAGGAAAGGTCAAGTCAGGAGGCTCAGATGCATATCAAAGTGTCCTCACAGCTGAAGGAGAATTCAGTTCCAACAGTTCCAGGACAGTATCTGCTGTAGATCACTGAATATTGACTGAGTAAGCCACATGAATTATCCTCCACGGTTACTATAATGATAATATGAATAATAATGAGTATGTGTAACTGGTAGTTGCCCAGCTGGAAAACATAAAGTTTCCGTATATATCTGCCAATTGGACTTTTAATGACAAAACCACAGACGTTTGGACTACTTGAAAAAGGACAAATGGAATAAAAACATACTATCTCTGTGAGAAACTATTTGATTTGTAAACTGCAGCATTGTAAAACAAATGTCATGTGTGTAGAAAAAAAAAGGAGTGGAAAGGGTTCTTGAACACATATGGAAGAAAGTTTTCTTGATTTAGTGCTTATTGCAATAAAACTTATGATTAAGAATGCAAAAGCAGAAATATCTCTGCTTTTGACTGTTTCTTAATGTTCATCCAAAGGAAATTTCTTATCTGGGGGAGGAGGAGGAGCAATTTAGTAATTTCTGACCTCAAGCTGATACTAAAGCATTCTGAAACAATAAGGGCCCAGGGGTGTCGAAGGCAGCTGCCTGAGTTCCTCAAAAAAGTATATTTACAAAGGCTATTTTGAGTTCTCTGCATTTCTGTAATGGAATCCAGCTGCTCTGACCTTTGGAAATTACCTCGTACAGTGTGAACAGCAGCGCAGATAAGTGCTACGTTAAATTGCAGTGAGAGTCCAACTGCTTGGCATTTTGGTGAAAGGGCTGGCATGAGAGAAAGCAAAATAAGAAATAAAATTATATCTCTGGTCCAAGAAGCAAAATAAAGACCTCGGTCATTCAAAATAATGGTTTGATGAGACCCCCTCAGTGAAAATAATATATGCTAAATAAAACTTGAAGATATGAGGGTATGCTTTTATGAAACACCAGGAAACCAAACTTGAAAGGGAGGATCTCTCCTCTCATCTCACTCCTGAAATAATAATTTTACCTTCATTCTTCCTGGACTGTTTTAGGAAGCAGGGTCCTGAAAAGGAGTTTAGTTAAGAAAAGATTTATATAACATTAAAAATTCAGATTTGGTCAGACTTGTGCAGAACAAAATGGCACCAAAAGGACTAAGATGGGATCTGGCACAGGCCCTTTCATGCCTACTTGGAGCAAACTGATAAAATAAGTGGATAGCATGAAGCAAAGAAACTTTAAGGCCAAAGTCCATGGGAGAACATTCTTTGCCTTCAGCAAATGTTAAACAAGACCTAAAATCAGAGCTTGTGAGAAAAGTTTTTCTCCTTTAAAAGAGATTTGACAAAAAGCATCTCCAGCAACCAACCAGACTCTATGTTTGCCCAGCTCTAAGTACGAGGCAACAAGTTCGTGCTACCCAATATTTACCATGACTTGCCTGACCCTGGTTCTTTCCAGAGGGGCAGGTCCCTGCTTTGCCCAAGCTGCACGTCCCACCCAGCACTGCACCCATCCCTCACCTGCACCAGGCAGTGGACAATGGCAGAGGGATCTGAGGAGCTGAACTTGAGGCTCAGAACCCACTCTTCACCCACAGGTCTCAGTGGCTTTTTACATCACAAATCCTTTGTTTTCAGCCAAGACCTGAGCACGTGAAAGAGAGAAGAGCTGAGGGTTTTGGCTCTTGTCTTTTTTAAAGTCATCAGGGTCAATGTGACTCACATCCTTTGGGTCTGTGACTGTGGATTTTTATTCCTATTGCTCAGTATTTTCATGTTTCTTTCTTAGAGGTCTAAAAAACTGATGAGAAAACACAGCTGTGAAATGAAGCCTGTGAAATCAGCTGTGCTGAGGCAATATTGGTAGGCAAATAAAACAAAAAAAAAATCACTTATTATCTTTACATTTGATGACTTTAATTCATTATCATCACCTTTCCAATACTTACCCAAGTATTTTTTAAAGCTTGGGGTGGGTCATATTGGTGAACTCAAACTTTGAGTAGTCAGTGAATCCTTGGAGCATATTTCCAAGTGGAGAATGTTCTCCTTCTGCACCCATTGGATCCCCTTCAAATGCTACTGCCATGTTCTCTTTGCTAAAATGCAAAAGCAAGGCTGGCAGCTGCGGGAATAAATGCAGAAACTGGACAGACCCGTGATGCTGCTAAGATCAAGGCACGCTGGATTGTTGTGTGAGCCTTTAGAGGAAGGGAAACGATGCTTTAGTGCATCCCTCTGGCCTTAGGGTGGCAGCCTTGCAGCTGTACTGAGAAGCGCAGGGTATCCATGTGCACTTCTCCCTTCTGCAAACCCCGTCCCTCGGAGAGCATCCAGCTTTGGGCATGCCCTGGCTCCTTCTTACAAACAAATCCACCTCTAACAGAACGGTAGGGCATGCAAGCAGGGCTGGAAACTCCCGGGATGCCTGCTGCTACGATCTGAGTCAGCAGAAAGTGGCCTCACCTGCTGTTAGATTTTCTCTGCCTAGATTAGGCTCTTAGTGCCTGCCACCTGATGCCAAGGCAGAAATGATGCTGCTGGGTACTTCAGAGAGAAGTTCTGGTAAGTGATGTCAGACAAGGAAAGTTTTCACATCTAGATGACCATCTCAAAAAAAAGAGACTTAATAACCATTTCCCAGCGATGGCTGTCCTAGTGTAAGACACATGAAATAAACTTGGTGCCCTCAACTGAGCTAATCGTAGAATGGTTTGTGTTGGAAGGGACCTTAAACCAAGGACCATCTTGGTCCAATCCCCTGCCTTGGGCAGGGACACTTTCCACAAGACCAGGTTGCTCAGAGCCCCATCCATCCTAGCTGGGATGGGGCATCCACAACTTCTCTGGGCAACCTGTTCCAGTGCCTTACCTCCCTCACAGCAAAGAACTTTTTCCTAATACCTGATCTAGTCTCTTTCAGTTTGAAGCCATTCCCCCTTGTCCTGTCACTACATGCTCTTGTAAATAGTCTCTCTCCAGCTTTTTTGTAGGCTCCCTTCAGGTACTGGAAGTCTGCAATTATGTCACCCCACAGCCTTCTCTTTCCTAGGCTGAACACTCTCAGGCTTTCCTTGTAGGAGAGGTGCTTCATCCCTTGAATCACCTGGGTGGCCTCCTCTGGACTCATTCCAAGAGGCTGATGTCCTTGTTGTGCTGGGGACCCCAGAGCTGGATGCAGCACTGCAGGTGGGGTCTCACCACAGTGGAGTAGAGGGACAGAATCACCTCCCTCGACTGGCTGGCCAGGATTCATTTAAAGCATCCCAGGATACAATTGGTTTTCTGGGCTGCAAGCACACATTGCTGACTGATGTCCATCCTCTCATCCACCAGCACCCCCAAGTCCTTCTCCCCAAGGCTGCTCTTGATCTGTTCATCCCCCAGCCTGGATTGAAACCATGGGTTATATGCAGGTCTTTGCCACAACAAGAACCATCACACCATATATCAAAAGAAATGAGATGAAGCCACTGAGTTGTTTCATTTGTATATTGTGAAATCCGGGACCCCAGGACTTTGAGATTTTACCTTCCCCACAAATATCAGACCAGTAGCTGAAAAAAATAAGGCAAGAACAAGAAGAGAAGAGAGAAAGGGGGTTTTATAGAATTACAGAATATGCTGAGTTGGAAGGGACGCACGAGGATCATCATGTCCCACTCCTGGCCCTGCACAGGACACCCCAGGAGTCACATCATGTCCCTGAGAGCATTGTCCAAATACTTCTTGAACTCTGTCAGGTTTGGTGCTGTGACCACTGCCCTGGGGACCCTGTTCCAGTGCCTGACCATCCTCTGGGAGAAGAAACTTTTCCCAATATGCAACCTAATTCTCCTCTGACACAGCTAATAGGGAGGATGTGCTTAAGAAAGGAAGGTTCAAGGAATCAGCCCTTATATTCCAACCTAAAAGAACTTTAAGATTACAAGAAAAATGTGAGGGGATGACCCAGTGAATCAGGAATAGCTGTCCTGCAGTATTATTGGCACAGAGCAATTCCACTCCTGGGACTGATTTCCAAATATGCAGAACACTCGGTTCAAATGCAGAAAAGCTGTAGGTGCACACCTTCTGAAATCATGTCTTTTATGTTTAAGTTGGGGTTTTTTGTCTTCCCCTCTATCCCCGTGGCTGAATGTATTTGTGGAGGCCAGCTGGATCAAATTCCTAGGACAGTAGTATTACACTCCCCAGCCCCCCGCCCCTACTTTTTCCCCTTTTACATCAGTAAGTTGGCAGGAAGGTTATTTGCATCATTGCCCAGAGCCAAAGGTCAACATGAAAAAAGAACTTGTGAATACTTTTATGAAGAAAATCCAAACTGTAAGTGAACAGCCTTACTTAAAAATGTTATCAAAACTACTTCTTTGTTCAAAATTAGGTTGATGTGGAAGCAGATTCCAGATTGTGGAACATGCATGATGTAAAAAGGTCAGGGGGAATGAATATTCAAGATTCAGAGGCAAAGTCAGAGGCATAAACTTCCCACACATTCCATCCAAAGAATTTTTCCTTTCATATTCTGCTGGTAGGATATTATACGCTGGTTGTCAGTTCTAAGCTCCAAAGTGCAAGGTTATTTTTAAAAATTTTCAGTTCATTCTTCCAAAACCAAATGTCCCCATTGAGCCACTTCCTACTAAGTGGCTGCTTTTTTAATTTGACTCTTGCATTATGACCCATGGTGGGATCCCCTTCAGCTCAGAATGGACCTGTCCACAACTTGGTGTCAGAGGAGTCTCAAGGGAGGCCCTTAACTCTCTCTTCTGCTTGCTTTGAAAGTCTGCCAAAGCACGGGGATATTAAGAGCCAGTTCTGCTCTGGAAAAAACTGTAGTAAGTGGCACAGTGTTTACCATGTCAGTGTTTCCATTTGATATTTGAAGACCTTCCATGTTAATGTCTTTTTTTTCTAAGAGGTAGCTTAATGAGTACAGGCTAGGTTTAAAAAAAATGGAAAACTTTTCTTCTTATGCTTAATGTCAACTGACAGGTGCTACAGACCACACTGTTCACTTTTTACATCAGGGCATCCAAACTGCCTCCACCTGTACCAACAGAACCACCTTTGCTAGAAAAGGAAAGAAAAATGATGTTCAGAATTTACACTGAGAGGAAGTCCAGATGGGATGAGACCTCTCTGTCCAGCAGCTTGATTTAAGTGAGTTGTATGGAGACCTGCTGCTCTTTTACTTACAGTGGACCAGCTCACCTGGAAGTGAAGCCACTTACAAAGTGCAGCTGAGAAAGGAGCACCAACAATAACGTGTCCCAGGAGACTGCTCAGGGGCATTGATGACTTTCTATTTGCTTCTGCATCCATCTCCTTCCACAGAAGGCCTGTCTCCTTAAAGCTGCGTGGTTGGCTCATGCTCAGCCTGTGGAAGGTGTCTTCCTCTGAGGAAGCCTGACAGCTGATGTGGCTTTTCCAGGTTCCTGGTTAGGGCTGCTGAGGTGGAATGTTTGTGAGGAGCCCTATGGCTGCATTCAGTTCTCCTCACTGCCAGCTGGGAATAGACAAGTGCACAATGGGACTGAATTCCTTATTTCCATTTCTGAGCTAGCCCAGTACCTAGGGTGAACTCAGGGAATAGGCTTTGCTACCTCTGCTTGCATGGAAATAGCAAGAGCAGCCCCTTTTTTTGAGAAACCTGGAGCAAGTCTGAGAATTTCAGAAGCTGGGCTGATTCTCTCACAGCTGAAAAAAGTGGTTAAGAGGCTAGCAATGCCAAGACTCAGCACTGGAAGAGGAATTCACATGTGACAGGAATTATTTCGTTTGGCAAAGGCGAAGGAGGCAGAGGAGTGACCAGCCCCAGCAGAAAGCCTGTGTACCTGATGTGGACTTTGCAGGTCAGCTGTTTCCCTGAGATGCTCCATTTGCTACTTGGAAAGTGAAGGAAGTGGGGGTGGAGGGAAAGGGAATGGACAAACTTAGACAGCTGCAATGAGTACCTGCCAATTTCTATATGATCCACTGTCCACCCCCAGCAAAAGATGTGTGAAGGAGAAGGAACATCTGCACTTCCCTCATTCTTATCTCACCCTGTGGGACTTGTAGGCAGTTGATCTAAAGCTGGTGTGACTTATCTTGGGTGTATGTGTAACTGGCACCCAAAGTGAACCCAGCTTGGTTTTGGCTCTCTCTGGTGCGTAAGTTGAGAAGACTTTGATTTTCATCCAAGTAACACCTCTCCGCCACTAACTTCAGTCGGCTCAGATGAACCTCATTGCAAGGTTCTGCAAAAAAGTAGGCAATGAGGCTTTGCCAAAACCAAACACACTTTCCTCCCTGGATAGTTCTACTGTTCAGCAGTGGAAAGTCATGAACACCTCATCATGCATCTCATGGATAAAAAGTGATGTGCTGAGAATCACTGGAATCCCCTCCTCTGCTTGAATATTTCATTTTTATCAAATGTAACATAACATGGTGATACAGATCTTTTAATTTTTTTCCCTCCAGAAATAAAGGTTTCGTTTATACATAACAGACCGAGTTTTGCATCCTATGTATCTGCTTTGTTCTTAAGGCCGTGGTATGTCTTTTCAGCCACACTTCATATCCTTTTCCACATTTCCTCTTTTTTTTTTTTATCTGCCATGAACATGGTGCATAATTTTTCCTTTTACTGCACTGTCTAAATAGAAAGGGCCATTGACAATAAACCACATCTTCTTTCACTAGTGATCTTCAGATGTAAAATACAGTGAAAGCAATTGTTTTTCCAATGATAAGAAAGCTTTTAAAATGTATCTGGCATACGGGAAGGTTGCTATATAAACCTTACTTTTTGATTTATTTTACTTCACAAGTAACTTGTCCATTTTCAAATCCCAGTGCTGTTTTCTCCTCTGAAGAAGGTCATGAGAGGTTCAATAATGGCTAAAACATCAGCAGTAATTACGAAAGTGTACTGTTCTCTGGAAACAGTGAGCTTTACAAAGAAACTGATTTTGAAAGTCTATGGTACTTTAATATTGAGGTTAGGATGCAGTTATGGAATAAATTTACAACCAACATCACAATACTCAGCATGACTAATAATTAGCCAAAAAAAATGTAACTAGTAGTTCATCAAGGCTCTTCTTTTGTTTAGAACAAATACAAGTGCCAGGTTTATTTTTACTTCCTCAGGCATGATGTAAGGTTTCTTCCACTGGAAAATCCCCTATTAGTATATTTGTCTGGATTATATAATATTGTCCATGGGGCTTTTTCTTCTTCTGATGACTTGTACCTACGGAATTCACTTTACAAACAAAACTCTCAGCATGTGACTTCAGTGGTTGCTGTGCTCAGGAGTGACCCCTCTGTGACACACTTGTGCCCCAGCTGCCTGTGGGCAGTGTCCAGTCCCATCCTGCTGTTGGTGCACACTGATGGCATTGCTCATGGAGGACTCTTGACTCATTCAAATGGATATACTTTCAAGTGCCTCTTTTTGAAATTTGTTGAGAAAGCCTGAAGGAAAACATGTGTAACTGCTTACTTTCCATGCTTGGCTCTGGAGCGGCTGACAATGGCCCACCTTCTTCCAGGTCTGACTCGAGTTTGTGAGATGACAGATGAAGAGGTTGAACACAAAAAGGGGTAGCAGTGATTCTCTTCAAACCAGGGAAATGGCACTAGATACTCTAGTGAACTTTGGCTCACCAGGGTGGATGGCTGGTTGTGCTAGCTGCAGGGTGGGCTGGTTTTCCAAAGAAGCAAGATCAGAAGGTGGGCTGAAGAGACCAGAGGCTTGGCCTGCAACCATAACCCAGGCTGAACAAAAAGCTTGAGAGGGCATAAAAAAAGTCTATTAAGTGCAATGAATGGTATACCACAGTACTGCATTTTTCACACAGGCTGGGAAAAGGACTTTTTTAAGATCATCTGTAAAAAAGCATTTTTCCCCAGACTTCAGAGGTCAAAGCTAAGAGAAGCCAGGCTTTTTTTGCTGTATTTTTTTTACTACATATCAGGATGACAGATCTTCATATCTGATCACTACTTGTATTGTGCTAGAACTGGGGAATCATGATGCTAAATTCTAAAGAGACATACAAGACAGGATCATGGTTATCTCTGTTTCAGAGAGCTTAATTATTAAAAAGAATTATGATCTTCGTGGGGAAAAAAAATCACAGTCTCTGTTTTCTGTAAGTGAAAGTAAAAAGTCTGTGGCTTGGTCCAGATAGATTCATTCTGTTTTCATGGATGGGTGGAAAAGGGTCCCTTTTAGCCTCAACAGTGGGGTGATGAGTCACTGTAGTTCTGCTGGGTCACCCTGTGCTGTGAACTTGGGTTAAAAGGCTGGGACAGAAACTCTCTTTAGTTCCGCATGCAGGGCTCTGGCAGAAGTGCAGTAGGTTACTTACTGCAATTATTAGGAATAGATGTTTTCAAATGCAACTATTAGAAGCTGCAGCTATTTAACAGTCAGACAAGGATGGCTGTGATAACTGATCTGCATGACAGCTCTCCATCTTCTTGCTGCACCGGCTTGCAAAATTTTCCACTGCAAAAGCCTGAACAAGTGTCCTCAAAATAAAAGGCTGCCTCTGACTCTAGGTAAGACCAGCAGAGCCAGGACTGTGGTTTTGCCACATGTCCTAGAAAAAGAACAGCAAAACTGGGCCATTTTAGGGCTAGTGACCAATTTATTTCTCAATATTTCCTTCCTTCTCAGGAAGATGAATAATTTGCCCCAAACCTGGCCAGCTGCATGATATTTTGGAGGTGAACCTGAAGCCTTTTCCTTGCCTTCCTGGGGGAGTTTCTCTTTTTGGCTACCCTACAAGCCACAGGTGCCCTCAAAGCCAAATGCAGTACAGACAAACAGCAAGGAGGATGAGGTTTTCGTGCAAGGGCTTTTCTAGAGAAAAAAAAGACAGGAAGGAGCATTTTCCCTCCGCTGCTGCCTTGGCCCACTCAAAGTCCTGGGAACACAAATTAGAGAACTGCTAGGTCAGCTCCCGCCATCCACACAGCCCACATGGAGCAAGGGAAGGTCAGAGGTGAAGAGCATCCCACCCTCATGGCTCCTCACACCTACCAGCAGCTGGAGTGCACCCAAGTGGGTCTTTAAAGAAGGTATAGAGAGCCCCAGGGATGGTGCCATCCCCAGCAGCTGCCCATCTTTGTGATGGTTGGGCTTGTGCTAAAGATGCAAAGCTCCCACTGCCCCTGCTCAGCCACCACAGCTGCTCATGCAGCTCTGGCAGGGCCCAGAGGCACAACATGACCCTTCACTTGCACTCTGGCCTAATTGTGATATTTCACTCCATCGCAGCATTCGCTGCTTGTCATTTATAAACGTGATGGTCGTTTATTAACATTGCATCACACCCCCCCTTGCTCCAGAGCGCTTCCCTGGAGAGCCACGCGTGCCCCAGCAGTGCAATAAAAAAATAATTTCCCCCCTTTTCTGTGGGAAAAGAAAGTGTTGTCTCTGCCAAAGGACATATTTCATGACTGTACTAGGAGGGGACTCATAGGCTTGGTGTTTTTTTACTGAGTACTAGTGAGAACCCCCAAGTCCTGTGCTGAAATAAATTTTCAAGGAAAAGCTTGTTGTGTACATTTTCAACCTGCCCTCCTCTGCAATGAGCCTTCCAGGTAAGATTGATGCCATTTAGCTCACTGTATTTGAGCCTGCAGGAGAGCTAGGAGGATGGAATGGGTTCCCTGAATCATTCAAGCCCCATCTTTTTTGTTTAGAAAAATAAACTGGGCTGTGCAAATACTTCGCTGATCACAAAATCTACTGGCAAAATTATAGTATTCTTCATTTTGTACAAAAGGGAAAACAAACGCTGGCAAGGATCACAGTGTGGATATTTATGTCAAATCCAATAAAGGCCAGAAAACCACAAGCACTAGTCAGCATCTGAACTGATATGAAATCAAAAGCCATTTTTGTTCAAGTTGGTTGACATAATCTAGAGTAATTCTTACTAAATCCGTTCAACCAGAAAAGGGTAACAAGTTCAGTTTAAACTGTGGGGGAATTGCTTCACAAGAATAAGAAAGAAAAATTGAGGGGCAGCGTAGGAGGCTCTCTGAGAGTATAAGAAACAAGAATGAATAAAGGGATTTTAAAAGAGAAAGAGAAGGAGCAGTGGCAATGATAAAGAATTCCACCCGTGGAATAGATGTTTCTTAAACACACAGGTAGTACCATGCTGAGGGTAAGATTTGTTACAAACATAGCAGGCATTTTCCTGGAGAGTTGTGAAAGGCTTACAACAGGAGCAAAAGAGGTCTTAAGTGACCAAAATGTGAATGTTCTCCTTTCTCTCACATTGCAGTTCAGGCAGGTTTACCTTGGATGCTCAGCAAATGTTGCACTGCAATTGCTGCTTTAAATTACAGTTCTATTGACCAAAGGCTTTCAGTTGCCCTTCCAGCCACAAAGCAGCTACTGCCACCTTAAAAGATCCAGCTAGGTTACATCTGATGAAGATTTAACCAACTTTTGTTTCAAATCAGTTGAAATATTTGCTTTGCAATGTAAATTTCTCAATTTTCAGGAAGCACAGCACCAAACATCCTGTTTCCATCTTGTTTTTTCATTGTGAGTGACAAACATTGTTTCATGGGAGATGAGGTTCAAACTAAGGATAGAAACTGGAGTGTTTCAGCTCTAGTCCACTGAATTTAAATATTTTAATTTGTTTATTCCTATAAAAATTCCCAATTTTTCCAGAAAATGTATTTTTCTGGTGGGTTCCAATTATATCCACATACTGACTGACAGCTGGGCAGAGTAACCACAGAGGGGATGGCATTTGCACTGCCTTGTGGCTAACTCTGGCAGCAGGAAAAGTTCATTGTGTCCTAATCCATAAGTCATCCTTGTTTTTTTTTTCTGGAATGCTTCTTTTCAAAGACAAACTAACCTGACATGATGATAAATGCTCGTGAACTTAAATCACAAGCTTAAATCCTTAAAGGAAAGTACCTTTTAGAATTCATTATTTTTTTTTAAGACTCAGAGGAAAGCAGATGACCTTTCCAAAGTCCAGTGGGATAAGGTTCATACACCTCAGTCAGAAACAGCTTGTCCTTTTGTTTAAAAAGTAGGTAGGCAGATGAAGAAACCTATGAATCCTTGTCCAAGATGTACAAATTGATCAGTTATGATATGAAGAACAAAGATTGAGCAATATTTTTAATTGTTATTTTATAGCAAAAAGGTATTGTGATATATCATTCTTCATTAAACTTTCTTTCTGGGTTCTACCACCACATTGTTTGGGTTTCTTTTTAAACAGACCAAATGATTAAATAGCACTTTTTAAAAAATCTGTGACTAATGCATTACTAATGAACCAATGTGTTGTGTAGAGGATAAGTTTTTTGCCTTTTTAAAATTTTGTTGGTTTTTTTTTGTTGTTGGTGTTTGTGTTTGTGTCTGTTTTTTTTTGGTTTTTTGGTTTTTCTTTTTTTGTTTCTTTTTTTTTAAACTAAAAATGCATCCTCTTACTAGAGAAAAGTAAGAGAGAGGCAAGGGAATTTCTGAAAACCACAGCCACTAATTCAGGTTCTTGTTACAAGCATATATATTTGTCTCCCTGTCCAGGAGGACTGCCCTGGGTTGAAGCCCCTCTAAAGGTTTCATGCAGTGGGATTGATATGTGCTGCTCTATGAATTTGCTGTGAGAGGACTTTTCCTGCCATCTTACCACTCTTCAACTCTGAACATCTTTAAATCAGTTGAGTAGGAATCTTCAGCAAGATATGGCTGTAAATTGTGGGGAATCCCTTTTGGGACACCATTTGTTGATTCAGGGCGAAGTGACTCAATTTGTTATTTGTTTAAACATTCCATTCACCAGTACATAGCCACATAAAATGTGGAATCACATTCTTGTGAAAATCCTAGAGGACAGTAGGCCACTAACCCATGCCAAATTTCACTTGAATCCAAGCCAGATTTCTTCAGCTCACATATACAATGGATGAAAAAATGCAGTCCACAAGTTACAGTAGATACTCAGCAGCCTCAATGTATTTAATATATATCTCAGATTAGGGTCAAAATATCTCCCTTCTCTTCTGCAACCACCTGAGAGTGAATGAAGAATAAGGAAGCACAATTTAGTCAAAGCATTTCATTAAAACTAAGGCAAGATTTGATACCAGCCAAACCTTTCTTACGATCTGCTCCTCAAATTCAGAACTAGAGCAGCATTCTGCTGCTAGAGCAGGGCAGGCCAAGGAACCCTACTTTTCTGGAGAGACATCTTCAGTGCAGGCAGCACCTCGTCTCTAATATTGCATGACTTAGTTGCATCACTACCCAGAGGTAGAAATGGTAATGAATGGTAATGAATTCATTTATGACAATGAATACATAAATATTGTTTGTGAAGTGTCATCCTTCCTCTGTAGGTTACATTGGTTCAAGATTCCAGAAAGTATTACAAAAATTAAATTGAGTGCTTGGTGGTGTCACTAAGACAGTTGATGGAATATAGATTTTAGAGAGCATTAAAATGAGTGAAATATTTAAACTCTCCTCACAGGATTTTCCTTTCTATTATTTAGTCTGTTCAAGGTAGGAAAAGATTATTCATATGCTTTGGTAACAATTTTAAACAAACAAACAGATGAGTTAATCTCCCCTTCTATAGAAGCTATTAATTATTCTGCTTTGATTTTGTTAAAGAGATAATTGAAACATGCAGTTGCAAAGCAAGACATTGCAACTGAAATTAGAGAATACTCTGGGGGAAAGCTTTAACCTTCAAGAGGAAACTGTTTCTAGCAGGAGGGTGTGAGCCCTTCTGAGCTTCTAGGAAGGCAAAAAAAAAAAAGTTCCCATAGTGTAAGATGTGCTCCTAATCATAAGTTTTCTTCATCTTTAAAAATTCAACTGGAAACACATACTTTCAAACAGGGCAGTGCTTCCCTTGCCGGGTGGGAAGGCAGTTAGGGGACAGAGAGTCAGGAAAGCACTATGTGACTCCTCTGCTGTTGGAGGGCTGGTTTGTTAGCCTGTATCCTCAGAATGATTTACTGACATTTCACAAAAATTTAAAGTCTGGTCCCAGGACCTTACAAGTCACATTTGACCCTCATCTCAAGGATCTTAAAATTAAAAGTATATTTACTATATCTACTTTATTACACGAAGCATATTTTGTAACAGGAGGTACAATATCAAAAGGCTGTGCCTTCATCTTTCAAAAGCCAAACTCCCCATTTACATTTTAAGATCATTAGAAGTTGGTTGAAAAGAAAACACATAAGAGAAATTCAAGCAGAATATGAGCTGGCAAAAAAAGGCATCCTCATTAACAACAGAAAACAAAGCAAAATATAGGAGCAGGTGGTGGGAGCACAAAAATACAAGAAAAACAGACAAAAGCAACATCTCAAAATGCAGAATTTTGATAAGTGGTATAGAAATTCACATTAGAGAGACACCAAAAGCCTGCAAGCAGAAGTGAATTGCCTGATACAGTGAAGAGACTGTTACAGGCAGGTATGACTGACTGGGAGTAGAGGAGGTGAGATATGCAATTTAAAGAAAGAAAACCAGTTTGATCAGAAATGTCTGGCCGAGTAAAGATGTCACCCAGCAAGATCCAGTAGCTACAGATGGTGAATTGTTCCCTGGGGTGGGGAAAATGGAAAGAAGTCTGAGGTACCCTGGAAAAAGGAAAATTAATAAGTGAACAGAATTACCTTTGGATGCTCTCTAATAATTTAATATCTTTCTTATATCGTGGTGCCCAAAACTGCAGACAATATTCAAGGTGAGGCGGCACCAGTGCAGAGCAGAGTGGGACAATCCCCTCCCTCGACCTCCAAGGTGCTACTTGTTTTGGTGTCTGTTCAACCTGTATTTCTCTCAATGGTCCTGCTCAGTGATCTGAGCTGAACAATTTCAGTGCAAATCTCCTCTTGTGTGTTCTGGCAAGAGAGCTGACTGCCATGGGCTATGTGTGCTGTGTGGGAATTCCTGCCCATGAGGGAGGAGGGTAAGGCCAGTAGTCAAAGGAGCTGAAGAAATGGAGATGCTCTTGAGGGTGCTAAGCAGGTGGTAGATTTCTAACAGCAGCTTTCCCAAAATCTAAAGTGCAGGAGTTGAAGAGTTCCTGTGGTGGCACCTTGTAGCACAATATAAATGCTCTGGCAGAATGTGCTTTTTCCTAACAGGCTCCAAACTGCTATATTTCCATCTGAAAGCAGGAATAAACCTGTTTCTTCTCTGCTCTAAACAACATCAGCTTGTAACACTTGGTAAACACTTCCTCCCTATTTCAAACTCAGGTTACAGAGATGAAGTTAAAAGTTATTTTGAATTAGCATTTTAGCTATATAAACTGGTTCTACTTACTTAGATCTTTCTCCTCTGACTTTCACTGTCAACTACAAAGCCACCATCTCAATCTTACAGCGTCCTTCTTAGATTTGGGTGATCAGATCAACACTTTCATTATAACAACCACAAAATCCTACTTTTTTTTCCTTCATCAAACACTCTTTAGGTTCCCAGATTAGTCTTTTAATTCACAGAATAGTTGGTACACTTCATTCTCCTGACCTCATTCTTAGGGCATGCATAGGAAATGGCTCACGGATACCAAGAAATTTTGCACAACTAGGAACAAGGAGAGACTGATCCTTTCTCAAAATATCTGCTATTGGCAAGGGTTGGTCATCGTTGCATATAGAAAATGGTACAATTTGTTACAGAAATCATTGTATGTGGGTTTAGAAAAGTGATCTTTCCTATTTGGGTTTATACAGAGATATATAACTAGTTGTATTTTAAATGCTTTCACTTCTGTGGTTTTTTTTTCTGTCAATATTAAAGATGTTGCAGCATTCCTTATGAGTCAAAAGTGCCTTGTTTCCTTTATATGGAAAATTCATTTAAAAAAAAAAAGAGCTCTCACTACTGTAAAGATCAAGTGTCTATCTCTGGGAGATTGTTACATTCCTTTTTCAGGAGCCAGGGCTCAACAATGCTGTAGGAAAAAAAAAAAGGATCTATATGGCAAATCTTGTAGTACAAGTTTTTGTGGTTAACCAAGGAACATGTCATGAGTCAAGCCTTTGGAAACAGTTTAGTAATTAAAGACAAATGCTATGACATAACCATTTACACGCAGCAGAAAGTTTTTTAGATTAAATCTGGCCTGACCCATTGCTCAGCAAGTGTTATCTGGGATTCTTGAAAGTCATTCATTTATTTACATACTGATTTGGCCCACATGTTTTATTAAAAACAAAAGCCTACATTTCTCAGAGAATTGAGCTCTAGTCCAGCTCTGGTTAACGAGTTTGGTCAAGCAAGGTATGGTCCTGTTCCAATGGGTGCTATATGAAGATACTCATGAAACAGCTGAGAAAGTTTTGGCTTTCAAATACATTTCCCTCTCTAAAATTTATGCTCTTTAAGTGCATTTGTTTCAGGTAGATGACTGAGTCCTGTTTAGCTGCACTATCAATCATGCACTTGCACGCTATACATGGTAAATAAGCTGGTCCATAAAGCAAAGTTGAGGAGAAAACAGCTAATTTGGCTAAGGCAGCTGGGCCCTCCCTGAAGGGGAAAAAAGTGTGTGAGTATAACCACTGGACACCCTCCTATGTGCATGTCAAGATATTGCTGGATGCAAATACTACTCCATGTAACCACTGAGTGTAAATCTACTTCCCTCTTGTTCAGCCAGAATCACCTTGCCACCAGTTCAGCGCTCTGAAATATCCCCAGCTTCTGCTGGGGATGTGCTGAAAAGAAGAAAGGAGTTTTGTATGGATGGGGTTTGGGAGAGAAATAATGCAACACTTGCTGACAGGATAGCACCAGCAAGAGGAGAAGATCAAGGTGTAAAATGCTTCTGACCTGGCATAGCCAGAAGCAGAGAAGTAAAGCTGTAAGATTGATGGCTTAAAAAATTTGAATAGAAATAGAGAAAGGATTCTTTTGGCTACTAAATTCTGGGCTGCCTTCCTCCGCTGCTCTGTTCTTCTCTTCTGTCAGTGAGATGAGCAGTGTGAGCTAATGGAAAAGAAGGGACTGGAAAACAACAAAACACACGAGATGAAAGAGGACTAAATTGGATCTTTCTGCAGGAAAACAGGGACTTGTTCCAAATGAAAACAAGTTTCCCAAAAAGCTTTTTTTTTCCTAGCCAGAAAGTGATCATGCTCCTTTCATGTAGGGCAGGGAATTTCTGAAATAGAGTGTTGTAAGCAGCTGTCAGGAAGGAAAGGTTAGGTTTATTGTAAGTTGGTCCTCATACATAAAAGAAGCTTCTAATGACCTATGAAGCTTCCTCTCTTCAGCCAGTGCCTGCTCCCACAGAGACACAAGACAGAGCAGCACACTGACACTGGGCAGGTGCCTCTGTGCAGGCAGCCAGGGTGATCTCTCATCAGGTTTTGGGGAGCACCAGCTGTCAGTGCTCATGTGGGAAGAGAAGCACTTCAGGAGACACAAGTTGAGAGGAAAGAAAAAAAAAAGCATTGCCTCAGGTACAGGTGAGTGCACAGCTGGATTTCTCCATGGGACTGAAGCTAGCTGCTCATTCCTGCTCAGGGCGAGTGGAAAGCACTGCCTGATCCCGCTGCTCTGCTAGGGAAGGTCTCAGCCAGCTATAATGCTGTTGACAGGGTTGAAGTCGCAGGTGAGGACACAGAAACAATTTCCCTCAAAGCCCCAACCTGTCTGGATCTTGTTTTGCAGCACTGCAGTTGCCCCCCTTAGCCCTGAGGCACCTGCAGCAGCTGTGATGGGGAGCCCTTGGCTGGGCAGTGTCACGGCCCCAGTTCTCCATGGCTCACTTCAAGTTCAAAAAGGGGACCCACTCTGCACAGAGCAGGTGCCTTTGCAGGAGCACACCGACACTGGCACAGCTCTTCCAGCAGAAGTGTGCATGGCTCCAGAGTCACAGAATCACAGAATGGTTCGGGTTGGAATGGACCTCAAAGATCATCTAGTTCCAAAAGTCAGAGCACCTCGTTGCAGTGTGTGCACACTTTGCAAATAAAGGACTAGGGGCCCTAGATATAAAACTTCAAAAATAGGTATGAAAGTGATTGCAGCATAAGACAATATCTTCTAACATGTGTTTTTCACTTCTTCATACATCTGCAGATCAAATAGAGGTGCAGGAGAGTGGCTTTCCCTATTAGACAATGCAAATTTTCTATAATTTATTTGCTTACCAGAGGTGAAATCTGATTCAAAGATGCATTTGCCATTAGTAAGTGCTTGGCAGTGGTATTTAAAACAGCTCTTTTCTATCTGTGGCAGCTTTTACCTTTGCTTAAGCCTCACAAACCCAAGATTTACAAGCTAATGAACCCTAACTGACAACACGTAGACGATACCCTGTGCACTGGCTCTTTGGTGTAGATAACTAAGGCTTGTGAATTTACTCTCAAACTGACTGCCTAAGCCTGGATATCTGCTGAGATACTTTATCCTTTTATGAGGGTGAATCCAGAGTGCACTGAGTAATGCATAATAAAATTAGTTTGAGAGGGGAAAAAAGAGAGCAAAAAGATAAGCACAGTAAAATAAGCTCAAATGACTTCACTGTTCAGTAATGACTCCTACCAAATAACTGCATTGTAGTTTTATCTTTCCAACCAAGACTGTGTTAATGCTCTAAAATTAAATCTCTTGTGAAAGTTATCTGGAATTTCTCAAACAAGTTTTAAAGGGGTTTATTTTTTCATCAGAGGTCATGCCTCAAGAATTTGTAGGAATTCCGCCTGGAAAGTAATAATCAGTGGAAACTGGCAGTCAAAGCTAATTTATATTACTCTTCCAGATAAAAATTCCTTCCGTCTTAGACCTGCATTTCAAAAAAGATGATTATCACTCTTGAGAGAATACATCAGTGAAAAAAGAGAAGGAATGACTTAAGAGATGTCTCTCTTGCATCTGTAGATTTGGGGTGGCTTTTTCATAATCCTTCCTTCTGAAATGTGTGAAGGACAGACAAAAGGGCAGGAAAGGGAGAAGGAGAGGTATGTGTGAAGAGACACCAATGCAAGATTAAGAAATCAGCTGTCAGGTAATTCCCCAGGAATTTCAGAACAAGTGACTTCAAAGCAGATTTTAAGACACTTCACCAAATAGAGATGGTGGAGCCGATTTTTTTTTTTTTTTAATTCTGCTTGTGGCATCATACCTCATCTGTCACTACTGTATCTGCCTTTCTGGCAGCACTCAGTTTGATAGGTTAACTGCTGCTAGAGGAAAAGTAAAACCATCTATTCTTAACTTAAAAAAAGGTTCTAACTTTGCATGCGGGTGGGACAGTGGTCACTCACTGGCTCTTGAACTCCTCCCCACACCACCAGCACAAGGTAGGGGCTGAAATGGCGAAGCCCCTGATGAATTTACAGAGCAGATCCTGGACCTGTCTGACCCCATGCGAAAGAGATTCAAAGGAGAGTGTGCTCATAAGGTCAGAAGAGCAGGAGGTGGGATGAAATCAAAATGAGGGCATCTTTGGCCACGACATTTGAGGTGTGTGTCCTGTGCCATCACATGTGCCTTTTCCATACGCTGGCCCTGCTGGCAGACACTGCTGCCTTCAAAGTCCCACACTGTCGTCAGAAGTGGCATCAGTGCGTTCTGGTGTTTGGTGTTCATCACCTCCTGCAGGGCAGCACAGAGGGATGGGCAGAGCAGCTTGTGCCTGGTTTCTCAGCAGCCTTGCAGCTGAAGCACTGATCAGCTGACAGCAGCACCAGCTCGCAGGACCTGCTTGCAGAAAAGCATTCCCAACAACCTCACACAAAGGCAGCACGAGGCTGTTTGCTAACCGGATCTCAGCCTGAGATGCTGCCAAGTGCTACATAGCCCATATGCACATCACAAACCAACAGGGTTTTGCTGCACAGTCATGCTAGATCAGATATTTTCCTGTTCAATCACAAAGCAGATCATTTGTGAATATAGGAAGCCTTCTATTTATTACAAATTTAGTATTTTTTTTTATTGTAATGTTTCAACAGGTTTTTTTCCTGAAATCTGCCAGTGTCACACTCGTGTATTTGTGTGTATTTATTTTTTCCACAGAATTCCAAATCATAATTTTGGTGTAAGGCCATCAATAACCCCATGAGCTTCAGAGAGTAGGTAATCCTTTAGGAGTGGAAACAGAAGACAGATTTGCTTCCAATGGTGAGCTCATTCCTAGGTCACCATTGAAAGCAGAGAAAGAAACATGCTCCAAAATAAACAATGATTTGAACTCGAAAACACTTTTCTTTTGGGGTGCCCAGCTTTGCATGAAGGAATTCCTGACAATTCTCCTTGAGTGTTTTGAGGGCTGTTCTGGTTTCCCAGGTCATTAGTGTGCATTTTCAGGAAACACGGTGGCAATGCACTGACTCTGTGATACACTTCAAAGAGGAGCATTTAAAAGGAATATGTAAACAGATCCTCACAGGCTCACAGTTGCAGCTACTTGGAGGAGTGGGGAACAGTGGGGTGGACACAAAGCCAGTTAGGAACAATGCAAGTAAAGATCATGACTTAGTGAGTGAGAAAAACCTCAGTGAGTGCCAGGCAGTTTAATTTCTTCTAACCTAGAGTTTAGCAGCAGCTATTGGCTGGCAGGTAACTGTGTAGATGTGCATTTGTAGACACATGGGATTCTTTTCCAATTAATAAAATGTTAAATAAGCTGTATTAAATAAAATACAGCTCAAGGTAGGTGGCATAGACATGATTAATGAAAATTCCAAATTGGTTGCCCTTAATAAAGCAAGGAAAGGCACCTGCTTGAGAGGGCCACACATGTGAGGAGTACCAGGTTGTGTAGCACCTCGTGAGGACTTCCTGGAGGGACTCCTTACCAGACTGAGTGATTTCTGTGGCAAAGGAAATCCCAGACATGAAAAAACCAGGCAGTTTTCCAGTGACCTGGCTTTCATTCAAAGGAGTATGTGTCTTTGGGTATTCCAGGTCAGTGGCTGGTAGGATATGGGTTGCCTCTGATTTTAAGGCAGATAGTTGCCAACTGGAAGCAGCAGGAGAACCACCCCCCACCCCCGCCAACAGAATGAAGAGTTTGGTTTATAAAGAAGGAGAATAAACAGTTGGATGAGGTCAGATACTCCCACTGGAGGACTCCAATACAGGAAATGGATGGACTCATCTGCAATGACCAAGCAAACCCATGGTTGGTAAATGAGGTTAGGCAGGAGCCAGGATTCACCTCTAGACCAGCACAGAGACAGTGACTGTGATGGAGTTATGGTCCTTTCTCTGAAGGGACAGAGGATGGGAAGGAATTAACACACCTATTAACTGAGTGTAGGGTTTTTCACTTGCATTTCTAGGTGTTTAAAAATTAGGGCACTTTGCTGCTGCTGGGAAATAGGCAGTCTTCAATCTTTCTTTAGTGTTGGATGCCAAATTATGGGAGAGCTCTTTTCAGAAAAAAAAAGCAGAGGTTCAATATGACAGTGTTCCACTAATTTCTCTTGGCTTTATGAAATTGGTCTTGCTTATTTTTTTTTTTCCTGAAGTTGAAATTACAGTATGTCTTTCCTGCATTTTTTGAATGAAAATGTTTTATTCTTTGATAAGGAAAACTGCTTTTTATTTCAAATATCACCTACTTTTAATAAACTAAAAAAAAAGTGAATTTGAAACAATGGAAAAAGAAGAGGTCAGTGAACAAGAAAAGTTATTCATACATTTGTTTCAGAGACGTTAATCTCAAATTACCCTCCTGACTCATGCTCAGCTTTGTCCTGCTTAGGCTAAATTGTGCTTATGGGGTTGAAAGCTGGGTCCACTGGGGGCCTCCTTCCTCCCTCCTGAATGGAGTGGATTTCCTCCCATCCATCCATCTGCCTCGGAGACAAGGGGTGGCCTCCATCCAACTCATTCAGTGATCTGCTCTCAAAGGTCTTTTAAAATATGCTGTCAAATAAACAGATTATTTAACTCCTGCTAATCAAATCAAATAACCCATAACTATCTTTAAAAAATAAATACTTTCTCACATAGTGATTTCTTCATTCTCAGCTCTCTAACTACACCTACTACCACTACCTAGGACTTTGTAACAACAACCTCCTATTCTCTTTATAAGAATAATTGCCACAATGAAGATTATTTTAACAAAATAATACAGCTGTGGAGAAGAAGCAAATCATAAAGATGCATAAACATTAAATTTAATTGGCAAGTCCACACTGGAGATATTCAAGAACCCTCCGGACACAATCCTGTGCCATGTGCTCAGGGATGACTCTTCTTGAGCAGGGAGGTTGGATCAGTGACCCACTGTGGTCCCTTCTAACCTGACCCATTCTGTGAAAAATTGTTTCAGAAGAAAAATTGTTTAAGAAGAATTGTTTACATGCTCCCCCCTGCCTCCCCATTAGAGTTTGGACAGTGTCATCACCTCAGACAGATTACAGGGGATCTGCTGAGACCAGCCAGACACTCTTCCTGCAGAGGATGGCTTTCCTGGTTTGTGACTCTCCTGGTAGAGACACCCTGAACTGCTGGGAGGAGAATGGCTTGTCTTTGCAGTCCCTGCTGGGACGGGGAGATGTGCCACTGGTGTTGTGGCAGTCTGCTCTTTCCTGAATGACTTGCCACCTTGTCCTTGACTTTTTGTTCTTTGGAGCTTCCTTTGTCACCAAGGTTCTGCGCATTACTGTTGGTCATGATTAGTTACTTTTTAAATGCCTCGGTTTAAACTGCAATCAGTCTTCTTTGAATCATTCTGATCATGGGAGAAAAACCTGTCATGGCAGGACTGAGGAGAGACTCTTTGCATTTCCCAGGATGTGATAATGGGTTGGGTTTTGTACCACTTGCTGTTCTAAGGGGTTAAATGAAGAGATCAGCCATGACTAATGATCTTTGTGCATTCTTTGTAGACCCTGGGACTGTGGGCTTGAGACCTGGGCTTCAACCCAAGCTCTCATTTCTCATGCTGTTGTGCAGGTCTGGCCTGCACCCCACTGGGAGTAGGCAGAGGCAAAGCAGCTCCTCAGAGAGGCAAATAAAAATGCAGTTTTAGGACATATTTGAAACAAGTTATTACTGCCACAATCTTTGGATGGTCATATAGAGGATTTAAGAAGCTTGGTAAGGCTAACAAGCAGTACAGACAACATCTTTGTGAACATTCAAAAGTCCATTTTAAGTTTGTTTCTGTGTTTTTAGAGCAGACGGTATGTGGTATTTTTTTTTTTACTTTCTAAACCTTTCTTTCTTCATTTTCTTCCTTGACTACTGCAAAAATACACTGAACTCTTGCCTCTGTCTTCTCGTGCTGGCCTCCCACTCTCCAGAGCACCTTTGGCATTTGTACCTGCCTTTCAGCAGAGAGCTGGACAGTCAGCTGAACAACCCATGTTCTGTATTTATTTACTGCCAGAGTGCTCCCAGCAAGGTCACCACTCAGGGTGAGGAGAGAGATGTTCACCCTGGAACCTCTGGCAAATGACTTTATGGGTGATATAATCCAGTCGCAGATCCTGATTTATGGAAGGGAACTGGGCTGTGATGAGCAAATTACAGCTCCCACCACATATTCCAACTTCTGCATTCAGGCAGGAGCTTTCAGGGATTAATTTGTACTTCTCTGAAAGCACTAACATTTTCTCCATGGGGAATGGGACAGGAAGAAAGAATTTTTTTTCTCTTATGTTAGGATTTTATCGAAAGAGAGCAGGTAGGATGAAGAGAAGTCACTACAGTTCAGCTCCAGGGTTTTTTTTTCTGTCCCACCAGTCTGTTATTTTCACTCCTCATTTCTGCCTGTTCCTGAACTGTTACTGTCTGCACCAGAAGGTGAATCAGGGTTTTCCTTTGTAATTACATCTCAACAAAGAGTCATGGGTACATTGTCTCGTAGTGTCCAGCATCACTCTGAATCAACTGGCAAAAACTTCTGTAAAAACACCTGAGACACATCTAGGAAATTACGGCATTACAATGATAATAAGGTGATGATTATGTTCCAGGTCTATTCTGAATACTGGTGATACATAAGGGGAGGAAGATCAGATCCTGTTTGAACAATTTCTGCAACCTCAAGTTATTTTCACCATTTGTTTCTGTCTAGGTTCAGGACCAAAGATGCCATTACATCATTTAAAATTAATTTAAAGGTGTTTTAGGCAAGGGAAACTACAAAAAGAAAAAACCAATTATAGTCTATTTTTAGCCCAATTATACATACAGGATTAAGAGACCCATTCCAGAAGGCACATGACTTAAAAGTACTTTTAAAGGGATGACAGACATAGTGAGTGCAATGACACTTCAGGTTAGGGGTAAGAGATTAAAAAATGAGACTATTTTTTAAAATTAAAAAATCTCATACATTCACATAGAAAAAAAACCCTCGGAGAATTACTCACCACTGGTTCTGAGATCTGCAACAACTTAATGAATTAACATTTTCTGTATAAGTGTAAAAACATACCTAAAATTCAACAGGTATTTTCTGAAAGACAGAATTTGTAATGTGCTATTAAAAGCAGACAAATATAACCCAAACCGAAACAGCAGAACCAAAGGGTTTGTTATTTCCCATCTCACTGTAACTCTATATTTCAAAACGTCAGCTTAGCTATTGTACCACAGGAAGGTCAATATCTAGATTACAAAAGAAAAGGAAAAAAAAAAAGAATCGTAAACATGGTTTCTCAAATGAAATCTTGCTTCAGATAAGAAGTGATTGTGTACTTTTTTAACATTTCTGTGTAGGAAGAAGTAAAATGATTACTGCAGCACTTAAAAATAAGCCATATGATATTGATTTTGGAAAAGAATCATAATCTGATTTGAGCAATTAAATTGTGGTGGTAGCTCTGCCTAAGGTTAGTACATGGAGCTGTAACAAGGCTCCTGGTTTAAGTATCTAATTCCTCCTGTGACTCATGAACAAGTCCCTTAGTATTTTTATTCTCTCAGGAAATTTTGTAAAACTTCCCTTGATAACAGCAGCACTGGTAGCTGAGTTACTGGTACTTCCCAGGAGGAGATGCAGCATCTGTATCATATTTTCCTTGTCTGCAAATTATTAATATTATCATCTACCCCATGCAAAGGCTTTGAAACTCAGCAGATTAATGATGGTATACAAAAATGAAACAAAACAATTTTAATCCAGGGTCAGATGAAAGATACCACCTGTGAGGTAGAAAGTGTTAATCATGTTTTATCATTAGTACTTCATGATTGGCAATAAAGTTTTATTTACAGCCCCCTCTCACAATCAAGGACACCATGAGGAGCTTGAACTGAGAAAATCTTATTAAATATTGTTAAGGTATTGTCTTTAAATAAATGGAAAGGTCTGCAGTGAGTGGCTAAACTGAGACACTCAGCTTGCCTTGCAGACTAGACAAATGCTCAGGAAATGACTAAAGTGGGACATTCATGCTCACAGAAGCTGGCAACAGGGACAGAAGTCAGTGGGCAAAGCTTCTGGGGTTTGGATGACTGGCTGTGGTCACTTCACATTGTTTTCCATTGCGCTCACCACTTACTTTCAAAATACCCCGTGGCACGCAATAAATAAATAAAAAATTAGATTCAGAGCCTTTACAATAAATTCCAATGCTTAAACCAGTCCCATGAGGGTAGGAATTCAGTCACATAGTTGGGGGCTGAATAACTTCAAATGTCGATCTGTGTTTCTGTAATGTCTTCAGAATGAACAAGAAATTGCAGTTTCTGTAGGAAAAATGCAATGTTTTGTTTTTCATTAATGCATCCTTTGTCAATATTGTACCTGTTCACAGTAAACTATCCCTTGCACTCATCATCCTTAAAAAGTGCTGCTGAGAAGACAGAACAAACCCAAGAAAACAAATGTTATTTTTTAAACTTTTTCCACTGTAAGAGAATTCATAGCTCTACATTATCCCTGAACAGTTTCAGCCTTTACCTTTTGAGAGTTTTTGAGAGTACTCCATGAGTGTTTTACAATCTGTGTCACCTAAATGGATTTTTCTTTTACCAGCAGCATTTTAGAATTAAACTCCTACCAAGGCTGTTAGATTTGTGTGAAAGTGATGTTGCTTTCCTTTTTTTATCAGATTTTGTAACAGCTCCAACATTTATTTGTGGCATTAAATACATGCTTGCAGCAAATATACTCCCTTTGGAACAAAACCTCTGAGGAAGGTGGCAATTCTCTGATCCTACGGAAATCAATGCTACAATTTCATGGAAATATATAGTGTCTGTGGGAACTAGGTTTTGAACATATTAGAATTATATTTCAATGGTTTTCAGATGCTCTTCTAAGGATGCAGACATGTTGGAGCAAGTTTTTTAAAAGTGCCTAGATATACAGGAATCATTTCTCTGAAAGAAAGTTTTATTAGGATCCCACTATTTCTGTCTCTGTTGGTGATTAAACATAAAATTTAATCCATAAAACCTTGATCAACTGACTCTCCACATAAAAGATCTCAAAATATTTTGTAATATGCTAAACACCCTGTTCTCTTCCTCCACCAAAATTTCCTAGGTTCTGTGGACAGCAGGGTGAAATTATAGGCTGAAAAATATTTTCATCTTTCTTTTATTTTATATTGACTGTGTAAAAATTCTGTTTTTATGAAAAAAAGGACAGTGACACTTAAAAACCTCAGCCTCACAGAAATCTTATGTGATTTCAGTCTCTAGTACTTAAGGGAATCAGAGAAGTGAGGGGTGGTCTTTTCAAAGTTTTTTTACTTCAAATCATTTAATTAAAAATACGGGTGCCTGTCTTGAGACATTATGGATGCTCTAGAGATTTAATCAGGGAAAAAGGTTTATGGCAATAACCTAACTGGATCTACGACGTGTTTTATTGTCTCTTCTTTGTCACTGTCTCACTCCTCCTTGGAGCTTAAGCAACACTTTGTGGTGCTTTGTCAAAATCCCGGCTGCACAAAGGCAGCTATGTCCCATTCACTGAGGGGCTGCAGATCTGTTTTGTGTGGAGCTACTACTGAGCTAATGTGCTGCTGCTGCTTTGGAAAGCTGATCTATGTGTCCTGACACAGCCTTCAGCTGAGCAGCCAGGGGACTGAAGCTGCTTTATTGCCCTGAGTAGGGGTTTTCCCAGGAAGGAGGCAGGCACATAATGGAGATGCTGATCTACTGTACTTCTGATCTCCCCTGAATGACCTTACTGCTGCAGACAAAACTCCGTGCCTATTAATCCTTGCCTGTGCACAAATAATGCTTGGTTTCAGCTAAAATTGCTTTGAAGGGTGTAAATTAGCATTTTGCTGATAACTGAGTTTGTGATCCTGCTATTTATCCAATGAGAAAGCGGATTAGGATCATTACACAGAACACGCCTGCAATACTAGATGGAAATGATCATCATCCTCAATGCAAATACAATTTTAGTAATCACAGAGTAGAAGTATTAATTTCACACTCTGCAAAAACAGAGAGATCATGCAATTTTTTTTTAATTTCACCTTACTAAAAATTGAGAGAACTTTGCCAACAACACAGGCTCTTGGCAAGATAAAAATTATGCACAAGGAGCAGAAAAAGAAAAGAAAGACAGCTCTACTGTCTTTTCTCTTTCTTCTTTCCACAAATACTTCAGTTTATTGTACCCTTATTCAAAGATTTTGACTGTAAAGTATTTGAAGTTAATTTGATTTTTTGTTTAATCAAAGACTAAAGATACTCATGAAAAGCAGTGAGAACACTGAAGAATGCAGTAGTCATCACCACCCCTGTTATGACGCTGCTGTTGTTATTCTGCTCTCTGTAATACAGGCTACAAACTGGGGAGGGACCTCCTGGGCTCTTGGGCCACTCAATAACTACATTATACGAGCTCCTTTCGTAACTAACCATGGTCCCTCTGAAAGTAGGTCAGTGTTTCACCCATTTCTCCTGACTAAAAGACTGTTCCAGACCCCGTACTTAAGCTTCTTCCGAAAGCTTCATTTATCCATGAATTGTTCAAACTCATTTGTTCATGGGCCAAGAATATCCTCTAAGTAATTCTTTCCTTTCCCCTTAATCCCCATGACTGGCTCACACAGATGAGCCATCATTCTCATTTTTTTGTGCTGGACAAACCAGGGCTTACCCTCCCCTCCCAGAAGATGCACGCTGTAATTTAGTTAATCTTTCCAGAGCGCTGATTACCAGAGCTCTGGAGTGCAATTTTGATGCCATCTCACCAGAAGCCTTCACGGTGGTAGTGCTCCTTCTGTTTTTTGAAATCCTGTGAAGCAAATAAGGTTGAAAGCTTCCCAGAAAATTTTATCAGCAAGGATTTCAATATCAGCCAGCTCCTTATATTCTAGGGAACTTTAGAAATGTGAATCCCTACCTGATTGAAAATACCCTGTATAGGATGAAAGGGACATAGTGCTGATCAGACTTTTAACTGATTAACTACTCCCCTTATAGGCAATTTGATGCTTTTTTCAGTTTTACCTGTCATTTAGCTAGGGGGCAAGGAGTTGGAAGGCAAGTTTTGCTCCTGATTCTGCAGTGCTCCAACAGCAGCATTGTTTGGAACAAGTTCAGGGGTTCATTTGAAGGTAGATGCACAGTAAGAGCAAAAAATCCATTCTGCCTCAGCTCTCCTCTTAGGTCCGCAGGTGAACTTAAGGACAAAAAACGAGTTAAAAGGCAAATATATTCCAAACAAGTATGAAAAAAAATCAAGAAAGGTATTACATTAAGATTCATAAAAACAATCCAAGTTCAACTGAACACATTTTGTCCACATAAGAAGCAATGTGTGTTGCTTCATTCTTTAGCTAAGTTTTTAAGACATTATTTTCCTCCAAAAGCTGAGATAAATTTTTAACTGAGCCTTGCTGATGAGTTAGTAATGAAAAGTGGCTAGCAACTTAAAATGGAATGTAAAAATAAATTGTATTTCAAAAAGTCAAAGAAATGGGCATTTCTCAAAGGAAATCTTGCATTTGAAAATTTCTCATTGTGAAGTTCTTGGATGTTTTCTAAATCATTCCTGTCCTCTTTGGGATGCAAAGTGCGTGTAAAAAACACAGCTGCTCAGCTATAAAGAGAGCAGGACAATCCAACCCAACTTCAAGGTCATGGAATACACCACCTGACTTTAGGCACTGACTTTGCTGCCATATGAAGGCCTCTGCAGCTGGAGAAGTTTGCAAATGTGGTTACAAAGCCCCGAGGCAGCTGCTTCTGCAGGCAGCCTGCACATGTGGGGGTTACCCAGAGAACATGGGAAAGCCACTCATGTTCTGATCAGGGAACTGACTGCTCTGAGTCAGGATATGGCTTTTCTTCAAAGCCTGTAATTGTTAAAGAGCAAACCCTATTCTGTGCTGAGGGAGTTAGCAAACTTTCTCTCAAGATTTGGTTCGTTTTGGGACTTTAAAAATATTTGGACGGGTCTGAATAGAAATTAGGTAGAACCTCATCTGGAAGATAACTTGTTCTGTCACGTCTTTGGAAAAAAATTGCATAATATCCCTAAGTTAAATATGCATCCTCAAGTGCTGTAATCCTTTGTTAACATTCTTCTAGAAGCTATATGATAAAAGCACCCCTAACCTGTTACAAGAAAAAAAAAAGGCAAACTAAAACAAAAGAAAACCCCAAAGTTTTCTACTTGGCTCTCTGGTCTTCATGTACCCAGGTTTTATGAAAACTGCTTGGTCAGTATGTAGGGCAGGTTTGATTAGGTGTCTGATTGAAAAAATGGATCATGAACACACTTTTACACATGCAGAAATAGAAAATATTCACCAGCAAGGCTTGTAATTGCAGCTGTGACTATGC
The DNA here is from genome assembly GCA_026261815.1 of Monarcha castaneiventris obscurior. Classification (NCBI taxonomy): domain Eukaryota; kingdom Metazoa; phylum Chordata; class Aves; order Passeriformes; family Monarchidae; genus Monarcha; species Monarcha castaneiventris. Next base: position 217,760 of record JAMPIT010000896.1, read on the forward strand.
AAAAGGGGTTTAAATCATCTTTGTTGGGTTTGGTTTATCTTCGTATTTACTCATCTCCATCTTAGAGGAGGCTTAAAAATAGACAGAATTATATTTCTTGATTTTTTTTTTTTTCTTTTTAAAGCCTCTTGCCCTTTGTTCCTCTCTTTCACTGCAACAAAGCCTCAGGAACCATGGACTTCTGCTCTGTTTATACCTCTATTATTTTCCTGGTGAGGTGTATTTCAACATAGAAAACTTTGTGTAAGTTTCAAAACTTCACATCTTCAACCAAGGTGTTGAAATACCCACTAAATATTCCTTTGTTGTCCTCAACCGAAACACAAAGCTGAGATTTTCAATCATAAACTATAACACAAAGCAGGCTATCACAGATTAAAAATGGAAGAGAAATGAAAGTCAAAATCAAACATGGCTAAGCCCATGTCTAAGCTTGCCTCTAGATGAAATGAGGCAAAAGGACAAATGACAAATTAAAGTTAAGTCTTCCCTCACCGTTTTTAAAATGCAGGTCCTGATCACCCCTGGAATGAGGGGAAAATAATGAGATGCAAATTCAGTATGAGCACATTCACCATTATCATACAGCCCATTGGTGATGCTTCTGTGGTTGCCAATGTTTTCTTTTAAATGGATATGTTGCACCAGAACTTAATGATAGCAAGGGAGTGTGACTACTTTAACCAAACCAAAAAAGACCCTGTTCCACAGACCTAAATGTTTTGAAGGGTTATTATAAGTGGATGAGTGTGGTTTGGTTTTAAAATACTGTTCCACAGTAATCAATAGGTCGAAATTCGTTTTAGTCAAGAAATGAATCATAGAATGGTTTAGTTTTGAAGGGACCTTAAATATCATCTAGTTCCAACCCTCCTGCCATGGTCAGGAACTGCCTTCCACTAGACCAAGTTGCTTAAAACCACATCCAACCTGGCCTTGAACACTTGCAGAGATGAAAGTAAACATCCACACTTAGAGTTACCCCACTAGTGCTTACTGCTGGTGAAAGATTTTACCCATGTAGATCGGTTTGGCAACATGGCTATTGCAATTAATTAGATTTAGTTCTAATTTCTTTCTTTGCTAGAGAAGTTCTGTACTTCAACCATATCTTTGGCTTGTATTTTAAGATCAATGACAAAGAGAACAAACAATTGCTTCATGCTGACTCAAAGCAATTAAGAAAGTGAGTTAGAAAATGATGCAGGTAGAGAGGACACACAAAATATTCAGTACAGATGGGTCCACTACAAGGCAGAAAGGGAAATAGTATGGAAAACCAAGGCATTTATAATCCCTGCATTCCTACAACTCTCAAAAAAAAAATACTATGTTTATTGTGATGTTTTCTAAATCTTATTTGAAATATTTTTTGCTCAGCTTATCCTTAACTCACACTACTTGTGTGTAAATCTGTTTCATAAACAGCCCTTAGCAACCATCATTTTATTTCCTGTACTGCCCCTTTCTAAATCAGGTTAATGCTGGTGGTGCCAGTCAGATGAAGCCAACCATAGTTTAACAGCTGTGAGCTTATTATCCAGTCATTTGCTGAAGCAATGAGCTGGAAGCTTTTTTCTGCATCCTACCAAGAAGTTACAGAAGTATGGTAAGGTACAGTGGCAAATCTAATTAATGATTTTGAGGGAACATGTGGGTTTCAAAGATTTAACCTTTTCAGGAGTTGGAAAATCAGCTGGTTCCAAGGGGTTCAACACAAGCTTATTTAGTCAAGAGAAGATATTTCTGACATTTCAGAAAAATAAAATGAAGGTGACTGATTTCTACCACCAGCAGAGACATCCACACAGACAGAAAATTCTGGGAGGTTCCTGGATTTTTCTTTCTTTGGAGAAGGTAATTGAAGCTGCACCAAGCATACAATCAGCAACTGCCTATCACACCCAGGATGAAGTAAAAGCTACTGAATATTAACCTAAGAAATACTCAGTCAAAGAGATTAAGGAGCTGATGGACATGCAAGCATCTTCTGAAGCATTACAGGATATCTTACACGCATCAGAGGGCTGAGTTTATCAGTCACTAGTGCTGAGGATCCACTTCCAGAACTTGTTTTCTGTTTCTTCTCTTGCTTTTTGCTCCCTATTGTCAAAAATGACTACTCAAGCTCAGCTGCCGTGGTTCTTCTTCACTGGCCTTTGCAGTGAGTCATCCTGGATTTCTTTTCCACTGCATCAAAGCCCCCCAGGTTTATCTGTTCTCAGGCTTCATATTGTAGCTGAGGGGTCCACTGTGTGTGACATTTCAGCCTCTTCAACTATATTATTTTGCTTCCTCCCATGTAGTGTGCCCATCTTTATTGCAACAAAGTTCAAAATCTGTTCCTTTCTTTAGATCATAAACTTTGTCCTTTCCTCATCATCCCTGGCATTTGGCTGTATGCTACCTAAATTAATTCCTTTCTCAGTGACTGGAATACAATACCACTAATTACTGGGAATAACCACAGCTAAAATAATTAACTGACACCCCAGCCAGAGTTTGGGGCACTAGACTGTGATATAACAAAAAGTAAAGTCTCATCTGGTGGAGCTTGAGTTGAAGAGTTTAGTGAATGACATAAGGTAGCAAAGCCTGCAGAGAGTAGGTGAAGGCAGAAAAGTGATTAGATTGTGATGCTGCATTAGAAGCAGTAAGCCCAGAATTAACATTTCTGACATAGAAGGACAAATCTTTCTCTTATAGTTACATCTTACCCCAGACCGATGAACTGAGAAAGTTTTACAGGAAATTCTGTGGAAGAAGGTACTAAAGTGTCCCAGACTAAGCTGGGTATCTCAGCAGAGAAGCTGCAACTGCCGCCACAGCTGAAATGGGAAATTATGACCCCAAACCCCAGAAAACAAGGAAGCCTAGATACAGACCAAGTTTTTTCTCTTTGGTCTGGAATAAATACAACAAAGGGGATTATTCCAAAGTATCTTGCTGCCACCAGGTAAATTACTTTAAAGCCACAAGGTCATGCTTTGGAGAGCATAAAGACAAAAAAAAATAGAGAAAACTCTGCCAGCCCATCCCACTGGTGTCTTAAGCTGACAACAGGCATGCTACAAATACACACAAATCAAATGAATACCACATCTTATAGATCACCTTTCACTGTCTAAGGGAAAAGTGAAATCACAGTGAGGATCCCCATCATGAATGAAGGGTATTGAAGTAGCCTACACGTGCCCTGGTATTGCCAGATGACATCATAGTATAGCTCAAGATGGATTTCACATTGATGTAAAGCACTGTTTAATTTCAAAAGTGTAGGTATCTAACAGCTCTAAGACTTGCTTCATGGACATTAAAAGAAATGTTTACTTTTGCTAGCAATTACTTGACTTTCCCAATTATCCAGAAAAATGACCTCATTGTAGCACATAAATGTGCATTGGAGACTCTGTATGTGAGCTATAAAAAATATGGCTTTTAGAAATAGATATGCAACAGGACTGAGATACTTCAGCCCTAGACACACACAGTAGTGAGAATAAAAGGAATTTTTCTACACTTGTTACCAATCAAACCACATAGAACATTTACAAAAACATAAGAATATCTCCCAAAATATTTATAATGGTATCTGGCTTATTCGCAGATAACCAGCCAGGACGGAGGAAAATGACCAAGCTTTTGCAGTGTGTGAAAAACAAGACTTTACTTCCAACTTCCTCCTACAGCCCTTAGACAGCTCTCACTGTCTGCTTTGTGCTGGCACTTTGTTTTGCTCCACCTTGCCAGCACACAGATAAGGTCATGGGATGGGACTTTACTGGATCAAAAAAAAAAAAAATAATCTGAGCTACTGCCTCTCTCAGGCTCTAAAATGAACATAGAGAAATCACCTGGGGCTTTCATTATTCCCACTTACCTTTAAAATTTTCTGTAGATGACATTTAGTCATTCCTTGCTGCAGGTTTAGTAGGAAGACAGCAGCTGTAATGTTCTCCTGTGGAAAGCTATTTGGTGCCTCAGTTTGAAAGGTTGACAGGGCCTCTGTATTTATCATCAAGACAAGCACCATTTGAAAGTACTTTTCTTGGACAAGAGGCTTGTGATAGAAACTACTATAAAGCTAAGTAAATGCCTTCCTGAAATAAAATGAACTCACCTGTGTGTGAGCTGCCATAAAGTGAAGAAGTTAACCGACATTTCCTAAAAATTGTTTTGTCCTTACCTGCAACCCTCCATCCTCGTCCATTCAGCCATGGCCTGTCTTGTAAATCCTATAGATTCAATCTGGGCAAATTAGGAAAGAGTAGGCATCAGTGATGCCAGCTACAAACTACCTCTCACAGCATTCAGCAGCCTAAAAGAGCCACATAGGCAGTAGGTGTGTGCATGTGCAATACGTGTGTGTGAAAAAAAATGGGTTATGAATCAGCTTACTAAATATTTACAGGGTTCAGATCAGTCCTGTAGGTATTCATTCTTGCATGAGACATTGCATACATTTTCCCAAATAAAATAATACAGTGGAGACTGAAGGGATAAACTCAGGGGTGGCACTGAAAAGTATGATGCAAGCATAAGCTTTCACTACTGTCACCTTCTAACGCCTCTCTGTAAAATATTAAAAGGAAAAATTCTCATCAAAAGAAGTTTGCATCCAAGGTTTTGACAGAGCTGGTTAATATGCACAGTTGTCCCAATGAATCATTAAATGTGTTTGCAGTGAATTCGTAAATCACTATGTGAGGCATTGAAATAACTGGCACTACTGTTTTGGCTCAGTTACCAGTTTTACATCAGGGACTTATTTTCCAGTTTTTTTCCTCTAAGTCACTGTAATCATGTGCTGCAGTTGAATCTAAACTGAATGGCATGCACAATAAATATGCTCCCTCACTGAGATCATGCAAGCACTGTAAAATGTAAAAGAAAACAGTGGAAGGCACTGAAGTGGTTCACACTGTGACCTTTCATAAACCAAGAAGAGAAAAACAGCAGAAGAGCAAAATTTGTCAGATTTATCTGCCCCTTTTGGCTCAGTAACAGAGACTATGTCTGCTTGTCTTGTGAGGACATCTATGGTGCAGGAAGAAGCCTTACCTGAGCAGGAAAGAAATCCCAGCTCGAAGCCTTCTTTCATCCACTCACAGAGGCAACCCTGCTGTGTGTTTTTTTACAGAATCTCCCATCTAAAGTGACGACCCTTTTATGCAAAAGGAGACATTGGAGAGAGCAGACACTGACTTGCAAAGTAAGCAACTGCTTGGAGCCTAAAGACTCATTCTGTACCTCAACAGCAATTCTGCCTGTCACAGCCCTGTTATTGCTTGATCTTATGCCATGTAAAACCCACAAATCTTCAGAAAACAAAATAGCTACAGATGCCAGAAGGGACATTAGCATCTCCCAGTCTCTTCCAAATGTAAACAGCTACAAATCAAATGCTGGTCTTACAAAGTGCCCTTATCAGTGTTTGAAAACAATCAGGGTCCTACAACACAAGGCTATCTGCTTTCGGTTGATTTTGGTTCTTGTATTAACAACAAATACACTGAGCAGGCCAGAGGAAAGTGAGCCAGACCAGCCCAGAGAAGACCTGGTTTCTGATCCCAAATATGCCTCCTGGCTTCCTGTACAAGACAGGCTCCACAGTGAGCACCATGGAGCAACAATTATTGTGTTCTTGGTTGTTCATTCATCTGGTCTATTTTACAGGACAGGTGACCTCTTTGGCAAGCTTTAGAGTAAAGCCAACACAAAGTGACGAGACTGATTGCTGTCAAAAGAAGGTATTAGCAAAAGTCCAGTTCTTCAAATTTCTTGCCCTCCACAACTGGCCTTCAGCTGAAGCAAACAAAAAAAGTCAGCATTAAGTGTAAACCACCTTAGCTGTTCATAATGTTATATAATCTTTTGGGACTTCTGTTTTCCAAAACATCCTATTTGACATCTCCATGTTCACAATTTTTAAAATGCAGAATTATGTACATTGACTGAAAATATATAAATCAGTTTATACATATTTAACACACACACATATACACAAAAGCTTGCAGACTGTAGCCTTTGTACATTTCAATATTTATTAAGAAACATTCCAATCACTCTCTGCTTTGCAGTGGAAATATACTCTTCTTAAATAATGGTTTACTTCTGAAAAACAGGAGCTAAAAATATTAAGCTCTTCTGATTCAACTGTATTTCTCACTTTCAGACTCTAAACTATTCCTGATTTTATTTTCCAAAGGAAAACTAAACCACTAAAAGTAAATAGTTGGAGAACTGTTTTTCTCATTTGGTCATATAGATAGATGCCTGTTTCTCAAATTCTCAATTTTGCTACTTCTTTTTCTTCCATATTGATGCTACCTTTGGTAAAATGAATTCAGATTCATGGAAAAAAATAGGTTGGAAGTGACCTAAGGAGGTCACCTGCTCCAACTTCCTCAGAGCAGCACCAGCTTCAAAGTGGGGTCTGGTCTGGTTGAGGTTTGAAAACTCCCCAAGGAGGGATTGATTTTTCATGGTGCTTTGCCACTCTCATGATGAAGAATACACTTATTGCATCCAAACACAATGCCTTTGTTACAAACTGTGATCATTGCCTCTTGTCTGTCTGCCATGGTGTCCTTCAGAGAGCCTGATTACATCTCCGAAAAGTCCCTTGGATAATGGAAGATGGCAACTGGATCCCCTCAACCACCCATAACCAAGCAAACCTTGTTCCATCAGGAATTCCTAGAGCCTCTCATGCGCTAGGCTTCTAACCACTGTAACAGCTCTCCTCTGGACTTGCTCCAGTTTATCACTTTCCTTACTGGGGGCCCAACACTACACAGTTTTTCAGGCACAGCTACTGGAATTCACCTACAAAGTCAGCTGAAAGAGCTCAGTTCCTCAGTGAAAGCTAAAGAACCTTTCCTGCAGCAGATTATGGAGCTGTCCTGTCCACCTTCCATCCAGGAAAGACCTACAGGTAGTGTAACTTCTGGCAAAAGGTAGGTACAACCTTCAGCCACACCTGGGAAGGAGTGTTTATCTCCTGATCTGGATCCTTTTAAAAGGGCATTTATCTATGACCTTAAGGGCTAATTTTCAGGCACCTGTCTCTCATATCTTGATTTAAAATCATTCCCATTAGAGTCCAAGGAAGTTTACCTGCTGCCCAAGGAGAACTCCAGAAGTCCCAGCTGCCCCAACCACCTGGGGAGCTGTTACAGGGCTGAAGGCAAAACTGCCTGTATAAAATAGCTAAATACAAACTAGCTAGGAATATATCATGTCCCTGAGCTGCTCATGCCAGAAAGCACCACAAATCCATTGGGATGCAGTGAAAGCAATAATAATAAACAAAACATTTCATCTTCAAGGAGGGACCCAAACCAGAAAAGCAAAGTTATGTTATTTGTTTATGCCCTGGCTCCATAATTTGTAACAGCAATACCGTGGGGCCAAATGAGTGGCGTTGCAAGTCTTGCCCTAAGGACTGAAGTAGCTAAACAGATCATTTGCAAATGGCTATAAATAACCCACATGTTGATCTTCAGCTTCCTGCAGCCTGCGCCAGTATGAGAAATGACTCCAGGAATAATTCCAGAAAAAAGCCCTGTCCACTTGCTGACTTCCATTCTGCCTTTTGCTTTCATATCCACTTTTAGATAAAATTGCTCCTGTTGGAATACTCTAGCATACTGCAATGCTATGAAAAATCATATTGCTGCTCTGTTTCTCCTGCCTTGGGAAAGAAAACCAATCCTGATATTCCCATCTTGAAGTGCTTTTTCCTCCACTTGGTCAATGGGTTTGGATGGAGGCTGAAAGAACGTTCCTGTTCTGCAGAACAATATTGTAAGAACCCTTATCATTTCACATGTTTTGTGAGTCCCATAACACTCATTCCAACCCCATTTGCTGTAAATTTCTTCCATAAATCTTCAGTGTAACTTTCCTCAAGCCAGCATTACATTCCCCAACACCCTCTGCCCCAGAAAACAATACTTTGTGTGAGCATCCCCATTGGTAAATCCACCAATTGAATGAAACCAATTGCAGAGTCAATAGGAAAAAGTCCAATGGCAACATAGGAAGTCAGGAAACACTGGAGAGATCCAGCAGAAATTACTGGGGGGAAAATCAAATGCCTGTACGGAAAGTGTTGTAATTTAGTTTTATTCCAGGTCTAAAAGTGGAAAAACTTAAAGCTTCATACTACTTTACAGCAGTGCCGTTCAGTGTCTGCCAATGTTTCCATTATGAACTGCAATTTTCAGGGGTTTATAACTCAGCCATAAAAATTTGCTTTGGTATGAAGCTAGAAATAAAAGCTCTCCACCCAAAAAAATAATTCTCCTCCCTCCCCCCCCACCCCCCACCTTTTTTTTTTGAAGGAGAGAGTTAAATGGAATTTGGTTATTTTTAAGCCAACTCACTTTAAGAAAGGTAATTTTTTTGGTTACTTTTTGTACTATCACAAAATACAGATGAATTTGGGGGATTTGGAGTTACAGCATATGACAAACCACATACAATTCACTATCATTATGCTGCAAGAGGGCAAAGTTCTTTTTGGTTTGCATTAAAAATGTGAACAACGTTCCTAAGAGATGGGCAGTAGTGATTCTGTGAAACTTTGCTATTGCAAGGTCTCATCCAGAGGACTAACCAAGTTCAACATTGGCAATAAAAATTATATAGACCTACAAAACATGACATAAGGCAAGGCTGAAGAACTTAGATTTCATATAGGAACTGAATATCAAGGAATAAGTGACAACCGTTTCCCCAACATAAAAAAAAAGGCAAAAAAAAAAATTAAGGAGGATGGTGATCAGATGCTTTCCAGGTTCACTTCAAAAAGGGCAAGGAAAAAAAGTGTTTATCTGCAAGAATAGAGTTTTAAGTTACATGTCTGTAAATTCACATGGCAGTGAAGTCATGCAGTGGAATCACCCTCATATTGACCTGGTCATATTACTTAGCAAATATTCCTCTTGAGGCTGGATAATCACTTTGAATTTGGTGGTGAAATGTAGCACTCAAATACAGGTTACTCACATACAGCACTCACATATATATCCCAAGGTTTTATGACCAGCTAAAAAATCCCTACATTATCTATTTTACTAAAGATAATTTGTGTTTGATTTTTTTTCTTTGCTTTGGATTTCTAGAGTTTTTAGAGCACATTTTCAATTCTCATGCAATTCAGACTATAAACTTGAAATATCAATAAGCAAAAATTCTCAGAGTCACGACTTTAAATGAGCTACAGCTTTACAAAATACATCAGAAAATCATGCCATTTGCAATAGAATGACCCAAGTTTTTAGCTCTGCATTTAGTCCATTATGCAGCTGGTTTATTTCCCACATTTTATTTGGGACAGAGAAACTAGTCTGAGCAGTTTCTTTTTTTTTCAGTGTGTCTTTTGTTTCACTTTGCTAAACTAACATACTTTCAAGTGTGTTTTAACCAGCAATCTTCTAACCTTTATCCAAGGAATTATACCCTATATATTCAAAGCACCAGTTATCCACGCCAGTTTGAACCGAGTTTGGGAATCAATTTTTTCAGTCTTTTGGGAAAGAATTAAGAACTTCTTCTGAGATTATTAGCAAGAAGTACTTCCTGGTGTCTAGTCCTTTATCGGGTGGCTTATCACAAAGGCCGGGAGTTATGGTAATTTCAATACAGGGTAAAAACACTGGTTCATAATTTAAAAGATTACAAAGCTTTGAAAACCTTCTGACCATGTTTAAAATTTGGCTGAGGGATCAGCTGACAATGCACTTTATTTAATGCACATCACAAAATTTTTAAATATTTCTGATTCTTTCCTAAAGAGAAGCTTATCTCCAAGTGGTGGCTGGGGAACAGATCATAACCTGCTGGCCCTCTCAAAGGCTTCTGACATTTTCTACTGCCCCTCTGGCCCCTTAAGTATTACATCTTCTCTGAAATGTGGTTATGTCCCACAGAGTCTTTCCTCTGAAGGTTATTCACCATCTCTGCTGTCCTCCCTCACCCCCTCCAAGCACAAACACTATTGTGGCTCCCCATATCATTCATTGCTTTTGATACTGAAACAAAACAAAACAAACCAAAATAAAATAAAATAAAATAAAATCCCAAACCAACCCACAAAACAGAACAGTAGTACTTGCCATTTTTCTTCCTAGAAGGTCATATCCTCTGGGATCCTGTTTCTCATCCATGCATACTGCTATGACAGCTCATCCCTCAGTGCACCTCAGGTCTCAGGTTGCAACATCAGATCCAAACACATTCAAGACCTAGAGGTTTTGTCTCTGCATCCGGCCTGTGCAAGTAAATCCCTGCTTATCTCTGACTGAATGGGCAACCCCAACCTGCTTGCAGCCACCCAACCTCAAAGCATGTTGACAGGCTCACGTTACTCTGATGCTGACCCCACATGTGATACTCTGGTGATCCATGTGCTAAACGTGCCCCTGCAGGCAGAAGAATCTTCTTGAATATTTGGCTCCTGTTCTTCCACTCTCAGTTCTACTCTGGGTCCAAAAAGCAGGCATGGAGAGAGCTGGGCTCCAAGCTGGGACACTTTGGGAAAGGGACTAGATAACTCTTCCCAGATGAGACCAAAGGGAACCTAGGGTGAGCAGCTGAATAATCCCACTTAAGTGATCTTTGGCAGGACAGACTACACTGAAAGTTTGGGTTTGCTGTGAAACATTTCAGTCACCAGGCCTGAGACACGAGCCAAAGCTCTCTAACAAGAACACGGGTTTAAGTATAAGGTGGCAGACTTGGTGCACTTACCTGGTAAAAACAGTGCACAAAGTCCATGTGCCAGCAAACCTGTGGTGACTGAGCTTGGATTTACACAGTGAAGTCCCAGAGCTGCACGGATTCCTCTGTTGTGGGTCCTGCTCTGGACTGTGCCCCACAGAGCACAGTGCTGCAGTACAGACACTGCTCCATGCTCCACACAGCTCCCAATGCCCCCAGGCTGCCTCCACTCCTCATTATCCCCTTCCCACCAAGATTTTAACAAAACAGACAGCAGGCTGCAGTAGTGGCACAAAGCTCTAATTTTCCAGTCTAACACTTGAGGGTCCCTAGACCACATCTCACCTTCAGCTGAGGAATTTTCAAGAGAAGTAACAAAATGAAGCAATACTATTATAAGCAGCCCTTGGGTGGGTTACAAGTCATGCTGCTGATGACTGAGTGACTTTAATCACCTTCAGAGCCCTGCAACTTCCCCGAAATAACGCAAAATGTTATTATGAAATGGAATTTGTACACAGAAAGCAAGAAAAACAGACTTTTTAATTTACCAGACTTACAGCTATGATTAGGACTATAATGGTGGGTCAGAATGTTCCCATTACATCAGTGGGTCTATAATTAGCCCCTAACTCTGTTTTTGAGGGACTAAGAACATCTTTCAGCTTGCCACTGGTGGCTGTATCAATTCCAACACAAGTACCCCCTCTCCAGCTGTCAGCATTAGGCCACCATTTCACCTACATTTTCTTGAGGCTTCTAAGAAAATAGTAATAAAAAAATCACACTACTGAACTGCCTCTTTGACATCCTCTCCTACTTGATGTTCTGTCCAGGAGAAGCAGATCCTCAGATGGCACAGGGTCAAGCCCCCAGTACCTCCACTCATGTAAGGACGTTGTCTGATGTATTTTGGCACAGTTCAACTGGACCTAAATGAGCTCCACCAATTTACAGACGGAACTGGCACAGACAACTCTGCTCCAGTCTGTATAGCATTAGCAGGTCCTTCTAATTATTTATTGAAAGAACATTTTATTTTCCTGCTGCTCTCCTAAAGCCAAGTCCCTCCAAGGTGGTCTCCATCCAGTGCCTGGAGCTGGATGTTAAGCTGTTTTTGAATGCCTGAAAGTTCTGCGTGCCCCCATCAGGCAACCCGACCAGGTCTGGCCAGCCAGCCAGATGCTAAATGTGTTCAAAGCTCTGGAGATGCTGTTGGGCACAAATTTAGGAACACAATTTGTGCCATTTAGTTGTCTCAGTAAGCCAAAACACAGTTTTGACTACAAGAGACATCAGCACACACAGATCTACAAGTAAATCATTGTAACACGCTCACTTGTGGTTGCAGGATTGAAGGGAACTTGACAAAGTAAAACGAGGCCCATCACTTTTAGCACCACTTCAGCATTTGATTAAGTACAAAGAGAAGGTTTTAAAGAAACTGCAGTCAGTTAAATTTAAATGACTTGAGGTAATTACAGTAATTTTTAACGCCTACTTTAATAGTGACTGCTATGGAGGACCGCTGTATTAAGCTCTGACACTTGAGTTTCACTACAAGAAGGGAATGACACTGGTTTCAAATACTACTGCATCCAGTAAGCAAAGCAAGTGCACACAACAGCAAGATCATAGACAAGGATCTATGCTATTACTTCTGCTGCAAGTGTAATGTAACCTGTTGTGGCAGCCCATTAAAGTTCTGTGGTTAAAAATATGATGGCTGAAGTAGCTTTGTCAATACTGCTTCCTGTCAAAGAAGTCAGACTGTCACAACTAAGAAAAAAAGGCAGTACTTTCTGAAAAAATAGTTTTTCAGAAATATATACATTTCTATAGTAATAATTTTAATATTATAAAGAGGCAAAGGCAAGAATATTTACCTGTATTACCCTGTCTTTCATTTATCCCCCCTTATATCAATTTTCCCCAGTAAAAGGAAAGAACTAGAAAAGAAATGAAGATGAGAATCCCCAAAGGAACCAAGAACCTCTGTGGCTTCTGAAGGTAAAATAAAACTCTTTTCCAGGGTGAAAGGAAGTTTGCTGGGGTGAGGGGGGGAATGAGAGAAGAAAAGCTTTAGTCAAGCACATTTTTTAAAAAACCCAAAACCAACAAAACAGAACTTGTTGCACCATTAGTTGCATTTCAAACCTCACACAATAAGGGCAGCCAGCCTGCAAATCTGGAAGGGAATTCGGCCCATGTTATTGGTGGATGATTTCAACACAGCCCCAAGGGGAATGCATTTAAGGACCCATATGTTTGCTTGGCACCAAACCAAGTTCCATTAAATAACACTGTATTGAGCTACACAACAAATTTTCTTACCATACATTTCATATGAGAACTAATTTGTTTGATAGCAATATTGCTGATGTTTATATTGGTTTACTGTAATGAAAACAGTATTTTCCAAACTATGAACAAATGCATACCAGTAGTTTTACAGTGGCTTAACCAAAGTACTGGTAGTACTTCAAGAAAGGAATTTATACAATACGTACGTTTTTCAGTGCTGCTCATGCCAAACATTGTAAGGGGGTTCCACTACAAGGATGGAACTTGCTTTTATCACCACGAGAGCCGACCTAAGTCCCTTCATGGGCCGTGGGGAGAGCTGCTGAGGCCAGCAGGACTACAGGCAATTCCAGGCTTGACAGCTTGCTGGGTCCAAAAATGCCTTCAGGAAAACCAAATATTCAGAGTTGGTGGTGTGGAGCATGACACAAGGCTCTCCCTTCTCATGACATTACAGAAATTATGAGGGCAATCACTTAACCACTGTTTCAACTGAATGTTAAACCCCTAATTGCAGATATGAAACCAAGGGCCTTTGTAAAAAATGTGAAATTCACATACCATTGCCTATCTGGTCAAAAAAGCTGCCAAATATTTTTATATACACAAAAACATTGACAATCGAGTTGTGCTATAAAAACACTAAAACATCTTGAGGATTTCAATCAGCAATTCCATGCGGTCTGGCATTAATCAGTTGGACATCTTCAGAAAAAATATATTTCCTTAGTGAGGAAAAAATCCAGTTCTTCCAAGAAAGTCACCTTCAGTGTTTCACATGTTTATATTTTTGCTTAGAGAAGCATCGTTAAAAAAAAAAAAAAACAACTGAGACGGAGCCAAGGATGATTTAATGATGCACTTACTGAAACCTCTGCAAATTGTCTTTTTTGTCAGCTTTCGATATACAAAATCTGCCATGGCACTTTTAATATTAATATCCATTCTTTTCACCAGCACAGTTCTGACTTCTGGTTATGATTCATGCTAAATTATAAATACAAACAGAAACAGGGCCCACAGTGCTTCCAGAAAAACATATCAACATATCATTATAAATACTGGCAGCACCATCCTTCATTTGCCATCCAGTTCATTTCTCAGGAAATTATGTTAAATTAGCACATGGCACTCCACATCACCTCTGTGCATGCTGCGGGTGGCCATAGTAAAAAAGTCTGTATGGTTCTAGTGTAAATCTGATTGATGTGTCATGGAATGAGGTGTTTCTCCACAGGCTGACTGGACAAAAGGAGAACCTACTTCTAAAGAAGAACCTACTTCTAAAGAAACTTTTTCTCCCTTCCCAAACCAGTGGAGAAGGAAAGACGGCAGTCAGACAGACACCTGGAAGTCCTAACTGAAAAATACTCTGTTGCAAACCAAAGAAAGGGTTAATTCAATTTCTGAACCCTGAGTTCCTCACTGCGCATTTATTTAGCCAATTTAGAGTGTAACCTGTTCAGTGGAAACACTGAAAAACATTAATTTCTCTGAAAGGTGCAGGATTGAGGCTTAAGTCAAAATGGGTTTATGGGTAAACCTGATTTAAATTATCGTGCATTTAGAAAAATCCTAGTGATGAAAATGCCATAGTTCTTGCCCAGAAGGTCATCAGCCAGCCATTTCTATTTCTGCAGTGCAAAGACAATGAAGGGAAGTTCTGTTTAAAGTACAGATGAAGTTTGTTGCCTAAATCATGGATCACATTAATCTCCAAATCATTCCAACTCCCACTTCATAAAAAGGTAAACACAAAAGAGAGACTCTCCTCTGATATACAAGCATACCTTAAGTGGGCTAGAGATTTGCAATGGAAGCTCTGGAAGGGGAGCATGGTGGAGCACTCAACCATTCTTATTACTCTGGAAGCATTAAATCACTGCCTTTGCAATTTTGGCATACTAGTGTGACTAAGATTCATAATTATTTTGGCTGCCCCTCACAAGACCTTGGCTACATTAAGAACTTCACCCCAAACCCTCCAAACTCAAACAAAACAAACTCCATATTTGAAGCCAGACTTCCTACATAGATCCATCAGTGGGAACCATAGGCTCTAAGGCAGCAGAGATTGTTCACATGCTTGACTATCAGTTTTTGGCTGAAATGTGCCCCAGAAAGCATTTTTTCCACTAAGATCAATTATGACAGCAGGTAATGCTTGCAGTCTCATTCATTTCTGCATACTTTAAAGGCCAAGAAGCAGCAGAAGATATATGTTTTATAAATTTTCTACTGTATACGTGAAATAACATCTTGATGGCTTCCTTGATTCCAACTGTGATCTTATCTGGGTACTTGATGTCTACCACTGCACATTCCTTGTGGTGACAAACACCTTTAACTAACCAAGAGAGCACAAGCAAGCAATTAATTCTATGCTTTTATTAGGAGATGCAGACTATTAGATTATTACTGCTTCACGTTGCATTGAATTTAAAACAGTAACTACTTTTAAGAAGCCAAGGTAAAATATCCACCAGCCACAAAGTACTGGCCTTATGAACTGGTGGTAAAGTTCTAAGTACACTCTCTGGTCAATTTTGACAGTCTCCACTGTGTATTAAGGCACAGGTTACAAAGCCTCATTGGCTTTGTTCTCAGGAATCATGACAAATGACAAATTCCTTGCCACTACCAATTAATGATCCAGGAGTAATGTGTAACACTCATTACACAACTGTTTTCAAGCTCTTAATAAGGAGATACCAACTTTTCCTTGCATTTTAAAAAGAACCCACATTAACACACTGAACCCACAGCAGATTTTAGGTGCCTCCTCACCAAAGCAGTGGCTACAGCCCTCACATGCTTAACAGAAGAGTGGAATTTCTGTACTTCAAACTCACAAAAGTTATCTTGATGACAGCAGGTTCGTAGGCTCAACGCTATGAAATGGGGAATAAGAGGCTTTGCTGGATCCACACCACTGGCTCTTCTAAATGATTTTTTTAATCTCACTGTTCTGTAAACACAATATTCACCCAAGGCATACCCAGGTGCTAAGTCTCAGTGCAGTGTGCAGAGAAACAGACAGAACAGACAACCTGACATTGAAAATAGAATTGCTAGTTCCTCTTTCTTCTGAGCTGTATCAGGTTCCCACAGTGGAAGAGCATTTGGAAAAGAAACAGAAGTAGGAAACTGAATTGGTAATTATTATTTCTCTAGAGCACCCTTAACCAGCTGCATCTCAAAGGAAGGTTGAGTCAAGCTGGAAAACTTACAGAACAAGTTTATCTTCTAAGATCTCCTGAATAATCTTCTCAGCTGTCCTAGAAGGTGTCAACTGCAAAGTAAACTCATATCCACTTTCCTCCATCCATGTCCTAACAAATTTTGTTCTAACACTGTCCACTAGGTTCCCATTTCCATGTTTTGCCATCTGGATCTCATCTTTATAAATACAAGTTACTTTCACCCACTTGGCTCGCTTCATCTGTAGAGACTTGTTAAATGGCTTTAAAGATGATTTACTAAAAAAGCAGTGAAAGATCTTACATGAGAAGAGATTAATTTAAGTAGAGAATTTCTTGCTTTAATGTCAAAATTATGTTACCAATGACTTCTGGCTTCCCACATTGCTCAGCCAATTTCTGACTTATTCATATTTGTTCTCTGGCTTTATACATCTGTACAAGCACATGAATAACTCAGAAGGCACCCACATTCACAGCAATGATGTAGTCACAAATTTCAAACATCTGAAATACAAATGTGAAGTGTGAGAAAAGTAAAAAGAAAAAAAGAAGTCCAAACACTAGTGCTTTGTTTTTGAAGCAATATGGAACACACTAAGTGAGCCCAAGAGTTAAAGTTTTTATTAAACTAGTTTTCTTTTGCCTACTGAATTGTGTGTTTCACCAAAACAGTACCAAGCCCCAAAAAAATAACATCAATCTGAATGGATTTACTCAGATATTCCAGTTATATTTTTAAATGGTATTATAAGTTTGGACTTTAAAACCAAACTCTTATCTAACTTTGAAAGGAAAGAAAAAAATACCTCAAAAGAGTTACAGTAAAAACATAAACCAGCATTGCCAACTAATTGCTCCTGCCTCTTCTGAAGCAGGACAGAGCCGCCCTCTTTCTAGTTTATGTTCTCATACTCTCAGTAGCTCAAGTGGTACAGATCCAGGCTCGGCACTTAAATTTTGCAATCTCTTTCTCAAAATGTTGTTCAGACTGTATCTTTAAACATGAACAGAAACAGAACAAAGCTCATGTATAGAGAAAAAAAAAAAGGAAAGCACTTCAAGTTTGTTCCTCCTGAGTGAAGGGCATCTTTCTACTTAACATTTTTGTATGATCAGGAGTGAAACATCAGGGATGAATGAGAAAGGTTGCATTCTTTTTCACTCTTTCATCTGAATCTAAATTCAGCTGATAAGACATACCAGTTCAGGGCTCTGTGTGCCCTGGCACCTGATACAGGAACTCTGTCCCAACAACATGCAAGCCTTTAGGCCAAAGGGAAGTCTTTTTGATTCTTAAAGACTCTAAGAAGCACTTTGAACTCTACCCAGAAATCAACAGGCAGGTCCTGGAGCCACAGTGCCATAAGCATTGCAGAGACGCCGTTTTGGTGAATAAACCCTTACCCTATTTCCAGTATCAAATTAAAAATGAAGTTTTTAAGTGTGGTAAAAAAGGGCCAGGTCAAAAAAAGAGGCCAGTCAAAAAACCCTCTGAATTACTTTTGAAACACGCTGTCAAGCAGCTGGGCTAATTTTGACGATTAGGGTTTTCATTTGACTAGAGATCTAACAGCAGGCCCACTGTCTTCAAGGACTAATATTGCCTCTGGCTGCTTCTCAATACCAACCAGCAACCCAAATTTTTCTGGGCTAAACTTCAATCTGTTTGTCCAGCATGAGCTTGGCACCATCTGGGACACAGAACCACACCGTCCCCAGCAAGAGGGACAGGAGAGTCCCACTGTCCTCATTACCTGCAGACTGAAGGAAAACTATTGAGTTCTCCAACATCCCAAAAGCGACCTCAAAATGAGATTTAGGATTCCATTACAGCACATACCTAATGGATTTCCAGTCTTATGTCACAATGCATCTCCTGGTTCCTTGGCATTTCACTCACAAGCCAAGAAGATGGGAGAAAATAGATGCAAACTGGGGACTTACTGTTTTCTAAGGACGTCTTGACATTTGTAATTGCTTTTCAACCTATGTCATTGGAACTAAGCCAAACCCTGTATCCACTGTATTTGCAATTATTGACACTGCAAAAACAATCAAAAGAGCTGGCTTTGGCTTGGTAATATTTTGTATTCCCTCCATGATATTCCTTCAACTGTTTTATGCTCTTCTCTGACCTTGTTAAAAGCCACCTTGCCAGAAGCCTGCCACTTTCCCATCTGAATGCTTTTGTCACCAAAATGAATTGCCACCTTGCATTAGTGCTTCAAAGAGCCTCCTGAGAGGAGCTCAGGAAGAGCAGAAAATGGGGTAAAAGTGATGTATTATCCCTAAAATGCTGCTACTTCACTTGTCAAGGATTGCAATTAGAGTTGGACCAAGGCAATGTTAGCTCAGCTGTCTCTGGACACACCTGTTTCAATTTAATTTGCAGTAATTAGGAAGCCTAGGGCACCAGGAAAAACTGCTGTTCACTTACTGTTTCTAATAGCTGAGTTTTCATGTGCCATTTAAAATGCTGTTTTTCTGAACAGACTGCTGACTTGCTAATGCTAGGAAAATGAAATAAAGCAGAATATTTTTAGCAGCAGGAAGTTGTTACTTGCTACTGCCAATTACATGCCTTGTACTTGAACAGTGACATTTTTTTTCCCTTTGCTTACTCTTCAAGATAGGTAAAAGCTGGCTGAGGTCTCAGGGCATGAGGATTCAAAAAAAACTCAGTCCCTGGGAGCTGGCTGATACTTCTGGAGTCATAGTCAGTACTGGCAGCAATCTGCTGTGACAGAGCAAACAACAGTGTCCCAAATCCACTCCTCAAAAACGGGAAAAGGAGAGGATTAAGCAAGAGACTTGGATCTATTGGCTTTGGCAAAAGGCTGAATAGCTTGTCATGCTAAAAAAATTACTGAAATTGGGGAGTAGAAAATGGGGCAGAGGGGGGAGAAATAAAAAAAACATTACAATTACATAAGAATAGATATTTATACTCTGAGTTAATTTATCAAACTGACAGATGAATCATCCATCATTAAAAAAGGGGATACAAGTTTTCTTTCTATCACAATCATTATTTACAACTTTTAAATATTCACGGAGGAGTCAAGTATCCTCATCTTTTAATTTAAAATGTGGTCTTGCAGGCCAAAAGAAAACTCTTGGCAAAAATAAGTTTCTACAGGAACAGGGCCCAAAGAATGATTTCTTCAAAAACAGGATAGATCTTAGCAATCATGATGGCACTTTTTTTTTTTTTTTTAATCTACACTGCAAACCACAGAGGGCTCAATAAACTCACACAAAGCTAGATCTCTGAGTAACAAAACAATGAGAAAGGGCAATAACAAGGGCCTGTGGTATAGCCAGACACAGCTACTCAGGACTTTTTAAAATATAACACAAACCTGGTATTTTTTGAGGTGATTTACAACTCTGCTTTTAGGCAGGTTCATTCCCACATGCTGAGAACCCAACTGAAGCCAATACAGTTCCTCTCATCAAACTTGAATAGATGCATGTATTTCTACACATAAAACTGCAAAATTTTAATAATTGGCCTTTTTGTTGCTGTAATACCATTAGAAACAACCATGCCAACTGTGTAGTTTTCCATTTTAGAACACCTCCCTGTCCACCCCCCACCTTCCAAAAAAAAAAATTATCTGGGACATTCAGAACCATGCTTCCTGAATATTACTTTGATTATTTTGAAATGGTTTTAATATTATTAGTCATTACTTTGTGTAGACTGACGTGCTTAAAAACTGGACAAGAAAACAGAAGAAGAAACCCATTTGATAAGGTGAGGTTTAGTGGTCAGCACCATCTTTTCACCATTTAGGTGAACTTTATGGAATACAAAAGTGTCTACTTGAAGCTGTGCTTACATAAGGGATATGGGACACCCACATATATATGTCACACATGATTTTAAAGCTACGAAAATCAGAAAGTATGAGGCTGGATCTTCATTTATTCATTTGCCTTTGGTACTTCAATAGGCAATTTCTTTACAATCCAGGATTTTAGTTTCTCTATTTCAGTTCTGTTCAGCTCATGATTGAGGTTTGGAAAAGTATGAAGTGATGCTGATACTCCCAGAGACTTTAACATTTTGTTGGTCTCTTCACCCCACGAGTAGAGAACTAGTTCATCAGCAGTTCCATGGCACTGAAATAATTCAGGAAGAGCATTTTCATTTCTTTTCAAAGCCTAGATGGAAAGGAGACACTGTCAGACATACTGCCAAAAATTTTAAAAGAATATTTACAATTACATGGTGACAACTTATATAGCATTGCACTTACTAAACTATATTTTAGGGGTCATATTGTACTATCTCTATGGAAGTAAACAAGGAAATACTGGGAAAAAATGCCCTTCAAATTCCAATATGGTAACTCTTGACAAATGATAAGGTTTACTTTAAGGTCTATACCCCTCTCCAAGTAAGAGAAACAGAAAAAAATCATGTCAGTAAATGGAGCTCATGAGTATTATAATGCATTGCAAATTTTCAAAGAATAGTTATTCTTACACAAACTCTTTAACAACTAAGGACAACTAGTAAAGCATTTCATTTGTTCATCTCCTTGTACACTTTAATAACTGTACTGTCTGTGCAAAAAAGCGCAACAAAACATCATTTAAAGACAGCTTTAAAGCCTCACTTCCCTAATATTCTGATTATCTATTACCAAGAAATGGCATAAGTTTAGAATATGAATCAACTGCCTCAGATGAATAAACACGTATATTGAATTTTAATCACCATGTTTTCCATGGAGCTAAGCAGGTTTTCTGTAACACCTACTACACACTCACCTGATAAACAGCAGAGTCCTTATTGAGAAAACTAGACAAGGCAAAGACTCCTGCCAGATCCTGATGAAACCTATATGCCAAATGCATTGCCATTCCACCTCCCATCGAAAAGCCTCCTAGGGTGCAACAAAAGAAACAAAGATTGGATTTTTCTGTAAGTCTTTGTAAACCAGTGTTCAATTTATTATCTTCAGGGTTGTTTCTTTTATACATAATACAATTAAAAAATGTATCTTAAAGGTCACAATGATCTTAGAATCACAGAATCATTTAGGTTAGAAAAGACCCCTAAGACCATCAAGCCCAACCTATGACCCAATAACACCTTGTCAAGTAGACCATGGCACCACGTTCAGTTGTTTCTTGAATACCGCTAAGGACAGTGACTCCAGCACCTCCCTGGGAAATCCATTCCAATGTTAAACAACCTTTCTGTGAAGAAATTCCTTCTGATGTCCAACCTGAACCTCATGTGGCAGAACTTGAGGTTTAATTCAAAGCATGATGCAATCAAGACAACAGGAAAGCTAAAGGAGTGCTGAAGATTCATTACTGAGAGAGGAGAAAAAGGAACAGCCAAGGAAATGCCATTGCTTGAGAAGCCATTTATGTATGGTCCCTACCAGGCAGCTGAATACTGTGGCCATACATACTCTGACATTAATGAAGTAAAACTCCATGAACAGGTAATTCTCACTGCTTTTGGTATTCAAGTTATTTCTGCCCTAGGCTAGCAGCACTCACCCATGGAAGATCTCTATTGTACATAATCAATGAGCATTCACACTAAACTAGCATTGAGGATGTTTTTGATGTTACACCTTGGGATATATTATAAATAGGGAACAAATGCAATGTACTCCCCCTGAGCTCTAACAGGATCTCTGAATTAATGGCTTTCTGTGATCCATATGTCTCTTCAACTGCACTAATTCCTTACATAAGATAATTCCTCAGGGATGATTTTTACATGACAAATGCTTATTCATTAGGAAAGAAATCCAGACTACCACATTACTTCACAGGGACACAGTACACAGGCCATTATATTGACTGTATCCAGATAATGACCAGAGTGAAGTTTCCTTTATTTTCTTATGTGGAATATGATAATTTATTTCATTTCCTTTTGATCACTCTGAAGAATGCTGTCATCCCAAACCCCAAAAGAAGCATTTGTACTCTAAGAGACCATTTTGCATTTGCTTACAAACAAATACAGACAATGCTTTGACAACATATAAAAATGAAGTCCATTTTAAGTATTTCAGATTACAGGAAGAAAAGCTGCACTGAAAAGTCATTACTAGTTTGTAAATGATTTAATCTTAAAATTTTGTACCCAGTTAGTCACAATCTGGCACACTGTCTGCAATTACTCACCAGCAGTCTTTGACAATGCAGTCACCTTCTGTTTAGAAGAATATTAGGTAATGGTTCTTTTATGTGGCTCATACTACTATTACAAGAAAATGCAATACAAAGGAGTAGCTCTTTGAATTTGATTTGCATGGGAATACCTGAAGTTTATCACCTGATACCACAACAACCTCCAAGTACATGCTGTATGGTAAATGCTTCAAAACCAACAATTTGAATAAGCATTTATAGCTGCAGACTATTTTTTTTTCAGTTACAACAAGCATTTCAGTAAAAGTATATGTTTGACATAACACATAAAATACATTCTCAGTCAAGAACTTCTAAAAGAATTCAAATTTTGGATGAAGGAAAAATAAGAGGCAGGTACAAATATTACACAAAACAGAGGTGTGAAATGACAGAACATAAACAAAACACAAAAGAACATGTATACAGATGAACTCAGCACAAAGAATACATAAACTGTACAGCATTGCTAAGCAGATCATGTCAGGAGTGTTAGACAAAATCCAAATGACACAGCAACATTTCATCCTTAGATGGGCAGAACACTGCAAGCTCTTTACCCATCTACTTCTCTAGTTGAGACCAGTCTACTTCCAACACACATAAAGACTGTGCACAGAACTTCAGAGATTGCCAGTAGGTTTGAAATAAAAAAGTATGTTCACTTGCAGTTTTCCCCTCATACCTATTTTAATGAGAACTGTGATTAATGTTTCAAAACAGTTAAACAGGGTTAGCTCTACAATGCTCAGGAAAGTACCTAACTCTTTGGGTTAACTTCCCTGACTCACAAAGGAGGTTTATGTGTAGGCTAAAAAGGGAACAATACAAAACATACAAAACAGACTGAATTATGTAAAACACTTTCAGTTGCAGAGAAAATTCATTCAAGGATGCATTTATGACCTCAAATCTGCTTCAGTGTAGTGCTGATTTTTAGGTAACACCCCTCTGCAATAAGAAGAAAGCTGCTTGCAACTCACTTTGCTACTTGAGAAAGATCTGCTGAAATCACACAATCATCACACATCTAGATTAAAGAATTTGAATCAGAAGGAAACTCCCATGCAATACATTACTAAAATGAAAACATTCTTTCCTGGAATATAATCTGTAACTGTGTTAAGGTAATCTCAGCCACTGGATGATGTAACACAGTGTGTGAACAGAAACTGAATTTCTCATAGGGAATTTATTCCTGATTGAATAAAACAGAAACCCTCATCACAGTTGCCATTTTTCAGTGATAAAACATTCCTTTCAGAGCTTGTAAATGGCCTCAGGAGCCTTTTAAACAAACATCCAGCTCAGTTTGCTAAAGAGCTTGCTTTGTATTAATCTGCTTCACATTTGTATTTGTCTGAAATGATAACCTGGTCCATGATGACACTTGAGCATTATACGGGGTTCAGGAAACCAAGTATTTACCTACTGTCAAACTTCAACTTTATTTGTTTCTTTGTATTTAGTCTAACAATGTCTGCATTTGCATCTCAGAAAAGACTATTATCCAGCACAAGGGTTTCTTTATTTTGTCTCTCCTGTCCTGTATACATAGGAGAATGCTAAAAACTGCCTTCTCCCCCATGCTTCACTTTAGTGGCTGCAATGAGCAATTCCTGAAGTCAGAAAGTTCTTTAGGTGTCCAATCTTCTTTACAGAAGAAACAGCTCTCTAACACACACAGGTTTGACATTGCCAAGTGCATCCTGAGTCATACAGATCTGACTGTAAAATGCCTTAGTCCATTTGTTATCATGATTATGGAATTAGGAAGCAACAAACATCACTTTTTCACTATTTTTGATAAAAATTTAACATGTGCTCAAAGCTGTTTGCCACACTGAAATCACAGCCATGGGGAACAAAAATATTTGTGAATCATACCTAGTGCACAAATTTTGAAGAAAAAAAACAACAGGAGAAGCTAAACCCCAGACTTTGATGAGATTAGGATTTGGACTTGGGTGTAGTTTAGGGTGTTTATTTTAAGCAGTATTTCTTCACTAGTCTCTCTGTAGTAGTTCTTCATATTTCCTGTATTTCTTCAAATTTGTCAGTACAACTTTGGTAACAAAGTGGCAAGAAATGAATCCTAGAGCACAGAGTGCCTGTGCCAGCACAGCATAAGACAAACACTCTTCTGTTGTATAAGGCTATACCAGCACAGTTAGAAATTGTCTTGGCCTGTTCTGTTATTATCACAATACATTACACACTCTTGCCTCCTTTTCATTCCATTCTCACAGCATTTTTCATTTGCAATTTCTTCTTTTTTAGTATTTCAACTTAGACTTGCTTTAATCAGTTTGTTATCAGAACTTCTCCCCAAAGCTACATTTCAGTTTACTTTCCCATCTCTCTGGGGACTTTGTGATTTACCTCCTATTAATGGTAACAGCACAACCTTGTTCTACACATCATCTACAAAGAAGCTGACTTTCTGTTTTGACCTTCCCTTTTCATCAATGAATGGGAGTATTATTATATACATTTAACGGTGGTCACAAATTAATATCAGCAAAGAGTACAAATGCCAGTGGAACAGCAAATTCCCTTCTCCACAGAACTTCCTGAACACTGCTTCTGTGTTAAGTGCTCAAACATGTACTTTGTCTCAAGTGAATTTCCTCACAGCAGTGATTTTCTCCTTATAATCTCTTCATGAAACTTCACCAAACAAAAACCTTGCACACCAGCAACGAGTGGTTTCCACCTCTGATAGCCTTGTTATTCTGCTTGTTACTCAGTCTTTACAAGAGCAACAAACTTGACAGTCTTAGAAGAACAAAGGCAACTTCCCTAGAGTGGCTCAGCGACTTGCTCTTGTTGAGAACATGAATCAATTTGCTCCCCAAGCTTCTAAGCAGTCAAAACACATTTTGAAATGCATCTTTAAGTGGTACGAGTTTTACCACTTTCTTGTAAAAACAAGTGTACAATTGTTTCTAACATATCAGCCCACAGTAAAACCAGAACCAGTTACACTTTTATTTTCAACTATTGTAGGTAATAGAGGGGAATCCAACATGTGTACCTAAGGAGTTGTAATTTTTAGCACTGGAAGGAAAATAAAATCAATGGTAAGTCTCAACTCAATTTTTATTAAGATGTTACTCTGCCAATCTATGGCTTACTTCATGTACCCAGTGTGTTTTCTTGTTTTTTTCTAGAGAGGATGACAGCACTGCCCTGCTGCAACACTCACCTGTCATTTTTACAGTCAGCATAACTGCACAACATGGGAAAAAGGAAGAGAACAACCTATCCTTTATGTGCACGGTATTCGTGATTCTAAACTGAATCACAGAAAGCAAAGTAGAAAATATCTCTCTAAGCAGATAGTGAAGCACAGGAACAGGTTGCTCTGCAGAGCTGTGAACCTTCTGTTAGCAGAGGTCTTTTAGAAGAAGGAAGAAAAGCAATGGTAAGGATTTGCCTAAATAGAGCTGAACCTGCACTGATGCATGACAATGGAATAGCAAATGTTGTTAAGTCTCACTCTTCTATGATTCTGTTGGTACAACTGTGAAGAAAGCACAGGTTATTTTGTACCCTGTGGCATGTCTGCACAACTCTCAACCATTCTAAAAGCCCATCCATCCATTTAATTTTGCACTGAATTCAGGCATTTATTAAAGATGAGTAAGAACAGGTTTTCAACGGAGTTCGTAGCAAGGCTAAAAAGATCAGAACTCGATTCACTTTATAATTATTTTCTTACCAAAGTCATTATCCTATGCGATGACAATATCATGATTGAATTATTTTTTAGTTTACTGCTGCGAGTCTTACTCCTAATCTTCATCATCATTTGCTAAGCCTGTCATTCACCACACTGAGAATGTGCCACCTTTCAGTCTTTAGCACATTAATATTGACACCATCAAATGCTGGGAAACAAAGTAAGAAGTAATGGATCCTACTCTTGGTTAAAATTAGTGTCATACCTCCTACTGAAAGAGTTATGAAGGAAATAGAATGATTCATTTGTTAATGTCTCTTTTTACTTCCCGACGTGTAAGCTAGAGTAGCAGAGATCCAAAAGAAAAACACATGGTCAGTTCAGACACAAAAAAAACCCCCAAAACCCAAGAGGAGCAAACATTTACCCCTAAGTATAAATGCAATGCAAATTTACACTGATGCACTGAAAATTAATGCAATGTTGCAGGTATTATGGGGAACAGTACTGCTTTGAACCCAGCATCAGGCACAATTTGGATAAACCACAAAGCCACGTAGTGGGAGGTACAGAAAGGGAAATCTCATTTGAATTGCAGTGAAAAACAGCAAAACAAATCTATGAATTTACTCCATGAGAACAAGGCAGTAAGTACCTCTGAATGGAAGACAATGTCATCCTAATAAAGACAGAAGATACAAGATAGGATGAGTGACAGCGAAAGGCTTAGAAGCCACAAACATAAATGCCAAGACTGTAGGTGAAATAGTTTGCTCAACACTTTAACGATTTATTGTTAGATGTTTTTATCTTCACATATTTACAGAATCCTCTCTCTGGGATGTCAAAGCCAAGATATTTTTCCCCCTCCATCCCATTCTCACACACACTGAGAGAGAAGGAAATGCTAATATTTACAAGAAGCACGGAGCTTTCATGTTGCTTCCACCATGGTTCAGTAGCTATGTAAGAAGTCTAGCAATAAACAAAAAGTGGCTGTGTGTCTCATATTATTGTTACAGTACAAGGGGTCAGGAATCATGCATGTGTTTTTTGGCATTCAGTCAAATCTACAGGACTGTTATGGAAAGTTTATTTTCACTGGCTGCGTACACAAGTGACTACAGGTGGCAGAGACCAACATGCTTGGATCAGCACTTCTCAGCTACAGAAAAAGTGACCTGTGAAAGTAGGAAAGTAGTGCTACATTAAGAACAAAAAAAGAACAAAAAGACTGCCTTTCACCAACGTGCAGTTGACTACAGTGAGCTCTATCAAAATGCTCAGAAAATGAAAGGGTCACTTCTTTCAAGAGCTTCTGACATATTCTCAAATAAGATTGTTGAAATCTTCAATAATTTTCACCTAAGTGGAGTTTTTTTACAGTGCACTATCGATGTGGAAGCAGTTAAAAAAACCCAAAACAACAGAACAACCAACACAAGAAAACAAAAAACAAAACCACCACCACCTGAAAAACCAACATAGCTTTAAATAGAAAAAGAAATTCTTGTCCCACATTTTAAACTGTGGCTTGTTTAGCCAATTTAGCAATGAATTCAGGCATTCATAAAGAAGAAATACATCCTGTTTTTTAAGAAAGGATACTATCAAAGCTCCAAGTGCCAAAATTTGACTAAATTTATAACACTCTTTTATCTCCAAAGTCAATAAAACCTACTTACAGGACTATTTGCAAGGAGTGCTTTAGCCAGGAAGACCAGTAAGAGTAACTCAACAAGAATGTCTGGTTAAAAACTAAGTACCATTATCAAATTCTGGAGATGATATAATTATTTTTTGAATAATTATGTACTGCTGTTAGCCTCCTTTCCTTCCTCCTCCAAGGTCAGGGGAAATAAAGCTTAATCAGAAGCCTACTTCCTTCAAAAGACTTGTCTTAAAAGGAAAGAAACTCATGAAACTGTCATGTCACAAAATTAATACAGATGCTTTAAAAATAAAACTTCATTTACATCCAGTAAACTAAGCAATTTAATTCTTTAGCAGTAGATTCATAGAGTAGCTGTTAAAAGCAAGGCCGCACCAGCATTTTTCTTGATAAAGAAGAGAGGAGTGGCACTGTACAACCTGGACTCCATCCTCAGCTTTAGAGTTCTGCTCTACTGATGCCTTTCCTAGTCTTAAAAATCAAGAGGCGAACACGGTTAGAAGGGGAAAAAGGGTTTTACCTTGGTATTTATTGTAAGGATCCTTAGGTGCACCACGAACAGGTCGAACACACTTCTGTGCACCCCACCATCACCCCCGCAAAGTCCCTCTCACCCCTGGTCTTACCTTCCAGGTCTTACTAATTAGCATATCTATCAAATATTCCCCAATGAGAGGCTCAAGTGAGCCCCCCCTCCCAAGGAACCTTCCCCTGGATGGTTCTATCTTAGTTTACAAAATGTGTTCTGGAGAGGACCTTGGGGTTTGGGCACCCTGGCACCTTAACTACAAAGCCTCTAAAATGTATAGTCTCTTAGCTTAACAAACAAGTCCAAGAATGTAGGCAAAAAGCACTGAGAATACAGAAGTTGCAGAAAGGTATAACAGGGGTATAAAAGAAAAGACAAAAATCATCATGGCATCACTACAAGCAGCCACTTGTGGATTTCGGAGCTATCCAAGCAAACAATACAGGCTATAACTTCTTTGAGAGAAAATGCTCTGCCTGTCCCACTGTCCTGAGCCTTGTGGAAAGACTGAATGGCTCAAGAAGGGGAATCATCCCCCAGAACACCAGGTGTTGGGCTTCTCATTTTCCACGTTTGAGAGCCCACTGCTGCTTCCCGTCTCTTCCCACTCACTCACCTTTGCACAGTGCTCCCTCAGATCTTGCCTTCTTATCCCACACCTCTGAGCTGTCAGCAGCTGCCCACCTTCCTGCTTGCCTAACACCTCGCTCACCCTCATCCAGCAATATCTGACACTCACCCTCAGCCTGTAATTTCTACTCCTCTATCCCATATATAAAACCATAACCTTCAATCTTGTTATGCTGTTCATAGTCATTTTGTTTACTTTCCAGTCATTAAAACTCCCACTTACTACAAAATGGTCACTCAACCCAGTTCTCCTTAACCCTTTAAGGAGCATTTCATTCCCTGTAAGTACCTTCATGCAATTGCTTTGCTCTTTGGTTTCTGACCTTCCCGAAAAGGCCCCCACTGCTCTTCACAGACTCACAAGTGCTCCAGTTGCTTCTCTCAACTATTTTGCCTCTATTTGCCATAATAATATATGTACTAGTATTCCCATTATGGATTTCCAACATGACTCAACAGCAGCGAATGCACTATGAATTCATAGCAAAATTTCACTACAGTTTCCCCAGCTATAAATGTCTTATTTTTCCCTTTACCTCACAAAAGCTGCCTCCTCCAACTCCATGGTACCAGCAGTCACAAATCCACTGACTGTTCCCCACCTGTTACCTTAAGGCCCATCTTCTTGTACCAGATGGATATTCCTGACTTTTTCAAAAAGAAATCTAAAAACATCTGACAGGACTTAGTTGTCTGACATTCTAAGCAAGTAACCATACCTTCCATTATCTCCTGTACACCAATCTCCTAAACTCAGAAGAATTTCAGGCCACACATTTCTCCTCTTCCAGTGGACGTTACAGTTTGATGCAGACATACTGACTTGGCCTCATATTTTCTTTTGGTCAAAAAACCACAGAATGGTTTGGGTTGGAAGAAACTCTAAAGATCATTTGGTTCCAGCTCCTGCCATGGGCAGGAAGTCCTTCCACTAGACCAGGTTCCTCAAGGCCCCATCCAACCTGGCCTTGAACACTTCCAGGAATGGAAATCCCCAAATTCTCTGGGCAATCTGTTACAGTGTCTCACCACCCTCAAAGTAAAGAATTTCTTTCTAATATCTAATCTAAAGCTACGCTCTTTCAGTCTAAAGCCATTCCACCTTGTCCTATCATTACATGGACTTGTAAAAAGTCCTTCCCCAGCTTTCTTGTAGGCCCCTTCAGGTATTGGAAGGTGCTGTAAGAGCTCCCCAGAGCCTTCTCTTCTCCAGGCTGAATACTATAAAGCTGCAGAGTGCGTTTACAGAAGTCCTGTTTTCCTGTAAGAAACAATGCCAGAAGATGGGCAATTATTTGCACAAAGTCCTATCTAAGTCCTATCTAAGACAATTGTCACCTTTATGCATAGAGACCTTACAGGATCTCTGAGCTTCATCCTTCACTGAATCATGCACTGGTTAATGATCAAAACCAGTGCAGAAAAGGCACAAAGTTCTTGTGGAAGAACACTTCATTTTGTACAGCCACAAGTGACACAATTTTCCACTACCAAGTTTCTTATCCATCCACGAGTCCCCTTCTGTACTTTGGACAAAGTAACTCAGGGCTGCCTTATTTTGCTTCTTGCATAAACATTGGACTGAGCCATAAGGATGTATGACTGTAGTCTGTCAGGTGGGGAAACAGAGCTCTCAAGAGTGACAAAACAAGTACAGTTATTTCTGATTTATATGTGAGGAATGCAAACACACAGAGACGGGGACTTCCAAAGAATCTACAGGGTGAAACACTCAGTGCATGCCAACTTCCTTACTCTGCTTATGACTTGGAAAACAACCTTCATACTTCACAGTCTGCCTATTTCTAATTTTGAAGGCTACAGAGGAAAGGAAAAAAGCCTAGTAGCACACTGGATCTGTACACAGAACATCTCCCAGCTCACTCAACAGCAAAGCACCTGCACTTCTCCAGCTGCTTCCAAGTCGGCAGGTATAACACAGGAAATACAGATCAAAGACACTCTGTTGACAGCCATCCAAAACAATGCACTCTGCAGCCAGGGCAATGAGCCAGCAAGGGGAAGCAAGCACAGGCCTTCACAGAGCAACATGGGGCTGGACCAAGAAAACACACCAGGCTGAATGGTAGTGGCTCGAGCACGCAAGATTTTGATGGCCTGACTCAGGTGGACATAAATTTATAAGATCCCACATCAAGAGTTTTTTCCCCAACCTGAAATAGTTTGTGGTCTAGAGATGGGACAGGAAGCCAAGGACTTGTGAATTCTCATTCCCTCTCTGCCATAGGCTATTTCATCACCCTCAACTCCTGCGCCTCAGCATCCTGCTATCTATTTCACCGAAATACTGTGAAAGTTACTGGAAATATGTGGAAAGAGAAATAAAGATAGACACATATGAACTATTACAGCTAATACTTCATTTGTTATCAAGTGTTAACCTTTAGTGCTATGTAACATGCACATTCTTCCTGCATGAATTAATTTAACCCAAAATGATTAGAGCAGTAAGGAAAAGTTCATGATTATTTATATGCTACATCTCCATTCTCCAAAATGCACGTCATTTTTGGAAAGTGCACTTTTCCATCCTTGAAAAGGGCTTAAAGAAAATAGTAAAATTATGTACTTCTCCAAGTAAATCACTGCCCACTCTATTTTAAATAATGATTACAAATGACTGTTGACAATAAAAACAGTTTTACATGTTGAGTAAATTTTTGCTTACAGTTAGCCACATTCCCCACCTGATATGGGTTTAAATAAGAATTCAATATTGTTGAGGACTGGCTATTGAAAAGGCTGTTCAGCAGTTTGAAGTCATGCTCATGAGCCTTCAGGATAGAGTAAATTCAAAGGAGATGATCTCTTAACCATTAAAAAGAATAGAATAAACACATTATAAATAAATCTCTTACCTATGAGTATCCTATTCTTGGCAATGCCATTCTTAACCTCATCGTTGATCAGGTCTGTAAGGCCCTGGCACATGGAATCGATGCTTTCAATGTGTTCAGGAACGTCATTACAGATCTTATACCTGTCAAACCACACATTGGAAAAGGCTCCTTTCATAGGTGTATATGGCCTGGAGTGGTGGAAGGAAAGAAAACAAATGATTAATCAAGCATAAGACCAAAAGCCTTGAGTATATGTAATAAATAAATAAAAAAAAAATCAGTATATCTCCAGCAAGAGAGAATAAACCTCTTTGAGGTCCTTTTGCATCCAGTCACATTGCATTTCCTTGCATTCAGGTCATGGTCCTTCAAGAATGAAGCCAATATTTGAAAGCTATGTAAAATGCAATTTTCAGCCAGTTCAATGTTAATGTTGGTTAGGTCAGCTAAACATTTTAAATCTTAATCCTGTCAAGAGGTTCTTAATCCTAAACAAAGCTGGGGTTGAAATCCACACTGGATTTCAAATATGACAAACTGAAGTAACTTCTAAACCAGACAGCTTTGCAGGGGCTAACTTTATGGAATTCAGTTGTCTAATTCTTGACAAAATTGACAGGGGGTGGGTATTATAAACCCCTAGGTATTAAAAAAGCCTGCATATTTCTCTTTTTGTCAAATGAATACAGTCATCCTGATCTTAATGGGGCAGGTATCTCATAAAAATAACTGAAAGGAATGCCTTGTGCTTACTGGACTGGTGCACAAACAAGAGACATGATACTACCCACCATAATACCACATTGTGAGAATACTATTTTAAGTGCTTCAACAGGCTGCCCAAACCTTAGATAATCAAGAAACCTTCAATTCAAAGAAGCTTTTTCTTTGTTTTTAAATAAAGATGATTAATAGAGCCCTGAAATCCCAAGAAAGGTGATCTAATTGCCTTGCAATGGCTCTGCAATACATTACAAAACATACTGCTATGAGATCGATCATCTCCAACAAAGCCCCTTGAAACCCTTATTTGCTTTGTTCAACCAGGGCAAATTCTTCATTTTTACTTAAGCTTAGATCAGATTACAATCATCGTCCACAAAAAGACAGCTTTTGATACATTTCTGGATGGGAACACACTGAAAATGCTAAAGTTGACTTCTGTGCTGTCTCTGGAATTTCTTCAGTACTAGGATTAAACAAAACCACAACTAACCTAAAATGAGAAAGCCACTAATTCAGTTATTCTTAATGAAGGAATAAATTCTGCCTTTATTAACACCAGAGAGGCTTCACATATGTAAACAGCTATTTCTAAACCAGTACTGCCACTAGGACAAGTGTTCAAGATAATACTATTTGCACTGTTCAGTCATAAAAGTAAAAAATGAGAGAACAAAAGTTTTCTTCTGCCTTTTGTCATGAACATGAAAAAAAAGTCCATGAATTAAAGAAAGATATAAGTAATCAGATATAAAGAAATCAGATATAAAGAAAGATATAAGTAAGAAAAATATACTGAAAGAGGCAACAAACAGCAACAGATAGGTACAAACAGACACACTACAGGTTTGTCTTTTTCAGCAGAGCTTCAGGGTACCTTAAATGTACTGTTATTGACAGTGCCATACAATATGTCGTCAAGTGCCTTAAGTAACCCCTCATTTCCTTAATTCAAAACAAACTTGTGATTTCCGAATGACAAATTATTTCCTTAATACAAACTGTAGACTTAAGCATCAGAATTTTAAAAATAGAGTTTTTTTTTTCCAGGTAGCCTTTACTTGTCTATTAAAAAGTTAACTCCTAAATTGAAGGAAATTCAGTGGAAACATCCTGTATACCCAGCAACCTAAAGCCACGTTTTAAAAACATTATTAAAATGCATTGGCCTTTTTTATTGTCTTCTCTATAGAATCCTGTCTCCAGTATTCTTCCCAAATGAATTTATCAACACCTAAGAAATAAGATTACAAATATTTAATTCACAGAAGTCAATTTCTAAGAAGAGATATTCCAGTCAAACCTACCAAGAGCAGAATCAGTGGAGCTTCTGGAAGTCACTTGGACACTGTGATGCACAATGGACTAAATGCCTGGGGAAATAGCATTTAATCCATTATTTTAGCTTCTCTCAAACACTTTTACATCAATCCTGGTTAAAATGCTTAGCAGCCAGAGTGCTTCATTTTCTAGTAAAGTCAGAGTACCTATTATTTGTGTAAGAAAAGATGTGAAAGGCTTTAGTATTATTACAGCAGGTTGACCCAGGATTTATATGGAACAAAGATACATACATGTATTGCATGACAACAATTTACTGTTACATTACATAAATAGTTAAAACATGTTTCCTCACAAATAAATGACAATATCATGCCATTTATAAACAGGTCAAAATTCATCATGAGATAATAATACTTGATCAGATGTTGAAACTCAGGATTTCTACTTGCTGTCTTTGCAAATTCTTCAGTAAGACAGATGAAAGACCAATGTGTTTTAAGCCCACAGGAAAAGACCCTCAAGCAAACAGACAAGTGGTTTTCAGCTGCCGCAAAAACATCCTTGCAAGCACTCTTGATTTCTCAGAAATGCATTAAAAATAACCTTTACATAAAGCTGAGAAGTAAGATTCTTTTAATGGTTCACCCAACTGGCACATCTGTTTTAGTCATTCACCTTTTTCCTTAAATAATCCCTTTATTAGCTGGCACACTACAACTCAGACATTACCACGGTAAACAAATATGTTTGGCATGGAACCATCTGTACAGCTCCAAGAATACAGCACCAAATTTTTTCATACAATTAAACCACAAGAAAAAAAAAAATCCCTATGTTACACTGACATGAGAAGCTGGACGGAAATATGCAAAAGCAAAAAAAATACAGAGTGGAGTGGAAACTCCATCCAACAAGATCAACATGGTCAGCTGAGGACAATGTCAGACCAAACAATGAGCTTTAAGTTTGGGGGTTTTTTTGCTTTGTTAAGTTTAATCAAAACTCATGCCATTAGTACATCTGTGCCTCACTTTCCTTCTTCTCTTTTAAAAATGATACTAGAAATAAAGCTCTGTGTCCCTAACACTGTGTGCTGTTGAAACTGGGGATGAAAATATATAGTCCTCCAAGTTGTGTGGGCATTTTTTCTTACTGAGTTTTAAAGGGTGTGAGTGCTTATGTTTCGCTTGTTCCGGAGCACGTAAAAGATTCAAATCCATATAAGAAAACAAGAATCAAGAACCCTCTCTCTGGGTATATCCAGCTTCCAAACCTGTATCCATTTTTAAGAGACAGTTGAAAGAAAGTTCAATTTGCATGAATTTCTCTCTTAACATTTAAAAGTCAGAACAGCCGGCAAAGGAGACATGGCTAATATCAAATATCATTTAAGAAACTGCAGGCATTAGGAGGATTAGAATCTTTAAAATGCTTCCCAACATTCCCAAATCACTCTAAATCATGTTTTCTGATTAATTTATAGCTCCTATTTGCAAGGGTGTCACTGTAGATCAATATACCTCTCGCATGAGAGTGCAGTCTCAAGAAAATCCTACACAATACTTCCACTGTCTAAAAAGGAAAATATATCCTGCAATATCTTTGTAAGTACTTAGCATCCTTCTAATCTCAAATAGAAGTAATTTTCACTGTTGATTTCACTGTGAAGTTTCAAAGCAATAAACATCATTCCAGATTTCACAACCTCAAGATAGATTAGCTTCTGCTAACCTGAGTTCTGTAGTAATGAAGAAAACATTATGAAAGTAGGTAGCAGCAACACCATCTATTTTCACCTTTCTGAAGCATGAATATATCCTCTAGACCTTCTTAATCATGTTTAGAATTGTGCCAGCTAGTCTGAAATTATCTTAAGAGAAGTGGAGAGCAACCAAATGATGCTACACAAGGTTCAAATTCTGGTCTCAAACCACAGCAAACCCCATCTCCAAAATGATGATATTAGCACAGTGATTCACATAAAACTACAGGTGGTTTTGTTCATTACCCAATAAATCATTGTCCCTATCCAACATTTTAAGTTAGAAGACAAGCCAGCAGTTCTAGCTGCTTTAAATAAGAGTAGAAGACAGCACATTGATAAATGGCAAATATTCTTCCCCCAGCTCTTTCTCCTCATGCACAGTTGTATCACTGCCTTCATGCTCAGCACTATGATCACCATGCATTAGCAGACACATAAACCCAGATCACTGGTGCTGGCTTCCAGGCTTCCAGACAGAACTTCCCGAAATGTCAGACAGAACTGGAAATTTATAGTGAAGTTGGGCTTCAAGATTGAAATAAAGACAAAGAAAGATCAAAAATCACTGAAATCCTCAATTTTTCTTGCTTCCCAAGCCCATCTCCTCTCAGTTAGGAGACAGGGGCTCTCAAACTGTACTGCTGTCTTTCGGAAGACTATGGACCCCTCTGAGAAAATCTACAGGCCACAATACCACAGTAGGTCTGCATTGCTCCGGTGAGACTCTGCCTGGAGAACTATATCCAGTTCTGGAATTCCCAGAACAGGAAAGACATAGACCTGTTGGAGCAGGTCCAGAGGAGGGCCACAAAAATGATCAGAACACCTCTCCCACAAGGAACTTTGTTCAGCCTGGAGGAGACAAGGCTCCAGGGAGACCGTACTGCAGCCTTCCAGTACTTAAAGGGGCCTACAAGAAAGATGGGAACAAACATTTTAGTGGGACCTGTTGCAACAGGATAAAGGGGAATGTTTCAACTTAAATATTGACACTGCTAGTGCCATAAATCAGCCTCTCTTGCTGCGAGAGGCCCTTTAAAGTTCTTAAAGTCCTTGCAAGGAGCTTGATAGACGGACGAGGCAAACTCGCAGTAACTGCTTCTTCGATAGTTGTTTATTCTAGTGTTATCAGCTTAGAAAGACACAGTAGAACAGAACATGACAAGAGAAGATGAGAAAATGGCTGCTTATCAAGATTCCAAAGCCTTTTTATAGGTAAATTATCCAATTAAAAATTGAAATGACAGATATTTTTACTTTTCATCCAATGTTCAGTAAATCACTCCGACACGCAGGCCGGAACTGCGGCATTTTTCATCCAATCATCCTAAAGTACTTTTACTGCAGAATATGGAGGAACAGAAGAAGAGAAAAAGAAATATAAACTACACGGGTTCCTCCATTTTGGAACTTTTACTATTTATCTATTTACTACATTAACAAACCTAAAACTTCTAAATTCTTCACCCTGTGACATCCTTACATCATATTCTATCACCTAGTTCACATCTGTGTAGATTTTAACTCCTCCCAGATGGTAGGGAGTTTTTTCCATGGATAAAGGTCAAAAACCATGCTGTCCAGGGGGGTTTTTCTCTCCAAAACAGGCAGAGAAATATTCCCTGCACTCTGGGTTCCCACAAATATGGGTAGATTTAGACAAGATACAAGGATGACATTTTTTACAATAAGGGTGCTGAAACACCAGCACAAGGTTGCACAGAGGTGGTAGATGCCCTACACCTGGAAACATTTAAGGTCAGGATGGATGGGATTCCAAGCAACATGATCTAATTGAACATCCTGCTCACTGTTGGGGGGATTGAACTAGATGACCAAGAATGGTCCCTTCCAATCCAAAATATTGAATGGTTCGAGAAGCAAGTCTTGACTCTCTTAAAGCTGATAGTAGGTTTTTTGAAAGAAAGCAAATGACTCCCTAATCCCAAATTCTCTCATTGCATAATGTCACTGCTGGATTTCAGTACTACATTTCAATAGAAAATTTAGGTCAAAATTCTGCTTTTTAATTCCTCCTGTCTCTTGAAGCAGAAAGCAAATTTTAAAAGAAATGGGGAGGAAAGCACAGAATCCAGCTAGTCAAATAAGAAGTATAAATTGGAAACTCTAGTCCAAGGTACATCTTATATTAAAACTGAGGGTGAGCATATCTTAACAATGAAGCTTTGTGGTATAGTAACAGAGCATATAATGTGTCCAAAATTCAAACAGCTTTAACTTGGAACTACACTTTAAAAAAAAAATTTTTTTTCTAAAAGGAAGGCAAGAGTCATGTCCATGAGGAGCAATTTTGGCTGTTCTCCAGAAAAGGCTGTGCCTGTTCACTCAACCACATGCAAATGCTTTTGATAGAGCTGTTCTGGATGCACATTGTCTGAAATGAGAGCTGACTGAGCTGGTACAGAATGGTTACCTGAAGAAATACTATGCTGACAGCTTTTGTTACTTGAGACAAATCTTATTCATTCAAGACAAAGGGAGCTGCAATAGAATCTGGCATAAAACTCAGTGGGAGAAATGAAGTTTGTTTCTGTTTCTTTGTTTCTGTTGGTTTGCTGGGTTGGTTTTGTCGTTTGGGAGTTTTTTTTTCGGAGAGGGTAGTGTAAATTGTGGGGATTGGTACTAATCAGAAAACAGCTATAATTTTATGGTTGAAAAGACCATAAAAGGCCTTTAATACACATTGCCAGTTCCTCAGCAACCAACTAATAGTGGCTGCTTTATACATTCACTGAAAGGAAGTGGCAAGAGGCAAACCAGGGTCCAATCTGCATCAGTTCTCCATTATGGGGTTTGAAAGGCACTCTGGGATTCAAAGTGGCATCTTTCACAAGCTGGTGGCAAACACTTAGGATGGATGAATGACACTAGCTAAGCACAGAAACCCTTGAAAAGACTGGAAAGCAAGAGCACAGAATGGCACATAACTTAGAAATCCACAACAGCTTGCTGGAAGGCTGATATAAAAACCACTGTCTCCAATTCTTTTGTACTGGAAAAGGGTTGAGAGAAGGAAAACAAGAAGAAGGATGCCTAAGAGCACAATGTAGTAAAAGGGATTAGAAATCCAAGATCTTTTCCATGATATTCTAATTTGTTTTCCCCAAGCATGACTACAGTTATCTCTGACAAGTGTTTACTACATTCCACGTGCTATTTAGCATCTGATGTAAGCATTAGATATATGCATATCCGTAAAGTTTTCCTCACCTAATTCCAGAGCAGAAATAAAAGGAAAATACAAAGTTTATCCAAGCATGCTTTGAGCATTATTATGCAGAACACGTTGAATTTCTACTTAAAGGAGATGAAAGAACCACCCCATGACACCAACCCAAACCTTTTCCATTTCTCCCTCAAGCTCCCACCTTTAAAAAAAGACTCCTTTGTGTTAAATTTATGAATGAGGTTAGGGCTTACAAAAGTCAAGGATTAATAACATTTGCTTGAGCCAAAAACAGTACGATAGGCACTGTGCACGCTCCCTTCCAATCCATCTCCAGTCCGAGCTGCAGTACCCCTGCTGCTTTTCCAATCCGAGGCCTCTCACAGGCAGAGGCTGCCAGTGGAGCTGAGTGGTGCCAAACTGTCTGGTGGTTTTGTGATAGAGCCAGATGGGGACTATGGTGAGATGAAGCTCATTTCCACCCACGAGCTGAGCAAAGATGTGAATTTAGGTGAAAAGATGGAGTACTGGGCCTTTTAGTCCTTACCAGCCACATAAAGATAATGGAAGTTAGAATAAATTGGGAAAAACCCCAACCAGACAACAAGTTCTGCACAGAGACTTAAGTCCCACAGAAAGGTTTGTTGAGTGAATGTCAAAAAGATCCACAAAATAGCCAAAGTAGTATTTATAGTTGATTTTCTGACTTGCAAAAGAGAAGGACTGTCAGAATGGAATGCAAGACAACGCAAAGAATCTTTGGCCCAGATTTTTTCAGGGAATTATAGAAGGCAAGGTATATGTATTAAAACAAGCAGAGCCTAAATGGTTTTAAATTTACCACGTTAGCTCCTGCAACGCCAATTTAAACTATCACTTTCTATTAAAAAAAAAAAAGGTTAAATTGGGTGGTATTCAGTTCTGATTTAGAAACTCAATAGAAACCTAATGTTTAAGTCACAGTTGTAGCAGCTGAAACAGTATTTAAAGTTGTAGCCATCCTGACCCAAATAAAAAGGGAAAAAGGAAACCCTTTCCTTTAAAACTATTAGTGTAGACGTGGCTTCAGGGATTGCATCAGCTACTAGGGCTCCAATTTGAGCTTGTTTTTTTAAAAGATATATATTAGGATTACAATGGAGAGAAAACAGGATTCTCTTTCATTTAGCAAGTTTAATCTTTGTGCAGAATCACTAATCTTGAAAGAAAGCTGGATACAGTTAAAACAAGTTCTTTACTCATTTTTAAGTATCCCAGTAGACTACATTACAGAGAAAAAACCAAAACCTCCAAGCAATGTGCAAAACTTTTAATTTGTAAAGCAAAATTTGCATACCCCAGGTATGTGCATTTAATTTCCAAACATATTCCAAATTCAGGTGTCACTACTCTCACTACATCACACCAAGCCTTCAAATCCACATATTTTTTCCATTTTTATCTAAGCATGTTTTTTACCAAATGCACTTTACTTAGTATTTTTGCAAGTTTTTCTTTTTTAACTGTAAATTTCACTATCTACATTCTGTTAGTTTTGCTCAGGAAACAACCAAATATGAGACTCATTGCATTTTCCAAAGTGATGGGGGAATAAGTGAGACAAAATGTTGCAAACACTGCCTGTCCAGGGTACATCAGGTGATAGCTCTGTACAAACCCTGAATATTATAAAAATTATTAAAGAAAAGTAAATCCTTTTTTAAAAAAGAAGTGTGATTTTTTTATAGAGACCTATAGAGAAGAGTAAAAAACAGTTTCATAAACAGTAACATTCCATTGCTTTTATCCATAATCCTCTCTAGTGCTTGCCGAAATCAATGCTAGTGAAGCCAAAGAACATATTTCAGAGTTCTTCCCAATTATATGCTGGACTGGCTTTCCAAAATAATTTTCAAATACATTGACTCTTGAACCAAAACATGTCTGAACCTCTGATGCTGTGCAAATTAAAAATGTGCATGCTTCAGCACCTGGGATAAGATCTAAACAAAACATAAATATAACCCAAATCCATCCTCCACAAAAAAAAAAAAAAAAAAAAAATCAATATTGTGTTGAAAAATGTGAATTCCACTGCTTTTGAAAATGCTGTTCAACAGAGGTGAAGAATGTATAAGACCATATCTATGTGTCTATCAGCAGAATAACATCTATCAAAAATGTGAGGAGGTATTCCTGACCTGCAGTTTATCCTGCCAAAGCCCCCAGCTTTGCACTTAAATCATCAAACCTGCTTTTACTGGCATAACTACTTTGACAGAGAACATACAACGTGCATGTGCAAAGTTCTCCTGGAAAAGACAGGAGCTTAGAGTATGAAGCACATCCACATTAACAGTATTTTGCCAGAAGAGCACATTAGCCAATCCAAGGAGGGTGTTGCCAAGCTTCAAGCTTTTCTTTGATTTCATCATCAGCACACGAACCTGCAGGCAAGTTTTGCACTGACAGTGCAGTGGCAGGTTAGAGACCCACAGAGGCTCTC
Organism: Monarcha castaneiventris obscurior; assembly: GCA_026261815.1. Classification (NCBI taxonomy): domain Eukaryota; kingdom Metazoa; phylum Chordata; class Aves; order Passeriformes; family Monarchidae; genus Monarcha; species Monarcha castaneiventris. The sequence continues at coordinate 258,987 of JAMPIT010000896.1, forward strand.
TCTCAGCAGCCTGACTTTCAGCCAGCACATTACTCAGCCTCTACATAAGCAAAGAACCTGCTTTCAGATTCTTTCCAGCAGATCTGCCTGCCCATTACCACCCAGCGACAGGTCTCTTTGACAAGGATGCTGAATTCCTCCCCTGGTGCCAGAAACACTTTGAATTCTTATCAAAACAGACATGCGCATATATATATATATATATATATATATATATATCACATTGATAAAACCAACATATATATTCAAGTTTAATTACTTTAATGTCTGCCATTCAAGTTTGGAAGTTCTAGGCCTTGCTTTGATTTTTCTGTGAAAGAAAGGAAGGCAACTGTTACAAAACCATTTCAAAAAAGCAAAGTGTGGTTTGTTCTTGAATACCAAAACAATGTGAATTGTAATGCTTTGTTATTGTGGTTTCAACCAATGACATGTATCATCACCAAGTTCACTTCAGCACTGCTGCAAACAGTGGCAAACACTGCTGTGCTTAGGAGCATCTGTTTTATTTTACTGTGTCAGCTAGGGCTGTTTATCAGCAAGAGGGCTGTACACAAGAGTACTTTTCCAGTCAAAAACAAACAGTGTGGGTCTTTTACATTCTTTGAATACACAACTTTTCTGTTTTGCTAAAAGCCACTTCTGAATCAACTCATGCCTGACCCTACCTGCTCTAGAAAAGAACAAGAGTAACCTCAGTTTAAAAAAGAAAAAAAAGAGAGTGAAATAAACTGTTTATTCACATCTTTTAATAGCAACAGTATCTTTCTTCCCATCTGTTTAACAAAGTACTGAAATTCAAAGTCTGAAGATAAAAACAAATTCCTTCATTTGAGTCAGGAGACCTTGCTCATTAATTATTCATACATAGTTTACATCTGTAGTTACCCAAAGAAACCAGAACAAATGAGAAAAGGACTGGACCTCAGAAGTGCAGTGGGATGGAAAAGTGAAGCACTGGCCCAGCAGATGTGGTCTGAGGCGCTCTGGCTGCATAGAGCATAGGGGAAAAAAACCATTTCCCAGGGGAGCAACTCCTCCTGCATTTCCCCAGTATCTGGTGTGCTGGTAGGGAAGCAGTGGAGCCCATCAGCATGTGTGATGTGCCACTGATATCTCTAGCATCACTTCAGCCTGTCATCAGTGAAGCAACGAGCACATTATTTACAGAAAATGGTACTCACTTCCTGCTAACCCAGAACACACAGCTTCAAAGGCTTCCACTCATGGGCTTGATTTTTCTGTAACACAGTGACTACATTCACACTGCAATCTCTCAGCTGCTTTTCCTGCCTAAGTAGACCATAAAAAACACATGGTCAAGGAAAAGGTTTTTTTTTTCTCATGTATTAGTGAGTGCCAGACAAAATCTGCTATTATACTTGTTTATACCCTCCAATAATTTTTTTCTGACTTTGAAACCTCTGTACCTCAAAAGTCTGTGTCACAATTTCCTTTTCCGTTCAGCATTCATCCACACTTATGCACAAATTCAGAAAGAAACTCAACCCCGTTATATTTCAAGGAAACATTTTCCTAATTTAGAGCTACAGACACCTTAAAAAAATGGTATTAAGAAAAATTTAACACCTTTGAAATTTAGTATTTTATATTTAGTATATGTTACATACATAATACATGTTATTAATTATATATTATATATTTAATATTATCTTTGGATGGATTAGAATGGGGCTAAGTGTACAACTTTTAGCCTCTAGATTTGACTTCACAAACTTTCAAATTCTTACAGGAAAATGCTTTTGTCTGTATTTCCATCTACTACTGAACACAGTGTCATTTAATAACAAGACTTGAGCTTACAGCAAATGTTGAACACAATTCTCTTTGAAACAGTTGGGCCAGGATTCAAACAAGAAGTAATGTGCATTTTTGAATTCCCAGCCCTTTTTCCAGGAGCTGAGGATCTTTGACATCCTACTTGCCAAAAAGACCGACCACCTCCAGGACTGAAACCTGGCATTAAATACAACCTAATATTTTAATGGTTAATACATGGGAATTATTATAAGTAGGATTGTGATCCGGATCATGTCTCTATAAAGCCACTACAACACACATTGCAGAATCATCTTCTATTTATATGAAGGAGATGGAAAACTACTATGAGGACGATACCCAAATTTCAGCTAGAGGCTGTGACTTCTGCGAACCATTTAGAGTCTTAACCACTCAAAATCCCAGCTCCTGGACAACAATGCATGGTTGAGCTGCAGTTTTGTCAAAAAGCATATACATAAGAAGAAATTGCTACAACAGTCTGTACCAATACTTTACAATTTTGGAACACAGTAATTTAACCCTACGGTTACAATATATTAAACGATACCTGGCAGGAGCTGTTGGGTAAATTACTTTAATATGTTGGAACGCCATGTCTTGATTCAAAATTTGTTTTATCCATGCTCTTGCTCCTTGGCCAGTATCACCTGTAACACACAGAAGAGTACAACAAGAATTATTCTGTGCATTTACCAAGAAAATTATATAATGTCAAATATACTTCAGATTGACTTAATTTCAAATTATGAAGTTAATACACTAAAATGCTAAAAACGAACTTTCTAGACCAACTTCAGTCCCCTTTCCAATGAACTCAAAACTTCCTAGAAAAAGGCTACTTAAGAGATACCAAAACATAAGTTTAATCAATACTTCACTAGATTCAATGACTTAAGTATCTCCCAAGCAGATACAAGGCCTTCTCTCTTACTTAGTTTACCTTATTTGCTGATAAGTGATAAACAAAACTCTTGATGAACATCTTAAAAAGTGAGATAAAAGAACTGTTGCTTCCCTTAGAAAAGATAATTACTTTTACTGGAGAATTTTATGTTAACCCACTTCAGAACCCAGTAAAAAAGATCTTCACATTTAATTATGCTAACATTGCACATAGGCTTTAAGGGAAGAAGACAATTTGTAAAGAGATGGGTTCAGTTAAAATATCTAGCAAACTCTCAAAGAAACCTTAATCACACAGTTCTGTTTAAAACTAGTTGAGATCCACTCCCAATCTGGTTTTCTCCTAGTTTTACCAACTCAGCCTATGGCTAAAACCCCTGCAGACTGAAGTGCTATGAACAGTATGAATTCTTCTGCAGCTAGCACATGCTCCTTTTACACAAATACACATATATACACCAGTTTCTCCAGCTTGTCTTTGCATCACTGCTATCTTCAGCCACGACTTCACTGCCATCCCTCTGAAGAGCAGGCACACACAAGTCCTCAGTGTAATACTTCAAGCTTGAGGAATCCAGTCCCTCAAGGAAAAATAGTTTACAGGAGGAAGGATGTTCAACATAAAAAATTTAGTGGGGGTTCAGCAAACTGGAATTTCACTACTGCCACTCATGCCATAGGACTTGTCTTGCTTGAAGTTGAGGTTCCCATATATTATCAATTCAAATTGCTAATATTCTCTATTACTTTAGCTCAAGTTGTTTGGTTTGACTTTAGAACTCACCCCATTCTTCTCAATAAAATGGCCAAACCAAAAGAAAAAAATATCACCGTCCTTAGCCAGGCTTACTGCCACATTACATGGACTCATCTGAACACTGTCAAATGAATATACCAATCCATTGTTAAAATTTTTGTCATTCCCCAATGGAGAAAACCTGCTCTTGCTTTAGGACTCTAACAAAATTCAGTGTTTTTTATTTACACACACAATTAATGTGTCTTCAAATTTAAAACAGAAGGCAAGAAGGATTCAAACCCTGCAATTTTTTTTCCTGTCAACCACAACTAGCATAACTAGAACTAACTGCTCTCTGACCTAAACGCTCCACGTGACAAATAAAAAACAGGATTGCAAAACTGACACAAATCTTATCCTGTGCTACCTTAAACAGTAAAACCAAAGTTACCTCCTTAACTGGATGCTTCAGAACACACTCCCACAAGCCCTTTGCTTATGCAAGTAGTATGGTCTGAAGTCCAAACACACCTCTGATTCTCCACAGACTACAAGGGTTTCCTCAAGGCTGTTGTTACCTCACTTACAAACAATGTATCTTAGGGAGACTTGAACTACCATTTTTTCCCCTATACACTGCTTTTTTTTTCAGTTAGAAAGCCAAGGTCTAGGCTTTCTAGGCTTTCATGTGCACAAAATGAATCCTCAGGTACGTCAACCAGCTATCTGAATGATTACAGATTTGGGACTTAGGTCTTTATAAACTCCTTAACGATGTAGGACAAATCGTTATTCTATTATTTATTCCCACCTCTTAAACTTCACAAAGATCTGCAGAAACTGTTACTGAAGACAACTTATCCATGAAAAGGTCACAGAAAATTCAGTAAGAAAATTTAACTATGCCCTTCCACATATCAAGAACTGTCATGGTCCAAATGCTACTCAAACATGCAAGCACTTGTATGCTCAGACAATGTAGTTTGATTTCCTAAGAACAGAACTTGAAGGATGGGGAGAAAGAGAGGAGACTGTGACATCAAACAAAAACCAACAAACCTCCTGAAATGTTAAGTCTTTCAGGCTCTTCTGAAATTTTAGCATTGTATGTTCTTCTGAACACAACAAGAACAAGCAAATGATGGGTGATTCTGCTTTGAGTCAGTTTACAAACTGAAAAAGACTGATAGCAGCTATATTATCTTTTTCTCTCTCCTCAAGTAAAATGTGAATTTCTTTCCTTTCAAATATAGCTTGAATTTCCAAGTTTTCTTTCTGTGCAAAGTTTAAATTTAACAACATGTAGCATGCAGATTGGATATTAGGAAAAAATTATTCACCAGAAGGGCTTTCAAGCACTGGAACAGGCTGCCCAGGAAAGTCACTGAGTCACCATCCCTGGAGGTATTTAGAAGATGTGTAGATGTGGCACTTAAGGACATGGTTAAGTGCTGGACTTGGCAGCATTTGGTTAATGGTTGGACTCGATGTTCTAAAAGGCCTTTTCCAGCCTACGATTCTGTGCTTGTTACAACATGCAAGGTTGTAATCCTCAGCCTAAAAAGCTATTACATACTTGCTATGTCCATGTGTCTTCCTTGCCAAGCTACCAAATGGAACCTCTACCTCAATCTGATGTAGAGTACACCAGGATTTTTCTAATACTTTTCTATACCATTTTGCACTTACACTCTGCACTCGTTATAGTTTGTCTAGAGCAAGCATTACAAACGAAATGGATTTGTGCCATTTGACTGCCACTTTCCATCACAAGTGCTGTACAAAGGTTTACAACTCAGGTTTACAGGCCAGCCCACAGCAACAGCACTGTGGCTACTTCTGTTTTAAATTCTATTCTGTGGAACTCTTAGAAAGGAAATAAAACCACCCCATTACAAACATTATGAGCAAAATCATATTAAAAAAAAAGAAAAATTGTAGAGTACTTTAACCACATGCGGAATCAACCTCTAACCATAATCCTCCCTTACTCCTCCAACATTAGAGAATATTATTTCCTCAAGCATTAAAGCATTAGCATTAACAAGAGAGCTGAACACATAAACTCTTTCACTTTCATTCTTTAACTCACAAAAGTTTTAAAAAGCAAAATTAAACTAGATTATAAAAATGAAACTAATCTGTTAAGGACGCACATCTTTGTTAAACTAAACAGAATCATCAGCTAAGAGCAAAAGTAAACAAAACACAGGGAAAGTGTTGAGCATATTGCCATAGGCACACGGGCAGCTCAACAGTATTGATTCCCAAGGCCTTGATCTCATAAAGACCTAAGATTACTGGGTTTTTGCTTTTCTTTTTTTTTTTTTTATGTCATGCGGACTTTGTTGTTGTTATTTAGTTCGTTGGAAACAAAGTTTAGGGGAAAAAAACAACGAAACACGCGCTCCCTTCCTGCCCTCAGCCCAGTCACTGATGTAGGCAACACAGAAATGTGTTTTTCTGTCCATGCAGAAAGTGGCCATGAAGCCACTTTGGACCTGGACAGGGCCCTTCCGAACAGTCAGAAGTCTGTCAAGCCACACTGGCTTTTAGAAGGTGACAACACTCTCATGCCCATCCTAAAACAGCAAGAGCCACTTTTATTGCGAAAATCATCCTTTGCATGTGGCTACCCTCTGAGAGGGGCAATTTAGGGAGTAACAGGACTCGAGGAAACGGGATGAAGTGTAAGGTTGGGCATTAGGAAAAGCTTTTTCACCCAGAGGGTGGTTGGGCTTTGTAACAGGCTCCCCAGGGCAGTGGTGACAGCACCGAGCCTGGCAGAAGCTCCAGAAGCGTTTGGACAGCGCTATCAGGCACACGGGGTGACTGCCGGAGTGTGCTGTGCAGGAGCTGGACTGTGATGATCCCGATGTGCCCCTTCCAGCCGAGCACGTTCTGCGATCTCCTGGAACGCGTGCGTTCTCATGGAAGCCGCGCTGCTGGGAGCCGGCGCCTCCCCTGCGGGACCCGCGCACGGCTCTGCCGCCCATCGCCGCCTCCTAATCCCGGCCTGAGGAGGGCAGAGCCGCGGGCACAGGGTGACCCCAAACCCCTTCCCCAGGCCTGGCGGCTGCCGCGGCCAGCCCGCCCCGCCGCCCCGCTCCCGCAGCACCGGGGGGCCGAGCCCTGCCCGCTCCCCGCAGCGCCCCGGGCAGCGGCAGAGAAGGGAGGGGAGCAGGCACCTGAGCCGTGCAGGAAGATGAGGGAGGCGCTGTGCCTGCCCGCGGGGGATACCACGCTCCGCTGCAGCGCTGCGGGCGCCGCCATACCCAGCACTCTCCTCCTCCTCCTTTTTCTCCTCCTCCCCTTCCTCCTTCTCCCTCCTCCGGGCCGGCCCTGCCGGTTCCGGGCCTGCCGGCGCCCTGTCTCCGCCCCCCGCACCTCTGCCGCGGTACCCCCGGCTCTCCTGGCACCGAGCTGAGAAAGTCCTCACTCTCCACGCTGTGAAAAACGAGGTTCACTCTCCTGTTGGGATTGAAAGGTTTAATAAAGGACAATAAGGGACGACGATAATAAAGCAAAATTCGCAGCGCTCAGCCAAGAGCGCACCTGCTACTTCGGAGGCACTCTTTACATACACATCAGCCTATTACATATTCATAATCAATTATGCATAGTCAAATTTTTATGCATATTCAAACTTTTCCCCAAACTAGTTTACATGCTCCAGGAACTGTTTAGCATGGCTCCTCCTTGGGTCCGCCTTTTTAGAGCATGCACATTTCTTGGCTGTGGTTTTAGTCTTTGTTTATTGTCACCCCCAGGGTGGGCTTTGGTCCATGGTTTCTGCAGACGGTAGGTGCTGATAGCTGGCATGTCAGTAGCAGGGGTCCTCCACACACTTTGGTTGGATGTTATCCAACCAAGCAGACACCTCACAAGCATAGCTATTTCACTATTATGTCTAAGTTTTAGGTTAAATGACAGAAATAAAGGCATTAGTTATTGTTAAAAAACTACATCTCCATAACAAAGCTACATTATACATACAACATCTATTTGTAACAAAGCTACTCTTACATACAGCATCTATTTGTAGAAAGCCACTCTTATAATACCTATTACAAAAGCTACTTTAACATCATTTTAACTCATTTTAACTCGTACTTTAACTCATTTTAACACTTGCAGAAAGCCAGTATTATAGCATCTATCTCTCACAACGCTGAGCTCGGTTAGCAGAGGGTATTTACAGGCAGCGCGGGCTCCCTGCACACACCGAATTTAGCAGTGCCCTTTGGTGGTGTCACACGTGTGTGGGGAGGCATCGGGCTGCAGCTCACCGGGAGCAGCACTGCCAGGGCATGGCCCGGCTGTGGGAGAGCCGAGGGGACACGGGTGGCACTGGTGGCTCCTTCGAGGCACTTCAGAAAATGAAGGGCCTGCAAGGAGCACCATGAAAAAGGTCCCGCAGACATTTGAGAGCTTGTCCGGCCTTAATCCATGTCTAAGCACGACCATTCTGACGCTCTTGCTAGTTTCAACTGAACTGCCATAAGGGGATAGGGAGTAGGAGCTTAGTGTTGCACTTTTAGGTAACTTACACGCGTTCAAGGTCATAATTTTATTTTTTTTTCCCTCCAGTGCTGTGCAGATTAGCCACCTGCCTTGGCGCTTTGAGGTCTGCGGCAGTGGGGCGAGGATGGCCGGCCATAAAGGCGCGGTTGCCATTTCGCTGGCCAGGTGTGGTGCGGCCCGGGCTGAGCCACGAGTGAAAGGATTAGCTTTGCAGTTCATCACAGCTCCTTTTGGCAAGCCCCAGGGCCGCACCTGCTAGTTCTTAAAAATGTAATGAAACCCTAGCCTCTTGAGGTAGCACGTTATTACCTTCAGAACGGCCTGTGGGTTAAGTAGATGAAACATCAGCATGTGCGTAGTATGAGGAGCATGCTGTGCTTGTATTTCTGTTCGAATTACTGTCCTGACTACTCTATTCCTATTTATTTAGGCCATGAAATCTTAGGGCACTGGTTAAATGTAGACTAGCAAGCAGCATGTTATTTTGCCCCTTTAGTGTGCAGCTGTATTTTTAATGTATCTGAAAGCGTTCTGCAGTGACTCCAAGAAGTAAGGAGAAGGAAAAAAATCTGATCGTTTGGGAAGTTAATAAATTGCATGGCAGGAAGGGATGAAAGGTATATCTAAATTTTATATAGTGTCTGTTGCCCATCTGAAGAATGCAAAATCTCAGCAATGTAGTGCCAAAATGAACAAGTTAGTATTGATGGTGTTTAGTAGCTGACACACCTTTCTTTTCCTTTGACTTTCAAAGTATACAAAAATAATTGTGGTATTTGAGCCATCAAGGCTCATTTTTTTTATTATTAGCTTAGAAGGAAAATTTAGTTATTATTATAGGACATAATATCTCATTAATTATGCTTATTTGCAATATTTTAATTTATCTTGCCATCTTTCATGAGCAGTATAATTTTTTCAGGGTTATTATATGTGAAGAGTTACTAAACAAAGGTACATCAGTGGTGCGTGGCTTTGGACAAACTCTTCTGCACAGTTATGGCAATAAACCATGATCAAGTTTTTTTAAAGCTTATGAATTGTCATTCTCTGCTGCTGAGTTACAAGCTTGGAGGTACAAGATTTCTTTGTGCCAACAAATAAAGCTTGATGCCAGGAACAAAACAAAGAATAAAATATCACACCATGCAAAAATAGTACTCAAGGTTTGGAGGATTTTGTGTGTTGGCTTTTTTGTTTTTTTTTTTTTTTTTAAAGAGAAACAGTCGAGGCATAAGATTTATCCTTTTTTTTTTCTGTCAAAAACCAAAGAGCTAACTTTATCTTCTCCTGAACAGAGAGAGCTACAGGGCTGGTTTCAGGGGAAAGACTAATATTTTTTTTAAAAGGAACAAAATAGACAGCTACATAGAAACTTGTGAGAGAATAGGAGCTCTGAACAAACATGAATTGAAAAGCACTGTGTTACCATTTGAATGACAACAAATTTACTGTAATAACTTCTATTTATACCTGAGGAAAATGTTTTCTTGGGCTGTTTTCAAGGTGTATTAATTATATTGAATATTAATGATATTAAATAACATTTATTGATTAATGAAATTTAATTAAATTTAAAAAAACCGAAACCCAGACCCGTAGCAAAAAACCCTTCATACTGTAGTGGGTCTGAATCAAGTTCTCAGACTTGGCCAGTAGATGATTCTGTTGTTTCTGGGAGTTTTCTGTTGTTAGAGGAGTAGGAGCTCCCTTCCCTGCCAGTTTTGCCTTCTACCTAAAGGAGGGGAAGGATGAAACATGCCTGCAGTAAGAACTAGAAAAGGCTTATAACTGTTTTCCTGGGCCAAAGCTGTAAAGCTTATGAAGCAGAGAGATGTAACCCATGGAATTCATGGCTGCTCCAAAAACCTAGCCTTACTACCTGAAAGGAGTCTTCTGAATGAATTAGTAGTATGTTAATAACTGTAGAAGATTATAGGCAATATGGAAATACCTTACAAATTTTGTTAAACTAACATGTGCTTAAGTTCTAATGCTTATGGTGTTTTACAAGCCTTTTACTGCTGACATGTAACATCTCCAAAAGGAATTTATTACATTTCGCAGCCTTAATAAACTATGATCCCACACCCTTAAAAACATATTCTGCTGCAATTGCTTCTCTTTCTATTTTTTTTTTTTTTTTGGTCTTAATGTAATAAATGGGTTACATTGTGACTTAAATGTGAAATAAATATTGAAATGTAAATATGTGGCCATATTTAAGTTTTCCAAAGAAAGTAAATGTTAAGTGTGAGATTTGTTTTGTTCCTTAGGATAGGCCCTTGCTCGAAGTGCTTGCTGATTGGGTTCTGTTCTCTCACACTGACCCTACTCAGAAAAAAACAGAAGACTTTAATTTACTTGCAAGCATTTTGATACTTTTTTTCATTTAAAATGGCTTTGCACTTTAAAATTGACTTTAGTGGAAAGCAGTGTGCTGCAGAGTAATTTTTATGTTCAGCATGTGTACATATATAACAACCAGAAGCACTGCTACAGCTGTGTATGCAGAGCTAAGGCTCCTGCACCCAATGTTGAAAAATAGTTTTCAGGTATTATACAGTTACTGGTGGATTTTTTAGTAGGTGAGTTAATGCACAGATGTTTTATTGGTGATTACAAAGAATTATGTCTGTTTTCTAATTGATTATATTATTATATGATTATTATGATTATATTACTATGTAATTATTATACCTCTAGGTGATTTTGAAAGAAGCAGGGATTTTGGTGTGGAAATAAAAATATCAGCTATTTGAAACTTTCCACATCCCCCTTTTATTTCTTTCTCAGCATCGTGGCATTTCCATCATCACCATATCAGAGGATGGCATAATTGAGGGAAGGTATTCTATACCTATTTTCTTCATTATTAAGCATTAAAATTAAATGCTGAATTTGACTCTTTTGTATATTTCTTCCCTCTCCTACCCTTCTTCCAGGGCTCAAGGGTCTATTTTGTAGACCTTCATGCCAGTTACTGTGGTCTGATAAAAACAAGAAACTGTCCTCTAATTTGCAGGTGGTTTCATATATTGGAACTCAATGGCAGTGCTTTCACACAGAATTAATATTTTTATGTTTTTGCTTTCAGTATACATCTTGGCATCATTTATTCTGAAAAGTTCTTGTCAAGAGCTGTCTGAACAGCTGCCACAGTAGAGGTAGGAAGTGCCACAGAAGTTGCTATTCAGGCACACAACCTAGTGGGCCATTTATCATGCAAAGCTAGTCATACTCTCACCAAGCCAAACAAAAAAATGTATTTCCATTCATAGTTTTTAGCTGAACAGTTGAGTCTTTAGCAAATGATCAACTTTCAAAATATGTAGATTTTGAAAAGTTGTTTTCCGTCCAGTCAGAAGTATGTTTTGGGGCTTCATTCTCCTGTTCCTTAGTAGAAAAAAAAGACCCCTGGCTAGGCTACATCAATAATATTGTGCATCATAGGTATGATTTAGTGTGGAGTTGGCTAAGGGAAATCAGTCTGCAAGAGAAAAGCCAACATGAATAGTGTCTGGCAACATGGGATCTTGACCCAATGTTTCTAGTTACCAGAACAAGGTAAACAAGTAATAAATAAACAGGTCATGTTCTTTTCTGCCTGAGAGACAATCAGTGTTTAGGGTCTTGTGAGACAATTTTGCTAGCAGGAGCCAGATACTTATTGCATGCCATCTAATTTGCTTAAAAAGAAATGAAGGTTCTGTCCCAGGGACAGCAGGTGGCAGGTCCCTTCTTCAGGAATCAGAGCCTGCACCTATCCAACAAGCTACCAAAACAAATCCAGGCTCGGCTATATTTCTGGTGCCTGTGTGTTCCTCCTGCTTGTTCTTTGCAGCAGAAGCTATTTCTAGTCATTTGGATGTCCACTCAGCTGCTTCATCTGCAGGCACCTTCCAGGCAAGCTCCTTGGACCATCTTGTTCAGCCTGCTGTAGCCTGGAGGGATGTTCCTTGACACAGAACTCCCCAAAGAGTTTCACAAACGTGCTTAGGGCTTAGCAAAATCATACTAACAATATTCTCAGCAGATAGTGAAGCTGCTTTCTGTTAATATGTGGGCTAGTGGTGTCTGCCTTTTATTCAATATGTGGGTGTGACTGGTTTCACATGGGTTTGACAGTTGCTAGCAGAGCTGCTTTATGTATTAGACAGTATTTCAAACATTCTCTTCCTGGGTAGTGAACTCACCTGAGCGTGGGAGATCTGCAGAAGATTAAAGTGGCTGTGGAAGGGTTTGGCTCCACTGGGAATGAAAGATCCTTCATCAGTATAATCTGTTTATGTTGGTCACACCTCATGATTTTGTTGTGTTTTGGGATTTCTCTCGAAGACCAGTGTTCTTGCATATATGTTACTGAAGATGAATCTCAGGTTCTTGTTGCTTTAAAAGGACATAGGCACTATAAATGGAGAAAAAAGCTGTGAAAACATGAACCTTAAAATCCAAACATGCGTGAAAATGCTCCCAAGATTGCTGTTTTAAAAGTCTTACAATTTTCATGCAATTTTTTAAGTTCTGATTTACAGCATAGAATTTCTTGAAATCAGTAGGAACATTCTAGTGAGGTTTTTGCACTGGAGTTCGTAAATGAGTGTGCCCAGAGCTGTACTGCCCCTTTCTTCTCTCATGTGTACGTGAATCGAGCATATTGAACATGCCACACTCTCAAATAACATAGCTGTGCTAGCAAGCTCTCTCATTTTCTCACTTGAAATACAATCTATCCAACTGAAGCATCTTGTGCCAATGTGGAGTGCTTTTGCCAGTATAAATTGGAAGTCTGAAAGAGAGCTTTGCTCATATAAATATATTGGCAAGACTTAATACAGTCACAACAAAATCTACATTTGCTTTCTTAATGCTAAAATCTGGTTTTGGTTACATTACTGTCAGTCTAGAGTAACTCTCTAGTTGACCCAAAGGTAAGCTGAATGCAACAAAAGAGTCTTTTGGACTCACAGTCTTGTGATACCGCTGGAACATGGAAATGGCAGCAGGTGCTTTTTTAATATGCAAGTAGAAAGTATCTGTGTTCACACTGGTTTTGGTTAACTTACCTCTTCTGAGCCTGAGCAGGTAAAATGTAGAAATTTATATGAACACTGGAAACATGTAATACAGAACTCCCTGAAAGAACTGTTTGTTGATTTCTTCTGGGACTTTGTATGGCTTCCACATTTTGGCTGTTATTTGTCGAGATTGGGGCGTAGGTGCAAGCAATTTTTTGTGCCAATTTACATGATGCCATAAAGCAGCGTTTTCCTTTTTTTCAACGCTTATTAGCTCAGCTCCTCAGCTGTGCAGCACCACACCCTGGGGTGAATCTTACAGAGGGATAATTCTGACAGGTTTATATTGCCTAAATTTATAGCATTTCATTTGGGAAAATTGATATTTTGTTCACATTTCCAGTACGGTGTTGTGACTATTGGACAAGCTCAACCACCAAGACCTTTGGAAGACTGGAAATCAGAGGATGTCCTAAAGATACAGTTCCACTTTCCGACAGTGCGTTAGCAGAAACCCCATTTCTTTAAATTGAATGTGCTACGTTCTAAATTACTTTAGTGTCACTGCACCAAATTCTTCCAAAACAGTGGTGCAGCTTGTTTATGCATAAATATGTATATAATACTAAGGTAGGATGAAAAGTGCAATGTTGTACTCCAGGTTTTTAAGGTAGTGTTTATGGTGCCTTAGAGTACAGCATCATGGTGAGTCTTTTTCATCACAGACCAGAGGCGGCAGAAGGACATGCACTGTGCATCAACATGATTTTCCTGAAGATGTTTTTATGCTTGAATATAAAAGCAGTGTGCAGAATGACTATGATATATATACATTTATTATGTTTTATTTAATTTTGAAAAATGCAATATGTCTCAAAAAAATAGTTCTGTAACCTCTGATAACAAGTTCTGGATGTACAGTTTTTTCAGTGTGCTGAGGATAAAATCTATGGCTGGTCCTTAGCATTTTGTTCAGTTGGACTTTAAGGACCCACGTATCTTTTTCTGAGTCTGCAACATTGTCCCTTTTCTGTAGTCAGTAGAGGCAGTGAGTCTTCTCTGTGGTGTGTAAAGGATCCTGGTTTCATCTATGGCCATGAGCCCAGCTATATCTATACATATATATCTCAAATCTAGATGTCTCAAGTTAGGTGAGATGAAGCACATCCTTAGTTTCTGCTTTGGTTTTGTGTTGTTGGATTCCAGGTATAGCATAGCATTATTAGCAGGACACTGAAAATTATGTCGCTCAGAAGTCTAATTGGGTCCCAGTTTAGATCTGTAAACTCTCTTGGTTGGAGTGTGGTGGCTGAGTGGCCACAAAATAGTTAAGAGCCAATTCTGTCATATCTGAAATGTACCTACATTTTTCAAATCAGCACCATCAAGCTAGCAATAACAAGGATTTGTTTTGTTTCCTGCAGTAGAGGAACTATGGAATTGGAGTATGAAAAATATGAACGGGTCACTGTGGAAAGGTTATCCACTGGGTGTTGGATCAGCTCTAAACACATCTAGCTGTAGGGCAGATTTTCCATTACTTATCTGAATGAATTCTCACACATGTGAAATCTGCAAAATCAGCCGCCTCTGGATAACTGGATGACTCCATTCCAAGTCAGTTAACACAGAGAGAATTATGTAGAAAGTTAAATAATTAGATTTTCAGACAATGGGAAACATTGTAGGTTGTGTTTGCATAACATAATCTATGTTTTCAGAAACAATTGCAAAGGGACCTAGGCATGCAGTATATGAGCAAATGTGGTGCAAAGTGTTCTGTGTTGTGTGGGTGCAGATTGCTCACTGTTGTCTTGAAATGTGAACTGTATTAAATACCTCTGAATTACAATAAAATTTGATATATACATGACATTAGAACCATGTTGGTTTATAAGAACTGACTCAGAAATAATGAAATGTTCTCATTAAGAAGTTCCTTGTTTGGCTTTGTGTGTTTTCCGTTTTGCAAAATTTAGCCAGTATTTTCAAATTAATTGTGTATTCTTTCAGATTCAAAGGGAATTACTCAGTTGAATAAATCCTGCTGTAAGTAGGTCCTGTCCAAATGAAAGCCAGTATTACGTGAGAACAATTACTTTTCATTGTCCTTTGCCTAAACCATGGGACGTTGGGAAGTTCTGAGTGTTTGAATATGCTAATTATTCTTCCCTTTGGTGTGTGGTAAATGCTGTTTTACTATACAAATTGGCTCAGGAATCTGCATGTTTTTGTGATGTGCTAGTTGCCATCTGCTTTGGAGATATTCCCATGCACTTCTGTTGATGCAACAGCTATAGTGTTTTCAAATGTTGATTCTATGAAAATGTAATGTGATTGGGCTTGGACAGGTGCCTTAAACAGACCACCCATCATAAATACTTTGCTGCCAGTCAGAGCAGGCAAACTCTCGGGTAAAATGTTACAGTTCTTTGAACATCCCAGACAGATAGTGAATAATTTGTGACTCATATTCAAAGAGATTTTGATAGTTCTGAAATAAGTCCTGCTTGACTAAATCCACCATTAGGATCCAAATTTTCAAAGCTTACTATTTAGTTTGATTTGATTTGATTCTTCAGTTTCATAACGTTTAACAAAACAGTTCAAGTCAGATGCCTTATTTTTGGTGGTAGAAGAAAAAAAAAACTTGTGAAAGAGTAAGATGGAACAGTATAAATTGATTAATATTATTACTCTAAGTCAAATGCACAGCAAGCAGCTCTCTTTATACAATGACTGGATTTGGTGTACAAGGTGCATCAAAGATTCTGTACATATATGTATATAAACAAGAATGGTTAATGTGGACACAGATGCTTAGATAAGATGTGCACAATGAATATTTTTATTTATATATTTTTATGTCATGGACATAGTTGAAAATCACTGGGTTTAAATCCAGTAAGAACATTTTACCACTGCCAGTTCTAGGAAAACAGCAAAGTCAGGGTTGAAGCCACTAATAAAAACTACATACACAACAATACACACTCATGGATGCCGTAACCTGTTTAATGTCTTAGTTTTACCTTAATGGTAAACAAAAGCAAAAACTTTGACTTTAAGCCTTAACTTTTTGTGTATTAATGACTGGAAGTGACTGATGGAAAATACTTGTAGAAATACCAGGGCAGAATACTGGTAGTTGAAGGAGATTGAAATATGAGAGATCACAGTGAAATAGTGTTTTATCATCGCCGATCTGAAAAATTATCTAATATTGGATACAAAAAAAATGTATTTCACAACAAGAACATTTCTTGTGGTAACTGATATCGCAGTTACCAGAAATGGAATGGCACACAGGGAAAAAAAAAATGATTGAGTGAAAACTAACATAGCAGACAGACAGGATCTTGTTCTCTGAAAGGTTAGATGCAATTAAAAGTAATTCACATAAATTATGGCGCTGGAAGATTGGCATAAATGAGAAGAGGATTTGTGCATGGTCACTCCAGCAAAAATATGAGCCTTGGAGTTTAATTTTGAGGTGACCTTATAGAAAGAGCATGCTTCTTATCACATGAATGCTCAGCAATCATTCTTAAAAAGAAAAGAGTGCATTGTAGAACAGGGATTGTCTATGAAGATTCTCATAAAGAGCAAGTGGATCTTTAAGGATCCTCAGAACTGTAGCCACATTTTGAACTTCATATTGGCTGGTGTTGTGTCAGACAGGAAGAGAAGACTTAGGTGTGGTTGTTTTTTTTTGTGAAAAAGAGATAGTGTTGACAATTATTAATGGGAAAAATTAAGTCTCAAGAGAGGATGGCCTAATGGCAGAGCTATTAGCTACATCCAAAAAGATGGTCTCACATCCTTGCTGAAACGTTCAAATTACATGAGAACACAGTGTGCTTTCCCAGATGGGTGAAAGAGAAACATAATCATCTCTGCCTTTAAAAATGATGACAGAAATAGCTGAGAAAATTATACCTCAATTATCTTGATCAATCTCGTAATAAACTCTGCACACAATCTATCTGTCTTTTCTAGGAAAAAGGTCAGGAAGAAAAAATAAGCCTTTTTTTTTAAAGAAGAGGACCAAGATGAACTTGGGGTGAAGTTTTTTCACATGAGTGTATCTATTTATTAGAGATACTATGGAAGCAGATGTGGCTGTTATAAAATTTTAAGCTAAGCAAAAGTTCAGTACAGGATCAAGTAAGAGATTTTTGTCATGGTCTTGTTTAGTAATGAATAAGATCAGTATTTTGTGTTGAAGAGTCTCATCCAAAATATTGCAGTAACATCTTGCACAAGCAAACACTGATTTAAAATTGCTCAAACTCTGGTTTGAATGTGTAAGGATTTCAGTTTAGGTTTGGTTTCTAAACATCGTGTGGCTTTTATAATACATGTTCTGCTATTCAAATACAAAGAATGAAAAAGTCCTGAGGCCTATAAGGTGGTGCAAACATTTATCATCTAAATTCATTGGTACAATTGTGTAGGCAAGACTGGTGCACCTCAGATTCTGGTGTATTTTGTACACATATTATGTACACAGTGACTGTAAGTGCAAATTTCTCTTGTACTTCACTTTAAGAAGCACTGTAAGTTTTTAACTCTTTGTAATTTTGTCATAGGCTCTTGGTGGTAATTATTTTATGAGTAAAGAAGTGGTCCAGAGACCTTTGGTGTGAAGATGGTGCTCTTCTCATGAAACAGGTGAATTGAAAAAATACTCCAGAAAAGTAAACAAGGAATTCTAAGTACTGAAAGAATTTTACAAACCAGGTAAAAGCTGCAGAATGAGAATGAAGTGCCCTGTTATATCTCATTTAAATTGATGTTATAGGCAGTGAGCTTGAGAAGACAGGATTTCACAGCAATGGAACATGGAAAAAAATACCTTTCTCACATCATCACTTTTGCTTACTTTTGCTCCATGAGATCATGCGTGAACTTAACTCTACTGACTGAATACAGAAATTAAAGACTTAAATGTAATCTTTCTTTTTCAACAGAATGGGCTGTGAGACACTTCTGCAGAAAAGTACTGGAAACACTTGTCTCTCTCACCCTGATTCAATTAGCTTAGAATGCTGAAATTAGATTCTATTGTCCTGAAATGGGTAACTCAGAGATACAGAGTAGGGATCTCAGAGTACATGAGACCACTGTGTGTTACTCTTTTTAGTTGAAACAACAACTCAAGTCCTGTTGGATACATGATGGAGTGACATTCTCTTCTACTCTTCTCTGTCCTGGTCACTGCCATTCCATATGGGAACTGTTTGAAAAACTAAATGGGACTGTTTGGCAAAGGTTTTTTGCTGATTCTCTTACATTGTATGACCCTTTGTAATTCTGAACTTCAGGTTTAGAAAGGCTCCAAAAATGTGGGCCACTATTAAATTATTACACTTTTGAATCAGCTGAAGTGTTCAATATTAGAGCCTTTTTTGATAAAAATATAGGAGAGTTAGTGTTTACTGATCCTGATTTCCAAGTTTTGCCAGCACCTTTCAGCCTTTTGATACATGAAGATGGGCACGTAGATTTACTAAAGCTTTCCATTTCACTATGTTTTATCAAGGGAAAAGCAAGAGAACTGAGTGATGTTCAAATTCTCTACTGCCTTCTCTTGTTAAAAAGAGGGGGGAGGAAGGGGGAAAGAAACACAATGGACTGTGAGTCAAAAATGTAGGTTTTGATCTACTTCATGGGGCATAAAAGTATAACTTTTTGGTATGGTTTTGTTTTGTAGTGACATAGAAAACACCTATCGATGTTTTTAATATAAAAGCAAAACCTTTGGTTAATGAAGTCCCACCCTAATATTTTAGCAGAACAGGAAACCCACAGTTTGCATGTCACCGTGTACCAGAACATTTGATAACACCACAAAGGGATCTCTTTTACCAAGCTGGTTCTGATCCATCTCTGACTGCAAATTATTTCCCCCTTTTAAAATTCCTAGCGATTGTTTTTTCTCAACAATAGTGTTGTTATATTTGTTTCCTAAGGGTATCCAGGTGTTTTCACTGGAATAGTGCGATTTTGAGAGTTTTCTCTTTTGCGTGCCAAATTCACTGAATTAATCACTGTGGGCGAACGGGGCCCAGCACTGTCCAGCAGCAGTAATGAGATGCAGCTTCTCAGAGGATGGTTTCCAAGCTGGCAGAGGGCAGTGGGGAGTGACAGCCATCACCATCTTCTACTGGTTTGGCTGCTGGATATGGGGCCAGAGCTGCAGCACACTCGGGCCAAAACAGCCCAAACCCGCACATCCACAGTGGGCGGTAATCAGCATCCTCCAAGCAAAGCACTAATGAAACCCTGTTGCTTTTTGCCCCAAGACACAGTCTGCTGAGAACAACAGGAAAATATCTTCTAAAGACTGGGAAGAAAAACTTGGGCCAAGGATTGTCCTGTGTGTAAACAGAGGGCTGTCATCCAGCATGTTTGGGCAGTATCTGAACATGTGAGTGCTGTGCCTCAGGGCAGAAATTAGGAGAACTGAGAGAGCGTAGAGCTGTTGAAGGAAAAAATCAAATATACTTCCATATTTTTAGTGATATTAAGGATTTAACATTCTTTTCAAAGGCTGTGTCAAAATGTAGGTGTATTGGGCACAGGGTACACGTGCTTTTTCAGCTGACCCTTGGAGAACCACACACTCAGCAAGTGTAAATCAGTGTGGCTCCAAGACAGTAATTGAGAACCAAGCTCAGAGAAGGGGCTAAGTTTCAAAACTAGCGACAGAGCCATTCCTTTTAAGGTTTTGGATGTGGGGTTCAGAGCTAATTTTAAATAGAGCAAATCAGTTTTGAGAGGTCAGGCAGGTTTTTCAAACCAGGAAACATTCTTGACAACAGTGGTCTTATTTCTGAAAGGTTATCATCCTTGCTGAGTAGTCATGCATAATGTGTCTGTGCCAACATCTTCAGCAGTGATAGCTCATAGTGAGAAATCAGGGCTTGTTCCTGCAGACCTTGTAAGTGTGTATGTACCTAATTCCACTGTAAGTGTCTGGCTTTGTCTTCATATACTTTTTGTATCAGAAGAATGAATAAAGTAATGATAAATAATAATAATGAATAGCTGCCTTTTCACAGTTGCTTTTATTGCATGTGCAGCCTGCTCACGGATGTGTCCAAGCATCTTCTTTTCATTTTCTTGTTATATTTATCTCATTCCTGCTTTTCAGTGGTTTATATTTTTATTTACAATACAAAAATACTTAGAATGCTGTTGCAATTTGTTTTTATTGTCCAGTGCCACCATTTATTCCAGGTGTTTGTTTATCTTTATGACCTAAGTTCTTACTGGACTTTATTTGTGTTTATGTTTAGAATGCTTCTGCCACATTTCATGGCTGTTGGGGTTCTTGGATGGGAGGATGTTTTACCATGTTCATCATTATCACTTCCTTCATTATTTTGTATACATATACATCTATTAGGTCATCCTAAATGTTTTTAGTCTTCACTGAAAGTAGACTTAACACACAACAGGTGTGGAGCTGCATGGGGAGAGAAAGTTTGAAGGAAAAATACTGGTTTATCCACTTCAGTGCAGGGTCTGTCTCCATCAAAGAGCACAAGGATATATTGATGCAAAGCAGGGGCAATTGCCTTCAGAGCTCACTCTCTCAGTAAATCCTCTGCAGAAGTGCTTTGCTTTGGATGTCCATATGACAGAAGAGAGTTGTGTAAAAGAAGAATGTCTTCCAGGTCCAAAAATCCTATGTCACTGACTGTCTGTCATTCATAGCTCTTCACAGCCTGTTATGTTATACCAATATTTAATATTTTCTTAATACTTACGTTCATTTTTTTCCTTTCACAGACACAAGGTGTAAACAAAATAAGTAGGGAATTACCTAAGTGTTCCTGAGCTGCCTTGGGATTTCTCTGGAGTACAGGTTGTTAAATCATGTTGTAATGGCTTTATAGTGAGTGCCCTGCTATCTGGCATCAAATTGGGCTGAATTTTGCAAAAGAGTGAGTCCCATGATTCACAAATACCAGAAAGGCTCCTTTAGGATCACTGTGGCCAGGTGAAATTTGTAAGAGTTTCATGCCTTCTCTTATAAGCATCGGAGCCTGAGCCAGCCCCATAGTCACAACTGGGAGAAAAGGTGGAGAAATTGGTGTGCTTTGTCCTGCCTTTTCTGTCTTGTCATCTACCTGGTGCAGAGGAATACCTGCCCATAAAAGAGTAGACAATTGCATTTCAATTCCTGTAGGACTGGGCTCTGAATCAGGAACAGTAATATAATTCTTGTTTTTCCCCTTCCTCCTCTATATTATTAGACCATTTCCTTTGTCCCTGTTTCTCATTTTTTGTGCATTTTTAGGAGACCACTATTATATTTTCCTTTTTCTTTAATGTGAGTATGTCTAAAGAGCCCATTGTTGTCAGTTGAAATATTTATGTAGTTTAGCATTCAGTAATTCCATTTGCTCCTTTAATTTGATCCTTTAACTTACTTCTGCTTATTTTTACATACGGTGCCTCCAAATCCTCTGCACCAGATTTGTTTATCTTTTTTAAAAGCTTTCAGCTTTCTGCTTGTAAAACTCTTTGCATTTCATTCCTTACCTAACCACAATGGCCTATGTTGCACTTTTCCCTGTTTAGATTGAAGTGGGAAGAATTTCAACTGCACTCTTTCCAACAGTTGCTCAAACATTTCCCACTTTTCCCCTAGTAGCTTTCCCACAGTTAGTAGAACCCCAATCAAAAGTACTTTCCACTCTTTTTGAAGTCAGCTACTTTATTTCTCTTATGCTTTCTGGTAATATTTTGTGCTCACCCTTGAAATTTCTCAGCCATCATACATGTTTGGAAAAAATGTTATGTTGTGTGTATATGTGTGAGTAAATATGCGCATGCATGCACACAGGCAACTATATTTAACCTTTTTTTCCCTTTCTTTCCTCACCTCAGCTTCCAAAGTGCTTCTATCCCACTGTTGTGTTTTGGGGTGGATTTTTTTTTTTCTAAACCACTGCACTATTTTTTTAGTGTAGCAAGAACTATTAGTGGGATGGAGAGACATCTGATACAAGGCATTTGTCCAGTCCCTGGGGATATTTGGCTAATTGGACAACTTGGTGTGAGTTCTGGCACGGGCCACCACCCCAGATGTTTTGGTGGTATGTAGGACAGTGAGAAAGGAGTGATGTTGAGCTAAGGAGGGAGGGACGGTAAACAGAAAACATTGGATTTGTTTTTCCTAAACAGATGAGAACTGAAGCTGCCTTTTAAGAGCAGAAGTCAGAGAGTTACAGAAGGCTGCCTGGTGGATAGACTGTCTCAAAACCCATTCCCTGAGTTACCTCTCACTGCCACACTGCCACTGCCCCACAGTTCCACACCCCAAATTTCTGGAAGTCAAAAACATTGTGCAAGATAAACACATTTGGTGCTTAATATTAACAGGAACTTTAAAAGCTTTAGCTGATCAACCCTTTCAAAATCCTTGGGCTTAATTGAGCTCTGCATGGCTCCAGTTTTATGCTGGTTTGGATCCAAGAATTTCACTGGCATAAAAGAGGATGAATCAGGCACTTGAAGTATTGTTTAATGAACTGATTGTATAGAAAGGCCAACTGGAGCAGGGGCATGAGGTGGCTTGAGTAAAGATTTTCTGCTCTTGTGCTCATTCATCAAGGCCATACTTCCACATCAAGGGCGTGTAGTGGGTGGGATGTGCAGTTTGGTCAAAGCCAAAAGCTGTGGGCTGTGGGCTAGCTCCTCAGCTGGTTTTAACTGGCACAGATCCCATGAGACCAAGTTTTAATTCATGGACCAATTCCAGTTTTATACTCATTGGGGGAAATCTGGCCATTGGTTGTAGTTCCCAAACTCATATAATATTTGTTTATTTTCTCCACCCAGATAGCGTCTCCAGTTTAGCTTTATTTCCACGTGACTGCTGTGCTGCACATTTCTCTTTGAAAATCAGCCTCCAACAATACTTCTTTGCAATGAGTTGCTCCTTGCTAATTTGGAAGTGTTGACCTGAGAACTAACAGGTTGTACGTGCAGCACTTCCAAACACCCTCTGAAAACCTGAGCAAAACTGCAGCAAGTAAATATATACATGCAATAGTAACGGGAAGGAAACACATTACAAAAAGGGGGATGGAAAGATGCTCGGTCCAAATAAATAGAAGAACATGCCCCAGTGTATGAACCTGATGGAAGGGGCAGAGACAGGCTTCGCTGAGTGTGGATGGATTTACCTGCTGGCATAAAACCACCTTATAGCTTATTTTTGAACCTTTTATTTTTTTGCATGTGTGTGTTAAAACAAATAAACAAAACGTAGTTGCAAAATAGTGTATGTCTAAACATACATGCGCTGCATTTTGTTTCTCATGTAGCCTTTATTGCTAAGTATTAAATGAGTTGTGCTGCAACTGGATAAGGACTAGAGATTTCTGAGTGAGAGACATTTTGAAAGAGCTGCTTTGTGAAATGTTGTAACTGCAGCATCCAGGATTCTCTTGGAATATTATCAGATTATCAGCAGGTGTTTAAAAACCCCAATGATTTGTTTCTTTATTTGGAGTTCTGGGGTTTATTTTTCTTTATTTTTAAAAAAGGCAATGTGGCAGTAACACTTCTTTTATAAGAGAAATAACGTCAACAGAAGGCTAAACAGCACGTGCCTGTAGAACATCTGCTCTGAGAAGCCACTTGAAAAATAACCACTCAGTAGCATGATAAGAAAACATCTGTGAAGCACTGTGAGGAATATTAGCAATGGGAGGAGGCAAGGAAGGACAAGTGAGGTTGGACCTAGATCAGGGAGAGACATCTACCAACTGGCAGAGCCTCTGTTACTTCTTGCATGACTTCATCTATATTTAACGTTCTGATTTTGTTACAAGCAGGAGGGATGTGGTGAGGGCGAAACTGAACAGGGTAGCCATCATCTTATCAGGTGTGAGGCTGAAGCCCCAGCTTCCCTCCTCATCCAGTGGAGGTGTTGGGATGGGAGGGAGGCAGCACAGCCAGGCTGGCTTCGGGCAGGCAGCGCAGCACTTTACGTAACCAGACCCTGGAGATGTGTGCACATATAGCCCACTCCCTCTTTGCCTTTGTTGTGCTCTACATGTTGGATAAATCACATACCATTTTATTAGAAAAACCCTGTTCTTATTAAAATTGTATATAAACAAGCCATCTGCTTCCACAAATCTATTTGAAGATTTTTTGCTTAACACTGGCAATTAGATTTCAAGGCACTTGTGGAGCACTTCTTTGATGAATACTGGGAGGATGACACATAGCAGTGTCTTAACCATTAAGCAGACATTTGGCTTTAATTGATGTGCAGATTATGCTCCCTTTTAAAAGTGAGATAGTTAGTGTTTGTTCAATTACACCAACGCAGCTCTTCAGCAACTTCTAACAAAGAACACATACTACTGAGACATTTCCCACAACATACCCTGGCCTCAAAATCCCATTGGTTCACTATAGAATAAACAGTCAGGAATTCCTGGAAATTAAAAAACAAAAACCACATGGACGGTAGGAGAAAATTAAATTAGTGACCCTAGGTAGAAGCAAGTAAGATTTTCAAGCATCCACTCTGTTTCCAATCTTATTTATTCCTTTTCTGGTATTAATCAACCTCTTAGATTTCCCTTTGGATCTGGCTTTTTCCATTACAAATCCGAGGATATTGTGGAATGACAACTTCAATATACCATGGGTTGTATATTTTTCTTCTGAATAACGCATGCAGAAGTTGATACATATGCGTACAGAGTACAGGTAAAGAGCTGAGTATAGATAGATGGGATGTATGTGTGCATGTAAAGAGGAGGTCAGATACTGCCAAACTGATGGATCAGTTCATTAGGAGATGCTCTTCCTACAGGAAAAAAAAACAAATCCAGACCATCTTTAATTGATGGTTACAGATCCTATTTCATGAAATAAATAATGAAATAGAAGAAACTATGTCTAAGAGCCAGGCATTTGACTCAGGTTTTGTCACCCTGAACAAATAAAATTTGCTCATTTTCCAAACAATAAATGGAGCAAGTAACTCCAGCTTACTCAAGGTGGTCTAACACCAACTGGTTGGGAAGTCCCCCAGGAAAGCACTAAGCATGTTTTAATGAGTATGGTGTTTGAACATCTCCTTATTTCAGTGGACATAGCCATGGACCAGCATAACGAAGCACAGCTCTGTGAATCACAGCCTGAGTACTGCATTGTAACTTGGCTGCAGCTTTTAAAAAAAAGGGCAGATACTCATCCTTTATTAAAAATCAGTCCTCTTCCAGTTGTCTCCAACTGGGAGAGTAAATGATAAGACAATAAAACAAGACTTTCTGGGGGGGGAAAAAAATTGTCTTTCTGTGGAAAGCAAGTTAGATTGATCCTTTGTTGTTTTCATAGAAAAGTTCAGAATATTGTTCCCAATTTTTCTGTCTCTGATATGCACAACGCACCAAGCACATGTTTTAAGACTCATTTTGCGACCTGATCTGCTCAGGAAGACCTCCTGTTCCTGGGAATGACTGATAGGTTTGGCTGTGTAATAGGATGCAAAGAGGAATGCATCCTAATTCCAGCAAAGAGGAGAACCAGCCTTCACCTAAACTGAAGACGTAAACTCCCATCAGCTTCCGGGTGAAGAGATTTTCCATCTTCAGATATTTTCCTTTTCTGCCTCCAGATGCTTCCATCTCTCTGATCTGCTGGTGATTGGTGAATATGGTGTTTTGGAGATGGTGTTTTTGTGATGGTGTATTGATGATGATGTTTTGGTGATGGTGTTTTGGAGCATTTTTCTGTTCTGAAGGTTCAACATGGCTGGAATAACATGTGCCTCTACAGTTTTAAAGCAATGCCAGTTTAACTTAAGTTTCGAATAGACAAAATTGACCCGTTACAAAGCTCTGTTTAAACTCTTACCTTGCTTCATACTTTTTTGTCAGTTCAGTCTCTTGTGCAAATTAAATAAGATTTGGGAGTGTCCAAACAACAGTCTGTGCCAGTTTAAATAAGTTTTTGAAAAATATGTATAGCTCAGCTGAGTAAGGTTTTGTTTAGTGTTAGGAACACAAATAGCAAAATATAATAAGGATTACATGACCTTATCCCTACTTTCATCATTTCTGTGCTTCTTTCCATTCATTCTTCTGAAATGTTGGGTGTACAGGAGTGTGTACAGCTCCTGAAACATTAAGGAACAGATGTTCATTCAGCTCCTGGTATGACCAGAATGTATATGTATTTTTGGTAATAAAGGATTGAAAAGAAAATTTGACCTTAACTGTTAGAAAAGAGTTATTTGAAATTATCCCAAAGTTTACTAAACTTTTTGAAATCTAAATAACACTGCTTGGTTAAGTTTGATTTTCTCCAGACTTGTTGCCTTGTCCTCTATTGATGACAAAAATTGTCTTCATCATCTGCAACATTCCCTGTTCTTCACAGGGATACAGAGGGAAGAAAAAAAGACTCTAATGCTAATAAACACACAAGCCATTTATTTCAATAGTTAGTAATCGCTGTATAACGATTTACAAAAATTGCACATCCTCTGTTTAACTAAGGTTTTGCCTGTGATCATCATAATCAGTTCTGCCTGTTTGAAGAAACGCATGCTTGCACAGCTTGAAACATTTAAAACCTTTCAAGTCAGGCTTTGGCACCTCTGATGGTATGTACTGTGCTTATGACAGTTAATCATGTGAACTGAACTTTTTTCTCTTCCCTTTAAACTTGGTAGATTTAAGATTATCTTTTTTTTTCTCTCATATTATTTCTTCAAAGTTAAGTTTCCAGTGCATGAAACTACTTGACCTGGAAAATAAACACAGCACTGCATACAGCACTGTGGGATAGCAAAAGAAATCTGACCTAACTAACAAAAAGAGACACATCAAACAATGAGGGCCTGATTTTCCATGGTGATTTTAGCAACAGTTTTAGAGTACCTATGCACAGGGATGTATCTGCAATTGTCTTCAATGTCCAGTACCCTCCATAAAGGAGTTTTAAAAATCTGGTCCTTGAATCTTGAGTGGCCTACCTTTAATTTCCTCAAAGTAATAAGGGTTGACGTATATTACAGACTTCAGTGGAAGCAGCTGATGTTTACTCCTGACAAAATCAGGCCCTGCAGACCAGGATCTGCTGGTGAACCATGACTGGGCTCCTCTCACAATGGTGAAGGTGTCTAATTTTATACCTGTGGACTCTTCCAGTGCTGCACTACCTTCTCGGTAATTTTTATTTTCTTAAAATTCAGGGACAATTATTTTCGTGTGATCTGTGTTGCTGCTTTTTCCTTTGGCTTCTCTTTGAGAAGAGTCTGGCTCTGTCTGTTCTATGATCAGCCTTTCACGAGGAGCAGCAGACAGGAGTTAAATTATAATTTTATACTCTTTCTCTCCTGACACTCTTTTTTTCTTTTACTTCTATGCTCCAGGCTATGCTGTCTCTCCTTAGCATTCACTGCAGTTCACTGATGTCTTTCTTGAATGCAGTAAGGAACAAAAACAGTACTCCAAATTCACCCTGAAGAAAGCTGGATAGAGGTGCATAATTCCCAAAACGATATTTATTTTGTGTTATGATACTTACAAAATCATTCCATGTTTTGTAGAATGGGCTGTTCAGATGATGTTCTCAAGCCACTCTAGACATCCCCATTGGATGCAAGGGATCAGAGCAGGGATGCACATTTTAGCATTACTGATACTGTGTCCCAAGTTTGAGCAAGGTGGGTAGGATCCGTGGAACAGGGATCCTGAAGTTACAGAGCTACCTTGTAGCCAATGTTACATTTGTGAGCAGTATTCCTATTATCAGTCCTTTGGAGCTCCTATCTCAGATCCTCTGTTGTCATTATGCTTTCAAATATCAGTCAGGATCTGTCTGGTCCAGATATGAACTGGGAAGTGACCTCAAAGAGGAAGTTTGCATGAGCTCTGAATAATATGATCCAGGTCAGTTCTGCTCAATTATGTAAAATAACCATTTCAGCGATGGAGTAGCCATTAGTCATATTAAGATATTAGAAAGATAAGAGATCATGATGCTTCCACATTGAAGAAGGCTGAAGAGTACAACAGAAGCTAAAGAACTACTGTAACTTTGTAAAAGTACTTGAGCAAAATTTGCATGTGACCTCTCGTGGCAATTGCAGGGCATAGGTTATGGAACAATTCCGTGGAACAGGTAAGTTATGCAAGAGATAATCAGGGCTTTAGGCTCAAGATTAGTTTCTTAAAAGACTGCAGGGCAACATTCTCTCCTTAGATTGTGTCAAAGTGTACTCTACCATTCTGATTCATAGTATAAATGCCCACAGAATGTTTGCATCATCCATATATCTTATTTTGTCAGAGACATAAAATTAATATAATGGACTATAGAAGTCACTGCTTTTCCCCCCAAAAAAGGCAGTTGTCTCAAAAAAAGTTCTATCCCCCTGTCTAGACATCAAGCTCCAGTATGAAGCTGGAGTAGGAGAGGATGGTATAGGTTGCCCCTCTTTAACTGTAGACATTCAGTGATTTCTTAAAATCAGATTCTCATAATGCTTCTCTTATCTTTGCTGCACCATTCTCTTCATGCTCTTATGGCAACTTCTCTTAGATTTTTCTCTCTCCTTTGAATAGTGCCTTGTATGGGGTCTGGCTTTGATGGGCACTCCCAGTTGCCGCATCAGTCCAAATTCTATTGTGAGCATAGATGAGTGTTGCTAATAAATGATTGCATTATATATTTGTGAAGTAGTTCAGTGTTTCAGCAGAGAAGCAAGTCAGAAGTGCTGAATGTAAAGGCATAGGAATTGTGACGCTCAAGAAAATGATTACTTCTAACACCACGAGATTTGTTTTTCCGTTCTGTTTTTATTGGGTGTTCCCGATGCCATAAAAAAAAAAAAAAAAAAATCAGTTCAAATTTCATTTCAGAAGAGCATCAAAAGGTAACACTAAGTATTGGATGCATGCCTATCAATAGCTATTCTTTGTCTTCTGCAGACATGATATCAGTTATAGAGAGATGGAATGTGGGTTGCATGAATTTTAGTGAGGTGCTTGAAGCAACTCAAACAAGTGGATGTGTTGATGTGCATAAAGAGGGCCATATTGCAACAGAATGTTCATGTGACCAAAACAATGACAGCATATTAACTGCAATCAGGTTTGGTTTAGCCCTTTCTGATGGTGAGCTGTGTTTCCAGGTGATCAGAGCAATGTTTTTGGGAACCAAGATCAAGTGTTTACAAAAGTCCTTACTAGTAGCTCTCCAGCAGAGTTATCATAAAGCAGACTTTTCCTTAGATGAAGTTTTCTTTACATTCTCTTTTGAAAAATGAAGGGGAGCAGGAAGATCGTGATGACTGCTTTGCAATGAGATGTCATCCTGGACAAAATTTGGAGGAGAAACATGAGTGTGCTTTCAGAAGGGTGCTTACAGAACAGTGTCTTGGTTCCCAGTCTGTACACTGACACAGTGACTAAGTACTGTGGCATATCAAGGACGTTTGTGATTTTCTAAAGGTAAATTAACATGATTTATGGGAATTTATAAGAAACTGGATAAATGAAGGTATTTTTCATCTTGTCTCGTACCAACCTTGTAATTTTACCTCATTTAGCTTTCCATTTTGTTAAATATCTCCCACAATGTTTCCAATATAAATCTTTTTAGAAGATTTATTGTTTCTTGAGAGGAGCTGGAGAATAGCAGTGGGTCCTTTATCATACCTTTACAGTGTTGCCTGAAACCCAGCTTTGCTTATTGCAATATTCCACATTATCACATATGCTTGGACACAAATAGACTACTTTCATTCAAGAAAGATTAATGATAGACCTAACTTGCCAATTTAATAATCTCTGGGTCCTAAAAGGGTGTATTTCAGGGACCAAAGTTCCCTCTTTAATTTTGTTTAGAGTTTAAGTTGTTGACACATATTAAGTAACTTCTAGAAGGTTTGCCTGAAAATTTACTTAAGAGGCTGAACTCATATGTAGTCAGCATTTCTTCATCACACAGACATGCACTATTCGTAATGTAAGTGACATTTGACTCACTCTTAACAACCTAATTATTTTCTTGCAAAGATGTATGTTAAACCAGACCCAGGGTCTGAAGATGTTTGCTGCCTATGCACATAAAAACAAGGCCTCCTTTTTTTTTCTGGGATCCACATTAGCCTACATTTTGAAGGGAAGTCTTTCATTTACAATGCTTTACAAACCTGTGAACTCAAGGAAGTTCTTTTTTTTAATGCTTTCTTCTAAGTAAATAATGGGCTACCCCAGTGCTAGCTATAAGTGGCTGTGGGAGCTGAGCTGGCTTCTGCTGTGAAAAATGGATAGTCTACACTGATGAAAGAAATCCCACTTATTCCAGGAGTCTGTGGTGTGCCCTAAGGTAGAGCACCCAATTCTGCATTATTTATTTCTCCCAGTCTCTGTAAGGGATCCCAGTTGGAGTCTTGGTTAGTATCTGTGATTTTTTAGATAACCAGTTTGAGATTCCAGTAATCTCAAACTCACCCCAGACCAGGATATATTGTCCAAGTGCAAAGGTCCATAAACCACCTCTTCCTCTTAAACAGCTTTTTACTAGTAGCTAGAGCTGAGTAATTGGCCGGGCTGTCTGTTTAGTTTTCAGTCTTCTCCAAGAAATCTTGGTGATGGGATTTTTCCTAGTGAGTGATGCACAGTCCTTCTGTGTGCAAAGATCTAGAGCAGCCTTTTTACACCTGAAAAATATTTCAGCTGGGAAATATCCTTAAACCTTCTGCTTTTGGCTAAATGTGGTTTTAATCCTCAGTTTGGATACGCAGCAATGATAGCTGGCCATTGTCAGGATTTTCTTGTCTAATGCAGCTTCAGAAATAAAGCAAACAGTAAGGCATATCTGAAAGGGAAAAGTCTCAGCCTAGGCAAGGTAATTGATATTTTTTGTACATGTTATTGGTAAACATGATGGAATGGTATTTGTGTATGAACTGGATTCCTCCTTTCCAAAGTCTGGCACATCTCAGTCCACAGTTCACATACAGTTTAGATTTAGTGATAACAGGTAATGTATGCAGCAACTGGTTACTCTGTAAGTAGTATTAAATGGTAGTAGTATTAAAGTAGTATTAAAGTATAAAAGTAGTATTAAAGAATCTGAGTGATCACTCTGGAAGGTGATCTGAGACTCTGGGTCATCAAGGATGAAGGATTCTGTTCTGTTACCTGTGAGTATGTAAATGACACCATCCTAAAGCTACTCAAAATACCAAAGTACTCCTTTCCCTCATGACTCCTGACTCCCGAGCAATCATCTGGGCTTGCTGGCAGAGTCCTGGGTCCTGTATGCCATTGGCACTTGCCCATCACAGTTAACCCATGGGCTCCTCAGGTGCATGGACTCACTGCGGTTGTATCACCTGCAGACGTGATGGCTTTGCCATGGTTTTGGGACATCAGCTTTTCCATTGCCTGCTTTTCCTGACAGAAATTTCTCTTTCAGTCTTCACAGTGCCCATCCTGAATCTTGTCTCTTTTCCTTGTTCTGTACTTTAATTCCCAGAAGGCTGTCCTGGGAGGAAGGCTTTTGGATAGCTGGAGTTTGACTCAGTCCCCACTGGTTACTCAGATTACTTACCAGCAGTAGAGGCACTTTGCTGCATCTTCTCTTCTCTGCTACACCAAGAAAAAAGACCTCATATTGTTCCATGGCTTTCAGGCAAGACGATAAGGTAATACTGTTAAAACTATTGTAGATAATGATTATCTTAATTTTATTGTTTTTCTAAGATTAAATCTTAGAAATGGGAGGGAGGTCCTGGAGTACGCAGCACTGTTACCTGTTGTTTCTGCAAATTCCTTTTGTCACCTGTATTTGCTAATGTGTATGTCATATGTGATGTGTTGGCCTGAGTCAATAGTCTGGATTCTCATTCAGGAATGTTTGCAATTGGTCCTTTACTTTTCAGGCTGTGTCTTCCCTAGGGTTTGGGTAAAGATTTCATATTTCTTGTGAGCATTAATGTATGTCAGGGCACATACATAACAGGAGAAAAGTCTAGTGTTCAATAAGGGACTAGACTGAAATTCCAGAGCACCACCCTGCAAATTCACAGAGGACATCTGAGGAAGAGAGGTTTGA
Organism: Monarcha castaneiventris obscurior; assembly: GCA_026261815.1. Taxonomy (NCBI): domain Eukaryota; kingdom Metazoa; phylum Chordata; class Aves; order Passeriformes; family Monarchidae; genus Monarcha; species Monarcha castaneiventris. The sequence continues at coordinate 291,093 of JAMPIT010000896.1, forward strand.
CTGAGTGATTTCTATGAGGAAAACCCATATTCACTCAAGAACTGTTATTGTACATGTGGAAGTGAGAAGTGTTCCTTCACCATTGATTCAGCTTTTCACTTCTTGCTTTATAGTTAGGTTATAACTTCACTGTACATCAGTTGTTGCCTTATTTCATGCTGTACAAGGCTCCTGCTGCATAAATAACACTGAAACAAGGAGAAGAAGACAATTACTTAACTAGGACGTGTTAATTACTTGGACAGGGAGGTTAGAGCTCCTGCCTGATTGCTACTGTAATAGCATTTGATTGTCTTTTCTTTTCCTTTTTCAGTGGTTGCATCTTACCATTTTCTTTTGGATTTTTCAACAGTGGTATTTCCTACTTTTTACTACCTGAGCTTTGACAAAAGACTACTTGTCTGTATATTCTCACTTATAGAAATATGCATGTAGGGGTTTGGAACTCGACATGATTTCCCTCAGGAATCCTCAGATTCTTAAAGAAAAGGCAGTTCTGAAGTGAGGTGTTACCACATGATTTTTTTCCCCCTCCCCACAGCATCATCTAACATCAGAAATATATGATTTGTTCCTATCACCAAAATGCTGTACTGGAAATACTAACAGCAGAGAAATTAAAAAAAACAAGAAGCTGAAAGTGAACTGAATTCCCTACCAACTCTGACAGCAAGTTTTGAATTTTATCATCTCTTTGAAAAGGTATCAAAATCTGAAGATGAAAATTAAAAGCAGTTTTGGTTGAGCAACATTCATGTATCCTAGAAGTTCTGCAATTTTCTTGGAAAATTAAGGAGATTTAAAGCTAAGATTCAACCACCTAACTTTTGACCCATGACTAATGCCTAGAGAGAAGCCTAGTCACTCTGTAGCTTAATTTCCAAGCAGTCAAAGGAGATGTAGCATGGATTTGGCTGAAGGGAGGAGAGTGCAGTTTCCTTTCAGATATGCTTCAGTGTTTCGTAAAGGGCCAGCTGGGATATTTGGAACTGAACCCGTCAACGCTACCGTAATAGGAGTTTAGCCAGAGTGAGCACTGCATCTTCAGGCCTTTCTAGGTTATAATCCCCTGCTTCATAACACTGCTTCTTCAGAAAAGTAGCCTGGAATGTTGTTTAAAACACAGCACTGAATCCCAGCAGTGGTCTCCATCGCATTTATATTCGGACGTCTCCTCTCGAAATGCCTCCAACCTCATCCCTATTGCTCATAGGCTTTGGATTGCGTTTGTGAAAATATGCCTGCAATATAACTCCTTCTCAAAGTACTTTGTGCAAAAGCTACTTGGAGGTCTCTCTTCCAAGGATCAAATTCAGAGGGTTTTCAAACTGTGACCACAGATTGTGTCAGTTTTCCGTAAGAAATACAGTACTTCGTTATTGCCACAGGGGGTACTGTTGGCTTAATTTTGTACTTGAGTCACTGCTGCTGAAATTATTAAGTTAATGATTTATGCTCCTATGATACAACAATCTCTAGTGTTTAAATTGGTTACTATGTTTTGTTTACTGTTTATAACTACCACAGTTGTTTTAAATGCCACTAAAACTACTTGCCAGCTTGTATGGTTTATTTTTCCCTGCAGATTTTTACAAACCACTTATTGATATAGTGGAGGGAAAAAAAAACTATAGTGATTTATGCTTGAAAAAAAATCCCAAGAGCTATGAATTAACCACTGTTCTGCTATATAGAAAAAAATAACACTCTAGTGACACTGAACAATGGATGTCAAAACCTACTTATTCTAGCACTTGCTTCTGGTTTTATCATAGTGGAAAATTTGAGTGCTTTTTTCTTTCTTTTTCTTTGAATACTATGACTGCATCAGTTTTGGACTATGAGCTCACTAGTTTTTCCCCAGGGTTCCTCCTCATCATGCCATGTTAAGTACTTGATTCACTTAAACAGCCTAATGTTTGCAAAGGTGGAAAAAATGTCCCAGAATTCACTGCTTGACAGAAGGTTAGCTCATTTAGCTCCTGGTGCACACAGAAAATTTGAGAGGCTGATTTGCAGCTTCAAGAAAATCATCTGATAACAAAGTCAGGTAGATTCTGTGCATCTGTTGCTTTAAAGAAAAGAAGCACTTTCTGTTTTCCACTGGAAAAAGTGCAAAGCAGTAGGGTCACAGCTGAACTGTGTAGGGCAGGATGAGGGGGTTCCACCAGTGCATCACAGCAGTTTCATGGCAATGGGTGCTTTTCTTTGCCCTGCTGGGTGGAATTGTGGTCACGGTAAAGCATAAAAAACTGTATCTGACATCACATCTTAGACCTCCTTTTCGGCAGCTCTAGTGCCCATTTTGCATTTGTCTCCCTTTTATGTGCCTCCTGAGCCACTGCTCCCACATGCTTAGCCAATTACTTCCTGGTGGGTTTGTGATCAGAACTAGGGGTAGAAGCTAAGTGGGTGTATGGCAATATGTAAAACACACAGGACAACCCTTATAGATAGCTGGAATCACAAATTCCACCGACCCGCTCCATCTCCATAGATACACGGACTGTGGATCAACATCTGAACTGCTTTTCTTTCAGCAAAGAGGTCATGCTGCTGTTCCACCCCTCAGCCTCCAGTGCTTCAGCCACTGGCCTGGTTCCCAGCAACTTCAGGCTGTCCAGACAGACAAAAACTGGATGGAGTTGATTAGGTGATGCTGTCGGAGACATCCCAGCAGCACTACCAGACCCCCCCTTTATGCCCCAACACATGGGCTGGGATTTTTCCCACTGTTGAGATGTCTTGAATCTAATACTTACCCTTAAAGCAGCCTAAAATGCTCAAACACAAGAAGGAGTGATGAGCCTGCGACTTTCAAGTAGAAGAGAGATGATGACAATGTAGAAAATCAGGCACAAGTGCTTTTAAGACCAAAAAGAACAGGATGCCACTTCTATACTAGAATATAACATAAACCCGAGTACTTTTAGCTAATAAAGGCAAAACAGGGCTCAGATATTTCTGTCCCAGTTTCCCAGCAGAGCAGTGGCACAGATCCTGTGCACAAGAGAATCGGAGCATTTGGGGTCCATCTGACTCACTACATGAAGCAATACATCCACCTGGTGATCTGCACATACACTCGCCTGGGGCTGCTGTACATCTGGCAGCCAGAGAGCTACCTTTTCTCTGGGCTCACTTATCCAGACAAATGGGAGAAATTATCTTTTACTACCCAGAGAACATTTCCAGGCAGAAGGAGAAGGATATATTCTGGGAAACCCAAAACATTTAGTACCCCCAGCTAGTGGCACAACCTGTTATGTGTGGCCTCTCACAAATTCATGTGATGGTTTCATTAACTGACAGCATGCAAGCAAATGTGAAGTCCTGAAATCCACAACAGAAAAGCCTTGAGCTCTACTATAAATGAATGTAGGCTTAAGTTAAGTTTTAGGTATATTTTCACATGCCTGCCATGGTCTTTCTGTGGATCCAATCCATCCTTCTCAACAAACACTGCAGAGAGAACAAAGGCATTTTATGTGGTGTGGGAGAATTTCTCTGGTATGGAGAAAACTGTGTGAATGAGAAGAGCATTGATTCACAGAGGAGATGTAGGGGCAGCAGGGAAGGTTGGGTTTGAGAGACTGCACCCAATCCTGTAAACTCTTGCTAGTGTGGACTGGGAGAAAATACAGATGTGAGTAATTCCCCTGGAGATTCCTTTGAAATGTCAGTATGAATTTTACCTGTGGTGTGCCTCAGCAGTGAGTGGAGGGTGTCCAGGGTGCCTGGACTGTGGGACACGCTGTCTGTTCATCCTACACACATACACCACTGTGGGAACAGGGGTCCATGGGTGCTGCTGACTCTCTTTAGGGAATACATCGCAGAGAAGCTGGCAAAGGAAAGTGCATGCAATCCTCTTGCTTCAGTAGGTATCGTGTTAACCTAAATGAGCATCTAGTCGGAGATGAGCTACACTTTTAACTTACTTTCAAACACAGTCCTTGTGAATTTTTCCAGAGCTGGCATGCCGTATATGTGATATTTCCTTTAATAAAGCATTCAGGAGTCGTTTTTCAAGGAGGTGCATAAATATGGGAGTCCACTGTGTAAGGGAGGTCATGTGTGGAAGATGTGAGAACCTACTGGCAGAATTACTCTGTGACTTTATTTTATAGGACTTGAAGGTTTTTTTCTTTCCCCTCACAGTTTATAAAATAACACTAATCTGTGTGTTAATGTGTGGCCTGTGAAAGGTGTGTGAAAGGTCTGCTTAGCCTTTTTCAAGGAAAAGACTCGTCTCCTCTGATTTAGATGACTCAAAAGGTTCTGTAGGTGAAAATTAACTCATCTAGGAAAGTATCCATGGCAAGAAAAACATGAAAAAAAAATCCTTCTTGGCATCAGGAAAACTTTTTCCTTAATACATTGGAGTACTACGACTGTGGGAAAACAAAGGAAGGTGATAAACCCAAACTATGAGTTATCTGGAAACACCTATCCCACACACAACACAGGACACACACACCTCTAGAAGGCTTTTAGAGGACTATGTGAAAGATCTCAGACCAAGTAAGAAAGGAGACTCATTTCAACTCTTTTCTCTTCAGGGTCTAGGGTGAAATATTGATATAAAAATGTGAATATTTCTCTCTGTAATGTAAAAGCTGGAGGTGGGAACCTTGTGTTTCAGGAGTAAAAAAGGATACTAAGCACAACAGTGTTCCATCTCCATTACTCTGCCAGGAAGATGGTACTTCCTAAAGCACTGAGAGCATCAAAACATCAAGAGAAGCTGCAAGCTCCTTGGGTGAAATTGTGCTCCTAAAACAAAAGGGGAAAAGTCAGTTTTTAGAAATTAATTGCAATTTTTCAATGTTTCCTGAGTTTTAATGCATCACTGCTGATCAGCCAGAAGAGAATTGTATGAAAGAGCCTCCAGTGAGGTATGAGGTGCTTGGCTTGGTGTTTTTACCAAGCAATAAAATTGTGTAGTCAGATGGCAATATAAAATTGTACATTTTTTTTAATAATTCAGAGCTCCTTTTTTTAAAATTCCGGGTGTAAAATCGGTCCTATTAGGTGAATGAATGTATAATTATGCTTTTTAATGTATAATTACACTTTTAAAATTTTTAACAATGTTCTTTACAGTTTTTTCTCTATCAGGAAATATGAATATTAGGTTTGAAAATAAGATTTTAACAGCTTTTTTTCTAATAATGTCATAACATTCTGGTATGGCCTTTTCAGAGCTTCCTGTTAACTCTGGAAACACTTTTTACACTCTGTTCTCTGTGTGACCAGTGACAGGACTCGAGGGAATGGCCTGGAGCTCAGTCAGGGGAGGTTTAGGTTGGATATCAGGAAAAGGTTTTTCACCCAGAGGGTGGCTGGGCACTGAACAGGTTCCCCAGGGAAGTGGTCACAGCACCAGGCAGCCTGACAGAGTTCAAAAAGCATTAGGACAGTGCTCTCAGGCACATGGTGTGATCTATTGGGAGGAAAAATCCCAGCCAGAATGTCGTTTGTTCAGCACTTTGTGTTTTCACTAAAGTTGGTGGGAATTTAATTTCTGTCTAGAATTAAATTGTTTTAAACAACATCTGTTCAGCCATTGTGGTTTTATTCTGGAGCTGTGATCATTATTTGAGCTAAGAAGCAGACCCATTTTTTTTTGAGGAGAGCAAGGGAAAATACTTTTTCACTTTTATTTACTGCACTAAAATGCCTTTGTCACTTACCAAGTGAGAGGTTTATCCTCCCCCACTCTGTCTCCACTCCCTTTCTGCCCTCCCAGTCAGAGGTTCCTGTTATTTTTTTTCCTTCCCACCCTCAGTCACTGTGTTATCTCTAAAACCAGTTTTGAAGTAAAGCCCTGACACTCCACAAGTTCATTTGGATGTATGGCACACTGACTCTTTGAGCGTATGATTTGCTACCTCTCTCTACATTGAACTCTTCACTCTTACTCATGCCTTCTGTTTCCTGACCAGAAACCAGTTTTAAAGCTTACAATGCTTGTACAGTCCCCTCTCTCTCTCTGTGTTTTTTAAAGGTTTTCTGAGAGCTTCATTACACCAGCTGTCATACAGGGTTGTGCAAGAGGGAGGGGACCACAAAAGGTCATCCTCCCTCCTTGCTTGGCTTTTCTGCTGTGCCTTAGGGAAACCTCTGTGCTGGGGGCAGCAAATGCTCTTTTACTGGGGCTTAAATCAGAAGGAAAAAGTGTTTATTTCAGTGGACTTCAAGCTGTGCCCCAGCACCCATGCAGTGAAACAAATCACCTCCCATCAGAGAACAGAATGGGTTGAAGAGGTGGCTGGGTCCTTGACCCCTTCTCCTTGCTTCTTTTCCTGGTGACTGGGTGGGAAGAGAACTGAGAAAAGCGGGCGATGGAAGGCAGAAGTCCCTTTGGTCACTTCCCAGACAAAATGGATAGCAAACAAGGAGGACTAAAACTTCATGCTGAAGCTCAGGAAATGGAGTTCATTTTAACCTCCCTAATGAGAAAGGAAAAGTAAACAGTGCTTCAAGAACAGCATGGCAACTGTCAGTAAACAGTTAAAACTTGAGTAGAGGAAACCAGGTTGCATCAAGTTACCAAATGTTTTCTATAATGCTATATTCCTCTCCTGTGGACAATTAGGAAGACTGTTCTGCATTGGAGGACCAGTGTTGACAGCAGAGAGCAATGGACATTTCAGTGAAAAAATTGCTGTTTTCTTCCCTCTGAGATCCAATAAAGATTTTATACATTGTGGTTTGCCTTATTTCCCTTCCATTGTGATGTTAAGTACAGAATGGTGTTACTTATTTATGATACACTCTTTGCATGAATGCATAACTATAAACAGGTACTTTCGTTTTCTGTGGAAGCTGTGTCAATCTTTTCCAGTGACCTCTTACACTGATTTTAAATGATGTACCAAGCAACTTTTCAAAAGGGACTTGAGCTATAATTACATGACTTGGTACCAATTTTTAAGTCTGTGTTTGATAATCTGTCATACACAAGCAAATCAATCCTCATTTGCCAAAGGAATACTAATAGTGCCTTGCTAGACTGTAAAATCACTAAGTCAAGCTTTTCTGGCTTGTCCCCCACTAAAATCTCTATCCATGGAAATCATTGTAACTACAGAACATCCGCCCCTCTCTTGATCTTCAAGATTCTGCACATCTTCAGAGCCTGACTACTGTCCTTGGTGGCCATCATGCACGTGATCTCACTTTCAGGCCTGGGTAACAGGGCTCCCACAAGTAATCTGGCTGCTAGTTCCTGAGCTCAGTATCTGTCATTGTCATCATGGTCAGGAAAATACAGATTCTAGTAGTGCAGTTCTTTGTTCTCAAGTCTGTCCTCCCTGGCTTTCCCCGAGGGTGCTCCCCTCCAGGTCAGCCAGAGGAGAGGAAGCACAAATGTGGTTGTTTTCCCACCCTGCTTAAAGAGCCCAGGTTGATCCCATACTTTGGATGTTGGATCTTGAAGTAGTTGTCCAGATGGACCACAAAGACTTCTGGAGAGGCAGCTGTAATTAGTTTTACAGGAAATCCATGGCTCCTTCCTGAGGGCAGGAGTAGCCCAGGGAGATGTAATGAGGAGCCTTCCAAGAGGTGAGCTGGTCCTCCTTGGGAAGGGCGCATCACAGGGCTCTGGGCCCTGGTGACTGGGAGGGAACGTGTGGCATACAGGCAAGACAACAGATCCAAGTCGGGCTTGTCAATTATCCTACACAGTCAAGGAAGTAAGACATTAAAATAATAGCTAAAAAATCCATTTCTGCCTCATCACCAAAAATTCCCTTCTCCTCAGCTGAAAAAGGGCTTCGGAAACATTGCAGGCAAAGGCTTTCCCCTGGGATATGAGTGGGAAAAGTAACGAGTGCATGGAAAGTGAACTGTTGTGGACAATGCTTCAGTCGCCTTATAGGTCACCCTCTAGGAGTAATGCCACAGAACTATTAAGCAAAAAATCTCTCAAGTTTTCCAGGGTCCTGATGGTCCTCAAATAAAGTATAATTTTTTTTTTTTTTAATTTAGTTACCTAAATGTTATGCTATATTTTTCAGAGTCCTGTGTAACTAACTCAAGAAATATTTGTGCTAGAAAGAGTTCTGGGAGTCCCTTATGTGGACTAAGCCCACTTATGTAGACTAAGCTGCCACCATGAAGCCAGAGCTGGACATTTGTCTCATCTATGAATGAGGCTGATAGTCAAAACTACCAGAAGTCAAAGCTAAATCTGACCATTCATTATTACAGATTTGCAGCCCAAGAAAATAGAAGATCCCTACATCACTGAAGTTTCTGGTAGGGATCAAATTAAATTCTCTTGTGTTTTGAACACAGTGCTTTTGGAAAACTTGCAGAATTTCCTTGTACACAGGAATACAGAGGTCTGCTGACATTTTTCAGAGCATGCAGAAAACATAAAGAGGAAAGAACTGGTTGAAACAAAGAAAACCCCAAAACAACAGAAAAAGTAGTGCTTTGTTGAATGTCCCCCCTGAATTCTAAAGCCCATGGGTGGCTGCCTTGGTTCTAAAGATGTTTTTGCTACTTGAAATCCTTGAAAGAATCAATTCTAAACTGCTTAGCAACAGCCTTCATTTCCCAAAGATAGAAATTAAAATTCATTTGGATTGACAGGGAAAGAAAGAGGGAGGGACAAAACAGGTTGCTTTTTTCATACAGCCTTAACAAAAAAGGTGTGTTAATTTGACTCAGGAAAAAAGACGCAATAAGAAGAAAACACAAAGGGGGAAAAAGAGAAAATAAATACAGTTCGAATTAATCAATTTTATTGTAATAAAATGAAAAAAGAATCGAGTGAGTGATCTCGTAATGAATTAGAGATCCTTTAGAAGGATTTATCGGGCACTGCCACTAAAATATATTTTAAAATATTATTTAAGGAATATATGGGAAAAGCTACAGAGTTTTAGAGACTGAATGGAAGGATTTAAACATTACAGAAATTTCATTTGTAACCCTTTGTACTGAGTTTTCAATACCTTACAGTGACAGGAAGACTGGTGTTCAGGCAGAGCTTCAGTGGATGTTGCAGTTGTAATTCATTACAGATGGGATTTATTTGATTATATTTATCATGCCTTCTTTGGGATTAAGCACCAGAGGCTGGATAGGATCTTCAGCAAGTGGAATCGCTGATGTTGTGTGGGTATGACCTCTCACTTTGAATGAATGCTGGATGCTGCAGGACAAGAGGGGTCAGACTCATCCAGTGTCACTGCACTGATTCAGTGTGGTGGGAGAAATGCACTCGTGTAGAGATCTAACAACTCTTCTCCCTGAACTCTCTGAAGGGCTGCTCTGAATCACACCAGTGAATCACGGTCCTTAGCACAGCAGGGTCTGTCTCATCTGACTTCAGCAATGCTCATTTAAAGTCTGTCTGGAGTCAGTGGAGAGGGGCAGGAACCCCTACAAAGCTTTGTATGGAATTAACGGGCCCGCGTAGACCAGAGGGGCAGTGCCTAATTTAGACTGTTTGCCTAAGATTTGGGTGGCCAGGCTGGGTGAGGTGATGTACAGTCACTGTGGCTGTACCAGCTGGATGATTAGTGCAGCACTGCCCATTTTGCTATCCCACCCCTGCTGCTCACTGCCCTCCACCACAAGCTTACCTCAAATATGGAAGCAGTGGTAGTGGTGGGAGGATCTGGGTGTGGAATCACTATGCTCCTTGGAATTCTCCTTTAGTGGGATTTCCCAAGACGAGGCTTGTTGGGGCAATTTCAGCTTTTTTAATGCCACTTTAAGGGGACAAACTGAAGGTCCTGATTTGGCATGTATAGGATTCCCATGTCATTGGGAAGCTGGCAGAACTTCAATCCATGCCATAGTATACACCAAACTTTCAGTGGAAAGCTGACAGTAAACCCCAAAATATAATCAAAACCAGCAGTTGTGTCAGAAAACTGCAGAGACACATCTTTCTCCTTGCTGTTTTTCTTTTACCTCTGTGATGCAAATGGACCTGCCAGTAGCTGCAGTGTGAATCTGACCTCATTTGAGGTTCATTTTTGCAAAGAATAGGAGGTCTGTTCACCAGGCTCTGAAGATGTTCAGACTCTGCTCGTCCTTTGATCTCCAAAGTAGGCTGGGCTCACAGCCTGAGTGTGTATTGCCAAAAATTCTGTGACCCCACAGCTCCTCCTATTAATAAGATACCATCTGGTTTATAAGGATGAGGGTAAACTCGAATTTAAAGTGAGAGGCACACCTCATAATGTGGGTAGATAAATGCGTAGTGACGCAGTGCTGTCAGTACTGTTTGTGTGTGTGGAGTCCAATCACATGGGCCACAACATAGGTGGCCATACTTTAGAAGATGGGGCCAGTTGCTTTGCATTTTATCTGGGGAATCACTGCATTAATAAGAATTAACCAGAAATCAAGCTGAAAACTGAGCTTTAAGTGTAGGGTACATTCTTTTTTTTCCCTTTTATGATGTTTCAAATAATCCTCATTCCTCAGTAACTTCTGTCAGCCAGAGTTGTGTGCATTTTTCAGCTATCAATTTGTGAAGGAAAAAATGTTGGGAGCTAGTAGCATGGATTTAATTGGGAAAACCACCCAAGAGCTCACATGTGCAGCTGACCTAGGTTATCTCACACCCGTGAATCAAATATACCCCCGTACAACCACACTGGAAGTGAGAGATCAGTTCCTCTCCCACAGCCTCCAGTGTGAATCTGAAATCATTATTTTGAAGGAAGAGCAACGAGGCTGTGTAAAAGCAGCACAAATTCCTGGAGGAAACCCAACAGAGTTACTGGTAAGAATCAACCCTCTACAAAACTGAGTCCTGGGAGCTCCAAGTGTTCTCACACGCCCAGTCCGATCATGCTGGAAGTAAAACAAAATCATCTTCCTCAGCTTTGATCTGTGTTCCTGCTCCTGTGCTACAGAGAAAGAAAAAAACCCTAAAAAATGAAGAAATAAAAGAAAACCAAGTTCTCTGGAACATGAGGAAGTTTCATTTCAGCAAAAAGGGAGTTATTGCTTTAATACATAGAATTCCAGGATCACAGAATGTTGACGAGTTAAAAGAGACCTTAAAGATCATCTAGTCCCGATCCCCCTGCCTTGGGCAGGGACACCTCTCACCAGAGCAGGTTGCTCAAGGCTTTATCCAGCCTGGCTTTAAACACTGCCAGGGTTGGGGCAATCTCCCTGGGCAACCTGTCCCAGTGCCTCACCTGGAATACATAGAACTCTTATATTTTCTGAAACTGTCCCTTTTCCTAGCCAGTAACTGAAGGATTATCTTAATTCAAGCCTCAGATCTCAGTCTTACAAAACCTTACTAGCAGGCTTCCTTGCTGCCTCTCCTCAGGCAATGGCAGTGTAGTGGGTTGAACCTGAGTTGATGGACAGACTTTTAGGCTAATAAGTCTTCTCGCAATTTATGTATTTAAACCGCATGGAAAGGTGGGAGTTTCCTTTCGTTCCAGCTCACCTGCCGGAAAGTGAGAGGGCCTCTGAGCTTCTGGCCCCCACCAGGCAGGAGCCCCTGCCCCCTTCCCCTTTTCCCAACACCGCAGCATGGACCCTGGGTTGCTGGGAGGGGCAACTATCCCAGACTTACTGGCAGCTGAAGCTGGCCATGGATTGCCACACAGCTAAACCCATCTGGCGCGGCCTCTTGGGGCTGGCGGGTCCCTCTCCTCTCCACACAGAGCCGGCGGAGCCAGCAGGAGCCGGCGGAGCCTCCTTTCTGCAGCCAGCACACTTCATGCCAAACTGAAGAAGACACCATGCAGCCAGCAGCACAAAGAGAGCGAGGCTTTCTCCACTGTAAAGCCTGAACAAGAACACTTCAATATGGTGGCTTCAAGTCAGAGAGAAAGAGAAAGTGAGTCATGTGAGTCGGAGCTGAAAATAGCGTCCGGAAAAAAAGAGGGCGGCACTGTATTTTTCGCACGTAGCTTAAAAACACTTCTTGCGTGCTGTGGTAAGAAACTGTAATGCCGCAAACTGTTTGTCTCTTTAATCTATTTGAAGTACTTGGGGGATGGAGAATTCACGTGTGGCCCGTGAAGCTTGTGAAGAGTGCCTATGTCAGGCTATACAGAAGCAGTGAAAGGCTTTTAGGGACTTGTGACGAAGAAAACCTTTGTGTTCAGGCCAAAATAACTCATCCTTAAAAAAACTAATTTCCCCATGTGATGGCCCATGTCTGGCAGCGTGAAGGAACTGTGAAGTTTTTCATAGGAGAGGTGTTGTTATCACTACAGCAGATTTATTTCTGGGCGGATCTGTTGTTGGTGGCAGTTTGGGAACCATGTGAAGCAGAAGAAACCCTTTCTTCCTTAAGCATAAGAAAGAGACTTTTCAAGAGCTACAACACTGACTAAAATCCCATGTTCTGTCATGCTTTGTGCGAGTTAGGTAAAAGAAAGGGGGTGCTGGAAGAGAGGGGAAGTTGCTTCAATTTCTTGTTATTTATCTCTTTTTACTTTGAATTCTGTTAGTAATAAACATTTTGTTTGTACAGCAGCTGTTTAAGTTTGAACCTGTTTTGCCTCGCAGCTCTCTAATTTTCTTCAATATTTTCTTTTATTCCCCTTATGAAAAATAACAGATTTCATGTGCTTGACGCTTTGCTGCATCAAACCCCTACAGGCAGGAACAAGCATTCACACTTCACCCGGTCCTGCCAATGCAGAGCAAGGATTTTCAGTTAACAACTTGTACACAAGTTCGTAAAGCAAATGATTCTTTTGCTGAGCTACAGCCTGTTGTGCCAAAATGTCAGCTCCCAGAATTCAATGTGTTGAAGTGAAATATTAAAATTCTGCTTCTTGGTTTGTCTAGTCACATACACTGTATTAACATGGGGTATTAACATGCTAAGGATAGGAGAACTGCAGCCAACATCTTTCTCATGCTTGGGCTAGGTGTCAGTTTTCAGGTGGTGATGGCACAGGAGCATTGGTCAAGTGTGAGCTTTGATTAGGAATAAATGTCACTCTAGATGAGAAGCGAAACAGAAAATGTGTCGTTAACTTTACAGGCAGCATAGGTAGAGGATGCAATTAGAGAGGCACCAGTACTCATTTGCAAATACGCTTGCATTGTTAGTGTGTATTACAGAAAAAAGGGTTGTGATTACATTCAAGAGGGTGAAATAAATAATGTTCTCTGGGTGTGAAAGCAGTTGGTTATCCTTTCTGAAGGTAATGCTTCTCTTTCCCTTTTCCAGCTTCTTCCAGCATTGCATTTATATTGTTGCGGTCTTGCAAGACATCCACAGACACAAGACAATTTCTAATCCAGTTAAGAGGAACCAAATCCAGGGAAGTGACAATGTTGCTTCCACGTGCTGTTTTCCACCATTTTCATTGGTGTTATGAACATTTATGGATGAAGGAAGCAGGGAGTGTGTTGCAGATGCCTTCCCAGGCTGCAGAGCCTATAGTTAGAGTTGCTCTGGTCCCTGCAGCAGAGCATGATCCAACATCCAGCAAAGCGAGTGGGCCATCTCCAGTCATCTTCCCCAAAGTCCACAGCCACTTTATTGTGTAACTCAAGATCTCTCTGGTGGATAGAGAAATGGCCAGAGCAAGCTGTGGGGTTGGGAACAGCCACTTGGCATTCCATGTCTGTACACAATACTAGCTGAAAGTGCAGGAAAACAATAGCAACCCTAATTTTGCTTCCTAGCTAACAGCATTTCATTTTCCCATATCCAACCTCAGATGCTTCTGTCATGGCTTTGTTGCCTGTTTGTATCCAAAGAAAAATGAAGAAGAATGAGAGGCACACAGAGCTGGGGCTAGGTTTTCCCATGGATCTCCCCAATGTACGTGGTGGGAAGACCACATGAAAATCTTTATTGCAAAAGTTTCTCCGAGGGGTTCGTGCTGTAGCAATTCCAGAAAAGCTCAGAAAATTAGCTTTATTACATGTACCTCCTCAGGAGATTTTCTTGTCTGAGGACATTTTATTTACAAGTTAGACGTGCTGCTCTGCCATGGATTCTTAATGCAGCTTGTTATCTGTGCTGAAGGCCCCATTCAGGACTTACCTGAAAGATTTCGGTTATGTTTAAAACCCGAGGCGAATGTCACCTAAAGCCCATGGGGAATGCGATGCAGTCCCTCATACCCACTGCAATTCTTCTTCTTCACATGCTGTGAGATGCATCTGTGCAGTCTGAAAACAAGAATCTGTCATCTGGTTTTATTTTGTTGTTCTTGAGAATGCCAAGTTGATTCAGCAAGGTCATGCATGGTCTAAATATATGCCAATAATTTTTTTGTTGTTGTGAAAATCATCTTTAGATTTATGACTATGAACAACAATCTAGCTTAAGCTCAGTTTTCTAGTTCTGCATGCTATTTTGAAAATAAAAACAGTTACAAACTTTGAGCTTTTAGACCAACCTTGAAGTTGGCATGAAAATGTACATGCTGAGCTATCAGTTTCCTGGTGTTTGTACAGCGAATGTGTTCCCTTTTCTTAACCCTGCGATGTCCTCATGTTCAAGTTGGAGTTCTTGTACATCCACTCAGAACAGTGTTGTGGTGCTTGTGACATATTTACACACTCAAAGCACGTGGCTGGGGTCGCATCCTCCCTTTTTGCTGCACGTAACTGCAGCTCCAAAGGGCAGTACCACACAAATGCACTTCCTAGAGGCTCTGTTGCAACCAGACATGTTTCAAAGCTCCTTGAAAGCTGTGAGCAAACATGTAGAAGTCACCATGTAGAAGTGAACCATTTTGATCTGAGTTTCGGTAATATAAATGTTACTGGAATAACTGCAGTGACCACAAAAATGTGTGTGTATCTGTCTTCAGAACGTGGTTGTAGTGCCACGTACCAAGGTCCCACACACCCAGCAGAAAGCTTTTACAGTGAGCTGTGGCAGCTGCTTAGCGTTGCACGGGAAAGCACGATTTCGGAGAGTTCTGCACCAAACTCTGCTCTCAAACCATTTTTGCAACACTGCAAAGGCATTGATTTATGTGTCATTAAAGCATATAAAATTGCAGGGTGATTGGAGAGTCAGAAAAATTACAGCCAGTTGAAGTCAAAGGGCTTGTATAGAAACAAATACATAACTGTTGGGAACATCACTGTTCATGCTCAGCAGGTTTAAGAGCTACAGTTCTGAGAATGTGTCAGGGAGTGCTTTGTGATCTGAGTCTTCGGTATGTAGATTTGTGTTGTTCCCAAAACGTGACACTTCCTCATCTAGAGGGCCCTCTACTTCATCAACAGGTCAAGGACCAGCTCGGACAGGCAGGCTAATAGGATCGTTCTAAACTTAGTTTGAATAATTTCTCAGAAGTGATCGCATAATGACAGCTGGTAAAAGGCTCAGATTACAGTGCACTTGCAGTGAAAAATAGATTAGTTTATTGTCTCGTTTTAAAACGTGTCAAGTTGTAAAAAAAAAATAACTGTGTGTTATTGCTCTAAAATTATAAAAACACAAGGTCTCCTTGTAATAGCAGAAATCCCTGGAAATTTTTTGCCCCATAATGATGCAGTGAGCAGGTGTTTTATATTTCAACCAGAATCAAATAACGTGGAAGCACAAAGCCAAGCTGAGGTTAGAAGGCACCTGTGGGGTTATTCCTCCGCAGGGGCAGGGCTTGCCCTTTGCTGTTGGCGGTGTTCACGGTACATCCACTGTGGAGCTGATACCAACCCCTGGCCGCACAGCCTGGGGCCAGCTCCCAGTGGAGCTCCTCGTTGGGCAGAACAGCTCCTCAGCTTTCCTGGCCACCTTGCTGTCTGTCTGTCCAGCCTGAGTGTGACTGCTTTGGCTGAGGGGAGCGCGGTGCTGGAAGCCAGGCCGTGGTGAGGGCAGCCCCTGCCCTGGGGGCTGGGGGTGACTCCCATACACGGTGGTGCTGGTGACCCAAACCCATCCTGGTGTTATAAATGAGCTAATCAAAATTATAATTAAAGAGAATTTATTAATAATCAAAGTATAAAATTCGGAAAGACCCACAAAGCAAAGCAACACCGAGCCAGGCGATCGGCTCTGGGTGAACTGAGCTCGGACCTCTATCGGTTCGAATCTCGCTGGTTCACAGTTGTGGTTTCTCTGAGGTGTCCTTTTATACCTTTTTTCTTCTTTGTTTAGCTTTATCTTTTCTATGCAACAATATGATTTTCCTGTTTTTTCCACCACGTCTGATGACAGCTCCTGAAATCAGTATTCGATTTTTGCTGTTGGAATCAGTTTCTGGTGCAAGTATATTATTGTTGCTTATACATACATCCTGGAACCATATTTCTGTATATACACATACATCCTGGAGCTCTGCCAGACGAGGAAATCCCATGAAATGCTTATGTGTGGAATGTACCTTGCTGGGGCTTATTCAGGCAGAAATTTCTTGGACAGCACAATTTTGGCGGTCACTTGTTTGTGTTTTTCTCAGCCTCAGCAAAAAGCTGTAATCTTTAAAATTTTTGCATGAATTATTTTGCATCATATGCTACACTGGGCTCTGCAGCCTTGGGATTGGCTTCTGAGAGGATTCTCCTGGCACAGTCTGGGGGTGGGGCTCGGGCTGATTCCAAGCGATTCCAAGAGGCTCCGACTGAGGCTGAGCGGCTGCAACCACATGGAGCTGGTTGGAACCAGTTCCAGCCGGTTCCGGCTGCTTCAGACTGCTTTGAACCGGTTCTGATGGATTCTGACTAACCAGGTGGAACACATTTCAATTGGTTGGAACCAGTCTGAACAGGTTTAAATGGGTAAGAACCAGTCGGAACCGATTATAAACCAGACAGAACCGGTCATAACCAGTCAGAGCCAGTTTCAACCAGTCAGAACTGGTTTGAACCAGCTTCAACCGGTCTGAAAGAGTTGGAATTGGTGTTGGAATCCGTCAGAACTGGTAGGAACTGGTTCGAACGGAGTAAAAACTGTCAGAACCGGTTTGAAGTGGTTTAGGCTGATTGGAACTGGTCAGAACAGGCCGGAACCAGTTTGAACTGGAGTAAACCAGTCGGAATTGGTCGGAACCGGTTTGAACCAGTTGGAACTGGTCAAAACCAGTCAGAACCGGTCAGAAGCAGTCTGAACGGGTTGGAACCAGTTTAAACCGGTTTGAACTGGTCGTGTCTGAATGGGACCGATTATAACCGGTCAGAACCAGTTCAAACCAGTCAGAACCAGTTTAAACAAGTCAGAACTGGTTGGAACAAGTTTCAACTGGTTTCAACTGGCCTGAACCGGTTTGAACCAGTTTAAACCAGTTGGAACTGGTTTAAACCGGTCAGAACCGGTTTGAACCAGTTTAAACTGGTTGGAACCGGTCGGAACCGGTCAAAACCTGTCCGAACCATTTTGAATCGGTTTAAACTGGTTTGAGCCAATCAGAACTGGTTTAAACTGGTTGGAACCAGTCAGAATCTGTCATAACTTGTTTTAACTGGACTTAACCAGTAGGAACTGGTTTGAACCAGTCAAAACCAGTTTGAACTGGTCGGAACTGGTTGGAAGATGTTTAAGCAGGTCAGAACTTGTCAGAACCATTTGGAACCAGTTTGTACAAGTTTTAACCAGTCAGAACCCTTCGGAACCAGAATAAACCGGTCGGAACTTGTCGGAATTGGTTTAAACCGGTCAGAACTGGTCGGAACTAGTTTGAACCAGTCAGCAGAGGTCAGAACTAGTTTAAGCTGGTCAAAACTCATCGGATCTGGTGAGAACAGGTTTTAACCTGTGGGAACTGTTTGGAACCATTTTTAACCTGGTCGGAACTTTTTGGAACCAGTTTAAACCATTCAGAACCAGTTGGAACCAGTTTGAACTAATCTGAACTGGTCGGAACAGGTTCAAACCAGTTTAAACTTGCCGGAGCCATCTTGATCCGGTCTGAACCGGTCAGAACTGGTTTGAACTAGTCAGAACCAGTTTGGAGTAGTTTGAACCGGTCAGAAGTGGTCGGCACCGGTTTGAACTGTTGGTGCCATCAGCTGGGCATGCCTCGCACAGTCCCTGCTGAGCCCTGCAGTGCCCCGAGCCCCTCGTGCTCAGCAGGGAGCTGCCCATGTTTCCCCAGCCCCTGGGGAGTTCCCTTCACCCAGTGGCTGCAGCTCTTGGGCAGCAAAGGGCACCTCTCGCCCTTCTCGTGATCCCTGGGCAAGTAAAGAGCTTCTGTTTCCAGACTCCCTTTCTCAAACGTTTCCTGAGAACTGCAAGTGTTTCAAAAATGTCAAAGAAAACAGTTGCAGAAAAATGATATTAAAAGAAAATTCCAAACTGCAGCGAATGCCTGCAGCCAAATCTCTGGACTGGGCAGTGCACTGAGAGGAAATGGCAGCATATTTTCGCAGCATTTACACTTTTTGTGCTGCTGCTGGCACACACAGCTTTGTGCCTGTAGAGAGAGCAAAATATTGCAGTCAAAACCTTCCCTGTAGGTCCGAGAGCAGAATCATATTGATATTTAGCTCCTTGGTGTCGGTCTGAAGATCCAGTCCTGCCCTCAAGTTGAACCGCCTGGATGAGGTGGTGAGGGGTTTCTGGGAAAGCTGGCAGTGGAACTGGGATGAGCGAGCGAGGCTGGTGGCTCCGCTGAGGGGATGGGCAGGTCCCTGTGGGGAGGCCACGGCCAGCTGACCAGCCCAGCCTGTGGCCAGGAGCTCGCCGAGCCGTTGCAGAGAGGGAAGGGAGTGGGAAGGTTCCGCTGGGAGAATGCTGAGGGTCCTGCTGGGAGAATGCTGGCTTTGTTCGGGTCTTAGGGAAGGAGAGGCAGAACAGGTTGGATGGGAAGCCCCAGGAAAACGGACATTGTTGCTTAGCAGTACTCGCAGGAAACACTTCTGTTTGCTTGTCTTAAACTTTCACGTAAGCACCCCGAGTCCCTTTGAAACTCGTTGAAAAATGAATGAAACGCGGCATTAAGTGTGTGATACATAAATCAAACCATTACTGGAGCTGTGGAATGATCAGTAGAGACAAACAGTCTCTCTTTAGTTTGTTACTAGCCTGGAAAAAGCATTAATTAGCACTAATGAATCACCAGAGCGATGGCTGAGCCAGGTTTCCAGCATTGCCAAAACACAAGCATGATTCAATTAGTGCCGAAGGTTTTAGTGCATGTGTTTTTATGGAACAGGCTTTTGACACTGGTGTCTTTTTAATAATGCTTTGCAAACCCCTTCCAATATCATTGCGTGCAGACTGAGCTTCCCAATTTACTGCAAACAATAAAGAGTCAGAATGCATCTGTGACCTCCTTTTGGATGAAATATTCATCTGGGTAATGTAATTATTATGTAAATTACTCAGAGTTAATGGTATTTTCTATTTATGCTGGATTTGCTGCTGTCAGAGCTGATGACTGACTAGCACTAGAGCTTAGATATTGGCGCAAAAGTTGATGTGCTGTTTAATTTAATTTAAAGATTCTGAGAAACTGCTCCTAGTGTGTAAACAAAGTCTTATCAGCAGACCTCCACAACAACTCGTGCTTTCACTGGTAATCTCTGCAGTTCGGAGACAGAGGCCAAACCATGCAGTCCAACTCAACGGGGGGTAATGTGGAATCATCCTGAAGAGTTGTGGGAGACTGTTTATGAGTCCTGCCCAATGTCCTCGGAGCGGGGGGAACGACAGTGCAGCCTCTGCCTTTGCTGTGCAAACAGTTCCATCCTCTTCAGGCAGTGTCTGAGCTCAAACCAAGAGGTGCCAGAAAGAGCAGTACCTGGAGCATGGAGTGGCACAGACTGCCATTGGACTGTCATTGCCATCCTGGACTGGCTTATTCCCAGACATTGTGATCTTTAGGGACAAGATGACTTTCTAGACCCTTAAATACTCAAATTTTCAATTTCAATATGAAGGGGTTTTCTCTCTGTCATCTGTGAAAGTGAAGGTAGGTGAAAGCCTTCCTAGTTAAAGCTGGCTGAGAAAGAAAGTAAAAAACAATAGCCAAGGTGGTGTTTCCTGCTGGGTGTCAGGGGCAGACCCAGTGCCTCCCTCTGTAGCAGGAGAGACAGTGATTTTTTTTTTTTTTTTTTTTTTTTTTTTTTTTTTTTTTTTTTTTTTTTAATTCAGAAGAGACTCAGAATTCCTTGTTTTGACAGAACAGGTCAGTTCATGTTCCTGAACCACCCATGGTGCTTGGAGACGTCTCACAGATTCTCTAAGTTTGCAGAAACAGAAGCTTAATGCCAAACCAGTACTCACCAAACGTGAAGCAGCAGTGCATATAACCTCTTTTCTTGCCCTTCTTCCGTGTCACCTTCCAGCCCCTCCACCCCTTAGCTGAAACTCAAGCTGCTTCCTTCAAGGGGAGCCTGGAAGGTCACCCACAGTACTGGATGGGCAAAGGGAAGTCACTGACCGGGGGCAAAGTAACAGCTCTGGCAACATGGGAGCTTTGCATTTCCCCTGGTCAGTAACTTGAACATACTGTTGAGTAAAGGGCATTTTGCATTTTCTCTGGAAATGCTTGACATGGTCATTAAGACTATGAATTGGCATTACCACTGCTGAGAGGACATGGAAGGAGAAGGTAGTCTACACCAGAAACATTTATTTGAATCTCTTCATCCTTCATCTGCTTGAATTCAGAAGAGTTGAATGAAGGGTATAACTAAGCAAGATCATGTTTGCGACATTACACAAACGCAGCAGAATTTCACGTCCCACGCGGCCATCAGCTTTGCCCATTGCCAGTATGTCTCAGGCTTGCAGTCATCTACTCATCTTCTCTGCTGCCAAGGCTGCCTGCTGAACGTCTCTTTTCTTAAGAAAGGCCAAGCAATCACTCAGTGGGACTACACGAGGCTGTCAGCTCCTCCTATAGCACTAACACTGGGCGTGTTGTAATCTTTTCCACTATAAGCCAAAACTTCTCAGCACTAACAACCCAGATGTACACATTAAGTTTGGTCTGAAACTGAAAACAGAAGGAATTAGGCCACCCAGCTCTGAACTAAGGACAAACTTCCCAATCTATGTGCTGTCCCTATGAGAAAAGTATGGGTCTCAGTTGCAGCTGGGAACATTTATGACATTTGGTATGTCTGCACATTCTCACTGCGAGGGACAGAATGTCAAATTCTGCTTCCAGTTACATGCATGCAGCCCAAGTGAAATCAGAAAATGATCACATCACTGGCCTCTCCAGTGAAATCTAGATCTTTTATAAGCTTTGATAACAGATTTTTTTCTGCCTACTGTCACATAAATAAAATAGGAAATCAAATTTTAAAAGATTTCTAAATAGCTTTATAAACTCAGTGCAAACCAAGAAAACATCAGAGTCTTAAAACAGGTAAACAAATGCCTTCTAGTAAAACCTGTTGGCATTGGTATGGTGTATTTCTGACATAGCTTTAATTGCATGTAAATGTTGAATTTGAGATACTTCATGTGAGGCTGAAACCTGAGAGGAAACCTAACTTGGTAAACAGAATAAGCTATATTAAAGCAATGATTTACAGAGCAACTCCAAGTGCAGCTGAAGTCCCCTGTACAGAAATTTCACAAAGCCTACTGTTTTCCCCAATCATCCTCTGTAATGTATGAGCTCCTTTCTGTAGCCTGTGCAGATGGTTACAAGTCTGGATGTTACCCTTTTCCATTTGAATCATGTCACTGCCCCTTAGCACAGCTTTATTTAACACCAAATCCTCCCGTTGGGCTTAGGGGGCAACAAGCAGAGCTATCAGAAATAATATTTTCTCTAAAATCCAAATTCCTGTTATGCCCTCAGATGTAGCTAACAACCCTCCAGAACAAGTGGTTCTCTCAACAATAGGAAAATACACTCTGCAGCCATCATATGCACTTCCAATACAACTCTTCTTATCTGCAGCTCCTGTGGGCTACATTTATATCTCCTCTCCTTTCATCCAAATGCTCAGTCTGTTGTTTCCTTCATCAGAGCAAACCCCAAGACAATACTTGTGTGCTTGTAGTATGTTGGTAACCAACAGTTTGCCCAATCATCTTGACTCTGGTGTAGCCATCCCTAACCATGTCCCAGCTGGAGTGACAACTGCATGATGTTATTTGGGAGACGAAAATCTTTTCACAAGATCCTTATACACAAGACAGAGAAACACAGACTTTAAAATGCACAGGACTGGCTTAAACCAGTAAAAAGCCACAGTAAAAGCAATGTTTATTTGATGTTTTTTCATAGTTTAAGCGCTTTCTGGCAGATTAGCACTACCTGTTATAAGACCAGATAAAGTTTGCTATACCTGAAAATTAATGCAATTTCCTTTTGATTAAGAAAGAAGCAAATCACTTCTTTACTGATATTTGCAACTTTGGTTTTTCCTAAACCAAAACAAATCTGTCTAATTTTTTTTCCAAGACCACCTCTCCTTTATAGCACTTTTCAGGAGAGACTGTCAAGCTTGAAGCCATCTATGAAAGCTTCTGCTCTGTGATTTCCTCTCTTGGGAAAACATAACTTGGTGGGTATAGGTCACTCTCAACCAGAAGTTTGGGAAGCTGAGCTGTTAGATAGATGTATGGAAAAGCCATGGGGGTTGGTCTCTTCTCCCCGGTAACAAGTGACAGGATGAGAGGAAACAGCCCCAAGTTGTGCCAGGAGAGGTTTAGATTAGATACTAGGAAAAATTCCTTCACTGGAAGGGTGGTCAGGCATGGAAATAGGCAGCCTGGGATGCTGGTGGAATCATCATCCCTGGAATTGTTCAGAAAATGTATGGATGTGGCATGTGAGGACACAGTTTAGTGGTGACCATGGTGGTGCTGGGATAACAGCTGGACTCGATCTTAGGGCCCTGTTCCAACCTTACTCGTTCTATGTTCCTAACTACAGAAAAATAAAACGTAGTAGCAAGATGATTTCATTTTTCTTAAAAATGGGCAAGGATATGAAAATAAGAAGATCATTACTTGTTGGTGAGTGATTTTGGAAAAAGTGAGCAAATATGCCAGTAAAATGCTGTTGGTAAAAGGCTGGGATGTGTGTGTGGATCTGGGTTGTTATGTGCTGCACTAACAGTCAGTATTTCACTTGCAGTAGGAGTCAGGAGCACGGCTAGGAAAATGCTCCACTCTAATTAGGCCTCTGCGTGTGTGTTTATAAAAAGTGTGACGAAGATTATGTGGAAAACATCATCAGTGCTGAATCTTTTGGGTGATGTTATCTTGCCTTTTCAAAACCAAATACAACAGCCCTTACTAGTTAAAGATTTTTCCCTTAGGTGCCATGTTTTTGTTTTCCATGTGTTTCTTTGGGGATTTCCCCAGCTTCAGGGGGGCTTTGTCAGCACATGTGAGTGAAACATCCCCATGGTCACAAAAGGGGAAGGCAACAAGACGATGAATATTTCTATAATGAGATACCTTTATCCTCATTTTACACCTTTACTGCAATAAAGTAAGATGGGGGATGAAACTCCAGACTCAAGCCCAAAGCAACAGAATCAAGAACTCCATCTCATCTGCAACCTCAGGGTTTGCAGAGCCAATGTACAGAAGTTCAAAAGGTACATTTAGATCCAGGA
This sequence comes from Monarcha castaneiventris obscurior, assembly GCA_026261815.1. Classification (NCBI taxonomy): domain Eukaryota; kingdom Metazoa; phylum Chordata; class Aves; order Passeriformes; family Monarchidae; genus Monarcha; species Monarcha castaneiventris. Next base: position 314,550 of record JAMPIT010000896.1, read on the forward strand.
GCTGCTGAAATCGAGGGATGGGTTGTAACCTCTCTGCAATGTGGCTATAAAACCACACTGTGATCTTAGTTACAACATGTGTGGATACAATCGCTACACTGAGGTCCACAGAGGTGCTCCAGCTTTACAAGCAATGTAACAACCATCAGAACATGGGACACAAAGCACGTTGCCCTTTCTAATCTAAAGATCTGGGCATGAAATGCATTGAAACTTAATCAAATCTGCAGTGCTGTATTGTTGCAGAAAACATTACCTTGCTTGTCAGGGAACTGGTACTGCCCGTGTCTGCCTGCATGGAGGGCTCCAGACTTTCTTACTTCCATATTGAAAAATTAATGAGTTTGTAGCTTTTCATGATAACTTAAAAATTCTTCAAATATGTAGGCTTAGTCGATGTTGATATCCAAGTTCTTAAAGTCTTCGCTGATCACAGTAGTTATCTTAGTGAAAATCAAGGGTTGAGAGAGACTGTTTAAAACACTTTTCTTCTGGAAAGGAAAGGCACTATGTTAAGAAACCTGTTTACCACAGCTTTTTGTTTCATATTATGACCAAAAATTTCAAAACAGGACATTCTGTGTCCTGTATCCTGGTACCATGGGACTCTTGAGAGCAGCACCTGAAGGACAGCACCTTTCACGTGCATGTGTGCATTACGTAAAAGCAGAGAATCTCTTCAATTTCATAACTCAGTTAAATTCTAGGAAAGCCAAAAGTTGTGTTTATGTTATGATAAGCACAAGTTATGACAAAATGGCTAAAACCAGGGCTCATCATTTTTTCATCTGTCTTGTTGATGCTTGTCAATTCCCTGTAATGATGTGTCACAGTCAGATCTACTGAACAGCCAATTTTGTGAGTTTCAAAACAAGGAAAAATGCACCATAAATTTTTTACGTATTCTAACTGACTGTAAATGCGATTGAATATGTGGGACTTCCTCCAGCTTTGTTCTTTGGTGGATTGCTATTAGCTTACATTTGAAGTCTCTGTTGGCCACACATTTCACATTGTTCTTCCAAATGTAATCATTTCTTTCTTTTATCTGATCTCCGACAGTCTCTCTGTTTTCATCAATATTTGACAGCAATTCCCCAAGATACAATATAGTCCATTCTAATATCCTTGTGCATACTCTCTTCTCCCTTTGAAATCCAATACCTAAGCAGTGAAATAATTTATTGTGCCTTATTTAGAATTTTATTTTTTGCATGTGTTTTGATACTGTCCCTTTGAAATGAAAGTTATTTGGAAATTTAAACCAACTGTTCTCAAAACATAGTCATGAAATATTGTTCAGTCTGCCCCCCTTTTTGAAAGATGCAGTGTTTATCACGTTTTCTTTCCGTGCATTGTTTAAATATTTCTTTCCCATTTTACACCCCAAACCATCATTTGATCAGAATGCTCAAAACCCAATTTACACCAGCCACCTGAAAACAAAGTTTAAACAAATCAGTCCTGCACAGATCAGTGCCACCCCAAAATCACTGGACCTTTTAGACTGACGGATCAAATTTGGAACCAAGTAGACTTCATCTGGCATTTTCTGGCAACAAGAAAACATGCTATATGTAAAAAGAAGAGAGATTAACTTTCTGAATAAACATGACCATCAGCATTATCCCTGAATGCACACATTTAAGAGTGAGGATGATACCTTTTCAAACAACCTGTAGAGAAGTGCTGGATTTTTCATGCCTGTCTGAAAGACGGGCATTAGTTCAATGCAGGTTAAGAGGTTCTGTACAAGGATAAAGTGGTAAAAATACTAGATTAAAAAGCAGAATAAGTCATTTAGAAGTGTATTGGTATTTCTTAACCTTAGAATTAAAATTCAGGATTCTGGATCATATTCTGTTGTAATGAATATGGAGATGCACTTACATTTACAATAAGACAGATTGTAAATATATTCTTTTAACTCCTAATAACAGACTAATAAATTCTCATTGTTCTGAGGAAATGACCAAAATGATTGACTAGATGCTAGAATTGATAATGATTAAAAAATGCACTCTACAATTGTGAGGGAAGACCAAGAATGAAGTTCTTGGAAGACCAAGAATTGCTCTGCCTAATTTAAAATAACATTAATATACTAATCAGTACATAAAATAAGCCAAAGTTCTTTACTGAAGTCCAACAATACAGGAAATAACTATGGCAGGGCTGAATACATTAACTTTTTTTCCCAAGCTAGAACAGGTACAACTCTTGGAAATTAACATTAATAAGAGCTTTTAACAAAACTATTTTCAAAGAGAAATGTAATTTTCCTTTAAAACTAAATATGTTACTACGTTAATTTTAACAAATATCTGTTTGGAAAAAAGAAACAAAACAAAGTCTTTCAGTAATGTCCAAGACATATCTTGGTTTTAAAAGTTGATCCTTCTTTGTATTAAAATCCAAAAAGTTAAAAGGGATCAGCTCTTAACCAAAATATATACTGCTTTTATGCAGATAAGATGTTGCTGCTGACTTCAAACATTTTTTAAATTTGTATTTCATGGGAGTTTGGAAGTCTTGTTCCTTTCAAAGTAGCAGAATTTCCTTTCCAATGACAAGCCAGTTCCTGCCTACTCAATTATGCTGTTGTATTGTTCTGGGCTTAGTCTTAGTCCTTCTGTTCATAAGAAAGCTTCCCTCTTAAGCATCAAATGTAAATTGCCTTTAATTTTCACAAAAATATTAAGGTAAGGGTGAAAAATGTCTTGCTTCATTGCAGAAGTGGTAAATAGGGCTCTTTTTATGGCCAGATTTTTGACAGAGCTCTGATTCTGAGTGATTCCTTCAGTCTCCAGCACCTGAATGCACTGGTCTGCAGTTGTGAGTGTACTGGCTGCCTGAGGCAGGATGATTTTGATTTTCTGTGAAGAAATTTGTATTTCTCAGGTGATGTATTCAAGCTCCATGCTGACTGCCAGCATTATTCTTCCCTGTGTGTCTTCTCACCAAACCTAAGTGCTCTGTTTTGAAACAGGTTAACCTGTTTCATCTGCCCACATGTGGTATCATTTCTGCGCTGTCTTTTTGGGCCCCACAGATCAGCTGAGCTGGAATAGGATGAAAAGAGCTCTTTCTGGAAGGGGAAGAAACTACTGCCTGTGCAGTTCTGCTCATTTAAGAAGGAAGGAGATTGTGTTTGTGGAGTTACCTGTCACCCATTCAAGCTGCAAGTAGCCTGAGCCCTGGCATTGCCTGTGCATTTTCATTCCATGAAAGCTGAATATTCCCATAGCATTCCCTAAGTTATGTGACCACTGACTCAGTGTTTGTCTGCATTTGCCACCAAGAAGTAGTTTCTTGCAACCTAGTTCTCCCCAGGCAGAAAGGATTAATATTTCTGGACCAATGTTTCCTATTCAGGTTCTGGAGCAGCTCCCTCAAAGAACAGGGAGAGGTTTTGATTTTAGGTATTTAAAGGGTTTCACAAAGTTTTAATTTCTACAACAGTTCTTGTTACGGAGTCAGCTGGTTCAACCAAGAGCTATGAGAATAATAATGTAAGAATTGAATGTTCAATTCATGTGGCAAATAATGTTGAATTTTATTAAAATTCCTAGTATCAGGGCAAAAGGAAGAAAGAGCTTGTGTGCAAACTGTACAGCGAGATATAGTCCAGGAAATATCTGCTATCCCTCCACTCACACCGCATTTTCTGGGGAGAAGGGAAAGGGGGAGAGGGCTTGGTTTATTTATAACTTACATTCTTTCCACTCTTCTCTGGTTTCCTTTTCCTTGTGTTGTTCTTCTACCTAGTGAGCACTGTGCTGATCCTCTTAAACCTTCCAGAGTTTGGGACAGTCTTTGTTTACTCATTTGAATCAGCATTCATGAACTGTTTGGGATTTGGGTTTAGGGTTGTGCAGAAACGCTCAGAATTTTGCAAGGAAACAAGAGAATATGTGTAATTTCTAAACCCATGAGTCTCAATATGATGTATATTAGCAAAATCTGCAGACTGAATGTATGCAATCAGGGATAACGGAAGAGAAAGTGCTAGATGGGAGAAGAAATGAATGCTGGACTGAGACTGGTGCCTGAAGTGGCCACCGAAAAACAGAGACTAGACAAGAATAAGGGAATAAAGGTAGGTATTTCTTTGAAAGGCCTTCAAAGGTACACCCTGGGCAGTAAAAAGGCTACACCCAGGATGAACGACAGGTCACGAGTTCTTCACACTTTTATAGGTTTGGTTCATTTGCATATCAGGGTTAATTCTCCAATTAAACTTCAGTTAATGGTGTAGTTTCCCCAAGCTCACTCCCCTTTAGGGGCTTTTGGTTTACATTTTGGGCCTAGGATGGTCTGAGTGTCCTTGGAGAGCAGGCCTGGTGAGGCTTTGTTATGTCTGCCTAGCATGAGAGAGCAGAAATGAACAGGCTACGAGGAATTTCAAAGTTACACACTAGGCAGCACAGGATTTGAAAAACATGGAAGTTAAAACCTAATGCATCAAGACCGGCACTGCTGGCAGAATTGATGCTACTGGCCATGAAAAGATACAAGCAGAAATAGCCTGAGAAAGCAATGTTTATTCTCTTGTGCTTGCTGGACTATCCATAATGAAGAAATATAAAACTGATTGAAAAGGAAGGAACAAACATTCCAAAACTGAAAGCACATTTTGAGCACCTCAGAATAAATTCTAGTTTGAGGCTTGAGTTTGTTCGTCCTGCCTGTGTCTGAATGGGTTTGCTCACCTTTAATTTGCATCACATGTTTCTGCTTGTGTACCATGGAAATTCTGATCTGAGTTACATATTGCACAACCTGATTGCCATAAACAAAGTCTGGAAAAAAAGGGAGAATATCTAAAAAAAAAAGAATTGTTTTAATTGAATCAGAGTTTTGATGTTATCTAGTCAATATTACAGGAATTACCATTAGCACAGCACAGTTTGGTTTGGTGCTTGTTACGCACATCCAGTTAGTGATTCTTTTCTTCCTGGAATGGAAAACTTCTATAGCACTAAATAAATTTGAGACCTTGAGCTTGTATTTTGGCATCTTTTTAATGAATTCACCACCCAGCAAGTTTCCAAGGTCACAATAAGACTTAAAACTTCAAAACCATGTTTCTTTGTTATTTTTTAAGCTCATACTCTGACAGTAAATTATTTATGACATCTTTTTGGAAGTGAAATGTTGCATGTCTCTATAAAAATTTTGGGGGTTTTTTTATTCAGTTCCAAAAGATAGAAGAAGAACGTATGTGAGGAGGCACCAGCACACAAAGAAAAGTTGTTCCAAAGATACTAAACCAATTCGTTTGAGCATGGTGATGGTGTCAAGCAGTAAAGCACTGGGTGCACACTTTCTCTTTCGTTTACATGAAAGTGAGTTAGAGAAGCACAAAGTATTCTGTGAGCTCAGCAAGCTCAGTGTTTTGTGTCCTTGCCTGTGTATATGAATTTATAGGTTTATAATCTTTCACATGCCTGATTTATGGTACTTAACATGGAGTAGGTTTGGTTTCGTGATACGCTGTGAACAAATAAATTGTCACATGGTGTTTTGTTGTGTTATAGGTGAAACTCTCATTGTCTTGCGGATCTTCAAAGAATGCCTAAATAAAACTGTGTTGTGGAGTCCTAGACCTTTCATTTTGGGTCTGCACTGGAATGCAAAGTTGTGCTAAATCTCTGTTCCTAAGGGCTATAAAAGATCTTCAGTGTTTGAGAAAAATTTTCACCCGCTAAATAAAAGCAACATTTTGGTTCTTCTTCCCCTCCCCTCCTACTCTAGGGTAAATAGAATTATAACTATTTCAAGCTCCATTGAGATCTAGCAAATGCTTAAATTACATAAAATAAGAAGGGTGGAGAAGGTTTTTAATCAGTTCAGAATTTTTTTAGAAAATAGAGAATCTTACAGGACCGCTGTATTTATATCATGGCAAGTAAAGAGATAAGAAAGGAAACATGAACATCAGCAGAAAACTTCTGTAGGAGAGGAAAGTGTCTTATGGATAATTTCACTCAGCATTAGTTACTTACAAAGAACTGATTCTCTGCCAAAGCAGTTTACATATGTTTCCCAGACCTTATTAAAGGCGCACTCGTACCCTGTGTCCATGCCTCAGGAAATAAAGCATTCTAGGTCTGTTTCTAGAGATAATCAGTGCTCTCTGACTGAGGTGTTGGAGATGAACATGTTCAAGTCAATTGCGAACACATGAAAAGATTTTACATGGTCCAGCACAAACCCAGAGCCCAGACAGCTGCTATAATCTGCTCCACTGACCTAAGGGACATCAGTGGTGCATTGCTGATGTACAGCAGGTGGACATTTGACCTCTCTTGTCAGACAGAAACTTTGACAAAAACTAACTGTGGGCATCATGGTCAAAATATTTAGGGAAGTGATGGAATAAAATTATCCAAATATTAAGCACCTCAATATATTGAAGCTGCTCCTTGGGAAGGGAAGTCAGGTAATGTGTCAGTCTTTCCCCCAGCCTCAGCAAAATATATATGAGAGAGAAAATCAAACCAAAATAAAATCCACAGCCAGGTCTGTTCCAGCACAGTCTTTACTTACGGTGTCTCATGAATAGAAGAACAAAAGCATACAGTCACTGTTCCTTGGAGCTTGATGTGCTTCCCTGAAATGGCTTAAGAAGTTAGACTTTTAATGTATCTGTCTAACGCATAAAGTGGCGCTTCCTGGCCTGTCCAGTGCAAAGTACCTGTCTTCCACACATCATCCATCTTTGTGTGAACAAACGGACTCTGCTTCCTGAGAAGTTTGGAACACTGGCTCAAACATTTCATGGAGTGGAATCTTGGCTTTTTCTGCACAAAAGGAACAGGCCTTGCTATAAGGCACTGTAGGGGCAAAATTCTGGTCATAGAGCCATATGGGTCACCAGCCCTTGAACTGCTGCGTGTGTGCATTGCTGGGCCCACCTGAGGACCTGAGTCAGGATTTCTACCTGACCACACAGAGCACACCAGCTCAATCCAAGGTAGTTTGCCCCTGCTGCGTAATTTTGTCCTCTGGGGTGTGGACAACGCTTTTGGGTGCATTAGAGTTAGCTCCATGGTTGCCATCTTAAGGAGTGTGTTAGAGATTCACCTCATCTCCATATCCCAATTAAGAGATTTAAAATCATAGGAAAGGGACTGACAGCTGGCTGCCCAGCCCTCCAAAATCCTGACAGGAGCAGCTCAGCTTGGTCCTATCTATGGCAAGCTGCAAGCTGTGGCTATGCAGGAGCATATCAGTACTGAGCAGGGTTGGGTCCTGGGAAAGGAAAGCAGAAAGAAAAGTGGAAAAGTAAATGTCTCAACTGTGAGACTCCTCAATGTCTTGCTCAGATTTTGCCCTGAGTGATCAGGGCTATAAGAATGCCTTGGGAACCAAGAATTGGTCGGACTTTTTTTAAAGGAAATAGCACAGGGCATTTTAGAGATATATAACCTTTCCTAGCTGCTTCACAGAGGAAATGATTCCTAAGTATCCCTTATCTTAAAATTAAATAGGTGACGATGGGAGAGAAACAGAGCAGCTGTTTAGAGGCTGTACTGAAAGAAAACAGAAAGGATTGTGTTCTTCTACACTGTCCTGCTGCTTTAAAAAACCTTTTATAGGCAATTAAAAAGTGAAGTAGTGATAATAGTCTGACAAAATTCTTCCTTATCTTTGCTCCCTGACTTTACCTATCACTGCAGGAAGACCAGTTCACAGCTTGGCCGTATCTTAGGTTGCAGCATATGAATCACTATTCTCCAAAGAGGTATTATTTACTTAAGAGTGATTAACAGGGATAAGAAGGGTCAGGGTGTTCCACTTCGTGCTGTTAGATGAACTAACTTGATGATAGGCATAATGCAATGGGTCTGGGAGAGCTGTGCTATGTGCCAAAATGATCCCATGCATTATCAGATCTTACCTACCCTTGTTTAAACTAAACAAATTTGGCAGCTACTCAGTTACATTTTCCATATGGTGCAGTATCTTCTGAGCAGCAACATGAATCAGTCTATTTGAAGCAATATTTTGGGTTATTTTCCCGCTATCCACATTTTTCTCAACAGGGAATGTTGAGAGGAATAAGAAAAAAAACCTAAGGAGACTGTGCTTGAATTAGTCTGTTTTTGTAGCTATTGTTATTGTTAATGGAAGACCCATGTGATACCCAGTGGGGAAAAAAACAAACAAACAAGCCTTTGAAAGATCATTTCATTCTAAGAAGGCAAACAAATTACGTCATTTCACTTACAAAGAAGAAAACTGATGGATCTGATTCTCCACTCACCCATTTTTCTACCAGAGCAACACAGCTGATGTCAGTAGAACTTTCCCTAATTCACACCAGGATGAAGAACAGAACAGGGGAACAGACACAGGGTGTGTATTCATGCAAGTCTTTCAACATCAGTTCTGGGATGGGAGGGTGATCAGAGTTTGGAAGCCAACTCTGGAAGCTTTTCTGAGGACGCTCAGTGTGAGTGCATTTGCTCAGCCCATGTAGGGTGGCTATTTTCTGGAAGAAAGACAGGGTAGAAAGAAATAGAAGAAGGGTGAAAAATAGTTTAGATCTGGAGAGGATGGGATGTGAAACACATGTCACAGGATGACACAGTGGGATGACAGACTGGATGAACAGTGAAGGAAGGAACATAGGAAATAATGAGTTGGGGGCCCACGTTTTTGGCTGGCGTGAGCTTACACTTTATTCTCTTCCTTCCAGCCTCCTTCTCAAACTCTGCAGGACAATATCCTGATTTCAGTGCAACTCCTCAAAAACCTGGAAGCATGACTGGAAAACCAGATCATTTTATCCACTCACATGGGAACTGGCTGAAAGAAAATGTACAGCAAGCCATTCTCCAATGACTTGTGATGTGAGAACAGGGAGTATGGGGAATGGGCAATAGTGATGGATTCATTCCTTGGCAGATCTTCTTGGCCATTTCCTTCCACACTCTACAACCCCGGGGAATTTGACAGCTCAGCTACTCCAAGCCTCTGGAAGTTTTGTTGGAGCAGGAAAAGTTACGCCAATTTCTGTTCTTTGCTACACCAACAACTGCTTTCATCTAGAGCTCATTTTAATCCAGAGAGTGTTCTTTTAAATTATCTCCTGAAAATGATTTGATTTTTCTCAGGGATTTGAAAGCTGTTGCATGCTGACCCCATGATGACTTCCATTCATGAACTTTTAATATATTTTTCCTCTCTATCCATATTTTAATGTCAAAACCCATTCAGCATTTCTGCAGGTTCCTCCCAGTCTCTGCCAGGTCTCTGAGGAAATCCTGCTCATTGGATTTGGTCACCCATAGTGTGAGAACTTCACCTCAGAATAATCTCTACAGCACATTTCCCTGTCCCTTGCAGGGACAGGGACTTCATTTCCTGACCCCACTCAGTTAATAATTTTATCAGTTTGGCCAGAAATGTTAATGCTCTTTGAATAGATCATTTCCTTTAGCTGGAAAGAGTTTCTCTGGTTTAATTAGCAGTGCAGGAAGCAGTTTTGCATTGATACGATTATTTATTATTTCCTATTAGTGAGCAGCGTATCCTGTGATAACTTTCATAATTAGTGGGTCAAGTGTAAATTTCATCAGAATGAACGTCAGAGCCCTCACTTTTGGCTTAAAATACTAAGTACAAAGATAGTTTGAAGCCAGATGTCCTTCCCTCCAGAACACCTTTGGCACTGTGTTCTCCTGTGATTTAGCAATCTTCATAAAGTGTGAAAAATAGCAAAAATGCAGTTATCTTGTGTTTTGTTAGAGTCCTCCTAAGGTGGGATGTACAATATTGAAAATATCCCTGTGCCACTGTGCTTTGCCAAAGAGATAGCCACAAGGAAAGAGGACAGGACATAGAATACATCCTTCAACCGCGAGACTATTTACCACCCATCTTATGCTAATACTGAATTATACCTAATTATCTGCACAATCTGACCTTTAGGTCAGGTGAGGACAGGATTCATGACAAAGAAGAATTGGGAATTTTGGACGCCCTGCAGGGGATTACTCTGTGCTCCCATTTCATTGGCTACAAAAGGAACAGGAAAAAAGTGTGGAGACAAGATGCTGTGGTGGGGCAAACAGAAAGAAACTGAGGTATGGTTATGTTTAAAAGTGATAAAAGAGAAGAGAATAGGGTATTTTCCTGGAATTTTCAGGCGTTTCTTTTTATTTTGGAAAGCTGTAATTAAAGCTGCACTCATCAGATGTTTGTGGTCAATGAATTCGGCACTCTATCTTCAGAGCAAATCTCTGGATTCCTCTTCTCTACAAGGAGACCAGAACACTCTTTCTTGGAAACACTTTTTAAAAAAAGCTCAGTTTTCTCAATATTTTCTGCTGAAAAGCCATCATTTTTCACCTAGGTCTGCCCCTGCTCAGCTTTGTGGCAGGGGACTCCCCACTTTGGGATTTACTTCACTTTGGGACTGGAGATGCATCTATTGTGGTGGGCCTGGTTCAAGCAGCCTGGGCTGTGTTGGACACTCAGGGATGTGCTCTGGGGCCGATGTGTGGATTGACTTTGTCCTTCTCTGACACACATGCAGAGCCAGTAACAGTTTATACACTAATTCTTCCAGCCTTTTTTCATTTCTGTTAATTTTCTCTGGAGCCTTCGAAGCCAACAGTGTCAAGCGCTGACTGAAGCATTCTAGGTATTATACCATTGTTGGTACTTTGCCATTTAAAGTAAGAAAGTTTCCTTTTTTTTGGCTGGTGACATGAATTGTCTGTAAATGTATCCCATACTTGCATGAGGCTTTTTGCCATTTTACCAGATGGAAATTTCATATCTAATTTAATGTCCATTAGAGCTCTTTCAGTGCCACTGCTTTCCAAGTATCTCCCTCCTCTGAAGTTTGTATTAACTGCCTGACACCCCCCCCCCCCACTATACAATTATCCACCCCTTCCTCTGCCTAAAGACCATAAAAAAAAAACAGACCCTGGAATTAAATATATGCACATTTAGTGCTGTGTTCTCCTGATGCTTGTGTTGGATCCACTGACACCTGGTGAGAGCAGCCTGTGCTGGGATCAACAATGGATAAACAAGAGGCCTGCTGCAATCAGTGTTTTCCTACTGGCAAAAAGAGGGGGAAGGATCATGCCAGGAGAGGGAAGCAGCAGGGTCACAATTCTCCTTCTCTCAGGGGCTGACAGCGATGAAAAAACGTGTAAGGCTGCTGCAGGCTTTACTGTTCTGGCCAAGGTGGAAGCGGATTTTTTCCACTTCCTTGCATTGCACCACCACTCCATTAAATTAATAATCTGCCCCTCAATGCCACAGATGACAGAGGAGGGCTTTGAAACCTGACTGAACAAATGCTTCCAGCACGCAGTGAACTCTCGGCACACACGGACTCCTCTCTCCATCAGGGAAATCGTTTGTTGGCCTGTGCTTGGATATCCCGCTGATCCGGGGGCCAGTGTGCAGCCTGTCAGCAGGAGCTTGCTGGGGACTGCTCTGTTTTGTGCCCACGCATTTTTAATTCCCTTCTGCCTGTCCCTTCATTAAGCTGTTGTTTCTTGAGGGAGGGGTGCAAGGGCCAACTTATCTCGCAGCAGGAGGTGGGAAACATGCTCACCGCCAGCTGGGGTTCTAAACACAGAATAGGAAAGGAAATTTGTCTTCTACAAATAATAGTGAATGAGGAAGGGGAAGAAATTCTCATAAGTCAGGCACAAGGAGGGGTGAGCAATCCTGTTGAATAATCATCTATAAGCCCCACTTAAACAAGACAGATATTTACAGGGAGAGAAGGACTGCACGGGGGTGGAATAATAAAAAGAGGATTTATTTTTGCAGATTTGGAAATCCAGGTAGGACCATAATAAGTACTATGAGATTGTTGAAATTACCACTTACCAAGAAAATCATCCATTCTGATACCATGATATTACCAAAACATGTCTTTGCATTAGAACCCAATCCTGAAAGATCTGAACCAGTAATCCAAGCTAACATCCCACCTTGGAGGTGATTAACCATAAACCTGGGTGACAGATCCTACAGGCTCCAGAGGGTCTGTTTCTGGGGAAAGAGCCACAGCACAGGTACTGCATGGGATGGCTGTGAGTCTGCACACTGAAAACCCTGGGACATGATCCTGGTGCAGGAGCTCTGCAGCTTGCACAGAGCACCAGGAATAACTCGGTAACTCCAGGGACTCTCTCCACTCTGGGATTCCAGTATGGGTGATAACCAAGATTCCTTTAAAGATGCCTTAATGTATTGCTAGGTTCAACCTTTGCAGGACATAATTTCAGCCTTGGAGTTTAAATATGTAATTGTTGTATTAAACAATTGTCATTGAACTTATGCCCCTAATTCATTATTGGGGAGGATCTTGCTTTGCCATTGCTAGGGAATACATGCTGTAAGAACTCACAGTGTGACAGAAGGACAGGGAATCTGATGAATGATGAGGTTTACTTGCACATTTCTAATCCAGCCTGGATGTAAATTTCTCCAGCATCCAGGGACTGTTTGGATCCCGAGTTTTTCTCCAGGCCTGTCTCTTCTTTTTTCAAATGACTGCTATTTTTTGAAATATAACACTGTGCAAATAAAAGTGAAGCCATACTTGAACGTCAAGAAATGTATGGAGAACATCAGTAGTGTAGGGAATATATACTCAGGGAATAAGCCTTCAGCAGGAATGCTAATTTAGTTATAGTTTTTAAAGCTGACTGCAAACAGCTGGGTAGCATTAACCACATTAGGAAAACAAGAAAGGTGGAGCAAAATCTAGGGGACTAAGGTATGGCAGTGCCAAATATATGGAAAAGATTTGGGATATGTGAAATGTACTGCTGCTGGACCCACAGTATATAATAACGGTGATGTGGTGTGAAGCTGTCCCTGGGATTTCCCAGCACACTAAAAGACTTATGCAGCAATGTCTGTGGCTTGTGACAGGCCACTGTCTCAATAGCATGGCAGGGACACAGAAACACAAGTAAAAATAGCGTGTGCTGTGTTCTTCAAAAGAGTCTTCAGTCCCACTGGAGAGGAGATCCTGACAGTCCTTTATTCTCCTTACACACACATGTTGCAGCTACTTTAAAAAGCCTGCAAATTCAAAGCCGGGAGATTAGGTTTAAACTACATGTGTGCCAGATGCATAGCACTTACTTTGCACTTTACATTTTCCAAGAGCTGTACAAATGTTTATTAATTAGACTGAATCCCGGCAACACCACTCTCACAGTTGTAGGAGCTTTTCTCTGTTTTATATGGTTAGATAAAAAAGAGGCAAATCGCCCTCCCCCAGGAGCAGACTGAAAAATTTAGCCTCATGTAAGTAGATCCATGTTCATGCTGTTTCCATAGCTCAAGTGCAAGTTTCGTGGACTGTGATGTTAAGCAAAAATGCTTTGTAAGGAGCTGGTTACTAGTGTGAGTAAGATGTTCAAAATATGGCCCTTTGTGGCTTGCCCAAGACCACACAGCGAGTTAGGAGCAGAGCTGGGATTTTACTTCCTTTAACTGATTTTCTCACAATTGTGGTTTCTCTGCAAACTTCTTGGGTTACTTTCATATTTTTTATATTGCTCAGCGTCTCTATACCTTATGGTAGGTTATTTTTTGGGCTTATTAGAGATAGGCTGGAAGTGGGACAGCAGATTTGCTGCTTCTTGGCTATCTGGGGACGCCAAGGTGTGTGTAGATTCCACCAGTGGCCCATTTATCTACTTCTTGTGGAAACAGAGAACAATTGATGTAACAACCTGTGAGAGGTGATTGAAGCAACCTTTCTTTAGAGCTAGACACCTAATCAATAGCAATTTATCCCCTGGCATTGATGCTTTTATGTTCACATATTTACTCTTATCATCATGTTCTTCATGTGGTTCTTTGCAAGATGACCCATTTAAATGCATTTGAAAAACCACCCATTAGGGAAAAGCTCTTTTTTGCACAGATTTGCACAGAATTTTTTAGATGGTTTTAGCTCTACTGCCCAGTAAAACGGCTTATAAAACTCATTAAGAAATTCGTGTTTCAAAGCATAAAATCAAAGTATCACCGAGGAAGCACTGCTGACCTGTGCTGTGTATTACCACTTCCAGGCCGTTCCTGACTGCTTATCCCTTCACCTCTGCCAGAAGTTACTGTTCTGTCAGATCTTCTAGGTTAAATAATTAATTAGGAGTTTCTTTAGTCTCTGGCTTCATCCGATGCATTGCAGTTAAAAAGAAAAAAATTAAAAAGCCAAACTGAAATAAGTTTCATGTTATTCTTTACACCATAACCGTATCATAGAGCTGAGCTAGGGAGAGAAGGGAGGCAGAGCTGAACTGGCAGGACTTGGAGCTCAGGAGAGTTTCCTTTAGCGGACACAGAGACAGGGAACAGGGATGGGGAGGAGGTTGGGGAAGGCACTTGCTGTAGCTGGGTCAACAGTAGCAAATTTAGGTGGGCCAAACATGCCCCAATTGTATCACTAAGTGTAAAATTCATATGAAAGTTTGGTTTGGAATTTGCTTTTGGAGAGCAGTTGAAAACCCATTCTCTAAAATTAGCTTTTAGCAAGTATTCCTGTTTATAAAGTTCATTCACTAGCATGTTTATGGAAAGTGAGCCCAGAAGGGAAGGAATGCAGTAAAAGTGCATTCATTTGAAAATTCAAATAAAAATATTTGCTTTGAATCAGAGGCTTTTTTCAATCTTTCTGTGCTCTTTGTCCAGTTTCTTAGTACTTTTGTTGTCCATCAAAACAGTCACTGTCCTGAACTATTCTCATTACTGCACATTACGGGTGAATGAAGACTCATGCCTGTTGTGTTGCTCTTGTTTGTGAGAATGGGAAATTATTATTTTAAAAAACCCAACAAAAGCAAAAGAGACAACATCTCCCAGCCCCAACTCACCCTCCACTTTGGGAAGCTGGGTGTCAGCAACAGCTGGGAACTGTTGCTGTTCCACTGACAGTATTGATAGCACCAAATGCAACAAAATTAATCAAGCCTTCGGCAGACTGACTTAAAATAATGAGGTTCCTAAACTGACACTTTTCATTTGTCTTCTGGATTCTGAGAAGGGCTCACTAAGTGGTAATCAGTCAATAGGATTACCTTTTAAATTTCCTTTAAGGTTTATTCCCTCCATTTTGGCTGCTTGCTCCATCCTGCCCCTTGGGCATTGTTCAGCCATGTAGCCATTCCCTGTTTGGTCAAGGAAGGAGGGAAAAAAAGAACGTGAAAAGAAGGGGAAGGAAACTACTGGAAAGAATGAGAAAGTGACTCAGGAGGCAGATCTGCAGAGTAATGCAAGTGAAAATTGATGTTGTTATTTCCTCAGTTCCTTACACATCTGGTAATGCTAATCAGATATAAAATCCTCTGAGCACTCGCTTCAGATGTTTATACACACGGGGTTGATGATAATGCACTTGGATAAGTGGGGGGGTTGAGCCACAACATCGCCGTTTTGTGGGATCCTCTCACTCTTATCTCCTTGTCAAGCAGTGCCAGGTTAGGCAGAAGGTCACAGTGGGATAAAGGAACCCCAAACTGCCCGTAGGTCACCATCCCGAGGGAAAACACAACTCTGCTGCCCTAATAGCCACTTTCTGGATTGAAAAGCACTTTGATCACATCATGTGTTAAGAGCTGCATAACTGCAAATGCAAAGTCATTCCTCTGATTTTATTGTGTCTGCTCAGCATGGAGCCAGATTCCATGCAGTAAGAATTAACCTTGTTATCTCTATTAATTGCTTCTATTTGGTTACTTATATTTAAATACACAAAGTCTATCTAACTTCTTATCTCTATTAGCTATGAAGGGAGACTGATGAAATCCCTTCACAAATTATATTAGAAACAAATGTTTCCCACCAGCTTTGATCATTTTTTATTGGCGAGCTCTTTGTTTTCATCCTTTTAAGCAAGAAAGACCACTGTGGAAAGAGGTGGACCAGAGCTGCTGATCTGAACACACTGATTTTTTGAGAACTTTGGATCCAGAAACTGATATCTAAGAAAAAATAAATACACTGGGAGGCAAGGACACCTTTTTATCTGAGCCTGTTTCAAGCTCTGCAGAGACGGAGATATGAAGGGAAGCATGGGTGACCTGGTTTCTCTTTCAATGTTTTTATGAAATGAATGTAATGGATGTAGTTTACTTCTGCTAGCTAAGCAGATCTGCAAACTACCCAGGAGACAAGGTGAGAAAATTGGCCCAGCAGGGTCATTGCCATCTCCAGAGATGTCTTAATCCAGTACCTTTTACAAACACTAGATCATGTCATTAGGAGTTTTAAAAAGTCAATCAAACTCTTTCCCACGTTCATGTGTCTTTAGCTGTGTGTGGTAAGAAAAGGATCCAAGGAGTTTTCTCTCATGTGTTTGCTTTCATGGCAATGAACTGAACTGTTCCCCAGAGCTTTCACTTTAGGGGTTTCATGGTGCAGAAAATTTAGTGGGCTTTATTCTGGCCTTGCCTTCTCTGTTGCTGTAAAATGTGCAACAGTTACTGTTCAAAGACATATTTAAATTTCTGCATGTTTAATGTAGGAGCTGGTGAAAAAACATAATTTCTGGTGGAAATAGTTTTACATTCCAAATCTTGTTCAGTCACCTCCTTGTTCATCTACTAATTTACCTTCAGAAATAAATCTACTTCAGAAGATGCTATTTTGTTTGTGGATTGTTCATTTACTTAAAACAAACAAACAAACAAACAAACAAACAAAAAACCCCCAGTGTTCTCACATGACCATTAAGGACAAAAAACCTCCATTTTCCTCTGAGTTACTCTTCCTTCTGTTATTAAAAAGATAACATCAAAGTGAGCCTTTACGTCAGCAACTGTGAATTGCATATTTTAGCGTTATTACTATCTTACATGCTATCTTTTCTACTGTGCTCTTTAGTAAGGATCTTAAAATGCCTTACAGTATCTGCTTTACATCATGACAGCTATTCTGTAGACTGAGAAAGTGAAACCAAGCAAAGCTCATTTCTAGCAGAGTCAAGACTTCTAGACTAAAGTTTAGAAGCCTCCACAAATGCGCAAATGCTCTTGCACAAAGCCATCTTCTTTTTTATGTACCTTCTATAATTTGGTACAATCATGTTGTTGCAGATTTATGGGCACTGATGACTCCTACTTCTTGGACAGTCTGAGTGCTCAACGTCTCAGAGGAACCTTATTCCTTCTGTTTCTCTACCACAAATGGCAGCTAATAATTCTCTCAGATGAGGGCAGTACAGAATTTTGGAATTTCAGACTCTTGTCTGCCTTGATTATATCCAGCAGATAACAGGAAGGCAAATGTCCTTCAGTGATAGAGATGGAGCCTCTTCATGGATAAGACATTTGTCAGCTACTTATGTTTCCCTACTGTGCCTTCCCTCAGAGTATTCTCCAAAAACATGTGTGCAATCATGCCATGTGGTTCACAGTCTAATGGCTTACATGCCCTGATTGCTTCACTTGAAAAAAATAAAAAAAAAAAGGAAAAATCTGTGATTTTTCATTGGTCATATCAGAAAGATTTTCTTCAGCTGGATGACTTTTGTGTTCCACCCTTTGTATTCAGCTTCAAGTTTCAAGTCCAAATGAACCCCAAATAACAAAAATCTCTGAGTCCCACCTGGTTTCAATACAAGATCATGTTTTGTGTTCATTTCAAAATAGGCCCAGGTTGGTTCAAAAGATTCATGGACCTTGGCAAACTTTTCAAGGAGCATGATTTAAGTTTCTGTGTTTGTACTGTGTGGTTTTATTGTTTCTCATGGTCTTAGTTAGGAGCATAGCATGGATTCACTATACATCAGACATGCTGATACCTGGCCTGCATTTGATGGTTGATGCTCATGTTTTGATTCATATCTGCCTCCGTTCCTATATGCACAGCTGAGCACTTGTTTAATCTAAAAGATTGACTTTCCTTAGATCAATTAAGAATTTGGTTTCACTAGTAAAATAAACACATTCAGAATTACAGATGGAGGAAAAGACATCTAAGGTCAAAGAACTTAGGAGCTTGGCAGATCCTCAGAGGAACTATATCAAAGAAACAAGTATAAACTCTTTAAATATGGAAGGAAGGCTAGTAATTTCAGTTAGAGACAAATTTGGTTGAATTATGAGCTTTTCAGAGCCTTTGAAACAAGGAGGAAGGATGCAGAAACATCCATTTCAATCCTCTTCCTTGGGATGCAATGGCACGATGCTGGATACACAGAGATAAGTAATATTTTCTGGTTTTAATACTGGCCAACTAAAGTTTACCCAGTTTCATAATTAATGATCTTGAGTATCAGCCAGGTGTTTGGGACATTTTTATTCAACCCGCTGAATGTGTTTCTACTGAATATCACTGCATCACTGGAAGGATCTGTGTTCTGAAATTTGGACTCTGATCCAAATATTCCCCTGATTTGGGTGGGCTTTAGATTTTGCTTCATAATTAGGGTTATTAGGAGAGATGTACTGCTAATGACTTGCATTGCAATATTCTAAGTTGTTTCCTAAACTGAACCAGAACTCAGCATAAAGAAGCACTGGTTTGCTTTTCAGTTTCTGCATTTCTATTCTTCGATATCGCGTTTCCTCCCAGTCAGAGCTGTGCCGTTTGGGTACTACTTCAGCAAGAAAATATGAGAAATCAAATCAGAGCGAAATAAATCTATCTTCATCTCATTTCTCTCTGCCATTCACAGATGTCAAGTGAATACAATAGCTCTTTGAGATGACGGACCTGTGTGGGGCAGCAGCTCCAGTGACCCGAACACCACGGTGTACAATTCAGCAGCGACTCCATGGCAACTGCAGAAAAAAAATTGGTAAAAGCTTGGCACAAAGGTATACTTTCAAAAGCACCCCTTTATTTATATAAGCATGTGTACACATTCCTTGAGATAGCTCAGAAGCAGGGGATTTTGAGGTCTCACTGAGCAGCGTGTCAGTCATTACTCAGCATGGAGATGTGTTTGCAGCCCTGGCTGTAGCTTACACAAGCAGGACGACTGTGTGTTACGGGCCTCGTCTCAATGGTGTAACTAAAATCACCAAATCACCTCCTCCTGGCTCAGCTGGAGGCCGTGCTCCTCTCTGCCTGGCTCATATCACTGCTTATGCTTGCAGTTATAGATGGCTGAAAAGGTTCTGTTTTATTTTTTTTTTTTTTCATCAGAAAACAGGGTTTCATCAGAAATTACATTTGTCAGAAGGAAATGCAGAGGTGGAGCTCCTCAAAAGACAAACCTTTATCTTAAAGCAGTTTCCAAACAAAACCTTAGCGCTCTGTTTTGGAAATTTCATAGGGGTTTCTGGATCAGTTTCTGGGTCTTACCCTGTGTGTCTGTTTATGCAAAGAGACTTTTCAACCCTGAGTGTGTAAAGGGCATGACCGTAGACCTCCAATCACAAACAAAAGGGCAACGCCTCTGGATCAAAACCTGTGTGATCTGGAGCACTTCTGGCAGCTGATGAACCTGGAGAGAAATTGAACGATATCAACAGCTGATCTCCTTAAAGACGAGCTCAGGGCCACCTTGCAGTTTGGAAACGGGAAAGTTTGGATGCACACTTTGCTGGATATTCTCTGAAAATCCCCAAAGGCATAATCCTAAAAATCATTTTCCAGTGGAAGCCATGGTCGCTCCAGAGCCTGTCACACCCTTTGGCAGCAGAGCACAGAGGCCCTGCACTGAGCAGACCACCCTATTTCCTGGAAGCCATTTACTGCTGCAAGTCACAGGAGACATAAAACTTTCTTGAGTGCCTGGAAAAATGTAGACCTAACCCTATTTTTTGTCATCCTTAAGTTGGGTTCAGTGGGAATTTGCTTGGCTAAACTGGCAAAACTGCAACATATTTTTTCTTCCAAGAAAAAAAAATTTCACTTTTTTGAGAGAAAAATGATTGTAGGTTTACATAAAAGTGGATTAGAATTGCAAATCTATATTTTCACTGGGGTAAATACAAGCAAAATGTAGGCTGATACTTTATTACTTTTCCATTTTATTTCAAGCTGCTCAATATTTTCTGTTCAAAAGTAGCTTCAAGCTATTTAAGATTCATTAAAACATTTTAGTGACAGTTTAAGAGTACTTTATGAATTAAATTATTATTTATTATTAATCACGTGTTTGTGAACTGGGAATTCAAGAGGTCAAATACAGTTGGCATTTAATAGCTGTTTCTCACTAAAAAGACCATCTTTTAAGCAGAGTAAGTTTGTAATGAAAATTAATTTTTGGGTTGAGCTGTTACCAGTTTGGGAACATTTGACTCCCACAAGCTGAAGAGGGATTTTGGAGGGAACACTGACAACCAGCTGAAACTCTTTATTGCCTTCCTATGTGATGTACGTTTTCTCTCCCCTGGATAACCACTGTCATACTTGTCAGCACTACATATAACAAAGCAACCTTTCTTACCCTTCCCTTAAGTGACTGGAGCCCCCCCAGTTTGTACTGTCTCAGGATCCAACAAAGTGCTTGTAGCCTTTACCATGAATCTGTTTTGTGCTTCTGTGTCCATGTCCTCAGAGAATCCCAAAACATTTTATGAGTGCTCATGATTCAGTGGACTCCATAGTATTCCCAGGAAGTAAAAATAAATTAAAAACATAAACCCCCTGATTTGGAGAAGCATGTGTCCAAGGACCCTGTGAGCTGTGCTCATTAAAACAGTCAGCACAAATTCTGAAATCCAGAGCGAGCGATGTGCAGCTCCTGCTCTCCAGCCTCCCTCCGTGTGAGCTGTTAGTCTTCACAAATGCTGATGTAGCTTCCTTGCCTGTCCTCTGCACTAAATTACCTTTATTGGCTGTAGCATACCAGGGTGGATTTCCTCATGTAATTGTGGGTTTACATCTTTCATCACAGGTTACTTTTCTTCATGTCTTGGCTCTCTCTCCTTATCTCCCTCTCAGAGCAATTTCTGAGCTAACGCTTTAATAAATTCACATTTTGGTAGACCAGAGTCCTTCTACAGGAAAAGATGCAAGCAGAGATAAAATGCTGAAAGCGAAACATCTCGAAGACAACAGAGAAACACAAAGGCATAGATGACATCTCTTGTAGTGACATTTCTTAAAAGGCTTCAAAAGTTTCTGAAAACTTTACTTCTCACCAAATTCATTCCATCTGCTTTCTTGCAAACATCTATTTTTAGAGTAATGCCTAAAGTCACAGGTGCTTCAGGTTGCTAGAGAGGATATTTTCACAAGTGCAGATGGAAGCCTGCATCTAACCCTATATTTCAGGTTAGCTGAACTCCCACAACTCCAGGCACAGAGCAGAAATAAGGATAGCTCTGTGCTGCACCGAGCAGCGTAGGAAGGGCGTCCATGGCTTTGGCTTCCAGTCAGTGTGGTGAACGAGTTTTACTGACACAAACACAGTGAGTTGGGCTTGTAGGCCTTTCCAGAAAGCAGAGTTAGGGGTGTAGGTGGGGGTGTGAAGGTGGAATCTGGGCCTCGCTGTGGCCGTGGAGCTGTGCACTGCTGCTCGTCCGTGCCAGAGCCCGTCAGGCTCACGCAGAGCATTCGCTCCAAGCCACAGGTGTTCTGCACCGTACAAAGCCTCCACAGATCAATCACAAATGTTTCTGGTACAATAAAGAGGATTAAAAGGATTTTTAAACATAGTGGGCTGGTGAGATTGCCAGCATTTAGCGGAAGAGGGGGAGGCCAGGGCAGCAGGGTGGAGCAGGGGCTCCAGGGAAGCCACACGGTAACTTTCAGAGGGGTTTTATGATCCAAATGTGGATCTGTAGCACTTTCAACTGGAACTCATTAAGAATTCATGGAGCAGAAAATGCAAGAAGTTCTGGAAATGAGGGCTTTGAAAGGCCAAATGTGAGCTGTAAATAAAATAGAGTGGGTATTCAATTTTGGCTATTAACTATCTCAGAATATTTTCTCAGATCAGCAGATCAGGCTTTCAACTAAAAACCTACTCCTAAAAACAAAAGGAGAAACAGAAGGAGTTCTACAGACTCCTAAGGCAGAGAGCAGATAAAGAGCATAATCAGATACTGTATGTCTCAAAAACATGAGAGCTTATTGATTAGAAGCGCTGAACAGCGCTATTCATTCTGGCTCTGATTGAGCAATGTACCAAAGCATGTGTTTATCTTTAGGCGTATTTTGAAATCCCATTGACTTCAATCACCATTGACCCCTGTTACTGAAATGGGACCCTTGGGAAGACACAGCTTTCCTAAATATTATGTGTATAAACAAGAGAATCAGGAACACCCACACTTGAGAAAGCCAGCAGCTTAAGCAGAGTGTACCAGGATCACTTAGAAGTTACCTTCTAACTTTATCTGCTACAAATAGGTGGTGCTGGAGCTGTGAGTCATCCATCACTGTATTTTATGGAGGCCAAGACCTTTGTAAGAGAACATTTTATCTGCTGCTATTTGAGGCCCTCTTTAGAGAAAGGCCTCATTCCCCTCACTCCTCATTGCTGCCTTAGGACATGGACACCAAGTCATTTCAAGAGTTTGGGGGTATCAGTGTAAGTGGAATGTTGGTTTGGACTAGCTTTATAGTGAGGCCCCTTCAGGAACAAAAAGTGCAGCTGTGTTGTCAGCAGCTGAATGCCAGATGAAGAAGTAACATCACCTGGTTTGCAGCCTTGTTCTCTCTGCAGGTGCAATTTTGTGCTGGTGTTTAAATGCAGCCACAATGTTTACCCTAGCTATGGTAATTTTCTTTTGGAAGCTTTGACTTTTTTGCCAGAAGTGATTTGAGCATAGCACTCTTTTCTCCTTTGTCTTCTGTGTTAAATTTGGTGAATATTGATGTTTCTCAAATTTTTACTCAGAACTCTTCAAGGATAGCAGTACCATCAATTATTTCAGTAGTGTAATAATAAAAATAAATGTTTGCTAGCAACCTACTGATTAAAAGTTGGGATCAAATAGTGACGAAAAATTGCAGCAGATCTAGAGAAAGCAAAGCCTTGCTGTGCACCAGGTAGGTCAGTGCACAACACAATTTAGTCTGAAGAAATCCAGAGTATTAAATCTGGGAATAATAAATCAGAAAAGGGAATAAAGTCTCTCCTGCTTATGGGAACACCTGTTAAAAGTAAACTGAAGTTAAACAAGCAATTCTCAGAGGAACTGATTATTGCCCATAATTTTCGATGGTGGTTTTTCCACTTAAAATGAACACTTAGCAGCTTTCAAGAACATGTTAAAAATTTCACTTACAATTTTAATGCAAATGTTGGTCCCTCTGGTCAGTCTCCTCTGTTCCTGCAAGGGGTGAGGGTTATTAAACACATGAAAAACTTGACAAACTCTCAGGACTGGACAGATACAATGGAAACTAGCTGGTGTTTTACTGAGATTTCACCAGCATTTGGGTAGGTCAACAACTCAACACTGTCTCAACAGAAAAATAGCTCCTGAAAAGAACATGGGCAGCTGATGCCTCAGTGAGCTAATGCCTTCTTGAAACGTTATGAAATTTGATTCTTACGTGCAAAATATTCTGAAGTTCTTAGAAGTATATTAGAAGTGTAAGAAGAATTCAGATTTGAGAATAAGCAACTTTACAGTGCACAGCAAATATGAAAATTGCTTTCCAGTTCAGGTGATTTAGCATATACTTATTGACCCATTTGGGCACTACCTAATATTGGCTTGTCTAGAAGAAATTTGGTTTTAAATTTAAGAGGTTTCATGTTTGGGTATGCGCAATTACCATAATTTCATGGCCACTGCAATTGTTAGAAAAAGTTCGCTTACATCAGTTTTGCAGTGATTAACTTGTTATAACTGAATGTTAATGTTTTATTCATTGGGAGATTATGAATGGATTGGGTGATAAAAAATTATAGCTCAAGATTTTAAGCCCATAAAGTCATTGAAAAATATGTGTCAGGGGTAGAATTTTTTAAAATAACTGGAAATCCCTTTCCAATTCACAGAAATTCAATAAGGTGCCTGGAGGTGTTACAGTTATACCCTGGAAAAGACCATAGTAAAATTATTATTGTCTGGTGTCTGGGGGACTGTTTGCCTCTTGTAACTACACTCATCTCTGATAAGTACTCATAATGGGCCTTTTGTATATCTGTCCTAAATAAGACACCATTTTCTCTCTCATTTTAGCATTTAGTTCTTTCCCCAACACAGAATCTACTTGTATCTTGGAAAATGTGAACGGATAAATTTCTGAATTACCAGTACTGCACTTTAAATATTTCAACTTTGTATTTTATCTTGCTCTTTTAATAGCATTGCCCTTCTCACATGAGCTGCTTTCATTGGCTTAACATTACATCACAACATTCAGACACTCTGACTTTATCTGCAGGACGTTGTGTTTGTCATCTCACACCTGCCTATATCTTTTGTTTCCCACTTGCGTATTTTGCTCTGAGTTCTCCTAGATAGAATAATCTCATTCTTTATACCCTTTTCTGCATCTTGGATTTGCTCCTTCTTTGTGCTGTCCCTTGCTCTTCCGTTGCTCACTGGTAATGCCATCAAGTTTGGGGTAGCTCAGCTGAAATCTTGTAGCATACCCTTAGCAAACTCTTTTGTCCATGAGATGAGTATTATCAAATGGATCACAAAACAAAAACTAAATTTCCTTTACCTCTCAATTCTTGGCAGAAAAAAAATGCAATAACAAGAATTGTAATTAGAACATAAATGTCTCTATAATTTTGCTAAGGACAGTTATTTAACATAACACAAGGTCTTATTTTGCCACACTTGCTGAATCTGGGCATTTTAAAAAACACTAAAAGGTTTCACAAAATAAAATGTTCTGCCTTCATGGGTGATAAATATTCCCTTTTTTGTGCCCTGAATACTTCAGTTCTTGGTGAAAAAGTTTTAGCCTCATTAAAACTAAAAGAGTTGATCCTCACTTTGGATCAACCCGGATGGCAACAACTGTGCTAATTTCACATGGCCTTCCCACAGCTGGCAGAGTCCAGTGAGTGCCCAGCAGCCTCTCCTCTGAGGCTGGGAGCTGGCTGAGCAAACACGGCAGAGTTATGTCCTTTCTGACAGGTGAGTCAGAAGCATAACCATGGTGACAGCAGTGAGGTGTCTGTATGTTCTTCCTTCTGCTGGGTTTTGAAAGAAAATTGGGATGATGTGAAAGGGTAAATACCGCCTTGTGTTTTCCAAATAGACCAGAAACAGCTGGTGCAATGCTGTTGGAAAGGCTGCTGAGATTGTTAAAAGGTTTTGTACGACCACGGTGCTGTGCCTAGTGCTCTTCTTTATCATTCAGAGGCATTTCTTACTTTCTTGGTGAGTGAGGAGGTCTCTCATACAAACTGCTCCACAGGAAGATTGCTGTGAAAGAAAAGTAGCAAAGGCAAAAGGAACCTGCAGGTTCTTCAAACTCGTGCAGGATTCTAAAGTATTGCCAGAAATGGGACAGTTCTGAGACTAGATACTATGAAGGAGAGTGGGATGTATTTTGGAGTCAGATGCTGACATACCTGGTGCCAAGTAGGGATTCTTTACTCTTCTGAGTAGAGCTTCTTGCTACTCGATTTACACATCTAAAAATGTTTGTTGTTTTTTTTAGAGAAGAACTAGCAAGGTAGGAGTCCTTGCAGCTATGAGGTTTTAAATAGCACTTTCAGATTTCCTCCTGATCCTGACAACTTGCCTGAGAGTGCATGCATTTGAGGATACCCATGACAAGCTGGGAGTTTTGCTATGGTAGCCCCGGGAAGTCTGGGCTCCCATTGCTCAGCTACACACAGAACAGGGAGAGTGGAAGCCATCAGAGTTCATAATCCACTGGGAGCTCTGACACTGCCCAAGGAGGAGCATCCATGGCTTTTCTGGTCTCCCACCACAAAGCCCGCCTTTAGCCTCCTGGTTTGAGGTGCTGTCCCAAGGAATGGAGCCAGCTCTTTCCCTCTTTCTTCAGACTGGTGCAGGAGCAGTGGTCTCAGGGACAGCTGTGGGATGCCAGCCTGGGACACTCGGTGCTGCCAGGGCCCCTTCCCTGTCACCAGGAAAACATGTTTTTGAGTTCTTTCTTGAACGCAATCAGCGCCCTTAGCAACTGGGTGCCTTAAAATGTATTTATTACAGCTCCAGAGAAAACAGTAGTTTGCTTTTATATATGGACACCATAGTGACATAACAGTAAACTTACAGCAATTCTCTGTGTTGCTGCCATTTACAGTGGTTGCCTCAGGAACTGCAAATAAAGTTACATGTTTTATTTGAGCATTTGAAAAGGGTCACTGTCAAGTAACTTAGACCAAAAATGTGAGCTTTGGTAGGAAAGGATAGAAAGTCTACAGAAGGCTCCATTAATAGGAGTGTTTTTGAGATTTTAAAAAGGCAAAGGTAAGTTAGAACTTTTTAAAAATAATTTTACTATGCTCCCCCACAGCATTTGCAGTCTGTCACCAAGGGTGTTGTATTAGTCAGACCACCAGCAAGGGAAGGAGAAGCAAAGCCGGTTATGTCTTTTCAGCTTTTTGATTGTACAAAAACTTCAACAGCATTGCTGTACAAAAGTGAGTATGATTTGTTTAATGCTATAATTTTCAAACTTTGAATGTCATCAACCCAAAGCAAAAAAAAAGATACAAGACCATGGAATTCAGAGTTTAACCAAAGCTTTTTTCCCCCCAGCTTTCACAAATAAGGTGATTTTCCAGCATTTTTTCATATTTGGATACTTCAGTGATTTGATTAAAAGAGAGAAACCTGTGAACTACAGTGAAGAACATTTAATATTTCTGTAATATGGCCATTGTCCATCTGACTTCGGGATACACTCCAGACTACATTCCATTTGGTTTGCTAGTTCTAAATCCACGGCAAGTGTCCTAAATGTCAAGTGTATGGGTGTTATTATGATCTGAAAGCAGACCTGGTTCACCAGATTTTCGGGAAGTTTTTAGTTACATTATACTCCTTGTTGGTGGACTTGCACTTTCACCAGCTCCTGCCAAACAGTTGCGTTCGGTCCAAAGGTTTAAATGGAGAAGTCTGAGGGAACAAGGTCTTAGCAACTCCCACAAAGTATGATTCTAAAATAAGAGTTTTGACATTTTGAAGATATTCATATGTGTTTTACACTGGACCCATTCTACAGAAGATTTGCTTTTGAATAATCCAAGCTGAAGAATTAATGGATTTGTAATCTTTATGTGCAGAGGTGTATAAAGTATAGGTGAACACTGCACTGTGCTACATGACTGCATTAAAAATAGCAATTACCAAGCAACAGATTTCACACATTCCAAGGGAAAAACAGCTTCTGCTGCTCTTTTGCAGGCAGAGTATTTGTAGTGAGTGATTTAATGTAGTTCTAAATGAAGGAAAATCTATCCATTGCAGAGGTGAAGCTGCTGTTGCACCCTATAGTTTGAGTTTAAAGATCCCAATGCCTTACAATATCCATAGCATGTCATTAAACTGTCTGTGAAAAGATGCATTAGAGATTAATTGGCCACCCACTTCTTCAAACTTCACATTGCTGATAATTAAGCATGTGAACCTAAGAACAGCAAGGTTTAATGACCTTACTGGTGTAAACTGTCCCGTAGTTATCTGATCTAGCCACACATTAGTCTCTTCTGCAAGGACCAGATACTTGAGTTTCTTTTCTGCTCCAAGAAGGAAAGACAGGAGTTTCAGACCACCCATTGAGCTGTCTCCCTGTGATGTTTAGGGCTGTTTCCGCATTTGATGATAAAACCATAAGGTATTTGTGTTCCACTATGAGGACATGTGGCACTATTTTAGAAAAAGCTTGCGTAACTTTGACCACTGAAATATACAGAGTTAAAAATAGGCCAGCATTCCAGAAATGCCTTATTCCTCCACATCCACAATGGTTTTATCATGCAAAATTCAGAGAAATTCTGGCAAGCAAATTTATCTCTTGATTTCTTATATATACAGAGGGAATAGGGATTACGCAGGAGGCAGGAGACACTGGGGGATGCAGAAGTAGATCAACACATATTGCACCTCCTCACAAAGATATAATATTTTAAATATTCATCTCACATGGTAAACATAAAATCTAGGGAGAGTCACCTCAAAAATTCCTAGGAGATCAAGGGAAAGACAAAAATATCCATGGATGAAATATAAAACCAGAAAGTGACCAAATAATTACAGATACTCCAATTGATGAGTTTGTTAGGAGCCATGGAAAGTTTTTGGAGGTCTTCTTGAGCTTTGTTTACTTCAGGGCTTTTTATTATCTCCATGGGAAAATGACAGAGCTGAAAAAGGATGTTAAGAAAATAGTCAAAAGGCTTCAGCTGTCCTTTCAACACTTGTAATATTTTTAATAATGGAATAAGGGAGCAAGGCAGGGGGGTTAGAAAAAAAAAGAAGTAAGTAAAATATAGTTTGTTTGTTTATTTTAAAATAGAACAGATTTTGAAGTTGTTCTTTCCTCTTCCTCTCTGCATTCATTACATAAATTTTTTCCTCTCTTCATTTTATGTTGGCATGTGCTGTATTTTGTTGTGAAAGATGCACAGTCTTTTTCTGGTCTTGATCCTGAAGGTTCCAGAGTTAATACTCAGCTTCCTAGCAGTGGATGCCACTGGAAGTGTCCTAACTGCCAGTACTTCTACTGCCAGAAACATCATGGTGTGGCAGTTGTGCTTCCCTTTTGTTTCTTCCTACTTTTGTGTGTCTTTCGTGATGATGAGGAGAAAGTGTAATCTCCCCTGCACAAAGCACAGGGCCAAGATTCAAGCTTGACTCCCCAGACAAGTCTGACTCTGGGGAGGATCTCTTTGTCCTTTCCACACCTATATTCATAGAGTCATATAATCATAGAATGGCTTGAGATGGAAAGGACCTTAAAGATCACCTCATTCCAACCCTTATTCCTAAATTGAGACATCTTTATGAACACCTTACAAGTCCCAGTCAAGCAGCTGTTGTGATAAGCCCTGCATAAAGAGTGACAAAACCCAAGTGATGCTGCCTAAAGCACTCAAATGAAATACATCTGTTAGGATGTGATTTGGAAAAGCTGTAGGTTTTGAAATCAAAGTAGGAACTGAGCAGAGCAGAAAAATCAAAGGAGAATAAAATGCTGACCAAAATCAGAGGTATGTTGAATAATGAGCAGGAAGGATGTCTGGAAACATGGCACCCTTTCTTCAAAGACAATAATGTGGTGGTTTCAGGATGTAGATGGAGTGATAGGACTGTGCATGTGCTTGGAGTAGACTAAGGAAAGGAGGTCAAATCAAGCATTAAGGACATGAAGGAAGATGGAAACCAAACTTGTTTGTGTAGAAGATCGAATAGGATGGAGGTAAACACTTTGGGATTTTACAAACAAAGATAAGAAGTTTATTTTTGATACAGTAGTGGGGAAATAATTAATACAAGAATGCAAAGAGGAGAGTGCAATCAGACTGCTGAGTCATGAATCGGATTCTGCCAGCAGTGTTTTGAGTGGGTGGAAGGAGGCAACTGATTTTTATGGAAAAGATAAATTCCTGTAAATCAATATACTCGTCAAGTCTTGAGGAGCATCTGCAACAACTAAACCAGCTCAGGACTAGGTGTGTTTTATTCAAGCTCTGTGGGCATTTGATGTCATGGTAGGAATGAAGATTTTCCCAGGTGGACATAGATCAATTCTCCACTGGGAAGGAGCTGATAAGGAACAGATGACTTTTGGAAATATTAATACAGAAAATTTGTGATGCTTCATGATTTCTACACAAAGAAAGAAAGAAAAAAATTAAAAAACTCAGGTGGAAGTCATAATGTAGGACAAGATCATATTGCAAGAGAGATCACAATCCTACATCATTACTGAAGTGCATGAAGGAGGCCTAGATGGGAGAGACTGTTCACAAGGACGTCATGAAAGGACAAGGGGTACTGGCTTTAAACTGAAAGAGAGTTGGTTCAGATTGGGAGGAAATTTTTTTACTCAGCTCTCTGGAAGGAGAGGCAGTGAGGAACTGTATTATCTCAAATGAAGACATTAATAGATTTAGATTAGTGAATTAACTAGTTCAGGGCTTGATTATTACAGCTGATGAGCATTCTCAGGCCACAGGTTTGCAGCTCTTACAAGTTGTGCGTGTGGGCAAGTAGAGATGACACTCAGGGATTTGAACACCAAACCTGGAGGTCCTGCTTAGGCTTGCTGGTTAGCCCCAAACACAGTTCTCATATCTCTATGTTCAGGGTGTTTCTAGCAAAGGGATCCCGCACTTCCTTGCCTCAGACCCCACTTTCAGTTTTTGCTTCCACACTACATGTTCTAAGAAAAGTTAAAAGAGTAAATGGGAAAGCAAAATTAAAAGGAATGGACAAAACCACAAAATTGGACAATCTGTGTAAAAGCTGTCCACGTACTAATTTTGGATGCACTAATTATCTATTCCCAATGAGAAATCCTGGTGAGGTGGTGGAGTGAGAGTGTTGGAGAAGGCAATGATTTCCAGAAAATGGGCAAAGAAACCCAGGGCCTAAAAGTAAAGTGAGGGCATTGAATTATAAGCTGTTGAAGAAATGAACCACCATGGTAAGCCCAGATTTCAGCAGATGGTCTTGAAACACAACACAGGCAATTAGCACTCTCTGCTGCTCTTGTATGACACCAGACAAGAAGAGATAAAATATTCAGCTGGAAAACGGAACTGCAGTCAGACATTTCAGAAGAGATAAATTGAAGACTACTAGTTTTGTTAACTAAGAGGAAGTTCTTCATTAAAGAAAAAGGAAATATTAGAAAGTTCCCTATATTTAAACTTATATGGATGAAAAGAGGATTAAAGTCACTTTTAGTTAGATCTCCAGCAGTGTCCAATTACACAAATGAGAAAGTTAACCTTGGGAGCAATATTCATGAGATACAGGAATCAGCAAAGGGTCTCTATGAGCACTCCTAAAAAAACATGCTTTTTTCCCTCTATCACCTCCTGGAATTTGGAAATGTTTGGGCAACAAACATTCTGCCTTAAATTCCAGCCACCAAACAGAAATGAACCCTCAGAAAGTTGAAAGGGGGAAGAAATTAAGGTAACTGATTACAGGAAACCTAGAAGCTTTTAAATTTATCTATTTTTTGTCTTTTTTTCTTTTACTTTCAAGGCTTTGGTTCACATTCAGAATAACGGTACCAGAGACAGCATTTTTCAATATGATTTTTTGTTTCAGGGTAAACTCTTCCAGCTGTCTGTGGTGACTGTCCAGAGGGATTTAAAATTATTTTCCACATGATAATGACTGGCCAACTTTCCACTGTTCTCAGAGCAAGGAAATGTCATTTAATTGTTGCACACAAAATGGCTTCTGCTGTGGGTCTTCCTGTCATGTCACTGTTGATACCTCACATTTTTTGTAAAGTCCTTCAGACTAACATCTGAACAGAGAAAAGGTGCTGGATATGAAATAAGATTCTATTACACCCTATATGGCCCAAAGTACAATTGTTGTGAAGCAATAATTGCATTCTTTTACAAATCTGTGCCTGGCCATGAGGGAGATAATTTGTAGAGAAGACCAAGAGGCACCAGCAAAGGGACCATGCTGCAAGAGGAAATCGTTGCATTTGGTTTAGCCATATGCAGGCAGCCCAATGCCAAGGCTATGAAATAATCAGATGGTACTGTGGAAAATAAAAGATACCCTCCCTCAGGAAATCAGTGGGTCCTTTTCTGAGGAGTTATCTATTATCAGAAACCTGAAAGCCACTATCACAAGGCTGGTAATTTCAGAGTGTGAGAGCTGTCATGAAAATTGTCACAGCCTTTGCCTGAGAGCAGGGAAAAGTACATCTCAGCAAGCTGCAGCCCAGGAAAGCTCCCAAAGGGATGCTGAATAACTCACCTACTCTGGCCAAAACCATTACCCCAATGTTTGGGCTCAGAGGGATGGCACAGAGAGAATTTATTCTACCTCTTCCCCAAAGTGAATTTCTTGCCTGGACGGGTTCATCTTGCACACTATAGCATCTCTTGAATTGTGTTTCCTTTCATCAGAGTGAAAGGTTTTTACAGAAGTTCATTCGTACATGTAATAAAATTTCATATATTTTCATCTTTGTATTACCTGGGCTACATCCAATATCTCTGTCACCTTCAGACAGCTCTTTCTTTTAATTCACATTTCCATCGACATTTCTGGCGGGCCTACAGTGAAATATTCCGTAGCTTTTATGAATGTGAGGAATGTGGTGGTGAACCACAGGATTCCCCCACCTACAGCTCCCCCTTTCAGCTGCCAGCTGCTTGTCAGATTTTAATTAACGGGAAAGTTGCTAGGAGTTATTCATGCTGGTTCCCTCTGTTCCTCTCTGGAGAATTCCAAAGCAGCATGAAGAGCACTGAGCCTGCACTTTCTCCTTTTTAATGCTCTTCTTCCCAGCAGCCAGTGAAAAACATAAAAAGTGATGAGTTTCTGCACCCAGAGCTCAGGTAGCAGAGAATGATGTCCACCAGTTATGGATGTGGCACAAAGGGCCTCCCTTCCTTCTGCTTCCTCCTCCTGTTTCCTACTCAAAATGAATGAAGAGGACTTCTAAAAAATTATGTCTGCTCAGCTGCAGATTTGTTATTAAACATTTTATTTTTTACAATATCAGGAATATAATTGAGGTGAAAACACTGAAAGGCTGCCTGTACTGGGAAAGCCAATATGGGCATGGAAAAGTGAAGTTATCACTGGAGGGAGGGAGGGCTTCTGAAAGCGTTGTCTCTAGCAAAGTTACAGCAGCTCATCATGAGAGTTTATTTCTCCTCCCCCTGGGCAACCCCTAAAACATATACCATTTTTTCCCTGCCTGTCAGTTCCTGGAATTCAGAATTGTTTGGGCAACAAACATTCTGTCTAAATGCCACCAAATATCTAGGATCATATCAGAAGGTCTGAAGAACAACACAGGAGCACAAGAAAGTGAAAACTTGTTGCGAAACATCAGCACCCAGTGAATATCCTCAGCTGTAGCCCAGCCCTGATATCTAACTGACAACAGCTCTGGTACTGCTAAATGGGAAGCTTGTACTTCTCCCTGTTGGCTACCAGCCTCTGAAAATTATTAAAAGGCAGCAATGTGGAGCAGTCATTCTAAGTGATCCAGCAGAGACTTGGAGAGCATTTGTGCACTCAGTCTTAAAAGGCAATAGCAAATGGTAAACAGTTGGTTACAACAGATAGCAGTTTAATAGATATAGCTTTTGATAAGCTGCAGATAAAATCTGACTTATTGTGGAACCCCAAGGAACTGTCCCATACTCTAAGTTTCCACTATAAACCCTGTTTTGATGCCCTCATCCAACCCTTCATTCTACATTTCTGCAAAGAGCTCCTTTTTGTGTAATGTTTCTGCTATGTGGAATCCAGCCAGAGAAAATCTGGAAAGAAGGGAGGGAGAAGAAAGAAGCTGGAGGTTATTCTCACAGGTATCATTAAAAGAAAGGACTTTGTAAAGTGTGATATCTTTTTTGACACATTATCAATCTTTGCTAAGGCAGTTTTTACCATGTCTCTGATTTGAACTTCACTTTATTTTCAGTTTTTCCTGGTCATTTTTTATTAAGAACTGGAGTGGGGAACACAGCACTGGTTGAAATTTTGCAAGTGGCTTTGTGGCCCCCACTGCCTGGGTGCCTCCACAGCGCTGATGGTCTAAACATTTCTAGTCCTGTGAGAGAGTAATGGTCCAATTTAGGCATCCTCTCCCTTCCAGATACGAAATGTGTCCATGTGGGTGGAACTTGTCCTGTATTAAAAGAAAATGAAGCTTCTCAGTGATCCTTCATTTCCTCCATTGTATGCTAAATGGAAGGAATAAATTCCCTTCCCTCATTACTAATGCCCAGGGTATTTCCTCCACAAGCGTTCTGAGCAGACATTGAATATACACGGACAGACACCGCAAAGACCTGTCCTGCAAACCCTTTAAGTTTGGACATCATGAATCCTAAATAGTCTATGAGAACCAACCACATTTTTATGAAGTCTACAGATGTTGTACTGCCCACTGACCGTCACCTCCTCTGGTCTTAACCCATTTACAAACTCTTTTCCCTGCTTTAATATTTTGCCTGTGCTTGAAATGATAGTGCAGGAGGCCTTTAGGTGAGAGGATCTTCAAACCAGCCCTCTCTTACCTATTGACTAGAAAAAAGTGATGATTTTGTTGCTAGGTTTGACGTGAAGTGTAGGTGATGGCCATTTCTCGTGGCCAGGAAGTGTGGAGTTCATCTTCACAAGCATTATTTGCAGTAATAGCCACATCCCCACAGCCCCTTGATCTTCTACAAAGTTCTTGTAAAGAGACTATTGACAGCAAACTAGCAGAACAATTGTAGGCCTAAAGTAATGGTAAAGTAAAACACAGAAAATGCTATGGGAATAACAAGGCCAGCTCCTGGATAAGATACCCACGTCTGAAAGAATGAGAAATGGCCTCCAGCTCTGTGGACTCAGAGTTGCAGGCACACAAAGTTGCACAGTTCCCCGCCCAGGCACATAATGGCACAGGTTTCCATAAGTGCAGAGGGGATTCAGGCACACAATTCCCAAAGCTGACCAGGGGATTCACTGAGATAGCCCTCACTGGAAATCTGACTGGAGTTCTGCATGGCAGAATCTCCTGGTTAGGTCTGAAATTTTCAATCTATGCAGCTGCATGCCTACATTTGTTTAAAGGACAGAAGCTGAACAAACTCCAGTCTATGCCTGACAAAATTCATACACACAGGAGGATTTCAAATATTCCAAATAAACTACTATTGGCCTGGCTTTACTTTGAGGCTACAAGCTTCCATTCATCAGCAGTCTCTTTTCACTCTTTGTTTCTTCCTTTGGAATGTTTCTGTAAAGCAGCTTATAAACTTTTGGCTTTAAATAAAAAGATGCTAGGGTTTTTTGTTGTTATTTGGATGGGGTTTTTTTAAACCTATTGCAACAGCAACTGCAAGGTCTCTACTTCCACCAGGACTCCCCCTGAGAATTAAAACCACAGTCAAACAAAAGAGAACAGAGAACAGAGAGGACAGAGAAATCCCCTACAATCCTCTGAGGAGACCGACTCATCTCTTTATCAGCCTTTGGCTTCTATGTATCCCAAAGATGATTCAGAATGTTCTGAGATTGTCCCATGCTGGAGGTGGTGGTTATAGTGTTACAAAGGCTCTTCTGTCAACTTCACAGCTTCCTGAAAATTGGCTTTTATTTCATCAGATGCTTCAGCTCTGAAAAGGGGCTTCTCTTTTATTACTACATTGCATGTGTCCAGCCCGTCTGATTCATACTACTCTGGCATTCCTTCTGTGCATTAATTAAGGTCTTTAGCTAAAAAAAAACAAACCAAACCAAAAAAAACCAAAAAGAAAAAAGGTTAGCACTATGTAGTCAAAATTCCTCGTGTTCTCCTCAGTTTGGGGTACATTTTAATGATTTAAGTCAAATGACAGCCATGCAGTGTAAGTAGGAGCATACGACTTGCCTTATCAGATCAGACCATTGGTCCATGAAGTGTTGCATAGTGAATCCAACACCTGATTTGTGAAAGGAAGGTAAAAACAAGTGAAGTATTATCCCTCTTAGCTAAGTCTACAACACTACCCCCCAGGAAAAAATTCCTCCCTTGCACCTGTGGTGATCAGATCACTGTAGCTTAATTAAAAAGGGCTTCTCAGCTCAAACCATGCAAAGAAAGAATGTATGAAAATTTGATAGAAAAGGGATAAAAACCAAGAAGATGCCAAGAAGCTTGGAGGGAATTTCCATTTACCAAACTTGTTCACAGATGGCTGCAGAGTTAGAGGCAACAGGAAAAAGTTTGAGCACTGCAGGTACAATATGAGAAAATGTTCAGAGTAACTGCTAGCACAGCATCAGCACGGTAACTCAAAATAAAATGTATGCATGAGGTCATGTGTCCCTGACCTTTACTTGTCATACAGCTTCACTGCAGGCATTAACACGGTCTCTAAAGGCCTGACTGACACAGATGTGGTCATCCTGCTCCCATTTTAATGACAGTAGTTTAATACTTACTAGTAGATAGCAAATTAATCTGGAATGTAGTGGCCTCTTTATGATGTCATCCTAAGTGTCCATTGCATAGCTGTAAGGTCACTGGAAGGACATGTCTTTTGGGGGCCTGAAAGTGTCTACAAAATACAGTTGTCATGGGCAGTGTGGTCACTTGAGATGTTTAAACATCAGTTCATCTTAGTTCTCCTTCAATCATCATGCACTCTGGAATTAGTATTCAAAAAATGTAAGCTTTTAGGACTGTATCATGAGCTGAGTCCTCCAACATATGCACTAATTACTTGAATAAGAGAATGTCATTCTGTAAAATAATAAATGAAGTCATCTTTTACTTATGAGAACTACCAGCAGGATTTGCTCTGCAATGCCCTTATTTGTTAAATTTCTGGAACACAGGGCTCTGTACAGAATTGTGTGGTCTCCCTTATCATTGTTGTTTTGCATCCCTTAAGTTCAGAGACATTAGCAGGGTGTGGCTTTTTTTCCATTAAAGGCTGTTTTGGGTAACAGTAATCCAAGATCTCTTTCGTTATGCTAACAGCTAAAGGCCTTGTAACAATAATTTCTGTTTGGCAGCATCACAGTCAATTTCATTGATGTTACAGTTGTTTTAGTTCTCTTTTTCAGGGGTGAGAAAAGATCCAGTAATTCTTCTGAGATGATTTCTCCATACTTTTCATCTTTTACCGCAAAAGGGATTGCCAGGGAACTATCCAAGAAAGAAATGCAGATAAGCAATACCACCACCAGAAGGAAAGGGAAGGGAGAGGAAGGGGAGGGAAAGAAAGGCAGAAAAAACTTGGGGTTTTTTGTGAAACTCAAACAAAAGCAAGAACAGCTGTAAACTTGCAGAGACAAACAACTATGTAAACCTACAAAATTTCTAGCACTTGTAAGGATACAGAGGTACTGATCCACCACTTACACAATATGCAGATGGCTGGTTATAAATTTTAATGTTTGTGGTAATATTAACTAAAACCAAGGTGTCTGGCAATAGTGGACTAAACCATAACCACACACAAATAGTGCAGAAGTTAGTGATTATAACAATGATAATATGACCTTATCCTTATATTCCTCAACTCTTTCCTTCATCCATAGCATTCAGCCTATCAGGGGGCTGAGTTGAAGGTGAGTTTTTCAAGGTATTTTAAAGTAAAAAACAGAATTTGTAAGAAATTTGCTGGGGCAACTCAGAAAAAAAGACCTGTTGAAGCCTTTCCTGCTGTGAAGGAAAGGCTCATGGAATGGTCCCCAGCCTTGCCTTGCACCTCCTGGTATCCTCCTGTCCATTCAAATACTTAAAGGATAGCTTCCAGCCTTGCCAGCAGGGCTGCAGGCATGTGAGAGAGTGTGCTCCTGCTGAATCTGAGCCTCTTCTTGAGGTAAAGAAAGTGGGAGAGGCTGGCAATCAAGAAAGCTTCCCAGGATGCTTTTAGAAAAAATATAACTTATGCATTCTGGGCTCACAAATCCTTTATTCGTGGGATTTGTGCTCCTGAATCTTCAAGGTGCTTCAGTAAATATTTCTTTTCAAATGTGAATGGATTCATTTTGGAAAAGTCACCAAAATGTTAATAAATCCTAAGTCAGTAGGCTCACACCAAAGCCGACCTTCTCTGTTACTGTTAGGAAGGAGTGTTGTTGGCATCAGTTGAATTGAAGGGGATTTCCTTTTGTTTTGCAATGTATGTGCAGACAAGCAGGCACCAAGCTACAAGTGAGTAACTTTCCCACTAATCCTCCAAGGCGTGTGACAATATGACCCTGAGCTTTTACAACTAAGAACATTATGGTATGTAAATATTATGAACATATATGGTAAGTGCTGTACTTGCTGAAAAACACAGAAAATGATTCCCGGGAATGCCTAGCTGACCCTAAAGCTACACAGATTATTCTTTTTTTGTCTGCAGCATTCATCTCTGTTCAAAACCACGATGATATATTAGATGCAAGTTCACTGAAGCAGGAATTTTTGTCTTGCTGTCTTTATTTCTCAATTAGGATCTGTTTTATTTTGGATATAAATAATAAAAATGAGAAATAAAAAAAAATATTGCATTGTATTTGCCACTGCATTCTTTCCAAAAAGGGAAATAAATAATCACTTGTTGAACTGAGAACATTTTAACTGCTAGCTGGAAACCAGAATGTCACTAATTGTGCAGCAGACATTAAATGATGACAAAGAGCATGACTTGTTTTCTGCAGTCATGCACCAAAGCAACTGAAGAAAATCTGTTGTTATTTCTTTGAAAATGTTGTGGCATCCACTGAAGTCACTAGGATGTGGGAAAAAAAAATAAAAGAGAAAAAAGAATATTGTTTTAAGTCTCTTGATAGAAATTTCATAGCACAATAGAATGTCACCTTCTTATGATTAATATATATCCGGCCTAAAACTTATCAATGGCACCAAAACAATGTGCAAAACCTAAGTTTATTTACAAAGACGAGCTAGGACAGAGCAGATGAGGAAAAAAATGCAATGAAGATTTACTGATTTTGCAACAGAAGAATCATGAATATACTTTCAATAACAGTCTCAACCGCTGCAAGGGCCGTGTACCATCTGCCCATTTAATAAGAATATATTCTGTGTGTGGAGGCACACAACAGATTTTGAAAGCCTTCATCCCTTAGTGTGTGTATATATATCTCATGAAATTCTTGCAGTTCTCACTGTGTGTTTTCCTGACTTGCAATTCAGCTTTCAGTACTGATAGAGATTTGGAACCTGCATCCCACAGGGAAGTCCCAAGAGTGCAGATTTATCCATGGAATTATACCAAGAATAAATCAGACCATGGACCTCAGAGGCACCACTCACAAGGGTATGAACTACTGGCTAAGTTCCATAGCATCTGTACTTTGGTTATTTCCATTTACTTTAGTTTTACTTGATTAGATTCCAGCACTTGGTAAACCTTATCTTTTTTTTTTTTTTTTTAAAGAATATGTTTGCACATCAAGTACATTTTTCACATCCTTGTTCAACCTCTGCAAAAGGCTCTTAATAAAAAGGGAACTTGCAGCCTTGCATGTAGTACAGCAAGAACCAAAATTCCACTACATCTTGGGAAAAAGCATTGGTTGAGGGAAGAATATGATGCAATTATCCAGGTGAGCTTTTAATTAAATGTAAGATGAAGTTAACTCCTGTCGACCCTACCATTTATTTGGGAGCCTTAAAACCCTTCCACATTCTTCATCATGCCATTTTTGCTTAATTTTCAGTTTGTTCTCATAAAAATATTTGTGCTGATTAGTTTTTTTTTAATAGAGGAAAGAAGAAGAAAGCAGCTGTGGAATGAAATGGGACCAAAATGGCTTTGCAGCAAGGAGTGGCTCCTGCCACCATTTACTGAAGAATGCAGAGTTCAGTTTTTAAAACTGGAAATAAACTTATGTATCACACAGACTGGAATTTCCAGTATGGCTGAGCTGTCACAGAAAACCAATAATAAACAGAAGTGCTGTATCTCTTGGTCCCCGATTGCTGGCAGTGTTTTGGAGCATATGAGGGTTTGCTAGGGTTTGCCCTTGTGAGCAGCTATGTCCTTAGGGGGGAGTCCTATAGAAATCAGAAGGGTTTTCCTTTTAAGGTCTTATTCAAATCCCATTGATGGCAAGGGAAAAAAACTCCTATGGGCTCTGTAGGCTAAGTTCAGGCCTCTGAAGCAGTCAGTTCAGTGGCAACTAATTTTTCACCCCTGACAGAATATTAGAATTGCTCGATTGATTAAAATAATATGCTAATACTTCTGCAAAATTATTTCAGGGTATATTTCACTGTTTGTTGTTCTTAAGCTCATGTCATCTGTTGTTCACGGATATTCAGGCTAACTTACAGTTTAGTCATGAAAATGTTTGAAAATACCAGAAGTTCAAAAGTTTTTGGGTGAATGATCAATCATCTGGAAATTCATCACAGAAGTCCATTATACAGTAGCTGTCATCATTGCAGTCTTTTGTTTAAAGAGTATCAGCCACTCAACTGGAAGCATGAACTGCATCCAAGATTTGTGTTAAAGCTAAGGTTATAAATCACCTTCTACAGAAAAGAAATATTTCTGGACACCAAATAATCAATTACATAGATTTTAAAAGCCCCGGAGGCTAAAATTTGAGTGTCAGTACTATTTTTTTTCACTAAAGCATTAACATATACACATGTATATACAGCTATACAAACCGTACAGAAAGTTAAGTATTATGTTAACAAGATGGCAAGAGCTAAAATAAACGCCTACCCTCAGCACACCAAATTTCATCCAAAAGCAGCTGACACATACAAGATGGTTGTACCTAGAATTATATCAATTTTTGATACAGCTGTCTCAGAAGCCAAGCTGGTGGTGGCTCTGCAAAATTAGGACCATACTCATCTACATTCAGTTGCAGGATATTGAAGCTCCAGCAGGAACAGCAGGATTGACCTGCTGCCGATCGACAAATTGATACAAATGGCAGGAAAAGTAGATTTTGCCAGTATAATGACCAGGCACTGTGACTAATGAAGGGCAGGCACCACTTGTTCTGCTCTCCCAGAAGCTGGTTTCTGCAGTTGCCAGCTCGTGGGTGCACAGGACAGCTGTGAGCTGTAGCATCTCCAGTGGTCACATCCAAATCCAGCACAGCTCACTATGAAACAGAAACCTAAGCCTGCATACTGTTTTTGTGAGATGTAAGCAGTTTTAGAATGCAGAATTCATGCCAGATAAACCCATACTGAATGACCATGGAAGAATTGGGAACAGTAAGGCATAAAAAGGACCTTGGGTAAAGATGGGGTTTGGGCTGGGTGGTTTTATAACCCTACTTGGTGAAACAGAAGTGAAGTTCAACTGCATTCTTCACTCAGAGATCAGGAGGGAGTTCCACCTTTAGCTCACTCCCTTCTTCAGAGCTGCACAATGGGGTGGGTTCATTGTTGTGGTTTTCCACACTATCCAGATGCAGCACACGTTGAAGTTGGCTGGCAGGAGAATACTCAGCTCAGCACTGAGCTGTCCTGACCTAAGAGGACAAATCCCATGTTCCAGCCTCCCACGCACTGTGGTCCTGCACATGCTCGTCTGTTACACAATAATCCTACTAATAGCCATTTACCTCTCCCCATCCCTGCTAATTTGTTCAAATTCTGTATTCATTGCTCAGTAATCCAAAACTGTGACTTCCACCCTAACTGATTGCCAAAGGAATCTTCTGGTAGAGTGCCTTTTTCTGTCTTTGTGCCTTACAGGTTATGGAGGGAATCAGAGAAGAAAGAACAAACAACAGAAGGGATGCTCTCAAGTAATGGAGAATTCCCCACTCTTTCTTCAGTCCTGTGCAATAGACATACAAAAAGAGCAAAGACAATTTCTGGTGAAAATTAATATTCCTTTGTGGGAGTCAGAATTGAATTTGGATTGACGTTGATTTTAAATGCAGATGCTGGCAGAGTAAAATTATTTTTCAAACACTGAAGCTTTCCCTGGTAAAGTATTTAAGGTTGCATTTTCAGGCTAGAAGGAAAAAGTGATGAAAAGTTCTTAAAACTGAAGAAACAAAATCCTTGATTTTGATCCAAAGCCCTGCAAAACAAGATCCCATACTGAAATGGCTAATCTTAGGAGAATGGAGGGGGATAAATGGGTACCTTTCCTTCCTCTCTTCCTTTCCCCCCTTTATTTTTTTAAGCTGCATGTAATACGCCTCAGGGGGGCTTCTGCCAAAAACGTCCTTCACAAGCATTTATCCTATACTTTATTCTTCATGGCTCTGTAAGGAAATAGGCACGTGGTAGCAGAAGGAATGACACAGCACCAAGCAGGGCAGGGCAGAGGTTAGTTCAGGTCCTGAAAGTGGCATAGCCCTGTTTCCAGCCTGGCTTTTACTGTTGTGGTGGCTCTCTGTACTTCAGATGGTTCTGCTACCTGTTTAGCATTGCAAACTGTTGAATGATGCATTGTAGGCAAAGCATTAATGCTTCTGTCCAGATTTAAACTTCCTTTCCCTGTTTTCTTGGGAGCAATGCCTGTCCTTGGTCAGACCATGTTTTGTACGGTGCATAAAGCAGCTGTGATCCTAACTAGTTCTTCTGTGCCAGGGGAAAATCAAGCTGTCAAAGGGTAATCATGTAGATACTGTTGGATATTGTTACTAATTATTGGTCATACTCTTAAAGAATCCATAGGCTTTACATGAGAAAAGGTCCAGGGTATCCTAAGTTGGTTCTGAAAACTAAAAAAGGCTTTTCAAGAAGCCTCTGCTCGGAAAAGAGCCTCCAGAAAGATGTCTAATGTTCCCAATCCACTGCCATGGATGGTCCTTCCCCAAGTTTTACATGATAAACAGTCCCTTTGGGCATGAGTTCAGTCCATTCCCCTTCATACCCAGGAGTAACCTTACACTTGTAGAGAGCCACTGACTACTCACCTGTAGAAGGATTTTCACAGTGAGGCTGGACAGACCTCTTAACTTTCATCGTAATGATTCAGGCCTTATAACAAAAAGGAACCATAAAAAATCCTGTTGGCACATAACATGCCATGGTAACATTTTGAGGATGTCTTGCAAATTCAAGAGACATGCAAAAGGTATTGCAGACAGTTGTTGGGTGTCAGTTGTCTTATGTTAGCTAGCAGCCAGCCTTTTTGGAAGTTGCAGTTGGCACAAGGTGACATAATTCAGTCATAAAGTATTCGATCATAATTCAGTTCATAACGTAAATTGATATAATTAATTTTATTGCTGCAGATTTCACTAAGAACCATATAGAACCAGACTAATGTATGAGAAATAATTTAGAGAAGTAACTTGTTATGAAATCTCAAATAACATAGAAAGTGTTCAAGACCAGGTTGGATGGGGCCCTGAGCAACCTGGTCTGGTGGGTGACACACCTGCCCATGGCAGGGAGTTGTAACAAGATGATTTTTAAGGTCCTTATCAATGCGAGCCTTTCTGTGATTTCTATGAAATCACGTTCACCACCTGCTGTAGGGGAAAAAACTGTTCACACTGAGAGTTTGGGGAGAAGTTTATTTTCCATTTATATCTTATTAATTTGGTAGTGACTGGTACTACTTAATTACCACTTCAGCCCTACTAATCACTGCTGTCCTAGACCAGGAGAAAAATACACAGTGGATACAGCAGCAGCCTGGTTAGTCTGGCTAGAAGAGCCAGAGATTCTTACAGGGTTTTGCTTGTGTTCATTTTAGTGTTGCAAAGACTCCCATAAAATTCATTGCAAGTAGAACTGGCAAAAGCAAATTAGGAAAGAGAACCATTGAAAAATGATTGCGTGGCAGAAAACAAGCATTCAGGAAAAATATGGAATATATAGGCTTTCATTCAGAACTCAGAAAAAACAATAAAACAAAACCCCAAACCTTGAAATATTTTGGGTTCAGAAAACTTTTTTCTTGCTGTCCTGACTAAGTCCAGTGCTTTTGTTCTGAATGGACTTTAGCAGTCTAGAGGTGTCTGCCAGAGATGGAGTTCAGACAAACCTCCATGTCTGTCCCATGACCTGGCTCATTTCATGGACCTGAACTCCTTAGGATTGCTTGACCATAAGAAGTGAAGAAAGAGAACCTGAACCTATCAAGGCACTTTTGAGAAATGAGGGCGGCAGTTCTTTCCAAAATATTTCAACTTTGATTGCTTCTTGAAATAAACTCATGGTACTCTGGACAATTTTTGAGGAAAAAAAAGATTTATTTACCTGACAACCTCATTTTCTGCTCTAAAATACCTCTCCTGGGTTGTGCGGTGCTGCCTGGTTTTTTTCTGTGAAAAACAAAGCACATCGACTTCTTGAAAACCTCTGCAGCTCCCTAGTGAATAACTTGAATCCATTCGTCCCACACCCATGCCATGCTTAAGTATGTTGGCTCAGACGTGGAAGAGGATATTTTTCTGAAGTAATGATTTACATGAGTGAGACCTTGAGCCACGTTCAGCTGACAAAGGAAGAGAGCAGAGTGTTTCTATGGTATGAGAGCTGTTCCATGTTTTTGGAGTGGTTTTTGTACAACTTGTACAGTGAACATTCTCCTGAATAGCTCCTACAGTAGTAAGTTTTCTGTAGTAGAATGTTCTCTTTTGGTTTATTCTGTGTATTACACAGTGAACCACGGAAATGCAGTATTATTTTACTGAAAGCTAATTAAATGTAAATTAACACTTAATAATTTTTATTTAATTTTG
Source organism: Monarcha castaneiventris obscurior (assembly GCA_026261815.1). Classification (NCBI taxonomy): domain Eukaryota; kingdom Metazoa; phylum Chordata; class Aves; order Passeriformes; family Monarchidae; genus Monarcha; species Monarcha castaneiventris. Next base: position 358,745 of record JAMPIT010000896.1, read on the forward strand.
ATTAGCGTGTAAAACATACTTTAATTACATCAGAATAAAAGCTGGAACTTGAGCAATTATTTAAATATACCCCTAGAGTTTAATACCATTTAGGGCCGGACTCCCCTCTGATGTTGTGTGGGGGCTTTTTATAGTGAAACATTTAAAATAACAGCTAATTTGTAACATACACACACACATATGAAACACATTATTTTTAGAGCATTTTTTTTACTGTGTATCTTGAAATAGAGTGTGTGTGTATATTCATTTAACACAACTTGAGCTCTTGGAAAACTCGGCTCAAATCCCAATTATTATACATTGCTTCGAAAGCAAAGTGCAAAAAAAGGAGGGTGGTTGTTGCTGTAAGCATTTTAATGGGCATCGCTGTTGCAAATGGCAAGAGCTGTGGAAGTCTTAGAAACATTTCTCCATGCCAAGGATAAAAGTTTGCTCTACTTTGGCCTGCCCTAGTGTCAGCCACCTGGAATTTCTATTGACCTACCCTATAGTCCAGCTTTGGATGTGGTATTAAACACACTGGAGGAGGTGCCAGACTGGGATTTTTTTCCCTGCTGCTTGCCTCCTGCAGCCACAGCACCATGCACCTCCTGTCATGCTTTGTCCCTTGAAGCATCACCCTGGGCTAGTTTTCCCTCTTGAAGAAAACAGTCATGAAGAAGGTTTGTTTTTATCAGAGTGCCAAACATCTCCTGCAGACCTCTGCAAAGCATTGTCCAGTATTTTTGCAGAGAAAGGGGAAAATGTAGGCTCTGAGTTGTGTAGATTCAGATGTAATGGTTCTGTTTGCTGAGATGATGAGCAATTTCATCTCTGTCAATAAATTCAGCAATGGGATTTGAACAATTCTGTAAACTGGTTCTTTGGATTTCAAAAAATTAAAGGAAAAAAAAAAAAAGAAATCAGCCAATCAAAATATCTAGCTAACACCCTGGAAAATACCCGAAGTTCATTTTTTCACTATTTAGTAATGTTGATCAAATGAATGCTGCAAGATAAAATCAGGGTGCTCTCTGAAGTCATAGCTTTAAAGGCAAGAAGTCAGGTTTAGATCAGTCAAAATAAAGAGAGATGGGATATTATCTGTGAGAGGTTGACCAGAGGTATAGGGAAATTTCATTTTCCTTAAAAAGAATAATAATCTGCTGACTGAAAAAAAAGTTCTTTTTTTCCATCAGACAGCAGAACAATAGCATGGATGTCAGTGCCATAGTATGATTACAACTGTAGGAAGGGAACACCAGGTGACAGACCATGACATTCAAAAACAAGAGTACCTCCATCTGCTGATGTCAGCAATTATCACAAATGGACAAATGTTACTAGCGTTCAGCTGCTCAGATGATTTAGGTTTAGAGGTTTTTTTTTCTTATTTTTCCTTTTTTTTTTTGCAATTGAAGAAAGGGAGTTTGGGAGAATTGCATTGGCTATTATAAGTACAGACTGTACTCTCTCTTGATGCCTTGACCCTACATTCTTTCTTTTATAAGAGATGAAGTTCATTTTCCTTGGGCTAGCATAAAATGAGAACACCATGGAAGTTTGCATCGTTGGCAGAGGTGAAGGGTGGGCTGAGTGGATGATCTAATTGGGCTTCTCCATCTCGATGTTCTCGCACGCTGTGAAGTTCTGTGATGAGCTGTTGGTTTAATTTTACGGGACCTCAGTGGCCACCTTGTGAAATCTGGCTAGCAAGAACATAATGGAGCTTATGGCTGGGTTGGCTAAGTTATTTGTTTGTTTAGGAAAGAGGTTTTTCAGTACATAATCATAAAAATAAAAGTAGTTTGCATTAACACTGTAAAAGTTAATCCATATCTTAGTAGCTTCAAGGGATCTTTTCCAGGCATCTATCCCTTCTGACTCACTGATAGCAGAGTCTGAATGTGTGGGGACAGAAAGTCTTTGAAAACCTAGGAAAATAATGGATCTGGTGTTTGCTAGCATTATTGAAATATACAATTGTTATTTTCTGTCAGTACTGCAAAATGGATTTCACAGAAGACTTGCATTACAGTTTGCATATCACCACGAAGCTATTTTGAAGAATAAACTTAGGAAAAAACCCTTCATCTGTGGTTTCAATTTTATTTGGTCCTTATCAAATACTTAAAATGATTGACTGTTCTTCTGTGCCTTGGGGGAGCTTGTCTGAAAGAGCCAGAGCAGGTAAGGAAAAATCACGTTTTATTTGTCTTCAGTCATTGTAAATTAGTGAATTTTGAGTTATGACTTTTACTATAATGACATTACTCCACTCCTACCACCGCTGAAAAATAAACATTATGGAAAAGTGAGGAAATTTCTGGGGAAATGATACAAATAACTTAAAATTCTCTCCTCCTGACCCCTCAAACTGCACCTGCCACCTGATGGTCTTATTTTTATCCTCGTACAGGGAGTTTGATAAATTGCTCCAAAGATCAAACTAATTAAGTAGCTGTTATTGTTAAGAATGCCTTTTAAAAATGAAAAATTAAGTTGTATTTAGCACTCAACACCTACACACCAAAGTACATAGCCCAGATGAGCTAAGCTTTAAAACTGGTGTAGAAATGAGCTAATGTTTTTAGGGAATTGTATGTACAATATGGCAAGAGATCAATAACAATTGGAAAAAAAAAAAACAACACCTAAAACTACTCAGCTGCTAGCAATAAAGAAGTACCAAGTTTCAAAATGCATTAACTGTTTTCTGGCTTGTTTGTATCTTCTGTTTTGTGCAGTTTCATATGACAAGCTCATATCTTGGCACCAGCACTGAAATAGTATTTGTGACAATGTGTACCTTTACAACTCGTGGCAGCTATGCAAGAGAAGAGACAAAGATATCATCTCTGCAGAATGATAAAAACCCATTTATAATACTGAATAGACTGGAAGCAGAAGTATGTGCTTGCTGTATATGTGCATACACGTATTTATACTCACATATCCAGGCACACACATGCACATATATCAATCTCAGTAACAAAGTTTTGGTTTTAAAAGCATGAAGTTGGCCTCAGGAGCTAAGAAACTGAATTTGTGAGCTGTTAAATGTCAGAGCTGACCTCTGGGAGTTTGAGGAGGGATGATGTGGTGAAGGGCAGGCTTCAGGTCATGTTTTATACAAGAAGTTTAATTGTTCTGGCTAGGAAGCAAAAGTGACTCATTTACTTGAAGTGGGTCCCTATCTCCCAATGCAGATTTCGAATGGAGGAGGATACTGCTAGCAATAATATCTTTAAAAATATTGGACTGGTTTACTTCAGTATTTTAACTACTTCCATTCAGATTCATTTGTTTTGGACACATAATTTGATAGCGTTCCAATGATAGCAAAAAACACTGCTTTGGTCACCCTTCTTGAACCCATGCAAGTCTTTTTGTTGTGTTTAAATCAGATATTTTTTGCCAAAGAAAATTGTAAGCTAGTGGGCTGTTTCTGAGCCTTTTATTGAAAAATGTAATAAACTATTTAACTGTATATATTGTAAAGTCATTGTGACACTGGGTTTGTAGTGTTGCTCTTTTCATTTTCACTCCTGTCTCAGAAGTTTCCTCTACAGATTAAGTGTGTGAATTTTGAGTCATAACAAAATATGAATAACACACATATACAAATACAAAACATATTTAATTTGTTTAGTAGCATCTAATTCATTAAGAAAGGGCTGACATTCATTTCAGTTCAATTTGTCTGTGTCCTTTAACCACTTTGATTTACCAAGCTCATATTTCTCCATTACCAGCCTATTCCCAAGTCTTTAGTTACCTCCAGTTTCAATTTTGGAAACTCCTATTTTTTGGTGACTTAGTTTCTGTAAAATATGACTCTGAATAAAGAACTTTGTCCATGAAAATGTAAATATATTTCCTGCTCTCTGATCCCCTTATAAATGAAAGAATGTAAATAATTTATGGTTAGAAATACTTGTTTCAAGTTGCTTTTAACAATCCCAAAGGGTAAACATAATTATCACTAAAATGTGGCACCCCACTGCCACTGAGACCCCGGCCATATACTACTGAAATAAAAGTGACTTTTGTTATAGAGATAGGGAAGTGCCTGGAGAGGATGATACCATGCAAAGCACACACTTTGCACTGAGCAAATATTTCAAATCTACAGCTAAGATCTATTTTCAAGCCACCTGGAAAATGTTTTCACTTTCAGAGAAAATGTGACTTCTCAGAGATATTATTAAAACCAAAGCTAAAATAAAAATACATCACTGGGCATTTAATATAAAAATGCTACAAACTGAGTTTTTTAATCATAGTAAATCATAGAAATGGTGCATGGAAGTGACTTCCAAAAAATCCTACCTTCTGCCTGAAGAAGGATTGCAAGCCCTTCACTGAGAAGAAGCGCTTCTCCCCTTTCCAGAAGGTGAATTAATGCCCATGTGGCTTCACTGTTCACTTAACAATATGAGCCTCAGAATTAGTTGCTGTTATGCCTTTAATGAGGACAATTTGCAGGCTGCCTTCAAGCACAAGTCTCATGATTCCTGCTGGCACAAGGTGAAATTCCTGCTTCAGTAATGATACTGTCCCTGGCAAACATAGTGTTGACTTAGTTAAAAATTGAGAGAATTCTCTGAAAATGAGATTTACTGATGAGTAGGATGAATAAGAAAATATAAATAGAAGATACATGAATGTATATTAAAAATTGGGCCAAGCTGCAAAAGCTGGATCCACAGCCAAGTCGCCCTGAAGTTTGGAACACAGACATTCAGCATTCTTTTCAGCTCATTAAAGATCTAATTGGAGGCCAATGACAAAAATTTTATCTGCTGAAGTTCAGGTATTGAAAAACACCTGAAAACTCTTTTCTCTGTGTGCCCAGGTGTAGTATCAGTGCTCTTTCATACACCAGGAAGTTCAACAGAAGGAAAACAAATACACTATCAGTTAGAAGAACATCTGTAAAAAAACTGTAGGGTGGGTGAAGATAATGCTTTAGTCTAGCTCTTCTCTTATGACCCTATCTGGTGAGTTCTGTTTGTGCCTGAGAAACCAAAGCATTGGACTTTGCTGCAGTTCTTTCTTACAAATATTTTCTTTGGTTGCAGTGAACCCCTCACTGGCCAAAAATCTGGACTGAAAATCTGTCTCAGGGTTAACTAAACCCATGTCCTGTATCTGAAGGCAGGAGCATGAAACCTTACGAGAACAGTGGGTCAGTGAACCCAGCCCTTTACTACAGCAACTGTGGTAGACAATCTGCCTAGGAAACTAATCCAGGGCTTTCTGTTCCTACTAGTCCTGCTGGAAGGCTGGGTCAGCACCTCACTCTGCAGAGAGCTGATAACCTCTTCTCCCTTTCAGCATATGTTTATTCATTCCCACTTTAAGGCCATTCTTTTTTTTGTCAGCAGTGCCATAGAGAATCAACTGCTCTACTCCCTCCTATGTTTACAGCGTGTACTCGTATCTCCTTCCTGCTTTTATTCTCCTAAGCCTAATTATTGATTTATTCTCATCTTTCCTCATCCCTATAATGAGTCCAAAAGCCTTTCTTTCTAAAGCTATTCCAGTTTAAATAAAGGAGTCCTATCCAGCAGGGTTGCTAGGTAGTAATGTAGGAAATTCAAGCAAAACAGAATATAGCATCAGTTTTGAGGTCCCAGTTATAGGACAGGTTCAGTTTTGGCTATCGCCAGGCTCAATTCATTGTAATTTGCAACTAACAGATTTTGCCATAAAGCAGATCCAAGTCTTGAAGTAAAACTTAGCAAAGACTGCACACTTAGATAGCTTACTTCATATCAAACAGCAAGAAATCATAAATCTTCCCCTTTTCATTCAAAAGATTCATGAACTTAAGCCAAGCACTTGAAATATACAGCCTAAGATTTTATTTTATAATGACAAATGAGAACAGGTGAATTTCCCATTATTGTCATTTTACTGTAAAAGTTTTGCATACACTGATCAGATGAGGCACCTTCTCTTCACCTCCAGATTGAATCCTTCTGGTATGCAGAGTGTTTCAAAACATAAGCCAAACTGAAACTTTGCAAATTGCACTTATCTTCAACATGCACTGGGAATAAACAGATGACTCAGTGTCAAGCCCAGTAGAGATTTTTTTCCTTTTGTTTCTAAAGCAAACCAACCTTTTTGGTTGTTTCTGCTAAAGCATGTTTCACAGGTTGTTTTTTAACCTATCCTGCATCATTATTTCCCACGAATAACTGAATTCCATGTTGTTCTTTCTCTTATGAACATTTCTTGATGTATGAAAAGTGCAAGCACTAATAGACTTGATTTGAAAAACAAATATAAATATGCCCTTAAAATGAGGGGAGAAAGTTGCATTGTTTTTACTGCAGTTCTTTCAAAGATGCAACCTGTCTTCCTGATCTCCTGATGCCCATGAGAATTAACAATGTGAAAAGGAGCACCAGCAAAGTGCTTAGAGGGGAGCATGTTCATCAAGGGGAGACGTTCAGTTCATAGACAAAGTAGGCAATGTCTTTGTACAGGATATAATTAAATTTCAGAATTTGTTACCACCTAACACTGTGAAGACCAAAAGTTTAAATGGATTCTTTGAGTGATAGGGAAGTCATTGTTAGAAATTCTGGTAAAGACACACCTTGCAAAAGTTGCTCCACAAGATAAATCAGTGGGCAATGATGACAGAAGGCCTTGCACTACGTGGTAATGAAGTCACAGCAATTTAACAGCACTTCTTAGAAGCAGAGGGAAATCAAAGGTGGTCGGAGTTTTGGCCAGATGAATATTTCAAAGCTTCATTGTTTATTTAGACCTCTTGCCTCTATAAAATGGAGGTAGAAATCTTCAGTGAGCAACCTCCCTAATGAGACTTGCCAGACAGTCCCTTCCTGGTTATGCCAAAAATAGAAGATTAGCATGGTTTTTATGTGCTATTTGAGCACTGTCATCTGCTAGCCTGAACAAAAGTGTGAAATAGCTGAAGAAAAAAAATACCAACAGTTTTGATTAATTTCTAGTTCCCCAGGATTCTACTGTCAATAACAAAGCTGTAGGTCCTTGACTGAAGAGCAATCTAAGAGGTAAAGGTTGTGCTGCAAAGGGCAACAACTTCAACATTTACTGGAAAATCTCTTGGCAGTCAGCGTGGCCAAAGCAGTGTGTGGAGTGGTGGCCAGAGAGTATCCAGGAGTGACTGGATGAGACAGTGTTTCAGCAAGTCTTTCCTTTACTCTTCATTAAAGGAATTTCTATGTAGCTGTAAATAGAAGCTAGAGCTGCCTTGGAGTCAATCCTCATGGACAGACAGGACTAGGAGCATAAAGGGGCATTACAGTGTATTGCTCTTGGACCACAATGGAAATGTGGTTTGACTTTTGGGAGGGCTCAGGTTAGTTTTTATTTGGCAGAAATAGTTTAATGAAGCTTTAGGTTTCAAGTAGGTCAAACCGGCGCACTGGTAGCCCTTGCATAAGGCTGCCCAGTTCAATTTGATTTTATGGTCTATCAGAAGATATGCAGCAACTGGGTGCCAAATTCGGGTGTGCAGAATCACAGCAGCCTTTACAAACTACCCAGCAGCATTTAATATCCCAGCCCAGAAAACACGGTTGCACTGGAATCCAAGTTTCTGCATATAAAACAACTTATTCTCGTCCCTTGATTATTCCCTTTGTGTTGCTGGGTAGTGGGTGCTGAGCATCTGTTTTATATGACTGCTCCCCGTGGTTGCTTCACAATGTTGCTTTTCATAAGAATGTGGTGAGCTATCTAAAGCCTGCTTTATGTGAAGTGTTTGGAAATGCGTTTGCAATAATGAATGGGTAGTGGAAATTCATCAAGTCATACAGAAGCAGATACTGTGAGGCAATGAATTAACAGTAATAATAGCATCTGATGCCACGGGTTATTTTCATTCTGAAACAGACTAGCTCATGTACAATACATGACATTTGCATTTTTTAACTCTTTTCCCCTTTTGGGTGCAGGCACATGAAAAATGATCATGCTCTGGAAAGGTAGTATTTTTAGGAAGACGTTTTACAAATGCAATTACAGCAAGACATTGTAGCTTAGATTGCACATGGGTAAACACGTGCTTTCACACCAAGGGAAAAGTTTAGCTTGGCAGCTGAGGCTGAGAAGCATGACTCCGATCTCATTTAAAGCCAAAACTGCAGAAACCCAAGCCATTTCCAAAAATAACATCAAAATTAGAGCCTTGAACCTCCTCAGACTGGTCATGCTGAGGATGATGATCCTGGGGACCAACAAAGCTACTGAGTCCCCCATGGAAACATTTTTGTGTGCTGATTTTGTGCTTCAGCCATGGAGAAAGAAATGTATTTCAGCAACTGAACACAAGTATAGACCAAATTAATTCAGTTTCTAGGATTATTTTGCTGATTAAAATTTCCTATGAATTTCCAGGGCGTTTTAGAATCACACTAGCTATTATACAACACTAAATCCTCCTAATTGACATTCTTTAAAAGGGATAGTAGATTAGAGGGGATTCACCTATAAATTAGAGGGGATTCACCTATAACTTTCTTGAAAGTCCAGAGTAGGTTCTTGAGGTACTTACGAAGCCTCAGTTAATGTAACCTCAATGCCCCACTCTATTTCAGTGATTTTTGTTTGCAAAATCCCCCCAGTATTAGAAAGGTAGAGAATCACTGTCATCTCTATTTGTAAGATGGAAAGCCTGCAGCCTGCTAAAAGAACTCTATTAATCAAAAGTGAGAAATTTACATTTTGGAAGGATGCTAGGCTCTGGTCCTGTCTTGTGGCTTTAAATACACATGCAACTTTGGGATCTGTATCTGGACTTTGCATTCCTTTTGGTCAAGCTTAGCATAAGACCCGGTGGGAGTCGTTCTCCTGGGTGATGGAAAATTTCCACAAGTGAATCCTACCACCTCACTGTCAAAAGACCTACCTGGTGAATCCCAACAATGCTTAGGAGAGATAGAGGTCCTGAGATGTCCTCTTTAGCCAGGAAGACTTTGCAGAGATAAAACATCAGGTGCTTAAGGAGCATAACTCATGTATACATCTTGGTGATGATGGTCTTGAGCTGCCTGCCCTAATTTTCAGCTCCTTGTAATGGGATGTGCCATCTTATGTAGGAAATCTGTGGGGAAATGGAGAACTGCACACTTGACTGAATCCAAAGGGAAGCATTAATCTGTGGTTACACCTCCTGCAATGGAACCAGCAACAACACGGAGATATCCAGGATTGCTCTCAGGTTCCCAATGGCAGGAAACCAGCTCCCCATTAAGTACCTAACCAGACAAGTCCAGCTAGGACATGAGGCAGTGGGGCCAAGGCGAAGAGTACCGGAGGAGTAGAGGTCCCAGATTCCTCTGCAATTTGGGTAGGCTGATATGAAAATGAAGGTTTGTCTCTATAGCACTTTTTCCTTCATAGGACTGCAGCCAGGATCTCTAGGGACTTGCAAAAGAGGAGGTATTTTTCTCTTTTGGAGCTACAAATATGAGAGGAAAGAATCTCCTCCTAATGCAGACCTGTGTTAGGTACCCACTATCTCAGTGATGCTGTCACACACACGAGAAAAAGATCCTTTCTCCCTGGGGGAGACATGGCAGTGAGGGGCTCTGAGGGATGTGAAGCTGTTTCAGTCATAGCTTGCAGTCTGTTTCACAGTAGGAAGCAAGGCTGCAACACCATTTTAAAGAGGGATTCCAAATGAGCCCCCACCCAAGCATAACTGGCGAGTCTCGAGGGTCGTGCTCCATTCAGCAGTGCTCAGTGTGGGCTGTGTGCAAATAGCACGAGCTAGCACAACATTATTTAACCTTTAGCATGTTTATTTGGCGGTAGAAAAAGTTTTGATTTTCCCATTTATAGAGATTCTGCTGGGAGAAACAGCATATTTCACACTAGCCATTGCAGTTCCTGAGCAGAGTAATAAAGCAGAGTGATGGATAATGCATCCCCTCACTCCCTGTGCTTTATTATGCATTTCTACATAAAACTATTTTCAGTATTTTGAGAAGGAAGTTCTGACAATCAGCACTGGTGTTTATGAAACTCCAGACCCTATCCAAGAGTCCCCTGACACAAATGTTCTTCCTCACAGAAGGAACTGTTTCCTTAGCTCTTTCACCACTTTAGAGCCATTCCCTACAACTCTTTTGTAGGCATTTTCCATCTGAATATACTTTATTTAGGTTTTGTGCTTTTAGGCAGCTATTTAGTTACTCCATTAGAAAATCAAAAAAATCCCCTCAGAAACTCAGATGGATGCCTGAAGGCCTTACACAGCGGGGTTTTGTCCAGGCAAGAGCAAGGAAAGAGTCAGGGATCTTTTCAAAGTTTACCCAGCATTGCCTACTTATCAATATTCATTTTCGTGCTGGGAACTGCTCTGTTGTTGTTTATCAGAGCTCCAGCACACAGCGTGAGGAATAGCAGTTGTTTATTCATCATTAACAAAAACTGTTTACAGTGCTCCGTGGCCGAGTGGTGCTGCTAAATGCACTACTGGATTTAACAAGGCCACTCATGTACTTAAAGTTACTCCCGTGCTTACATACTTTGCTGAATCAGGGCTTAAGTGAACTGCCTGAAATCACTCTAGATGTCCAAAAAGCCAGAACTCCTGACTCCTAGTTCTGTGCATTAACCGCAAGATTATCTTTTCCCTCCTGGGAGTTTCAAACTTGGTTCGTTTCAAAATGACCAGAGAGATGAATGAAATGGTACACATAAAAATAACTATGATCAGAAGTTTTCCCTCAAACTAAGCATTAGCACAGACCCATCTGAAGTTTCCATTTGAACATTTCCATTGCTTTAAAATTTATTTTCCATGTTCATGTACATCTTGATTCCGGCCCAAACCAGAAGGTGAAGTGCCAAAATACTGTATGAAAGGATATTTTTCTGGTCCAAGTGCAAGCATTCAATGCTGAAAGTCTTGCAACAAAGCTTGTTCTCAAGGTTTGCAGCCAAGTCTTGAAGATTTCAAGTGCTTAGATAGTATAAGGCCAGATTCTTGACTTCAGTGGAAATATATCTCTTCATGCCAGCTGAAACTCTGGCCCTAACACATATTAAGTGTCTTTCTAATCCACTACTACTCTACTACCTAAGTGCAGAAAACACCTGCTGAAATATTCCAAAGCCTGTGTGCCTCCTTGGACCTCTGTCTCAGAAAAGATATAAAGAAAGAGGCTTTTAAGCATCCAGTAGTGTCCTGCAAAGTCAAATACAAAACTGCACAATTTCCTCACCTTAGAAAACCTCTTTGTTTTTTTGTCCTGAGTGGCTTAATAGTCATAGCACAGACTGTGGGCTACATTATGCAGCGCTGATGGCAAACATTTTGTATGCGCAAACACCCAATCTCTAAATCAATGGACACTGCATCACACAAGCAATCTTCTCTACCTATTTCCCCTCCAGTAGACACAAAAATGGGCCCCAATGTACCAGCCTTCCTTGTAAACTGGTGTGCAGTATCAATGAGCTATGCCTGGTTAGCATAGCAATGAACTTGCCTGCTCTAGTGGTGTTAGAGCCAGACATGGAGAAGAGGTGGATGCACACAAGAAGGCAGCAGGCAGAATGTCTGTGCTTGTGGTGTCTGCAGTAGCTTCTTCTGACCTGTTCTCCCTCCGGATTCATGTGCCAGTGTTAATACAGAATTAATGACCTCTCATGCCATTTGCGACTCAAGCATCTCTGTAAAGGAGTTCAGGGCCTTTTTTCTTCTCCCTGTTTCAGATGAAGTGAAAGTAGATGAGAATACATAGAATCTTCTGCTGCAAACATGAATTCTATTACCTAATATTGCTAGACATAAGGTGAATGACAGACTGGGTTTCTACAGCCACCCAAAGTGGATCCTGGCTACACCCTTAGGTTTACAGAGGCAGCTTGGCACCCACGAAAGCAGAAATCACAGGCATGCAGAAGGGAGCTGGTCCTAATGCTGCAAATGTGTTTATACTGGAACTCAAAATAAATAAGGAATAATGTGTCTTGTGTGTGCTGAGCAAGCCTATGACACCAACAAATTGAGCTGTTTTGGAAAATGCTGCCTGGGGAAACTTTAGCACTAAGCTTTAAAAGGAATGGAGCCAGAAGTGGAAAAAAAAAAAAAAAACTAAGCTCAACGACAACAAATAACCCAGAACATATTTCAAATCTGTGCATAAGCTATAGGAAAACCTTAAATTAAACATCTTGGCTTTTGGCAACACACAAATCTTCACCACTTTGTAGCTCATTAAAATCATCAGAGTTCCCAAGAAATATAAAAAATCATCAAGCACTTAACAAACACGCATCTTATTCAACAAGAGTTGAAAAGATTTGTGCATTTTATAGAGGTTGAACACGAGCTGTTTAAAGAGGTAAAATAACCTGCACCTATAATGGTGGTCAGAAAGATTGTCTGAAACAAACACCCACAACTGATTACCTCATGAACTCCTAGTCATGATTGCAGATTTAAGAAAGCATTGAAAGGGATTGTAGTTTCTGTAAATCAATGAATTTTGATGCTAACGAAAGCAAGATATTGATTGGGAAAGTTAAATAAGCAAAATAAAGGCAGATTGTGCACAGGGGTCCTTTGTTCTTTTCTAGAAATGCCTCTATATTGCAATTCTATAGTTCCAGAAAGTCACAGTGAGCAAAACCAGCAATAAAACAAAAACATGTTCCTTATTCTTTTCCTTACAAATCTACAATAGATGTAATGAACTCTCGAGACAGTTTTACTAAGGATCTGAGAAAGTTGTGTTTGTTTGCTGCTCTGAATTATGAGCGCATGTGTACAACAAACATCAAAGAGCTAGAAAAAGTTTGATAAACCCAAGGAATATTTGGATGCTTTGCTGAAGTCTCCACACCTCCTAAACCTATAATATTGATATGGTTTGTCATCATTCTCACTGTATTTATACTAACCATAAGTTATAGTACTGTACTGTATTGCCCTGAGCAGTGCTCTTCTCCTGGGACAGGTCTCTTGAGACCCCCATTTGAACTTGTGCTGCTCTCCTGGTGCATCTTTTACAGCCACTCGTAATTACAGCCCTCGAATCTGAGAGGAAAGAGCAGCTGGTAAATCCCAGTGGTCAATAACTTTAGAAAGGTCATTGGGAACCACACTTTTCCCACGTAGTCTTTTCATGGAGCCATAAAAACCTGCTATGCACCGTGAGCCCTCTGCATTGCATCACGGTGCAGGGTTAGAGACTGAGCACTTCTCCTGCACTCCCGCAAATCCTGGCTGGGCTTGTGCAGCTGGGTAGTGACCCCTCAGCAGGTTCAGCCTGAATGCCTAAGCTGGCTGTAATTATGCAGTTCATGCCTGGGATCAGGTAGCTAGTGACTGAGGCTGCTAACACACAGTGGCATTTTCCTAATCTGCAGGAAACGTGTTTCTACTAGCAGCCCAAATCAGGGCCTGTCACACCTTGAAAAGTGAGAGTTTGATTTGCAATTGCTGTCACCGTTGGCACATAAATAAATTAGCATTTACTAATACACAAAATCATGGGGTTTGCATGTGAATCTGTGTGCTGACCTCCTGATACGTTAAACACATCATTATCCGTATTAAATGTTACACTCCCTAGGAACTAATATATAGATTTACTATATGTTAACATAAAATATATTTTCTATTTATATTGTGGGTTTATATCCTGATGTTTATTACAATACTGCTACATTCAAGAAAACATTGGCAGTATATTCATGATGATTTTCCTCTCTATTGAATTTTTATGGGTGAAGAATTCACTGAAGTTCCCATTCCCATGACAGAGAAAAATTCATGCCAATGAAGTTTTCAGATGTACATGCAGATGTTCACACCTGTGCTGTAAAAGACATCACCTCATGAATAGGTCTTATATGATTTGTGACAAGAAAAAGTCACTGAAATCCGTGGTCACGGCTCAGTTTTATTACACCTACACCTATATTCTGTATTCAATGTTCTTTGTTTTTGACTATCTGTTTTATAGATGCATGACAAATTATCAGCTACTTTTTAGTATGAACATTTTTGGAATCCAAGCTACTTCTTTTTTACTGCATACATATTCATGCCATGTTGCCTTCCTCTTCATACTTTTCCTTGCTTTCCAGTGTTTAGATCATGGGGTTTTTTTCTGGCTTTCAAGGTCTTTCAGATGCTCATTTTTACTTCCTGTATCTGCTTTACCATTTTCTCTCATTGCTTTAGGGTTTGTCTCTACAGTTGAAATTCAGTTTGGTCTTGATCTTAATCTTAGTATGACTTAGTAAGCCAAACATTCTGACATTCTGTGTTCCTCCCTATCTGTTATTTTCCTTTCTCTGTAATTATTATGTGCTTCTGAATTTCACAGAAACAAATAAATATATATACTCTAATATAGGTTGGTTCTTTGTCAGACAATAACTGCAGAATTTCTGAAAATTCCATAACTATTTAAGAAATCTTATTGTTTTTCTCCAAACTAACAGATGTTTCAATCCCCTGAACCAAGTGTAAGAAGGCAGAACTAAAAGAAAAACCAACCAAAGAATCTAAACAAAACTAAACCCAGTTATATTGCCTGTAGTGTTCCCCCACTGCTTCATCATATTTTCTGGCTTTCAACAGGGTCTCCCTCACCCTCCTCAAACTGCCTGCATTTGAGTTGCTGTTGGTGGTGTTGGTAGAAGACATTGTTCACTGGTTAGTGTCTGTGTAGGGCCCCTGGCAGCATGCTTGTTTCTCATTAAGCCAGACATTTCACAATCCCCAACAAAACATAATTTTCTGGAAGAACTTAGTTTAACAAGGAACTACTGTAACAAAACCACAAGGCCTGCCATTTACTCTTAGGCTATATTTTGCTTTTTTCCAGTTTCCTTTCTTTCTCTAAACATCATTAGGATACAATCTCTTTCCTAGAAAATACAACTATTTCCCCTCTGAGCGGAACACACTTTCACACGACAAAGCAGTTGGCCACTTCAAGTAGCTTTCATCTACTGAGATCAACAGAGCTCTTGACATTCTTCCTAAGCAACAAGAATAACTTTTGCAAATCACCTTCCCTTTTCTGCTTTTCAGATTAAAAATACACTGCAAGTTAAAAAAGAAATAAGGTGGGGAACATGAAGTCCTCAGTTGTAGATTGAAGAGCAGTCTTCCCCTTCTTGCCTGGGTCAGGTCTCTTCCCAGCTACCCTCTATTGCCTTCTTACATCTCATTGATTTAAACTCTTGTCTTCCACAAGTTTCCAGCCTCTCTACCCCTGTGTGTTTCACCTGCTTAGAGTATGGAGCACAGACAAGTTAAGGACTCATCTGTTCACTGCCAGCACTTGGGCGCTGCCTAAGCAGGAGAAAATGCTGCATTGGTCAGGAGGAAAAATACTATCCATCTCTTCAGTTTTAGAAATACAGCAAATGCTGTGGATTGAAAACTGAACTTTCGCTGAACTGTTGTATCATGTACCGTGAAAAGCCTTTAGATAAATAACTGAAAAGGAAAATAACTGTTTTGTTCTAATTTGTCCATTCATTTCCAGTGGGTTTGAATATTGTCAGGCTGATAGCTATCACTTGGGATATAATTCCTCTTTATTATCCAGAGCACAATCATTACAGAGACAGGCTTCCCCTGCTTGTCTCACCAAGGCCCTGCCTCTTTTTAGGAAGATAATCTATGTTGATAAAACTGCAGTCCC
This sequence comes from Monarcha castaneiventris obscurior, assembly GCA_026261815.1. Lineage (NCBI taxonomy): Eukaryota > Metazoa > Chordata > Aves > Passeriformes > Monarchidae > Monarcha > Monarcha castaneiventris. Next base: position 374,413 of record JAMPIT010000896.1, read on the forward strand.
TGCTGAGCCTACAGAATTGAATTAGGAGTGGATATATGAGTCCTAAAGAAAAACAAAAAAACCCACAAATCTCAAAGGATACCCATGGAAAATATGACTCCATAATTTCCATTCAAACCTAAGGAACTTTTAGAAGACAAAGAGAATGACTTAAAATGCATAAGCCAGAATTCATACGCTTCACTGCACTCTTTGGATATTGCCTTGACACCCGAGGCAATACTTTTGGGTACACCCCAAAGTCTTGCAGTGGTGCATAAAGTACTAGGATTCAGTGATCTAGGGTGCAAGACCCATTCTCTACTCCTCACCTACAGAGAAAGGGCACGTGTTTTGAGTGCGTTACAAAGCCATCCCCCCTTGGGAAGGCTGAAACTCTGAAGTGATGTGGGGCAAGTTGCCAGCAAGCTGGGCAAGTTGGGCAAGCCCTCATCAACAGCAAAAAAGAGTGGAAGATTTTTAAGGAAGGTCATAGAAACCATAAGTTTTGGAGCACACCTGGAGCCAGCTGCCAGAGGTCAGAGGAGCAGCTGGCACACGACACCTCATACCCTTGTTCTCCTCCTGAGGAGCAGAAGTCTGTGGAGGTGGTACCATAACTCACGGCAGTCACACTGGGTGTCACATGCAGGACTGGTGTCTCTGCTGACGTCCTGCAGTTGGTCCTGCAGGTGAACCTGCAGACCTCAGTCTTTGAGCTTCTGCAGCTTTTCATGGCAGGGAAAAACTCAGCTAGACCTTCACATCTCAAGCTGAGTGCTCAAAGCTGATTGGGGTGGAAGCAAACAAGCTACAGGTTTTGTCTAATCGACTCCATATGATATCAAAGACATGGATGGACAATAAACAAGCCATTTCCCTCCTCTCCCCCTCATTGTTATTAAAGCTACTTTGCACAGTATAATAGTCTTCAAGTAAGGGCTGTCGGGTCAGGCATTAAATCTGATCATAAAAACCACCTGGTGCCTGAAATGGTTAATACCTCAGTGAACCATGAGAAACAGATGCTTCTTTGAAAAAGGATGTGGGGACTGTGGAGATTTGTAATGCTTAAGTCAATAGGTGAAGTAAAAATCTCCAGGATCTTGAGTGCAGTCTGCTAAAACTGTAAACTTTCCATTTAGAGCATCTGCATTCTTTGTTTAATACCTAGCTCTCAAGCTGACCTCAATTCCAGGTTGAGCTTGGTAAGGGGGTGGCATTCCAGGCAACGTAGTCAGCACACACTGTACTTCACACTGCCTGCCCAGGGATTAACTAAGTGCCTGGCCTTATGCAAATGTTGACTCACGTTTTATTAACACCAACAAATAGTTTGTGACTTCCCACACACAAAGATACACGTTTTGAAGCTCAATACTTAATATTTAGTTTCGCAAATTAATTTTAAAAATTTAAAAATATGTGACCTGAATTGCGCAGCACCCACAGAGCCAATAGAATCTACCAGTGTTCAACAGCTGTGAAAATTAAAGGAAAAAATTAATTGTAAAATTTAAGTAGGAGGGCCTCAGGGAGAACGCAATTGTGAGAAAGATTTGGAAGCAATCTTTGGTCCACCAAGACACATTCTCCCACATGCGAATATGGTTACAATATGCGCTGTCACACCTGGTGCACTAAAAGAGATGTCTAAGAGTAACAATCCCAAAAATTAGTTGTACCAGAACAACAGACTGCTTGAAGATGCTCAAAATCAAGGGAGAGTGTTGTCAGCTCTTCTTATGATGAACATTCTGATTTTGTCACTGCTTTGTAGCAGAAGTAGGCAAATGAAATGAGCTGTATTCAGTGAGTGTGAAAGCAGCACAGCACACAGAAAAGGGGCACTGGACAGATTCCCTCCATGCTGAATGCTTTTCCTTATTGCCAGATTATTTGTATCTTCACTATGGAGCCATAAAATAATCAATAACCAGTACACAAAGCAGCCCAGTGTACTGAATAAGTTGACAAGAAAATAGTAGATAAAATTAGTGCTTGAATTCATGGTTCAGAAACAAAAAGAGAGTGAGAACAAGACAGAGAAAGGAGGCAGGAAGGCAGGAAGACAGGAAGGCAGGCAGGAAGGAAAGACTAGCAGATTGAGTAGACAAGCCCTATTGATTACTCTTTTTGTGACACAGAGTATATAATTTAATCCTTCATTCTTTGAAAGCTCACCTCTGGCTGGGTGCTTAGGTGTTTAGTTTATACCCAAATGCTCTTAGGACTGAGTTCTCCCATTCACTATGGAATACCAGACACTTTTTCTCATAGTTAGTGAGAAAGTACAGGAATAGTTCACCAGCTCCACAGGAAGGATTGTATAAAAGACAAGACTTCCCACAAACTGGAGACAGAGACTTAGATCTCCGAAAGAGCTGGGGGACATTCAAATTATATAATATAAATTATACATGAAGAAACAACCCATTGCTTGGCTGTGGATTAAATTTGCAGCAGCACTGAATGTTCTGGAACCACATGAATGGGATACAGGCACTCAGGAAGGAATCAGGAATCCTTGGTGTCTTAATTTCTTGTTTAAGGTGCTAAAATTAACAGAAAAATAGCGAAACTTGTGCTTTTAAATCTAAAAGCACTAAGAAAACTTACACTGGTCATTAAATTAAGATATTTGAGAAAAGAAAGAAAACTTAGAAACATGTCGAAGCCCAAAGGAATAGTTCGGTCTCTGGAGTTCATAACCAGATGAAACACAGGAAATTACAGAGATGTAAACAAGTCTTTCAGCCAGGTTTACCACTACTTTTACTTTTCCCTTTCTATATTTCAGTCAACAGTTTAATCCCATAAAAAGTAAGCTGTTTCTTGGGCTTTCTTTGGTAATTGTTTCACTTAAAATAGTGCATTCAATTACCACTGACTTTATCATTTAAATTAATGGGCAGAAATGGGAACTGAAAGGCTGTGATGTTCTGGATTTGGTGTAACAACAAACATCGATATCACAAACTGTTGTTCCTTGGCAGTTGCTTTATCATCATCTTAATGGATTTGTTTTCCTCTGTCTAGGGTACAAATTGAATTTCATCATGTGTTGGCCAGTGATATAGTAATGGAAAAGAGAATTTTTTAGCCTCCAGGCTTTGTTATCTGCTTCTTTGTGCATTCTAAAGAGCCAGAGTTGTTAAAAACATCACTGCAAATGTTCAGCTAGAAAATGCCCTTTTGTAGCCTTTGCAGATTATAGCCCTTCATACAATGTATTCAGTCCACTTTCTTCCTGTTTCCCAATCAGTTAAATTTAGAACTATTGTCTTGATCTATTAATGAGGTAGAATATCTAGGAAAGTCAATAAGCACTTATAAAACTGGCACCTACCATGTCTCTGAACTTCTCTTAAATCAGAAAAGTTCCCTAATTTTGGAGACAGCAGCCTCATAAATGGTCTTTCCTTTTCCTTCTTATTCTGCAGTGTGTGATGCAAGTAAAGAAATGATTATGTAAAAAATGTGCAGAACGTGCCCAGAGTAAAGGGTGAAAAGAATACTTTTCCTGAGTTGCCTCAAAAGGCACTTTGATAAATTTCTGCTCTTTCTGATCTTTTCCACTATGACCTGCTTCTTAGGTAGTCTATTATATTGCCAGTGAGATATGGAAGGTTATGGACTTAAAGTAAAACAAAAAACCATCAAAAATATCTCCATACTCTTCAAGGCCTTTAAAGGCCTTGAACTTCATGAGATCGTCTTTTATTTTGTTATGTCCCATTATGTATTAATTCTTAGGGCTCTTAGCATGCTTGCAAGTGCATAAACACAGACTTCACAAGAAGCAGTCATGGACTTTAAAAAGTTTGCTATCTAGATAGATAAGGCAAATGCTAGAGGAATGTTCCACTGACTAAAATGGGACTGGCATATAGGGGTTCAGATATGCCACATAAACATTATCTGCTTTCATCTCCCAGCCCCCCAGAAAATTTACAATCGGACCAGCAATCAGATCTCAGGCTCCTTGCCATAGCCCAGACTGCAGCTCCTTGAAATTGAAATTTATTTTCTTAAGTTATTTTTACCTACTAATTTTCAGTCTTGGGCACCTCTTTTGCTTTTTCTACTCAGCACTACTAATGTAGTATTTTGTCTGAGCCTTCAGCGGGTTGTGACCCCTTCCATCAGCAGATACACAAATACAGGTTTAGACACTGCTTGGCTGAGAGGAATCAATAATAATTAATTATTAACAAGCAATAAACAAGTAACTTCTGATACTTTCTCCTTTTATAGAGTCTTGAAGGTTTATTTCAGTTCTCTCTGAATCAGTGGAAACATCTGAACGATCTGAAATATATTTATTCTGGTTTCCATATTTTATTTCAGAGTGGTCTCACAGTGACGATTTACAACAGGATGTCCAGAGGGTCCCAATCTTGTTCTCCTTACAGGCATTCAGTGTATTACAAGTCTTCCATCAGATTTCTCTCTCTAATTGCTCTCACCATGAGGAACCCATCCACCAGCCAGAGTTTTTTGTCAGCACAGAGCAATGATCTGGAAAGGGCTTACTCCTGGTTGTTATTTCTTAAGCTAATGGGTCATTTTTTACAAATCGGAGAACACAGGGCCAAGAGAAAACCACTCACTTGGCTTCTTGTCACTGGGCTTCTTATCCCAAATGGTTGACAAAAAAAAAGTGGAACACCACAAATATCCGTCTGATGGTGTTAGTGACAGTATTCCTGTGACTTCTCTTTTTACCTCTGGAAAGGTAAACTGCAGGCAGCTCAGAATCCCCGTGTTATTTTGTTGGCCTATCTTAACATCTGACTAAACCTTCATCGCTACTTGAAACCTGGTGTCTCTATTACAGAAGCAAGTAACTGTGCTCACTAATACAACATGTTTTATTCTGCTTATCCTCAGTAAAGTTTAGGGGAAGAACCAAACTCACCTCACAGGGCTACTGAACAGTGAGCCACCACACCTAAACAAACATCAGTTGTTGAAAACCTGGGATTCACTGAAACAAACTGCACAAAAAGGAAGACCCACTTTTAGCATGAAACACTTGAAAAAAAAAGGAATAAATATCTAAAAATCTACTGTAGATTTTGGTGTGTGCTTGGGTGTGTAATATACCTGCTTTTGAAGAGGTTTAAAACAAGAATAAAGGAACTCTTCTTGTTGGGAAAGCTTTTATTTTTCTAGTAGGGTAGACATAATTTGCAATAAAAATGCTAATTTTGTTTGCTTCCCCAATGTTTTTGCACTTTCCATTTTGCTTTCTGGAGCAACAGAATTTTACTGAAAAAATTCTCTGTAGAAGGAAAATGTCCAAGTCACAAACATGAATATTTGTCAAAACCCAAAACTTAACTGTGCACATACAGTATCCAGCAAATAATGGTTGGTTGCTTGTCCGTGAATGGAGCAAAAAAATTCTCAGGAGATTTAATCTGTCTGGCAAAAGCTACTCAATCCAGCTCATAGTTCTAATATTTGTCACTTGTCCAGAAGTTAAAAATATTGAAAATATTCAAAATAGTTTGGAATATTGAAAAAGTAAAAAACAACTCCAACCCGTTCTGTGAGAAAAGAAGATTGCATGACTGAAATATTACTACTATGAAATAATTATTAAAAAATAAAAGAAATCTGGAACATTAGCTTTCATTTTCTAGTCCAAGTAAAAAAGGATTAGTGATCAGCACATGGAGACTCAGAAAGCAGTAAAGGGGACAAGATGGCTCAGGGAATTGGTAATGTGGTACTGTGCCTTTTTGGTTTCAATTTCAGCTTTCCAGTTGCTGTTACCAGTGAATCCCTCATGCTTTAATAAATGGCTTTTATGTTTTAAATCTAAGTTCTCCTGCCAAGTGGCAGATTGCCTGAAAAGTCAATAAAAGTTGGGGTCTGGTTCACCACGGCGCTGATCCGGTATCACGCAAGTGGAGCTCAGTTGACTTCAGGCAGTGTCCTGGAGCAGCAGGACCCAGGAGTGCAGTGCTCAGCAGCAAATAACACTTGCTGGGGATATGACTTCTCTCAGCTATAAACTGGGATGCAGCCTTGCCAAATCCTGAGATGTTATGATGAATCTCACAACATTTGATGCTTCCCTTATTGTTTCATGACTCCCAGCTTTAGGATTAAAAGGCAATCTCAGTTTTCATTTAAAAAGTTGGGCTTCTAGAAAAGCCTCACATCATACTGAGAAATTTGGGACAGCTCTGAGACTCAAAAATGGGGAAGGGGGTGACAGATGATTTCTTTTTTTTTTTTTCCCAAGGTGATTTTTTAACCTAGTCTCCTTTCTCTAGGGGTCTGTCCCCTTCTCTTTGTGGTTACCAGTGTTCAGGACTGTGAATATGCTGGCATCCTGCTCAGCCCAGTATGTAGCTCTGCTGACCAAGAGTCCCATCTCATATTTCTGTAGGAAAGATGAGATGAAATTTCTTCCGTAAAACAGTGTATGAAACAAAATGGTTCTGATCAAAACCACCAGTCCAAGCAGGATGCCTCTAGGGTTTTCCCCTCGAGCTCTGCCTAGCAAAACAGGGTGTGGAGGGAGAAGGAAAAGTCTACATTTCCCTTGAAAATCATACACATTTCCTGTTAACATTAATGAGTGTTTACATGCATTCATAAGACGGAGAGCAGGCATTGTACTACATATTCATAACATTTAAAAAGCGAAATAAAAATAAACCAAAGCGTTATTCATGAGGTAGTATTGTTACGAGCTGGAATACATTATACCAGCTTCTGTTTCCTGACCAATTATGCTTTTCATAAGATTTGTGTTGAATTCCCTGGCCAAGTACCATCTTTGCCTTAATCGGAAAAGACATTTGAAAAAACTGATACGGAAAATCTGCATTTGACCTTGTGCCCTTGCTTCATGTCAACAATTTCAACCACATCTGCTCTTGCACTGTGAAAATGTTGGCATATTTCTCTGAGCTCTGCTCCGACAGCTGCAGGCACTCTCTCTTTGTACAGGATAATTCCACTCCCAAATACTCGGAGAGCAGTGAGTGCAGATCTTTCATTGCTCCCTCGTTTAATGCAGAGGCTCTGCAAGAAGAATTCAGAGAAATTTCCACTGAAAAATATCTTTGGTTCTGGGTCCTTGAAAAAGAATTTTTTCTTTTTGTTGCCACAAGTGATGGTGAAACCACACCTACGTGATCAGTGGAAGGTGGGAATGTGTTTGCAAAAGGAATACAGCAGTATCCATTCATTGCATTTATTATGCTATGCACAAAAGAAAGGCAACCAAATTATCAGGCACAGACTTTCCATTATTTTTTAACACCTGTTAAATCAGAATCTGGTCACTTAAGCTTAACTGAATCTGCTTGCCCATTCTATTGATTGAAGCATATGTAAATCTGCTGGATGATAAACTATCAGACCAAAGATTGCAATTTATTTCTGTAGAACCTGTGTAGATCTCTGAAGTCTTGCCAAGATAGTAATGCAATGCAAAGTACAGGAGATACTGGATGAAGGAGGAATCTTATTTTAAATTAGCTTAAGGTAATTTGCAGTGTGATTCCTCACTACTATTTCTTGACCTGGGGCTAACTGAAAGCAACTTGCTTATGGAATGCAGTTTGTTTCATTGACTGTACATATAAGAATATCTGTCACTTGTGTTAAGAATGGAAGGAACACTCCCTTTTGATCTTCTCCTTGACTTTGCACAGATAGCATTGCATTTATTAATTCATTTATGTGCGGTATGGAATGCTGAATATAATCTGCTGAAAATTTCCATCTTTTGCTGGATTGGTACCTTGGAAGAGAAGGAGACATTCTCCACTTTTCTCTCATTTCAAGCACAGATTTCCACACTAAGGTGAGGTAGTGGGAATTGGACAGGGAAGAGAAAGAAAAGAACCCATTTATTTCATTACATGGAAGTAAGGATTGTCAGAATGTATTTTACATTTCCAGTCAGGCATGAAGTTGGACCCATGACAGTCAATACTGTAAAGAATATGTGAATATTGGAATCGTGTACTTCAGAGTATTGTCTCTGCAAGGTTATTAAAATTTAACATAAACTACATTAAATAAGGGCTTCCTTCTTTATGACCCCTTCTCTTATTGGCTTGGTTTTCTGTGCTGTTTTAAAGCCTTTGTATTTCTTTCTTGCAAAATATCCTCTTGATTAGAAATCCTCTATATTTGTGTACACAGCAGTAATATCAGTGTGGCATGGCCTGTTTGATACTCATGATTAAATCTGGTCTATTATTACTTACATAATTCTGTGATTGAATATTGTTTTTAAAAGGCTGGAACACAGTTTTGATCCAGGATGAGATGAGGGGGTGCATTCAGTTTTGCTCTGTGATTCTTACACTCCTTAAGGGCAATCTTGCAGAAAAACATTTTGGATAAATTTTAAGATGGAAAAGCAGAATAGACAAAGCTCTGAAAGAGATGTTGAATAGGGGTTGTAACATGTTAGGCACAGGCTTGAAAAAGTGTGAGAGCATTGCTTTTCTGTATCTTGTCCCATCCCAGTGGGTCTCCAGCCTACTCCTGAATTTGGAATAGGTTGTCTCTGTATATTTTAGAATGTTTACATTCCAAATCCCTTGCTTTATGGTCTTCCAATAAGTAGGTTGATGTACCTGCATAATGTAAAGCAGGAAACTCTAATGTCTGTGAAATACTGGGAACTTTTAATATTCATGTGAGTGTTTAGCAGATGTTAATGCTTTCTGGTTTATGATGTTCAGGTACATTAGCTGATCTAAGAAGTTTTGAGTGTTTTGCATGTGTGAGTAATACAAACACACTGATTCATGCCACTGGTCACATCAGAAAATAACATCTCACAAAATATTTGTGGCAGGAGATATTGAATTCCCATCATGTTAAATGATTCTATCAGAAAACCCCTTAGAAATATGTTAAATTAAAATTGTTACCAGCAGAATTAATCCATAAATTTCTGGAGCAGTCATGATAATGAAGTAATGAGAACTGGAAATTATTTATTTTTATGAAGGCAAAATACACACTGGGTTTTTTATTATGTACCAGATCATGACTGTACTTCATTTTAAAAGGATGGTTTTGTGAAAACAATAATTACCTAGTGGAAAAATATTTAGATTTTGAGTTATGCACATCAGCTGTATGTTGCTATCCGAACTTGGGAAATCCATTAACACCTTGGATTAGTTAGTAAAGTCTAGTATTTATTTTTCAAGTTAGCAAACTGCGCATCAATAAATGATGGACTCTTTCAAAATAATCATTGCTTCCTACACCACATAATCAGAGAATCACAGAATGGGTTAGGTTGGAAAGGGCCATAGTGGGTCATCTGGTCTCACCAGCAGCCAGCTTGTTCACAGGCAGTGACCTGTGAACACCAAATGGCTGGATTTCAAGTCCAAATTCTACCTTTCCAGAGTGAACTGTCCATTCATTAGCGACTTCCTCCAAGCAGGATGCAATAGTTTCCTTGGCCATAGTTTCTTTATCACTTGAGTATTTAGGAGAACAGCTAATTCATCTGCAGACTGAGGGAAATTTACAGGATTTGGCAGTATTCACACAGTAAAATAAATAATACTTGTAATATATTTTGCTTATTTAGTGGTTACACTTACGGACATCGACAGGCTTTAGAAAAATTAATTGCCTTAACCTCACAACTCCCCTGCTAAGTGGGTGATTATTATCATCCTTCTTCTACAAAAGAGGGAACTAAGGGAGTGTGAGATTAAGTGAATTCATCTCATGTCCACAGGAAATCTGTGATAAAGCCCAGACCAGAACCCAGGTCTCCAGACTCCCAGCCACATGGTCTCACTCTGCCAAATTGTCCCCTACTGCTGTTTTGATGGCTCTGCTGGAGTTTTGGGAACAAGGCCAGAAATTTCTGCATCAAAAAGGAAGCAGAGACAGTGGCCAAATGTTCACACATTTAGCTGGACTGACATGATTCCCATGTAAACGGATGTAATAATAATTAAAGGGTTCATTGGCCTTATGCTTGAACATAATAAAATTTACTTTGGGTGTGATAGTGACCACATGAATTTGTCGATACTCATTGGGGTAGGCAAGTCCAAAATCCTATTATGGTGTGCCTTACTATTTGAAACAACTGAAGGGTGCTAAGGCTTAGCCTTTTCCTCAGGCATCAGCTCCTGAAGGAGGTCCAGTTTACAGACAGCTTCTCTTTGACCACCCAGATGTCATATCCATATGTGCTCAGCCCTTCTTTCTGTGTATTTAGACATGTGTCCTATGAAGTAGAAGAAAAATCCTATTTCACACTACACATTTTGGCAGCTTCTCACAGACTCATGGATACAGAATAACAAAGTATTAAATAGTGACTTTATACAGCACTGTTAATTTTCACTAAAAGCTTGGCTCTGTGTTCTTCTGTCTCCTTTCAAGGAGCTGGTGACTTCGCCTCCTCTGCAGAAAGTCTAAAATGAAGCCACAAGAAATGCCTGTGTTGTTCACATGCCAGGAAATCTTGTATGAGAACACAGCTGCAGCAAGGCTGGTTCCCATTCTGCACTGGTTCACAAGGGAACGGGGTTCCCAGTCACCCCGTTTGCCACATCTGGGTGTCTTGAGGCACTGAAAGGAGATGTGTGGCATTTCTGAGTCACAAACAACACATGTGGGAGTTCTGAGAGATAAAGGAACAGGGTATGGCCATGTCACACCAGACTCTCCTCCTCACCTTGTGTATTGGTCTGGGGTACAGATCAAACAGAAACCCAAAGTAGCTCAGAGAGCAAGAAGTAGCCAAGATATATCTTTATATGGGTTACAGATCATTCCTGGTACTGCTAATCTGATGAGATGGGCACAAGCCTCTCCATATTCAAGAGTTGTTCATAACAACATTCCAATTTAGCAGACAAAGGGCAGAAATTTGAGTCATCAAGAAAGGAGTCAGTAATCCTTCAGGAAAAACAAAAACAAACCAAACCCAAAACCAAACCCATTTTCAGCTTTGTATTCATGAGGTATGTGAGCTTCACTTGATGATGATGATGATGATGATGATGATGATGATCATCATCATCATCATCATCATTGGATTTTGATGATGTTTCTTGATGGCACATGCTTTCTCCTTCTTCCTTATCCAAAGCTGGAATTTACTATATGCCAGTCTCTGGTCATGCATTTCTTTTTTCCCTGGCAGACAGTGAGGATTCTTGTCACTGCTCCAGCCTCAATTGCAGTGCTGTTTATTAGTTTGTGTGGTGGGTGTGTCTGGACTTCTTTTTCTGTCTGTTACCTTCCTTGTCCTAGGTAGTTGATGGTTTATATTTTTTTCCTCTGTCTAAAAAGCTTGTAATGCACTGGTTCTGTTATTTTCATCTGCCTAACACTAGTGATGATTAAATCTGTTGATATCACCTTAAAAGAGAGATCTTATGATCAAGAGGAAGAGACAGAGCACACAGCATAAGCTGTGAACTGAAAACCAAGACCATTGAGTACCAAACTGAAGGTAAAAGTTGTGGCAAACTGGCTGGTTTTTTCCATATGTTTGTAATCCACTGCTTACAGAGGGGATGTATCATCAGTCACAGGCAGAAATTCTATCTGATGGGAGCAGAATAATTACAGAAATTAGAATGTCTTTAAATTCATGAATATTTGTCCCCAAAACATGAGCTACCTCAGACACATAATCTCTCTGTGTAGTCCAGCTGGTTATATCATGAGTTTAAGGCATTAACAAGCTCTAAAGCAGTTAGATGCAGAGATTTGAAGTATTTTAGCTTTACATATCTGGTTGCAGGCAGAAGTTTGCAAAGACAACAGAGAAGACTGAGAAGTCAGAAGGAAAACTGAAAAATTCACACATGCATTTTTAAAATTTATAAAAAAAACCCCACTTTTCTTTTTGAGACACTATTCTCATATTTTTTGTTCAAGACAATTTGTATCTGCCAGCTCTGCAAGCATAAATAATCTATGTAAGGTGTTGGCTTCCTTCTCACCTGGGACTAGCCAAATATCAGAAAGATGACTGATTTAAAAGTCTTGGATAGCACAGCAAAAAGAGGGTACTTATTCTGGGGTTGTGAAAAAGCTATTACTCAGTTTATATTTCTTAACTTTGAAGTAGGAGGTTGTTCTTCCCATGCACAGTGTCACCAGTCTCAGCACGGCTCCTTATGAATGAAACCAACAGAAATATTAGTATTTGTGTATCTCTTACCATCACAGTTCGCTGATCATCAGGTGTGAATCCCCCTGTGCATCAGCAGCAGCCCCATCACATGGCAATCACACACTAATCCACAGCAACCACGTGCCCATCACACACCTACCATGCCCCAATCATGGGGCAATCACAAGCTGCAGAAAATTATTCCTATATGCTATTAAAAAGAAATCCAAAAACCTGTGATTCTTCCTAATAGTCTCCCAGAAGGACACAGACAGTCACAATGCACTCTTCAAGGCTTGAGTCAAAGATAAGTACAACTTCTTGAATAAGTCTTCCTCTTGCATAAGGTCTTTTGAAGAGTCTGTTAGCAAGGCAGCATTGTTCCTTGTCTCCCCCAGCTTGCCACTGCAATAGCAAAGCCCTTCTGTAAAGCCTGTGCTCAGAGCTGAAAGATGCACCCATCTCCAGGACTGGCAGACATTGCTGTACACACATTTCTGGCCTCCTGACAACTGTGCTTGTATGAAATATTTTCCAGAAAAACCTATTTTCATACCAAAACAAGGTGCACACTAGGCCTCCACTTTTACAAACTCTGGGGCTTGTGTATGTGATGGGTAGGTTGTGAAAATTAGCTCTGGGAGTGGTTTGCAAAAGAAAACAAAATTTAAAGCATAATGGCTACATATCTTTTGACCTTATTACAATATGGTCTGCTTTGATCCATTTATTCCTAGGGCTGTGTAAAAGCAGTGAGTCTGAGCCATGCCTGCTTACCAACAAAGACCAGCTTCAGAAAAGGAGTGCTGGGCACCATCAGGACTTTCTGTATGCTTCTCACCTCCTTCTTTTACTGAATGAGCTGTAAGAATACCAAGAGAGAAAAATAAAACCCAGCAGTTATTCCTGACCTCACAGCTGCTGGCACAGCTTGTTTGAGTTGTTTCCAGCCAAAATCATTCCCTGCTCAGAGCACAATTGTGAAAATTACATTAATTCAGTATGTACAGCCATTGTTATCTAATACAGCCCTATTAAAATGTAATGAGGTCTTTACTTTTAATTAATACTATTTTTATTAATGACTGCATGTTGGCCACTGTTGAGATCAAAGCCACATGTATTTTCAGCAGTATAAACATATAATGCAGTTACACTTTAGAACTAAAGAGCTTACAACTTTAACAGACAAAAAACCATTATTCTTTTGTAGACAGGGAAAAAGAGCTGGGAAAGATTAAGTGATTCTCTTGAATCCATGCAGAAAGACTAAGGAGGAACCATGAACCAAATCCAGTTCTCTTGAGACCCTGCCCTGTATAATAACCTTAAGACAAATCTTCCACCACAGTCCTCAGTTACCACTCATTACAACAGCAAGTAAGCTATGAAAAATACATAGCAAGTAGGCTATGAAAAATACTGTGGCAAATTAGATCAATTTTCTAAGTGATTGCAGTCCACAGTTACAGTGGTAGTCAGTGCATAATTCTCTGCTGTCACCTTTATCCTTATGAAGCCTTTGTTGCTTGCACTTCAGGACTATTGGATGATTCCATGAAAAGGAAAATTCAGCAGTGTTTGGGACTGACAATGATGCAGTGCAGGACTCACTGATGTCGGTGAGGCTGCTATCTCTCCCCATCTACTCCCAGCAGGAATTCCTCCTCTGCTCATACCATGAACAGTTCAGAGGAGACTCAAATTGAATCAGTAAACAGAAGTGGCAGCTCAGACCACCATTATGGGTTCTCCTCTCCTGTCAGGAATAAATTATCACTGTGCTCCCTTGACAAGCAAACTGATTGCCTTGGGATGCACAAGATGCACTTCTGTAGCAGTTGCATCTCATAAAAATACTCACAAGAGAGCCTACCCCTGAGTTCTGTCATAAGGACTTCATTCTCTCCTTTCAGTCCCAGCCCTATTCAGACACTGAGTACAGAGGCATTTATTAATACCAGACACTGTAGGTTTCCTATCATTTTATAAAGATGACATTCATGCTGACTGTTAGTTTAAGCTTTAAAAGAAGAGAACAATAGGATTACTTTTCCAAAGCAAATGTAACTGCTCAATATTGTTATTATAGTTTCCAGGACTGAATCAATGAAAGGTCACAGCCTCCTCAATGCTTGAAGAGGATAGTAAGACGCAGGAAAAAATCTGGGCTGATAGATATTTGCTTAGAACAATATAGGATTGTTGGTACACTCCCTGAGCACAGCTAGCAGACACTGTGCAGATGTTCTGTGGGCTTGTTCAGAATGGGCATGAACAGTGTTTAAAAGCCACTAAATAATCTTAAACAGTTGTAGCTAAAAGATCTGCACAAAGCTTGCCAGAGTTCCCAACTGAAAAGAAGCCCCTTCCAAGAGCACTCTGTCCTGGACTTACTGATATAAGGCTGTGATGGGCAGAGAGCTGGCAGGGACTGCTGCTGAGACAGAGTTTTAAAGAAGCTGTACATCTCTTTGGCCCAGGCCTAGGAGAGTGCATTGTGACTGCTTGCCTCTTTCTTGGAGAAAATTAGGGATAATCACACATTTTTTCATTTCTTCTTTATAGTACATAGAAATAATATTCTGCATCTTGAGGAAGGGAAAGAACAAAACGGATTCTCTGAGAATAAACATGGGTAAATAAATGGGAGTTTCAGGATAGAGAAGTAAAAAAAAATAAGGCCAGCAGAGGAAAAAAAGTTACATGAGCACACAAAGAATTATACAAGATTGCATTTGGATCTGAAACAGAAGAAGATATAAGAGTAATTAAAACATTTACCCATAGTGTGCTGGTTTTCACTCCTTGGTCTTTTGGGCTTGGAGGTTTTTTACTTTAGGGAAGTGTTGGGTTGATTCTGGTGTTACTTTCCTTTGTTCTGTGTGAATGGAAGGGTGCATGGCTTTGAAATCTGTGGCAGCAATTCTGTTTCTGCATAATCAGCCCATGGCCCACCTTTGCTTTTGTGCCTTTTGGATCCTAAGCACATCCCATTTCCCACAGCTTTTGTTAAAGCACTAACTTTGAACATAATTCATATAAAATTTCCAAATCAGACCACTGCTAGCCATGACAGCAAGGACCTGACTTCCCCAGGAGTAAGGGAGCCATGAGGGAAAGAACAAAACTTATGCTTGTGGGGCTAATTCTGGCCACACTGAAACTGTCCAGATGTCAGCATAAAAAATGGAGGTAATGAAAACCAGTACCCCCCTCTTATACATTTACCACAATGATATAAGTATCATCCATTTTACAACATGGGAATAAAAGTCTTTCATGGCATGGAAATGTATTTCATAACTACTGTACTCTACTGTTTGGAAAATACTGGGACAAGCCAACACCAACACTTCCTATCATTCTCATATTTGCTTAATCAAATTACTTTTTACCAGACATTAGCCAGAACATAAGATAATTGTTTTCTATTTTAAATAATGGCTTGCTGAATTCAAAGGGCCTTGTTTTAGTCTGCAAAGCCTGGCATTAAGCTGGAGTAAAACAGTATCTAATTATGCCCATTACCCCTAGGCAAGTACTTTTCTTAGAAAAATCACCTGTCAACAGCACAGCATTCTGCCAGAGCAATTTTTATTCTCTTTCTGTTCCTGAGGCATTTTATTTGTTGATCTATCAGTTGAAAAGTCCCTTTCAAAGAGGAGGAAACAATAATGTTTTAGTGAAACAACACACTTGCATAGAGGTAAAAGGTTTGTACCAGTCCAAAACAATACATTCTTCACACTATTCCAACTCAGATATGCAGACTGTGAAACAGCCAGATTTGGTCCAGGAGCTCTAAGAAGATTATGGGAGCTAGAAAAGCAGGTTCAAATTTATGTGCAGAAGACTGTCTTTACCTTTCTTAGCCACCTTTTTAGTCTGTTATGGGTAAGAGTCAGAAAATCTCCAAACAGCAAACCAACCCAACACACAAACCAAATAAACCCTCAAAAACCAGAACTGGTAAAAAGTTTCACTTTGCAAATAGGGACACTAGCTATAAGGTCCATGCCTTTCCCTCTCGTAGTTTTTAGATTGCTCCAAAGAATCCACCTTAGGTACAGTTTCACTTAAGTGGGCTTTGCAGGGAAGCAATTCTATAATTTTAAAAGATATATTAAATGCCGCAGTAAACATAGAAGAGGGGCTGCTTTGCAGTTCCCTTTTGTAAATTCTGATGGTGTTTTAGCGTATTTTGTATAATTTTTTATAGCAGGCTGTGACCTGAGCATCATAACACTTTGAGAGGAAGACACTGGTCAAGAGGATTTAAAGGAATATGAGAATACGTTTAAGAGAAACAACAAAATTGACGGAATCTGCTGCCTGTGTTGCATTCTGCACAACAAAAATGAGAGAAATTCTGGAGGTCAGAGCATGAAACTGTGTTTAATCTAATTCAGTAGCATTTATTTAAAGACATGTTTTCAGCAAAAGGTTATTGAAACCAAATCCTGGGGAGAAGGAGCCAGCTGTTTCAGAGAACATATGATCAAGCTTTAACATGATTAATTTTTCACAGCAGTGGCCCTTAAAAACTTTCCCATCCCATTTGATAACTAATGTGTATTTGCTACAGATGACTGCTTTGGTCCATGTTTATTGAGGAGAGGTCCCTTCAGTCTGAACAGGTAGTGTTGAGCCACCAGATCTATTTTTCTTAGCCAAAATGGCAGCTACTTAGCAGTCACAAAGGTTTCTTTTTACACTTTCTTTGCCAATTCAATGGTACACAGAGGAATAAGGAAACTGGAGGCCAAGGGAAATCTTGACTTCTACCACGGTCTTTGTAACTCAGTTTCTTGCATGACAGTGATGAATATTTTAACTTTACCACTTTTTTATTAGGAATAGCAGGAGATAGAGGTGTATTTAATTGCCTGTCCAGGAAGGACAAGCAAGCAAGCCCTGAAAGGGGCTATTCAGACAAGGAGATCTCTGAGTTTACAAATATACTGGGTGCACTGATCTTGTGAAATGATGTACCACCACTGAGCATTATTGTTCTGAGCAAAAAGCCTGGCAGCTACGGACACTCCCCAAACTCTACTTTACCACTAGCTTGGCAGTGGGCATCAGCACTCAGCCCTGCCAGGAGAATCACCAGCCCTGATATAGGGACATAAGTTTGAGGTGAGTTTTACATGCCTAAGAGCATGGGCTCCAAAAGGACCGATGTGTTTATTGGGAAACCACAGTACTACCCACTAGTGAACATCAACAATGAAGGCAGCTTAAATTTCACTTCAGTTCAAGGGGGTTTTTTTGCACAGTTTTTTTTCCTTGAGTGTTTCTCCTGAGAATTCAAAGTCCTGAAATGTCTTGTAAAAGATATGCATCTGAATTCTTTCAAAGCTGATGGAAGAAAGAAAGATTGTTATTGCTTTCAAAGCATGCCCGGAGGAGTGTATGGTGATAGTCTGTCTCCATTGTTGCTCAGCATTCAGCACAAGCATCAAGGATGTTGTAAGCCTGATGAAATTCAAGTACACCTTTTGCTCTCTGCTGGAATATGCATTACTGCCCAGTCTCTGGGGTTCTGCAGGCAAAGGATATCTTCACCTTTCTTTGAAGCTTTTCCCACATTCCTCAGAACTGGGGAGTGTTCACCATGTCAGAGAAAAGTAGTGGGAATGACATTCATTAGGGTGATTAAGAGACAGGAGCCTTTTCTCCTTGCTCCAATTAGCACATCACCACTGATGGAGCAATAAGCATTTCCTCATCTCCTTTCTTTCCCTCCTGTGACCCACTCACCAGATTCACCCTCTCCAAAGTCCCTCTTCCACCCCTGCCACATACCACTCTCTAAAGGTGAAGATGTGGTAGGTGAGACTTCAAATCTGCTTGGCTGGAGATGGAAATGGACCCCTCCCTTTCACAGCACAGATGGATGATGCTCTGACCCCGGGAGCAGCATCAGGGAGGAGCACCATCTGAATTCCTTTTCCCAGTGGCCCTCAATCCATTGGTGAGCACCCCCACAGCTCCTCAAAATCCACAGGGATACTGGTGAAGGTTATCCTAACTCAGCATGGGAGAGCTGCGGAGTTATCAGTGTTAATAAGGCAAAGAGACTTGTTACAATAAGCAGCAGAACTTTAAGACGTAGAAAACGGTGACATTGAAAGCTTAGTTCCCTTCAACGAGCGTAAACACCCCACACTTAGGTGGCAGCTGAACAAGGGTCCTGAGGGTCAGAATTTTTGACTGGGGCCCTAAAGTAGCAGGTGAGCATTGAAGTTGTATCCAAGCCCTTTCATGGATTTAGCCCCCAAGTCCTATTAAGCAAGCAGCCACCTTAAACACACCTCAGGAATCGCAGTCTGTTGTTTATCACTTCCCACAGGCACCGCTTTAAACACACACATGTGAGTATATCTGTGTATAAAAGGAATACCTGGAGAAATTAAGAACATCTTAATTAAACTTAAGATGTGTGGTTCAGATAAGTTTGGCATGGGGCCACTGCATTCCAAGATTCTCAAATAGCATAATCTAATTAATTTTGTTTAAGAACACAGAGGTCATAAACATACAGTAATTTGAAACACTTAGTACCCTGCCAGCTGGCACTGTCTCCTTTCCACTTCTTTGCACTGTAATTTCACTTCCATTTGTGCTGGGGCCTGAAATCTCCTCACTCTAGTAGTAGGCTGTATTATGTTACACAGTATTCAGCTGAGGTATTTTTTAATGAACTAATTACATGTTAGTTAATAATAGAACATTTCTTTAGTAGTCAACTGCTGAATATAATTCTGAGAGAACTACTGTAGGCTGGGATCCTGCAGGAATGTTTAGGAACAGGTTTCAGCTCAAAGAATTATGTCTATTCTTTAATATGCTGTAAGAAAGTCATAAGTCCCTGGAAAGCCTGGTGTTTCATCTTTTCACTGCTGGGTTGTGCATTGGGAACTGATGTTTTGCCACTTTTGTTGGTGGATGAATTTTGGAAGTCATTTAAAAAATAATGGGGAGTATTTATGGAGACCTGCCATCAGAAAATCGCATTTAGATTTCTTTCTGTTTGCCATCTCCTCATGTCCAGCTCGTTTCTTCTGCGGCGCTGTAGACACAGCCTATGTGCTCATTTCCTAAGCAATCTCCAAGCTCCGGGAGCAGATATCTTCTGCGAGGTTCAGACCCTCTTTATGGCTCTCCTGGACGAGGTAGCATGATGTCATGTAACATGATGTTGTGCAAATCTTCCAGAATGCTTCTCACCACTCTGCCCACCGGGGAACCATCTGGCTGGCGTGTTCAGCCAAATATCCAGAGAGCTCAGCACATTTCTGGTTACTGAGATGAGGCACAGATAAGTGTCACAACTTTAGACCCCAGCTTTCTTTTTCAGAAATAATCCTCCAAGGACACATGCCCTTAAAGGTTTTCTTGTGACCGCTGGGTTTATTTCTGAGGCAGCAGTGAGTTACAAGGAAATTTTGATGGCCTATGGGTATTATTACTTCAGAAGTATAAACTTTTGAGAATGCCGTAGGTCAGGTTCTCCTTGCCTGATGTGAACAGCCACAGCATGATGAAGCAATATCTAAGCAACCCAGATTTATAGCAAGGAAGGGTCTGGCCTGGCATTCAGAGACACACTCATGTCATGCTCGGGCTTCACCATTCTCCTCACAGCATATGCATGACTATCACTGTAACATTAATGAAAGGCGGGCATTGAGGGGTTGTGTTCTTACATGTACATTAGTGAGCAGAGATCTCCATCAAAGCTATTCTCTGCTGGAAGACAGGGATACAGTTACAAAGCTATTCTCTGTCTGGTACTGCCAGCAGCACTGTAAATCCCCCACACTCCGTATCTAATGTACTCAGATGCAGAGGAGGCAAACAGTCAAGCCAAGGAAAAGCAAGAGGAGCACAGGCTGGCTGAAAGGCAGCTCTCAGAGACAAAAACCAGACAGAACCCCTTACAAACCCAGCACTGGGCTCCTGAGAACCACTCAGCCTTAACCCTTAGCCAGCTAGAAACTGGGGGCAAATTACAGAATTACCAAAGTTTATTGACAGTGAAAATATGAAACATGCCTTTGACAGCATGAAATGCTGATATAGAAGCACTGGGGTTTTTTGAAGAGTTATACATGGGACACATACACACATCCCATTTCCTACCTTCCAGTACCATTAGGGAGAAGGACCTGGAGCTGTAGAATCCCAGGGAGTGGACAGGGATCTTCAGGGTTTCCAGCCCAGCCTCCTGCTTGGACAGGGGCAGTGGCAGCAGGGTGCCCAGAGCCATGCCCAGCCAGTCTTGCATCTCTCCAAGGATGGAGATGCTACCACCCCTCTGGGCAGCCTGTGCCAGTGCTTGACTGTGACTTTAGTTTTTCCTGATATTGAGCCAGAGTTTCTTGTATGGCAGCTTGTCTCACATCCTTAGTGGAATCAAGACTGGACCATAGCTTCATTAATCCCACTGAATTTATTTGAATAGATCTAAGTAATTTTATTGTAAATCATAGTGGAGATAGAACTGCAGGGCACAGGCAACCAATAATGCTACGTAAAACCTTCACTTTGGATTTAGCTGGATCTGATACTTATCGATTGGCACTGTCTTATAAGTGGTTTGAGTATAACAATTGGTGGCATGAGATCACTCCCTTTTCTATCATATATGATTCTGACATTGCTTAGTGATCTCAGTCCAGCTCTCAGTGAACTACTCTTCTTGTTAAAGCCCACCATCATAGTTGGTGGTCACACATTTCTTGACAGCTTCCAGATTCTTAAAGGTATTTCAGCATTATTCCATTGTCTTGCAAGGCCTAAATGATTTAGACAAGTAAGAGCCTTTTTCAGAGTTGCCTGACTTAAGACTGATTTGAAAGCCAAGATTTAAGCAAAAAAAGATAACTGATTTTACCCCTTATCCTTAGAAGTAATCTCTCCACAAGAAGGAGGCAAAAAGGAAAGAAAGTGGGGTGAGTTGTGGAAATTTATGCTGCCTTTACAGGTGTTGTGCATGTTGAAAGAACTTCACTTGCAGAAACTATGTCACTCAAATCTAATAATTGTGTTAAATAAATTCATATAATGATATGCTGCTGGCTACAGGCCAATTCACATCAAAATTTTTCATGGGTATAAAAAAAAAAACCAAACCAGACAAAACAACCCACAGATTCTCTTTCCTGAACATGAGTGCAAAGAAGAGAAGAGCTCACTGGACTGTTTTTAGTGCTCTTTAGAAAAATGGCCCTTGAATAGGGTCTTGATGAAAGGCGCACTACAGGAACAGAACTGGGGATAACCGAAGAGGAGAAGTGGCTCACATACTTATGCATATGAGATCAAACCCCTGCCTTGCATCTGGTGAGTTTATACTGACAGTTTATTTCCAAGACAGTCATCAATATAATGTCTGAGCGCTTAATCCTTCTCTCACTAACTCAGTACCAAGACTCCCACTGGCTTCTACTGTGTAGCTTTGAAGCCTGCGTGTTCAGTGCCTACAAAATGAGCTGCTACTTACCCAGGAGAAAAGCCAGGCAGAAAGTATTCAAATATAAACATTTACATTTAAAGAATTGCCTCTACCGAAGTCCATCACAAAAATGATTGATTGTCTGTCATTTGTGAGAGCATTCTTTTTTTTCCAAATATTTTTTTCTAAATGAAATTTAGAAAAAAAATTTAGCTATTGACATAGGAATGGCCTATTTTATTTTAGGTTCTAAATAAATGAGAAATTCAATCTTATTTTCTGAATAACTTATATAACTTATTTCTGAGTAGCTTAAAATAAAAATTATTTTATTTTTAAAAATGGCTGATTTACAAAAACCTTGCTTTGGATAACAGAAGAATAAACATAATAATGTCATTGTTTTGGAGGAAAGGTAATAAAATATCACTTGAATTACACTCGATCAATCAGATAAGTCTTCTTTAAATCTTGAAAAAAGAAAACATCATGGACATTTTCCTATATTCCAAGTGTTGTTTTTTTGACCTGTTCTATCTGCTTGGAAGCTAACTACGAATTCCAGTTGGGGCACATTGAGACGTTCAGAGCAAAAATAAAGCGCACACCAACATCAGTTTTGTTCAAGGGCAAAGAGCATAAAGGACAATGTGTTTTTCTGTGCCCTTAAAAATCTGGGCCTCTATAGTTCTGCAGAGCTTAACTTTTGGAGGTCATTGGGAACAATAATTTAACAATTTGTCATTTATTTTCCTCCATGCAGATCTTCCAGAATACAGAATTTCACTTTATGTGGGATGTGGTGCTGACTGAGATTGAAGGCCTGAGAGTCACAGATGCCAGTTCATGAGGTCTTTCTGTAAAACATGTTTCAAGTTCAGAAATAAAAAACTGCAATTAATGAATTGCTGTTAATATCAAAAGCAATAGCACTTCCCGTCATTGTATTCCTGATTTTCATGGAAAGGGACTACAGACAATAACCTTCCTCCCTGACTGACATCTGTGGTGCAGGGACTGTGATTCTTGTCCCGCTGAGCAACATTATACCATCAAGTGCTGAGCCATATGAAGTTTTTGGCTGCGCTCTTTCATTTTTTCCCTAGTTCTCCACATTCCTATGCCCTGTTCTCTAGTTCCCAGAGGTAGGCATTTCTGCAATTTCGATTCACTTCCAAATATCTTTAGAAAATGCAAAGCGCTCTTGGCTTGGATTTCATCCACAGTCCAGTGCCAAAAACCTATCTGCATTTTTTCCCTTGTATATCCTAATTCTAAACTTAGTTTTCCTTTTACATTCTGTAGTACTGTGCAATCCTGGGGGGAAACAGCTATTCAGGGTAGCATTAACCCTGTGTGAAATACTAAGTGTGAACACTTTAGCTGCCCACCATCACTCAGCTGAACAAAATGGCTCTGCTGCTTGCTCTTCTTCCACCTTACTTCTTCTCCCCAAAACTGGTTGAACAAAACCCACCTTACTTTTTCTCAAACCGTAGACTCGCACTGTCTAGCCTGTCTAACAGCCCCCTAATCCAGTCAGAAAGCCCAAACTGTTTGAAATAACCAAATATGCATGTGGAATTTGCATTAGGAACATAATAGACCTCCTAAGCACGGTTATTACAGCATGCTCAATTGTTCAAACATGCCTCCCACCTGTTGCTGCTTATAATGTGCTCAAGTGCCATCAAGTGCAAAAGTTATGGTGCTATTTATATGGAACCTTCTTAGACATGCACGAGGTGCAAGATATACTTACAAGACCCTTCTTTTATCTCTTCCGCTGGGCACAGCAGTGGTCTCATCTCCTCCCTGGGTGCACGTGTGACTACAGATGTCATTACTGGAAAAAAACATTCCCACCATGCAGAGACCAAACCTCGGTGCAGGAATTCTCTTGTGCTTTTCATCTGGAGAAGGAGAAAGCGGGGGGAAAAACAACCCCACAAAAATGCCCCGTACCTTTGCTGGTTTAATTGTTGTATTGTGGATGCATGTGAGGTGAAAACAAGGAAGGAAATGCAAGTATTTGTGCGGAAGCTGTTCCAAAATCCTGCAGGAAATTTGTGTCAGCATTAGAGGCCTGAGGCTTTCCAAAGTTAATGGAAAGACCCACTTGAGTATGTTCTGGATTAAGCCCTTAATACAGAAATATGTCCGGAGTGGTGAGTCACTTCTTGTGCATAGCTACAAGGTATAAACCAGTGAAATTCTAGTTCTAATTGCACCAGCTAACATTATCATCATTCACTCACCAGAGCAAAGATTTTACCCAGGATTTCAGTGCTTTTCAGTTTTGGGAGTCTCAGTTCAGGCTCTGAAGTTTAGGCCGTGCCAGGGTGGCCAGTCACAAAGAGAAACACAGACCCGCTGGGCTTTAATGCTTCAATAACTAGGAATAATATTAAAAATAAAACTCCAGATTTGTTTCAAGTGGCCCTGTAGAGTACATGAGATCTCTGTCTTTACCGTTCCTGATTCTGGAGAGCAGGAGCTTCTGTGAAGATGTGGATGAAATGTCACAGGAGCAACTGTTTCTGCAGCATACAACAGAGTTACCCACAGAAGGACTGAGATCTTTAGGTGTATGAAATGATGGCGGTGTTGTACAGAAAGACCTGTGTAATGGGCTTTCTTGGGCACCAACAGATGAGAAACATGGAGCTCTGCACAAGCAGCAGAACCTTATTCTTATCAAAACTTCTCTAGCTGGGAGATTTTCAGAATCTGGTTGAATTATACTTGGTGCATGACATGATGTCTCACACATCCGTAGTGTGAGACATCCCACCTTCTTCTTCATGCTTCTAAAAGTGGTGATATTACCCTCTTTGAAAATGCTGTTGCCCCCTGAGCTAAGAATTTGCAGAACCTCCAAGTGCATCTGCTGGTTTGGTGCCCCTGTGCTTATCTCTGCAGCCCTCTCTGTTAGCAGTATTCCAGGCACGGCTGGCTGAAACACTGCTGTATAATCTGTTTTGGAAGGAAAATTAGCTTTTCAGCTAAACTTTTTTTTTTTTTTCATGGATTGTCTGCTTTCCATGGTAAATTCCAGCTTCTGGCTGAAAAGCCAAAGCATTTGCAATGAAATGCCTCGTGTGTTTCTATGAGATGGTGCATGGCACGAGAAGGTAGGGAAATATTTTCTGACAAGTGCTGCTGATATAAACTCATATTAATGTTGATGCCTTTTCATGCAGCAAGTTGTTAGTGGAGCCACTGGAAATTACAGACAGATGGAAGATACAGGTTGTTGCATGAAGCTTGTTCAGCATGCTGTACAACACCACAAATATGTTTTTATATGCACACTTCTTTGAAGTGTGATGGATGTAGCATGTGTGAGTTGCTGTCTCATTTTTCTATTGAATTATAAAAAAGCCTACCCACAGATCTAGCTGGGTGGTAGCTCAATTTTTCCCAGTAGCTTCTGACAGTAGTTACATTTCATTTAAAACATACGCTCACTTTTCCTGCATTCCCCAATGTAAACATGTATGAGATGCTGGAATTTACTGAAGAAAAAAGAACTTTGCAGACCTGTGCTGCAGAGGGTGGCATGGGAGGGCCAGAGAAAACACATCTGTGAGTGAAAGGCTCACACTCTGTCTTTCACAGCCAGAGAGCTATAGGTTTTTCCTCAGCTGCCCATGAAAGCACTGAGCTCAGCATTTGCTTTCTCTGAAGGAGATGGGGCTGTGCCCAGCCCCTGTCTATGACTTATAGGGTGCATGGGGAATGCAGCTGTGCCCTGCTCACAGAGCACAGGGGAAAAGCCAGGGAAACTGGCCCTCCTCTCCCTTGGTTACCCTGTTATGCAGGACCAGCCCTGACTGTGCCTTCACCTTCCCATCAGAGCATCCACAGCACTCGGACATCCTCAATGATTTTCTTACTAATATGTACATCTGACTGCCAGCACCTGAATGTTTTCAGCATCTTCTCCTAATGGAGAAAATTAAGATATATTTTTTGAAATGTATTTATTTTAATTGTGAGCTTTGTGTCTCTGCATTAATCCATTCTGGCTGCAGTTTGAAAGAATGCCATTGGCAGAAACCACAAGAGGCTTTAAGAGTGGAGCAATTACTGCATCCACATTCTCGGAGAAGTCTGATAACAGCAGAGACCATTCCTCCAGCTCAGTGGCAGGCGTGAGTATGCTGTGAGAGAGTACAGCACGAAAATGACTCATGGGCCAGCAGAGTCCTCAGTGCCTGCGTGCTGACATCAAAGCCCAGGAACTCAAGGCCTCCCTTGAATGAGCTCAACTGCATTTAAGGAGATTCTGGTGATCAGTCTAAAAAAAGCACATTAGGCATGTTTAAGGAAGCAAAGCACAATTCCTTTGTTATCTCTGGCATCGGTGGAAGTACAAGAGAAGAGGTGTATTTTCCCAGGGTGTCCATCA
Source organism: Monarcha castaneiventris obscurior (assembly GCA_026261815.1). NCBI lineage: Eukaryota > Metazoa > Chordata > Aves > Passeriformes > Monarchidae > Monarcha > Monarcha castaneiventris. The sequence goes on from JAMPIT010000896.1 coordinate 400,426, forward strand.
GATAGGAGCCCTGCAGGGTTTTTTCAGATGCTCATTGATGAAATTAGCATCAGTGAGGACTGATCAGTACACACTGACACCCTACCTAAAAGAAGAGTGACTTTTATGATTTTTAAATTGAGAATTAGGTTCTCAAAAAATGTTGATCTTGTCAGATCCGGAAAGTTTGTCAAACAGACGACTTGCTTTGTGACCCTAACATCTTGATACACATAGAAATGCTCCTTAATATTTTTTTGCTGCCCAAATATTTACTGACTGTCATCATCTTTTTTATCTACCTGTAACAAAACTAAAGTCAATTTTCTACAGCAACAATAGATATAGCCTTACTCTGGACAGCTCTGCCTGCAGAGTGTTGACCATCTTCATTTTCAAAGTCCTGTACACCATTATCCTCCTACTTCTAACCCAGTAATTTTAAACCTAAAAAAAAATCTAATTTTATTATCCAGTGGCAGAGAACTGTCTAGTTTTCTTATTACATCTGCATTTAATCTCCAGTAATTAAACTTAGATGCTAACAGTTCTGATTCAGTTTCTCACTGATTACTACCCATGCATAGAAGATCTTTTGGAAGTTTATTAAAGATCTTGGAGCTCAGGCAAACTGGATTAAATTCTGTCTATACCTCAGATTGCCTTCACAATCATGGTCTCTTCTCAATGCCTGGAATAAGACAGCTTTCTCTTAAGAGGGCCAGCTGTCCCAGTGTTACATTTTTTCAATACTTAAAGAGGGAATAATAGTATTTCCAGGTTTCCATACAGAAGTTGGTCTTAATTTTTGGCAACAGGTATTAGCCAATCTGTATCTCAGTGGTGGTCTGATCCTGGCTGAGATGTCTTTATAATGATCATTAATGATTCTGCACGTAAACAACAACAAAGAACAAAAATACTGTAAGTTCAGTCTCTACAAAACATTGCATCTTAGACACAAAAGAATTTGTAACACCATCTGCTAGGAAACTTCTGCTGAGAACATTGTTCAGGTTATTCTTTCTTTAAACTGGCCAAATTCTTCAGGTTTGAATGGACTGTGCTTTTTTTTTAAAGTGTGGGGTGAGCAAAAGGGGAGACACAATGACATAATGACAATACAATGGAGTCACTAAAAAACATATGGGAGAAGATGTTGGAAGAATAGTGACTTAAGAATAAGCAGGAAAAGACTTTAAAAAAGAAAACAATTTCTTGCAAACATTTCACAAAACAGCAGAATGATGATTTTTTGAGTGATGAAATCCATTGCTTCCGTGATAAATTTATGATGAACATCTGTTGTGGCATATGGCAAGTACTGTCACGATATTGTGGTAAGCAGCAGCATAATTCTCCCTATATAAGCCTATGGTCCTGCTTTATTCTGCCCTTGCAGTGCTGGGGATATTCCCACACTAAGTTTCAGATAAGCCCACATAAGTACTCGTTTTATAAAAGAACAGTAGAACTGATTCAGGCTAAGCAGAGGAAATCTCATTTCTCCAGAATGGGACAATTACCGAAACAACAGATGTGAGGAGCCCTGGTGCATCTTTCAGTGGCAGCTCTTTGGCACAAATATGCACTTGTTTGAAGAATACCAAATGTCCATTTGTACTGCACTGAAAAAGTCCCATCTGTGTTTTACTCTTTCCTAGCTGGTGACCTGTAAATTTCCACCTCTAAGTCAGTGTCTCTTTGCCCAGGTCTTATATATATTGAAATGATCAAAGTTCTCACTAAATCATATTTTATATCTCTCTTCCTGATACAGAAGTTATTAATTCAGCTTGTTTTCTTAGGGGGCGAGGGTGTGCTTTTCCTGGGGGGGAGCAGGAAAGGGCAGCATCAATAATTTAGGGCTTTACCTCAGATGAATTTCAGGCTATGAGATTATATTTCTGAAATCTTTAGCATCATGAAAACAGGAATTTAGGTAAAGCTGTGGAAATGTCTCCTCTCATCTCACCACTCACCCATCATCTGTGTTAAAGCATAAACCCCTTTCTGCTTCCACACAAGGGAGGGAAGGAATGAGGAGGAAATAATTTCCCTTTTTTTCTGATACCATTTGCTTGACCAATAGCAACCAGCTCTGACAGAAAAGTCAGAAACTGAAAAACCAGTTATTCCTTTTGTAATTCATTTAGGAGCAGGCACCAGTTCAACCCTAGTAAGACCTTTTGGCCCTCCCAGGAAGAGAAGGAGACAGAGGAAAAACAAACATGTGGAGATAAACAGCAGAATGTGGAGCACAACAAAAGACAAGGGCTGTGGGGAGCTGCAGGACCAGAAATGGAGGAATGTGGAGAAGAGCACTCATGTAAGGGTCCCATGCTCCCAGGAGGGCTTCAAGGAGCTGGTGGCAGCTGCCCAGGGCTGCTGTGCCCTGGGGACTGGGGCAGCAGGGGACTGGGGACAGGGCTACTTGCAACACGGCTCCCCCATCCCATTTTGATTCTGCTTGTTCCTCCCAGTGATGTGAACAACCAGTTCAGCTGGAGCCAGGAGAAAATTGATGGAAAGGCTCTGGTGATTTGCAGGGCTTTATTCTGAAAGGTTAGACATGCCTACATCAAAAGCATTGCTCCAAGCTGGACTGGGAGAATATCTTAGAGATAGTTTAAGCTGCAGTGTCAGACTAGACTGTAATGTCCCCAGCAGAATAGAGAGAGACTTTCACCATGAGAAAACAAACAAACAAACAAGCAGTCAGAGAAAAGAAGCTGTTTTCCATATTTTGCTTGGAGGCAACAGACATTTATCATACCTCTTTTGGCAAGACTTACTCCTGGCTCAGAGCAAAGCAAAACTTTCCATGGAGAGTGAATGGTGCTACTGACCCAGACACAGAGGTGTGGGAATATATGGGCTAATCCAAGCTGTCTCCAACAAGGATGCTTTACTGAGGAGGCAGCTGCTGCTTTGTAAGGGCTTTGTGGCAAGTGGATTTTTTTTTTTTTATTTCTGTACAGAGGGGTTTTCCCCCATGCCTGGGTCTCAAAGGCACAGCCGCCACACGATTTATAAATGACAACAGTGATCACTCTTGAAAGCTCAACCCCAGCCTGGCTGCAGAGCCTCTGCCAGCACTCTGAGCCATGGAAGGCCAGAGGATAATGTTGGCTGAGTCAAATGGCTCTTGAGGGATTTACAGAGTGGATTATACTTGAAAAGGGAATCCTCTTTTATGTCTACTCTGGGGAAATAAATGCTAGGCACTGTTCAAGGTTGCTCTGAGTTGGACAAGTTTTCTGAAAGTGAAAGCAGAACCAAATTCCTGTTGTTCCCTCAAGATACTCCAGCAAAGTGTCAAACCCATGATAATAGAAGTGAAAGAAACCCAAGCTGGTTATTTATTGTTATGGCGCTGGATGGAACCAAGCCTGAGTTAAACAGAGAATGTTCCCTTCATGTCTGCATTCATTTTACTTTGTTGGTTGCCATTAAAGTATCTGCATGGCTTTCAACAGCACATCTATAATGTGATGAGCATTTGTCCTGTCATTGTTTTATACTTTAACTGTGTCTTAGAGGGAAAAGATACTCAGGGTAATGTAGTTTGGGCAGAATTTTTGTTTGGGGACTGTAAGGGGGAGGCAGATTAAAAAAATATTTCTCTTTCTCTTTTTAATATACCTGCTTTTCTTATCTTTGTTCCAAGGTAGAAAAGGGCAAACCACCCAGATATTTTATCTAATATAGGGGACACACAGAAATTAATTTTATCTGGAGAGTACAGCAGAAAAAATAATTGACAATGGCCCATGTGTTTAAGAGAATATTTAGAATCTAAACATATGAACATCAGCAATAAAATTATGTATTTGGAAGTTACATAATTGAAGAACACCTAAAATCAAACAAGTGAAGTGAGCTGCTGATTCTGAAATAAAGTTTTCATTAGTACTTTATTAAAATAATTTTCAGTCTTAGGACCATCACTACCCCTGTTGCTTCTGAGTTCACAAAAAGCAATCTTCAAAATTACTTAGAGATTTTAAAAACTGTTTTTAGAAAAGGTATGCTCAAACGTGTGATTTTTAAATTGCTTGTTATATTTCTTTTGTTTTGCCTGTGTTGCTGCTTTACACATTTTTGACACCTTTAAAGTTTTCATAATTTCTGTTTACAAGAAGTTCTGCAAGTTTCTTTCAACTCAATGAAACCCAATGATAGAAGACTTAACCAGCCCTGGCACAGCTTGTTTACCTGTCTAGCAATTGTCACTTGAATATGCCAGCTCAAGGGTCATGTACTTCACCCAGTTTTGGTGAAATTATTTGGTGTTTTTGTTCCAACATGACACCTACCTATGTGGCTTTAACTGTGTGAAGTTAAGATCACACCTGTGTGCAAGTGGCTCCTCAGTTGTGTGAAGAAAGTTTGTTGATCTGGGAATAAAGTTTTTAACTTTCAGCCATGTTTTGTTCCTCCATTTCTATCCCCCCTCCCCTCTACAGAGGCTGTTATTTTATGTTAAATATTTATGTTGTAGCGTCATACACTTAGGATGTAACTCTGATACCCAATATGCCAGCACTCCCTGAAACACTCTATATCCTGTACAATATTAAACGTCTGTATTTTGTTTGGTTCAGGTTCTCACACAAGTGTGAAAAGGAATTTGAAGCTATAAATCACTGTCGGTCAGTCTTTACCTTAAGTGCTAACCACATCCCTGAATCAACAATGTGTTTTCCTTCCTTTCCACAGATGGGCTGACCCTGTGGGTTCACCGTGCGTTATTACACCTAGAAATTCCAGCCACGCTCACCGATTGCATCACTAACCACTATTCATTGCTGAGCTGAGGATCGTCTTCTCACACGATTTGCAATCACACAGCTGAGAGCTTTTACTCTCCTAGCAGAGCTTGCTTTCAATCAGAAAACCCCAAGCCTGTTAATATAATCCTAATAGTTAAGGTAAAATATTAAAACACTTTCTAATTACTTCCTTCCCATTTCCTATGGCTTTGCTTTCAATAACATGGATTTTTATTATTATTATTATTGCTTGGTTTCAGACTCATTAATTTTCTGTAATAGGTCTGTTCCATTTCCTTGAACTGTGAGCATGAAGAACCTGCACATTCAGCTCAGGCGATGACTCAAAACAATATGAAAATGAGGTTGCATAGAAAAGGTTGAAAATGCCACTTGTTCAGGCAGTGTTGCTCCATGGGTTTCCAGGACAGCCAGTTCCACCTCACAGGGCAACTGGCCTCCACATATTTTCAATTGCAGTTAAGAGCACTGCAGTGAGCTTGTGTTTTAGAGGGAACAGTGTCAAATATTGACTCAGCTGATGGTTTCATGCAACAGACAGGAGATGCTTCCCTCAGAAGTATCCAAAATTAATACTGGCTCCCTGCAGCGCAGTCTCCTCAAGGAAAGCACATTTTTTAGAGAGAGAAGTTGAACAGGATGATGGTAAGACACGTGGAAACAAGAATATCTCAGGGAAATTAATCTCCAAGGGAGTAGCGCTGGTTTACAAGCAACTCAAAGAATCTCAGGAGGATTCCCCTTCCTAAGCCAAGCAGGAACAGCCACCAGAGGCATTATCTGAGAGCAAATAGGCAGGCAGACAGCCAGCAGCTTTCCACCCACCATGCTAATGGAGGTGAGTCAGTTGTTTTCTTCCTCAGAGCTTTTGTGAGTGATTAATATGAAACATAAGCTCCTTTCATCACTGATTTATGCTCTTCCTCTGCAACTGATTGGATAACCCCTACCTTCAGCTGGTGTAACTCTGTCTCATCCCATTGATTTCAGACCTGATCTTTGAAATATGAAGTTTCTTTTCTCTTGTGGCTACGCCAGGTTTAATTATTTAACTCTTGTGTTGTATTTTTAAGTTTATGTGTGTATAGTTCTGGAGCCCTTTACAGGAGGGTATTTTATGTTTCTGACTATTCAGTCATTCCCTTTCTTGCACACATAGCTTTCATTAAGCCACTCAGTAGCTCCTTTCTCTAAGACTGTCCAGTCCTAACTCTTCCTTGCTTTCTCCTGAGCTGTTCTCATCATTTTCCCCCTTTCTTTGGCTATAATATCTTTCCCACAGTACAATCACTGGCACTCTGTACAGGCTCTTGCAAATAGCTAACACAGAAAACACATTGCCTGTCTTTGCCGTTCTATCCTTTGGCTACTACAAACTGGCATTTTGCTTGCATTTTTCACCTTTTTTTTTCCTTTTTTTCATCTTCTTTTTAGCACAGCTGTGCAGCTGGCTGCTGGCTTCAATTATTTTTCTATTTTTCCACAATAACTCCCAGGTCTTTTTCCAGAGAATGGTGCTGGATGACTATTTAATTCAACACATGCAATAGCTCTTGCATCAGTTTCTTGCTTGCAGACAAATTACTTGATGTGTGCTAATATTGAACTACATTTACCACCTGCTGGCTCAGATCATCTCAAATGATCCAAAGACTCTTGACTTCAGTTCCACAGTTCCCTGCATTCTGTCCACTCCTAATGCTAGTATTATATTCCACTCCAAAGGTTTATTTTTAGGACACCTCTGCCAAATTGTTTACACATGTTAGTTCCCTTAACATTTCCTCATTTCCAACAGCTTTTGACCCCAGGGACAAACTGAAGGCCTCTGTACATTAGTTCTGAATGGTTTATAGCCATGACAAAGTGCGAGTGTGAATATGGGGCAGGCAGAACACAGGTTCTTCCTTTTGAAAAATCAAAAATGGAGAGGGCACAATTTTCAAAAGGGCTTAAAACCAGATTAAACGAGTGAGAGCAACTGTGAATAACTCCTGAGAAAATGCTTATCACACTGGGAATCCACTTTGTCAGAGTCATTAGGAATAAATGATTCTGGAATTGTTGATACATAAAGACAATCTATGCACACTTCTAATGTGCAAAGGTATTAGAAATTAAATCGGTCCCTTTAAGTACTCTGAAAACTATAGCATTAGTTAAATGTTTCTGTAAGCCAGTAGAATGTTTTTGACTGTTCCTACCTCTTTTTGTAACAGTTTAAATCAGATCTTATCAGCGTGTGTCTGTAAAGGGAATGACAGTGGGTCAAAGCAGAAGTCTTCCCAGATAAAAGAGTGATGATCCTTATTTCCTTGGGCTCCTGATTTCAGGGCAGCAGATTTCAGTGCTACATGTACACCCCTTTTGAGTGGGATTTGGCCCTTTTTCAAAAGCTAAAAACCCTGCTTTGTTTTTACTTCAAAACAAAACAACCCAGGATAAAATTGCAAAATGTCTAAAGTCTGAGGGAAGAAACTGCAAGACTGGAAATACAAAGCATTCAGTTAGAATGGGGAAAGATTTTCCAAAATTACCTGGGTATCTGAAAATAAAGTTACCATTTCAGCCAAGGGACAGTATTTTAAAGGGTTATGAAGAAACAGCAATTTGTGACTTTAATATCCCAGTCCTTTAGACCTTTTCTGGCAGTGCTGGGAAAACATTTCCTACATACTTTCAGTCTTATCATGGAAAGTCAGACAGCTCAGGATCACATGGGTTGATAAGTTTTCAACCAAATAAGAGTCAGAAATGTAAAAGCAAAACACCCTGGGAAAGTTTCCCTTGTCTCACATGTATGAGAGAATATAGTACATTCCCCTGTCCAGTCTATAATTAAGATGAAAGGCATATTTCCATATAATTTGTGATTCAGTGGCATGGTTTGCATTCCATGTGGACTGCATCATCTTGGTTCTTCTAATGCAACGAAACAAAACAAAAAAATGAAATTGGGCTTAGTAGTCGAATAGGATGTGTTATTACAGTTCAGACTGTTTTTAAGTCTGAAGAAACAAAGTCCTTTTAAATGCTACCTTTTCATAAGAATTGAAATGTACAGCCTCTGCAAAAGTGTGAGTTTTTCATATAAAAACAATTAAATAAAGTTTGAAATATTAGCTTATGTTACTTTCTCTCCCTACTACCAGATAGGCAAAGAAAGACAAAAAATCAGTAAAGATATCCTTACCCTTCATGTCCCCAACTACATTTTAGCTCTCCATGGCTGTCTCTAGGTCATAACATGGATGTGTGGGATTGTCTTGCTGAGCTCTGCAGCACCTTACACACAAACACACATTCATTCAACCTTTAACTCTGTGCAGGTCTGGTTTACCATGCCTAGTGTCATCAAAGTGATGACCAAAAGAGCCTCTTTTTATGAGATTAGGAATATATTATGAGTGAGAAAGACATGGAAGGCCTGATCAACTGAAAAAGGTTTAAAAAATTATTCTGCTTCTGCTGCAGTTCCACTGACTTTAGTGGAGTTCAGGAAAAAACTGAACACTTCGGTAAATCATAGGTAATTTAGGAGCTCTTGAGGAGATCTTCTGTGAGATCTCTAGTAGTTCTTAACTCTATCTGTGCTAGAAATGGCAAAAGAGCTGTCTTTCTCATGGTAAATCAGTATATCCATATTTTTTTCCCAGGGTGGGATGAAGAATAGCTGAGGACACCCACATGTAAACAACCCAAAAGAGAAAATAAGAATTTTTTTAACCCCAAACACAAGTTTTATGCTGGAGCCTGTGCTGATACCTCTTTTTATATAAACTTGCTTGTCCATCTTTATGAGAGTCTGAATCCCAAGGAGATGTATGCTCAAAGTCAGATGCCTGGTCATAGTTCTGTGGGAAATACAAATGTCAGGACACGTGCAGAAACCATAGAGCCCTTCAAACATAGATTCTTCCATGCAGATACACCATTTCTGCTGGGGGCTCAGTTGAGCCAGTGGAAAAATTGGAAATGCACTGGAAATTTGCCAGTGCATGGAGGGCCCTGATGATGAAGCTTTGCCCCAGTGTCCTTAACTTGGTCTAAAGCAGCTCTGAGAATGGAGAGAAGGGAGAGGAATGCTCCTTGGGCTTCCTTTTGCACAAACAGAGTGAGAACTCAGTGTGCCTTCCCTTGCATTCACAGCAGCTGTTCTGGAGTTTTAACACTGCATTTTGGCTTGACAATATTCCCAGCTGAAGAGATTCTCATAGTTTAGTTCTTTGTTTGATAGCAATGCAAGAATTTCATTCCTGCACTCCCCTGTTATTCCTTTAACTACAGCTTCCACGCCAGGGGTGGTCTATCAGCACCAGGAGAAAATGTCCACTCGATATACAGGAAAGCAGAAGTGTTTGTTAGGAGCTACTGCATCACTTTCTGCTGGGTGTGTTCTGAGTGGACATTCCCTTCTGGTGCTGATAGCCCACCACTGGCACCAAAGCAGTAGGACAAGGAGAAGTGGGGGTGTGCATAGTGCCCTGGAAATGATGTATAACTAACACATCACCACCTGCTGGGTCCCAGATAAGGGTCGGTGTGTGGCCGTACAGCTGCAAGACCTGGCCAAAGAATGAAAAATTTTACCACTTTCCTGCTGAGAAAGACCAAGTTATTGCACTTCTCCTGCTGGCTATTGTGGTCAGCAAGGGCACTCATTCCTCACTTCTTTCCTCTCCAGCCATTCTCATGTTTGTCAGGACAAGGGCGACTCAGGCAAAGGGTTCCTGCATACGTCCCTGTGAGCAGCAATTTGGTGGGCTCAGGAAGGGGAGAGCAGGCAGAGATATGGAAATGGAGGAGTTTCCTGAGGAAATCTGGTTTCCCACGTGAGACCACTCAGGGCACTGATAGTGCAAGACATCCTGCATCTAAGAAAAACACCTGTGGTGTCTTTGGGCTTATTTCTGACAAAGGATGGTATAAAGGAAGAATAAATGCAGGATTAGAGGGCAGGAGGAGCAATGCTTCCACACCAGTTGGTGCATTGGTTCATTTTGTTGAAATTTTACACCATGTCACTGTCTGTGACAGACAACCTGAGAAGTTTCAGAGTTCAGATTCAGCTTGTGTAAGTATTCAGAAGTTTAGATGTTTATCTGAACCACATCTAAACTACGCAAAATGACTTCTTGAGACTGCTCTGTTGGGATGGAAATCTTGTAAGAACAGATTTTCTCGTGACATTTCCAACACTCCCGCTTCCTGTCATGGCAGTGAAAACAGCCATCCTCGTGGTATTTCAACAATTCTTCTTCTAAATGGAAACCAGAAGTGGAGCGGGGTGAAAATGTATGAGGCCTCTCCAAAGTTTGGAAATCTTCTCCTTGAGTTTCATTCTAGAAAAATTTAGGGTTCAGAATCTTTCAGATATTTTTTCCCAAACTTCTCTATGGAATAGAGAGCATGGAAGAGGAACTGAAAGTGTTGTTGAAATAAAGCTGTGAATCAAACTATCTTCCTTTTTGTATTTTAAAAACCCCAGAGATATTTGATGGAGTTGAAAGATAGCATAATTGAAACAAAGAGAATACAAAATTGAAATAAAAGAGAACTTTCACTTAACTTCTGTAGCATATGACCACAGGATATTATTGAGGCCAAAAGCTTAACAGGATTTAAGAAGTGATAGGTCATTTATATGGATAACAAAAATATTCACTGTCACTTTGGATACCGTTACATTAAAATATTTGCAAGGGATATAAACTCATCTGCCTCATTGTGTAAGCCAGTTTCTAAGTGAAGGGCATTTAGGGGGAAAATTGTGCTATTACATACCTTTTAATAGTCACTCTTCTCTTGCATATTAATGTAACAGGTATTAGACAAGAGAGGATATTGGGCTAGAAGAAAAAATTATATGGTTTTCTATTGCTTTCCATAGCATTCCTCTAAATGTGCTGCATTGGAGGACCAAGGTAGGGAAGCTGCAAGTGCCACTATGGGGGTGGTTTCCTCTAGACATAAGTTCTCGTTTACAATAAATGTAATATTTACCACAACAGCTTAGTAAGGGCTGTGAATTCTTATGTCTTTAACCCTGATTTTTAAAACCCCATGCATTTTAGTTCAACTTAGCTCAGTGCTTTGCAGGAGTTCTAATTAAATGATTATAGCAATCTTTTCCAGACTTTAGTATTTCACTCCTTGAAAGGGCACTGGGAAAAGAAGCTTTTTAAACTTCACAACAGACAGAGAATTAAAATATGATGTATTTTCCCAGCTCTACTTGGGAGAAAAGAAACAGAACAATTAATAAGTTTGTAGAGACCTGTGTAGTAAATCAACAGGAAAACAGAATTACCGCTGTGGTATTCAGAATTTCTGTAGCTGTTAATAATACCGTGAATCACAGTATCTCTTTCCTGTATCTGTAGATGTATATAGGTGTGAACATCTGTAACAACGATTCTCAAAGGACAAATTTATCTGATGACAAGAATTGGTCAGAGAAACAGATTTCCTATCTCCAGTGGAAAATGCAGTATTTCGAAACTGGTTTTCATTTGAATCAGAAGTAAAAACTAAAATATTTGTGTTTCCTTATGAAGAAAAGTTTGCTTCAAAATCAGTGAAGTGTTTCATTTTGATAGCATCAGCTTCATGTGGCATTAATTCTCTTGTTAATATATTTTAAATTAACCATGCTGAAACACTGTATTTATTATATTTTAATAACTCAGGTATTGTAAGTAATAGTATATAATTCACTAAAGACACTGTATAGCTTTAGTATTAAAATTTAAATTCTAATACAGTTTAAAAGCCAAGACAATATCAAAGTATTGTTTCTTGTCTAAATGAAAACTTTCCGTATGATGTTCCTTGGAAGTGTTTAAGGGGAGGTTGGATGGAACTCTGAGCAACCTGGTCTAGTGGAAGGTGTCCCTGCCCATGGCAGCAGGGTTGAAACGAGATGATATTTAAGGTCCCTTCTAACCCAGGCCATTCTATGATTCTGTGATGTTCAAAATGATACATTCTCAGATTTCTTATTAACAGACATTGCTAATATTTTGTATTTCCTTAAAAAAAAAATTAAAACTATTAACAACTCATATTTTCCATCAGAAATTATTTCTACTGAAATGCCTTTACCCAGCTTTTCTGAAAGTTCTAAGCCACTTTCCTAATGCAATCACAACTGATATAATTCAGTGGTGAGGAAAGCTAATGCTCTTGTAGTAGAAGCAGTGATGGAGAGGCATTCATTAAAGCAAGAGAAAAATGGAAATGATGATTGCAGATAGCCTCAGGTTACTGTCCGGTACAATAACACAGTTTCTCTCTGCACAGTAATGAGCAAACCAGATGTGTCTTGTAACGAGGAGAGTAGGAATACAGTTAGCTCAGCAAGGTATAAAGCTGAATCTCAGTTATCTAGAAAGTTTCTGAACAAAAATATCCTTTCCCTAGATCTAGCTGATTGAAGAAATCTCTTTAGATTATTAACATTTACAGCCACAATAACACTCTAATAACGTCTTGGGGCTGATTCATGTTCTTATTCCTCCCAAGTGCTGTCTCATTCACAGATGGCTCTGTCTGGGGGCTGAAAAAGCTGTAGCTCATACAAATCTTTGCCTTTCCTCCTTCCCTTCCTGTATCTATATATCTACATCTAATCTACATTTATTTATCTACTTATCTGTATATCCATCTGTATATCCATTTATCTACATCTAATCTACATTTATTTATCTACTTATCTGTATATCCATCTGTATATCCATCTATCTACATCTAATCTACATTTATTTATCTACTTATCTGTATATCCATCTATTGATCTGTCTCTATCTATGTCTATGTCTACACCTCCACCTGTGGTAAATCTGTGTGGAAGGTATTTGTGCCCATCTCCATTTCCTGGTGGAAGGATGCTCAGCACAGGCAGACTGGGAAAACAGGGAACCATTTCAAAGACTCCTTCCTCAAACCCAGGTCCTGCGGGGTTTTCCTGAGGAAAGGCACCAGGAATTTGGTCCTAAGCACTGATGTTGCTCTCATGGTTAGCAGTGAATTAGCTCCTTCTGGTCTGTGACTCTTCAGTCCTTTTGGACTAACCCAAAGGCTGTCTCTGCAAGACAAGCTGCAGAGCCCACTCACCTCTGCAGACCTGAAGTCAGAACTGCTCATCTGGGCTTCTACTAGGAGAGGAAGCAAGTGAGGGCTGTCAGCAGAGTGGAAGAGTGGGGAGAGGCATATTCGAGGGAGTTTTATCATTACAGGCCAGAGTCACCTGCTGAAGTTGCATTTCCTTGTGGTCACATCTCCTTTTGAAATAAACAACTCAGGTATGGATTCATAAAAAAGGACAAATCACAGTAATATAGACTATTCTATGTATAGTTCTGCACTGCATCTGTAGCAGTTTGCACCACAATGAGCCAGTGAATACCTTTAATTAACTATTTGCTGTGACTCTGAAACCTTTAATTTCAAACTTGCTTTGCCATATACCCCTGCCATCTCTCAGCTGCTGGTGCCCTTCTCATTCACTTTCCACCTCATTTCCATTGGAGCTTCATCCTTAAGATGCTTTTCTACATCTACAATTAAACAATTTGCCTTCTGTTAAACAACTGTGTTCTCATGATGATATTTAATGAGAAAGATGATGGGCAAAAGTAAATGCTTCTGTATGGTTCTGTGTTTTGTATTGCACAGTAGGACTAATATGGATCTGAAAACAGTGAAATCCAAATTGGAGGAGGAAAGCAATATATGAAGGCCTATACATAGAAGTTTCTTTGGAACTGAACTGAATTTTGAAGGTAGTTTGATGGAATTAAGTGAGATGTCAATTCTCAGGGGAAAAAAATCTACAGTCTTTAAATCTTCTGTTGTTTAGAAATACTAAGGAGAAAAGAGTCTGTAGAAATCAACATAGTAACAGCAGGAATGGAGCTTGTTTTTGTGGCAATGTTATTCTTTGTTTAAACATTTCAGTATGATCACTCTATAAATTAAAAGACAAAGTAACTGCACCAATTCTCAAGTCTTCAAGGACTGGGAGAAGTTCAAGGTTGATCTTTATTATGGCAGTGAACAGAGACTTCACAGTTAAGGTTGAACTGAGATTTTCAGCCAGTTGAGATTCAGCCTTCTCAAGGGCCATAAAAATGCAGCATATGGCATATTCCCCTCAAAATTACATCATTTCTCTGAGTACTGAATGTATTCCCTGAGAATTTTCTGTCATATCTTTTAGTTTTTCATGAGTTATAAGTATTTTTAAGATTTTCCAAAAAAAGTGTGTTAGCCTTTCTAATGGCATCTCAAAAACTTCACAGTTATCAATCCTTAAAAATAAAACAACTCCTAAATTGGAGCAAAATCCAGAGTGCAGCTTATCTTTCCATTTACTCAGGCAGACAAGACAACAGGAGTTCTCCAGGAGAACTGGATTTTATTCTTGCCTCACTGGAGACCAGCATCCCAGTTCAAAAAGTGGAAGGAATGATCCACTCTTTCTCTCTTGAAGTACTAAGAATACACAGAGTTCTCAAATGTAGTTACCAAAGCAGGGTTTTCCCAGTCACCCAGCTTGTTCTTTCCCAGTTGTAGCTATGCTGCCTGTCTAAACCTGGAGCCATGTCTAATGACATAGGTGAGGCACCAAGGGTGCCTCTTGTCTATCTACTGATGAACCTTCCAGTTTAGTTCATCCCTAGGGAGCTGGGGCTGCTTAGCTTGAAGGAGGGTCAGGTTTGAGGGATAGGAAGGGTGCCAAGAAGAGAGTGTGGGGCTTCTGGCACCTTCCCATGATGGGAAGGTGAGTCAACATGTGTGTGTTGAAAAAGGCATGTTCAGCCTGGTTATTAAGAATTTTTTTCACTATGAGCACTGTTAAGCAGTGAAACAAGCTGTCCAGAAATATTGTGCAGCCTCCATCTCTGTGGGTTTTGAAGATCCTATTGAATTAAGCCATTAATAACCCAGCTGTACTTAATCAATAACTCTGCTGCCTACAGATGGTGGAACTAAATTATGTCCCTCCAGAGTTATCCTATGATCCTACGTCTTCTACATCTCAGAACCTTTTATTTCATTCTTTAAGAAAATAATTTTTGTAAACCCAATGTCACATGAGTCTCTTTAAATAATGATTGACACAGGAAGAAATTAATTTTGCCAAAATAATATTGCCTGAGAATGGACTACACTTAGGCACAATGGGAGGAAGTTGTTTTGGATTTTTTTGCAAGGGCTGTTAGCTCAGCAGCCCAAAGTCTGCAGTGTTCTTCTTCCAGCTCATCTAGTCCAATTACAGTGGCACAGGATGACAGGACTTTTACTGTATCTACAACAAATACAGCTAAAAGTCATGGTACAACCACATATTATGCCTCAGTGCACGCTGTCAAATGGCCAAATGACTTTGTAAGAACAAAAAAAAGTCAATCTCCTTGAAGTGTCTGTCCTTTTCTTCCTCTTCTGGCTGCCTAGTGTTATTTTCATCTAACAGATTTCGCTGTCCCTTTTGCTGTATCAGATTATATTGGCTTTGAGGAACAACAGGTTTACTTTCATTTGTGCTGTTTGGCAGCTGGTCTCAAGGATGTCGCATCAGGCAAAACCAAAACACACTACTCTTGTCTACTCAGAACACAAATCCTGGACAGCATCTGAAAACTTTTCTCAGAAATGAAATCATTACACTGTTTTGACTTTGTTTATAATTTTTGTATAAGCATTCATTTATCTGAAAGCCAGGAAAGAACATATTTTGCTTTTGGTGTGTTATACTCACATTTCATTTTAAAAGAATATTTTTCTCCTAAACCAGGGAACTCCCCTGTATTCACACTCCTCTCATACATTCACACAGAAGTTGTGATCACATTTTATACAGGCTTATGTATAAAAAAGAATTGCATAAAATAGAGGAAGTCATGTGCTGGTTTTGTAGCCATTTTCTTTACATTCAGGCAGGATCACCTAACCTTGATCTGAAACATCAACGTGAGAAATCCTAAAGCAGAGCTTTACAGGAAAATATAATATTCTGATGGAGAGAAAGTGGTCCCAGAAGAAGGAATGTGCAAACAAAACTGTAGGGTTTTTGAGCTTGCAGAGAACAGAGGAGCATTCAGAAATCATGATCTGTTTTCAGTCATGAATATCTCATAAAACTGGAGTGAGGCATGTTATCTTCAAGCACGTGAAGCTAACGACTTTCTAGTGGTTCTTTCTTCTCAGCTATGAAGAGCACTCTTGAAAAAGCTAAAATAAGAAATAATGAAACAATTTCCAAGGATAAAAGGAGGGTACTTTAAATTTAGTCGTTCTAGCTGATAGATTTTCCCTCTGATTATGGTCAGGAAAAAATGTCTTTCTTAGGACTTTTCCTAGAGTGCTGCTGTAGGTATCCTTTGAGCTATAATAGCCCAAACCCCAAAGAGTCACTTAGCTTATAATTTGTACGGAGTGCTTCGAGATTCTACAGTTTATTTATTTAACTCTTGCTTAATGTGAATTTATTGAAAAAATATGCTTTATTGTCACTTTTCAAATGGGAACAAAAGAGGACCAATTTTTCCTTGATTTTTTGGAGCGGTCTTGTGAAACTACACAGACGTCTTAAAGGTGACCTACCGAATACTGAAGTGAGAATTTTTCCATTAAGAATGACAGATATTTGATTTGATGCCTTCTCCATATGCACAACACCAGGGAGAAGAGAAGCCCTCCAGATTCTTAAAAAACTGGTGGAACACTCCTTTTCTATGTTTTATAGCTCGGAGAGAGAGTATATCCCATAGAAACACCATCCATCATTCCTAAGTTCCTGGGGATCTGCGCTACTCTACCATCTACTCCGAGTTGTGGTTACAAGAAACAGTGGAGTCTAAGAAATTTAAAACCTGACCTTCACCTGGTATAAATTGACAGATTCTCTTGAAATCAGTGCCAATTTCTCGCCTGTGATTTATTTTTTGACGCAGAATGTTTAAGTTTAAACAGCGCATTTGAAATTCAATGTTAAGTTTCAGGAGCACCTACCCATATGAAAATGTTTGTGTAAATTAGAAATAAACAACTACGCAAGCTTGCATATGTTCTCATCTGTTTGCCTTTCCATCTGTACATTTTCAAATAAACTCTTTGGGATTTGAGGATTCATTACCAGCTGAGAAAAACCGACACCCTGAAGACTGGTCTATTTAATCCAAAATCCATTATCCCAGGGAAACTTTTTCTTTGCTTGCGTCTCTGCTAAAAAATTGAGTCTACATGTCAGAATGGGTGCAAGGATTTTGTTGGTGCTGGCTGGCTGGTTTCAGTTTACAGAGGGTGTTTCTAGGGAGATAATGCCCTGTATGTCGCCAGTAGGCTCATTTGGCTGGTCTAGCAGCAATTCATTTAGTTTACAAGTACAAGATTACAGCAGGGGGTAGTAGCAGAATTTAGAGAAGCACAGGAAAGGAAGAAGCTGCAGCCGAAACGACTTGGTACCCTAAGCAACACAAACAACAACAACCCAAGAAGCAGAGCCAGGCAGGAGTTGGACTGTCCAGGATACTCTCCTGATGCAGTGCATAGCAATTGTGAGCACTCAGGCAGCAGAGCAGTCCTGGTGCAACCAGGGGAGAAAAAACAACAACTGCTTCTGGAAACTGCAGGGACGCGGAGAACTCTCTTTCCCAGGGTGAGGGCTTCTGCATACCACACCCAGCATCAAGTGTTTTGAAACCAACAACAAAGCCCTGCACAGCAAAAGAAAAGCAGCTACAACACTAATAATGCTAAAATAAGAAGGGTTTGGCACCTTCCTCTGAGAATCTATACAGCATGCAGTGATGCCAAGTAACCGGTTATCTTGGCCAAAACAACTGAGGGCAGGAGCTGAGTGAATCATTTCACAGCAGAACACCTTCTGCTTGTATTGGGTTCTCGTGTGTGTTCCAGTGGGACACCCAACAGCCCATCACATGTTTTTACAACACCTTTTCTGTCTGAATATATTTTTGTTACACTATATATATTAATCAATTTCACTTAAAATTTGAGCTCTGTTGCCAGTAGGCTACCAGGAGACATTTCATCTTTTAATTCACATGGTGTGCTGCATAAGAATATCCAGAGTTATTAACATATTAAAAAGCTAGCTGATGCCAATATCCACCTGTATACCTTTGGAAGCCTTTTTTTGTCAGCTCAAAAGGCTAGACATTCACTTGTGTGCATGTGCATTGCAAGCAAACATAGATCTCACTGAGCCTGAAATGGATTAATTAAAAATGCAAATGAATATGTCCAGAACAGCAAAACAGGTATATTCTTAGTTAAGTTTAACAGAGTGCTCAAATTCTTTGTAAAACCAGAGTGGAATTAGACTTAAATCTAAGCTTATGCTTCAGTATTTTATTGAATCATGGCCCATTTTCAGGAGCATTTGTGGGGGGACTGTTTTGCTTTTTAGCCAACTCTACTTATTAAATTACAGTTTCTGGACAGCCATATTTTTATTTTCTTTATTTTGGGTTCATTTTAAAATGACAGGCCGTAAAAAGTTTCATTTGTCTTTAGAAAAGTCCAAACCCAGCAGCTCTCAGGAGCTGTTGATTTATGTTGTCCTGCCTTCACGATCTTGCAATGAGCATTTGTTCTGATGATGTGATGTTTGTGATTTCATATCCTGCTGTGGAGCTTCAGTGTGAGAAGGCGTATTTTGGAACTAAGATGAACTGGAATGTTGCCTCACCTACTCATGCAGTTTCAGGTCCAATGAATTGATTTAATCTCTTGCTCTTAATAAAAAACAGTTGTTATTTTTCTTACTCTCCACTGCATTCATAAACCCCATCTACATTGGTGTCAAGAAAACAAATATGAAAATAAGTGTGTAAGTGTAACTTACACAAGTTAAGTGTGCCCAAACTGGCTTTCAACAATATCAGAATATTAAATAATTTTAATATCTAGTCATATTTATTTATCCATTAATTGCACAGGGCATTACTGTAACTAGAGATGACATCTACAGCTGTCTGGTCAGAATTCCCCTTGTTGAAGCTTCTGACATGGACTCTCAAGCTGTCAGTGTGCTCCTCTAAAAAAGTTGATGTCTACCTTGTCTGTACCCTCCCATTCCATAGCTAAAGAGAACAAAAAGATACTCAATCCCCCTTTTCCTAATAAGACTGAATGAATGCCATACCCATCCTCTTCTCATACATCTCGTGTTCCAGACCCCTTGTCATCTTGGTGACCTCCCCTTGCCTTACTACTCTGCATCCCTGTCTTTCTTGAAGGGATAGCAACAGAGAACATATTTCACACTGTTACTGAAAAGTGGAGATTATAAATGACACAAATTAGACAAACATTTGGTAGGATTGATTGAAGAGTACTGTCTCAGGAAGCCTCTTGCACCAATTGTCCACCTCTCTTCCCACAACTGTCCCTCTCTTCCACCACTTTAGTTGCTTAAAATAAATCAGCCTCCTCTTTACTTCCACTGTTCAAACAAACCAGGCAAGAATGAATAAAACTAATAGATAGCAGTGTCACGTGGAGACATTAGTGAATGGGTGATTCAAGAGCAGTCAGCCTCTAATCTCAGATGAACTCACAAAAGAGAGAATTAACATTTCTACTGTCCCTCTATTTGCCTTGTATCAATATTGGTAGATACATTATTATAATTCACCACTTGATCCCTGACATCGTCTGGTTTCGGGAATGTGTTGCCAAAGAAATACTGGCACCAGAGGTACAAGCCAGCAAATGAGGACGTGAACTCAGGGATGAGGCAGGCTGAAACACTCACAGAGATGAGCATGGCTGAGTCTGACTGAGCAAACAACAGCAGAGGAATGAGCTTCTTACTGCAGAAAATACCTCTGAGGAGCAGCAAAGGATGGGAACAAAGCTTCTCGAGACAGGTTTTTACCTGTGTTATGCCTCTTGCTGAGTCCCCCATGTAATGCACTGATTCCTTAAGCTCACAGTGGAATACTTACTGCAGGTAAGTTACTGGAATTCACTTACTGCAGCTCCTCCTGCATCAGATATTATCTTCGCCAAGCCCATCACCCTATTTAGTGTGTTTAGAAGGGCAATAATAGAATGTCTACAGGTGCATTCCAGGCAGCAGCAAGGAATGAAGGTGCTGTCCTAAACATCTTCATGACTACCAACATGCTGATGGAAACAAAATGAGGTGCTCTGCAGTGAGAATAAGAAAAATCCACTGAAGAAAGTAATATCTACACATCGACATGGTCTGAGGTTATTTAAGCCAGAACTGAATTCTGAATTGGGAAATACTGATCATCCTGTAAGGGCTACTTCCCCACTCAGGGGCCTTCTAGTCCTTCACCTCTCACTCTCTGTTTCACATGCCAGGTGTTACACTTCGACCTTCTCTTTAGTCACACTTTTTCCAAGAATGCACTTGGCTGCATTTGACCACTTAAACTTTGGCTTTCATGGCATAGTAAATGACATTTGGAGTAGAGGAGAAAGCAACAATTGGTCAAAAATGGTACATGGTGGAATAACTTCTCGTCAAATCCATGGCTCCTTGCAGTGTGGCTCCTTTCCTTACAGGCAGGAGCAGGACCAGTGCTACCCCACAGATTGCAGAGGCTGCTACCTGGAGCAGGGGCTGGCCAAAGTCAGGAGGTGTATCCATTAGTAATGTGTGCCCATAGCACAGATTTGTAGTATTTTTTTTTTCTCTCAATCCTCTGTCCTGGGTGTAGGAGCCTCTGACAGAAAGCAGGATGTGTCTCTGGACAGCAGAGAGCAGCTGGAGCTCAAACACTGCACGGTTCTCACACAACTCTTCTTCTCTGCAAAGGGTAGGCAACCCTGCAGAAAAAACTTGTGTCATCTTGACTGGCACAGAATCATGACAGACCAAATCAAGGACACGCTCAGTGCACTCAGCTGTGGCTCAGTCATGATTCACTTTCATATTCTGAGCACTCTTGAGATTATAGAGTTATGGTCGCTGCTCTTTCTGCAATGCTATTATTTCTGTAAAGGAGAATCCTGAAGACACATAGTGGGGACATGAGAGAGTTTTGCTTTAACAACATCTACAGTTTTCTTACAATTCTGAAATATTTTTGCCATTTGCAATGGAGTTACCTGCATAAAAAATCACCAAAAACCTCTCCTGCTTTTCAAGCATCACAAATTTTATCTCTCAGATTTTCTAACCATATTCTCTTCTGTTGAAATCACTATTTTGTGTAAGATTGAATCTGTACAGAATCATCAGCAGAAACTGCATTCACTTAGCAAAAAGTCATAGTCCGCTAACCCACCCTTCAACAGGAGCATGCAATGTGCTTCATTAGTTACAGGATTGCCCATTCATATTCAGCTTGATGTTAATCTTAAATACAGTTGTTGTTGTACCTTGTTATTTAAATTCTGTGTAAGCAAAATGAGTTAAATTCAGAGATGGAGACTTGGTGCCAAAGAAATTTACCGCAAATAAAGCATTAATCATAAGCTGTAAATATCAAATAATTTCCATAGCATTTTGCAAAGATTTTCAGGAGAATCACAGCACAGAACCTACCAGCCTGCAGGAGGGAAACTGCAAACAAGAAGTAATATTTGCTGTGTTTATTTAACACTCAGTGAGATGATATCTGGCTTCTCTATTACCATGTCCAGAATATTTGTTATAATATTTTATAGGCCAATTATAAAATATGTAGATTTTACATACATGAATATTGGGGTAAAGAAGGATTCTTTTAAGATTTATAAACACCTGAGGGTCTGAGGCACATATCTACTTATGCCTATTGCACTTGATTACCCTTTTGAATGAGTTAACATTGGGGTTTTTTTTCTTGTACACTGTGTAATTAAATTAAAGAAAATTTAACAGTTATATCTTCCTATCCTTCTCTTTCAACTATGCCCTCTTTCCTTCTTATATCCTTCTGTCGCTTTGAAAATCTTCTTAAGACCTTATTTGCTCCAGCACAGAACTGATAAGGAAAGCAAGTGTTTACATTGTAATTGGATGCTGGGAAAGCAGAACTGCAGGAAGCACCAGGAAGACAATGGCATCCTTTCTCTGAGCAAGTCCTACCTTATCATCAGAGAACTACCTTTCGTTTCAAGGGAAGAAGAAACTGCCCATTGTTTGTATTAGCTGGAATATAGTACTTCTAAATACAGCTGCCAATAGAGGAGATTTTCATTACAATTTGAGTTTACAAAGTGAAACACTGCCCAGTTTTTAATTTGTCATGAAACACAATGAAATTGCAATTAATGCTCTCTTTCTATGAGCTACAAGGTCAGTTTGACACTGTGAACAGTTAAATCATCCTTGGCAAGAGCCTTAGTCTGGCATAAATTCTATAATGAGAAATTCAGATTACTAGCATCATCTGAAATGTGAGTGCCCAGCACTTAATCTAGGACCATTTGGTTTTGCACTGAACAGTAATGTCTTTATCACCGTCATTAGGAGTGCACACGAGCTTAATTGGTTCGTCTTTGGATATTTGCCTTTTAATTGTGCCTATTAATATCTGTTCTTTTCAATAAACAGGCATTTGCAAAATCATCCCAGCTCTGCTTCTCCAGCTTTTTCAGCTCTGCTGCACGGGCGGGAGGGACTCAGTTCAGCTGGCTTTGCACACCAATCAGTAAAAATGCATGAACTGTCCCTAAAGGCCTTAAACCACATTTCAGGGAAGAAAACAGAAACACAAGATCTGGCCCTTTCCCCCTTAATGGTCCTCGGATTTTCAGTGATTGCCTAATTTAAGTCTTCAACACTAAGATCATCCTCTGATACTCTGGCTTAATAAAACCTTCCTCGGAGAACCAAATTAGAAGTGCCACAAGGGACACTTTATGAAGCAGAATGCTACTGACTATGAGTAAGGGTATTAATATCTGGCTCTGTGCTGTTTGGGCCACTTTCTCATCTCTGACTTGTGCTGCTCTCCTCCTATACCTGCAGTGTTCGGCTCAGTTGAGGCTCTTGCACTGCTAAGGGAAGAGTTTCTCCACTGCCTCTGGAGCATTCTGAAAGACAGAAGCATCACAGAAGCAGTTGTGATCCACCTGCTGTTGTAGGAGAGAGGTTTGCTCAGCCAGGAACAGCCCCATTTTGCTTGCCCCAAGTGATCACTGCTGCCACAGCACAACCTGTTGTTCCATCTTCCCAGCCCCTTTCACTCACCCACCTCATGGAGCAGGTGATGTAGCTCTGCAGGAGCTGTGTCAGCCCTGCACAGAGATGGCACTGGGATAGAAAGGGCCAGATGGTTCCCCTTATAACTCCAGCTTTGTGTGGTTTGGCTGCATTGCCATATGTGCATTAATCATTAAGAATATATGCTGGTGTACTTAGAGCATTTAGTCTAAAAAAAGGGGTCCTCCAAAGTCTTCATAGCTGTATAGTCTTTTTATAAAATGTCAGTGTGCTTTAAAGCTTTGTCAAAGAGGCATGGAAAGAACCAGAAGGGTTTATGTCCACAAAGCAACTTAAACTTAGCTGTTATCCATATCACACCCCTGCATTATCTTGAAATAATTTGTGCTATTTCCTTTGTTCTGTATTTCAAAACAATGCTGTACATATTGTTTGGCTTAAGGAATAAAATAATTGAATGTATTTATATACTAATAAAAGTCCTGAAAAGAATGCTGCTCATTTTCAATTTGACTCTCACAAAGCAGATGCATTCCCATGAAGCATTGGTGTCTAGCCAATTAATTCATTCCTTAGTATATTCTTTTTAAGTGTATGTCTAAAAGTGTGTGGAGAATGAAGGCAGCTGCTGACTAGGTCAGTGCTTCAGTGTTAAATTGGTAATGTTTTCCAAAGAAATTCTCGGTTAGATTCCATACAATCCATTATATTGGATTTGTATGGCAAGGTTATGGTAGAGGAGGGACTACAGGGGTGGCTTCTCTGAGAGGCTGCCAGAAGCTTCCTCCATGTCCAACAGAGCCAACGCCTGCCGGTTCCAGGACACACCTGCTGCTGCTGGCCAAGGGCGAGCCAATGAGCCATGGTGGCAGCACCTCTGGGATAATGCACTCACAGGGTGGGAGGAGGCAACTGTGCAGTGGCAGCTACAGCAGGAGGGAGGAGTGAGAGCGTGTGAGAGGAACAGCTCTGCAGAAACCAAGGTCAGTGCACAAGGAGGGGCAGGAGGTGATCCAGGCACCGGAGCTGAGATTCCCTAACAGTCTGTGAGGCAGACCATGGAGAGGCAGCTGTGCCCGTGCAGCCCATGGATGCCCATGATGGAGCAGAGATCCACCTGCAGCCCCTGGAGGAGCCCACAATGGAGCAGGTGGATATAAATTTTGATGCCAGAAAGAAGGCTGTGACCCCACGGGAAGCCTGTGCAGGAGCAGGCTCCTGGCAGGGATCTGCAGACCAAGTGAGAGAGGAACCCACACTGCAGGAGGTTTCCAGGTAGGTCTTGTGATCCCCCTAAGGATCCCGTGCTGGAGCAGTTTGTGAAGAATTACAGCCCATGGGAAGACTCACGTTGAAGAAATATGTGAAGGATAGTGTCCCGTGGGAGGGACCCCACACTGGAGTAGGGGAAAGACTCCACTCCCTCAGGAGGAAGCTGCAGCACAAAAAACATGACATAAACTGATTGTAATCCCCACTCCCCCCTCTCCCTGTGCTGCTGGGGGACAGGAGGCAGAGAATTGGGAATAAAGTTAAGCCTGGGAAGAAGTGAAGGGTGGGGTGTGTGACACAGATCTGGCTCTTCTCCTTACCTGCCCTTCGGTTCCATGCAGCGATTGGCCTCTACCAGGGTTTGGGAGCAGGAGAAAGGGAACCAGCTGGAGCAGGACTCAAAAACCAGCAGAAGGTTATTTTACTCAAGACCACTGTGGTTTTAAAGGGAACTATTTTTTGCTGCTCGCCTGGTCCTTAACAAGCTGCAGTATAAACCTATAGGAAAGGTAATATGGTTTACAAAGTCACTATGCCATACATCAAATGATGTTGATGAGACAGAGGGTCTTGGGATAGATGGTCCAAAAGTGCTGGAAGCATGTTAAGGGTCTGTACATGTGTTTTATGGACCCTGATCACACATACAACTAAATGTAAAGAGATGGTGCCAGAGAGTTATTGACCTCTGTGGAGCAACTAGGAGCAATCACAGAGCAAAAGCAGATGTTCCATGTGTGCAAGTTCGTGGGCTGAACTATGACATCTCTCAAAAGTTCTGATTTGTTTTGTGGGGCTTTTTTTACTGTTCCAGCAGCAATATCCTATGGACATTTTTCTGCTTGAAGTCTAAATAAATGTCTTCTCTTTGGTTTCCCACTTCCTGTTGTCAGTAAAAATTTCATTCTAAAAAGTTTTTAATTTTCCAAACTCTTCATGTTTATGAGTGTGAGTGTGTGTAGCAAAGCTGAAAGACTGTGGTAACATGGTGAATATTATGAACGTTTCTTATAAAATCTGTCTCCTAATCCTGTTGATTTTCACATGTATCAAAGTGCTATCACTAATTTGTGACTAAATAAGTTTTTCTGCTCAATATATTTGAGTCTGAATCAAACAATAAATTTTAAATGGGGGGATATGTAAAACATAAATGGATGGTTTCTGGGGTCTCAGCATCTTGGTCCTGTGACTGCTAGTGATCCCCATAGCAACAAAGAAAAAAAGGCAAGATTTCCTCAAAAAAGAACTATTAACATTTTGGTCAGGATAAGAAACCTCTGTATCTCCTTCAGTGAAAATTAATCTTTTGTCACAATTGCTTGTATGTTCACATCAAAATAGAAAAAAATCAGTGGAAGAGATTTCCTGTGAGTAACACAGCCACCCTTTGGCCAGCACACAGAGATGTGCAGAGAGAGTCTCTAGGACTAAAGTACACGCTGCAGGGGGTGCAAAAAAGCTCTGGTTTTTAGGAATCATCCCTTTCTGGGTGTTTGCACAACCAGAAAGGTCTTTAAAATATACTCATCTGTATAATAAAATATCTGCACACATTTCCAAGTTGTTACTGGTAAATGACACCATTCCAGCCCTGTCCTGCCCTGGTCCCCAACTGGAAGTGGTGGGACAGCCCTGGCTGCAAGATACTGACCCATAGGAAGCCTCCCAGTCCTCATGCCTTGGCCCCAGGATGTTACCATTCCACACTGTGCCCTAACAGCTTTAATTGTGCCTGTTGCTTTTTTAATCCAAACTCACCCAAACCAGTGTCTCCACCCTTTCAGGAGCCACTCATGCAGAGCGATTTGCCCTTGCCCTCTCTTTTCCCACCCCCAGAGAGCTCCCCTGTCAGCTTCTCACTCTGAAATGTCCATGTGGAAAATGTATGGAAAAGGCAATACTGGAGGTGCTTGTGCTAATTTAACCCATCACACATTGTGATCCCACAGGTGGAAGTCAGCACGGCGGGATCAAGTAGCTTCAGGCACTTTTCAAGCTGTAGGTGCTTTTCAATCACTTCGGGTACAATTGCTGTCAAACAGCAGGAGGCAAGTTTGGTTTCACTAAGCAGTGCAATATGTGCTCCACACCAGAGGATCTCACAGCATGAAGGCGAAAATATGAATATGTTTAAAGTATCATCATCTAATTGATGCTACAAGTATATTATATATGACAGCCGTGGTGTGCAATGGTACCTAAGATCCGTCCTAGGGTGGATTTTGAAGCCATCTCAAAGTATTTGAAGGTCATAAACACCAACACAGGGAGACAAATTACCTGGGGTAGTGTAATACACTTATAACAAGGAGAACTAGAATGCAATGGAACAAAGTAAAATTCAGGCTGCATATCAGGAAAATTTTCCTAACAGCAAAGTCTATTAGTCTGTGGAATAGCCTCCCAGGGGAAGTGGTGGAAGCCCCACAGCCTGAGTCATTTAAAGCTAGACTAGAAAACATTCAAGAATAATCCTGAATTGGCAGAGAATAATCCTACATTGGCAGGGAGATGGAAAAGATGACCTAATAGGTCTTTTCCATCTCTAGCTTCTATGATTCAACCAAGGTATGTTGCTGTGTGCTATGTATCAGGGCATGCCCAGCCCATTAACTCCAAGTTCCACTTCAAAGTGGAAATCTTGAAATTTTACTTTGGCTGCAGCTAACTGCCATTTCAGCAGACAGTGAGAGCTTTGTGTTCCTAAAGAATTTGTTCATTTTTAAAGCCTGCATAGAGAATGAGAATATGAACAATAAATTTAGAACAAGTTGTGGTTTCTTTTAAGCAAGAAGGATATTTTCTGTTTCTTTTGATTTTAATTTTCTCCTTTCCGGCATGGCACTATGAGATGCAGCCCTCTGACCAGGTTCCAGTTCTATCTATGTATTTCCACATCTGCTCCCATCATTATCATGTTTGAGTATCTGATATATATAGTGTTGCAGGGAGCAGAACTTAGCTCACAAGCAGGCCTGAATCTTGCAAATGGATGAGCATGTGAGTCCACATCTAAGATTGCTTATATGTTCCAGTTAAACACATTAACTCCATGGACCAGCCTCTCAGTTTGGTGTAAATCACTGTAGCCCTACCCTCTGAGGAGTGGGACCGTGTTAGCAGCAATGGTGTGACTTCTGATGTGCTGCTCCTAAAATGCCCTGGAAAAGATCCTCTGGCCAGGGCCACCTTGCATCACTCACACTGCACGGAGTGAACGTGATCTGCCCAGAAGCAGCCTGTAGGGCAGTCCCCTGCCAGGAAGGCTCTGTGTTTCCAGAGAACTGGCAGATGCATCACTGCTGCTTCCCGAGCCCTGTGTGGAGTCAGGGAAGGGCCAGGGCTGGCATCACAAGCAGAGCTCCTCTCTGGTAGCACTCAAACAGTGGCACAGCTCTCTGCGGCAGAGCAGTGGGGCAAGGAAGGGGCAGAGCTCCTCGTCCATGAAGTCCTGTTGTTGAACGTGCTCTGATGTTCTAAGAAATAACCCCTTTAATAGATGTCCCCAGGGAGAAGGGACAGTGCTGATTTCAGCTACCCCTCACAAGTGGAAGGTGACAGGAGAGATCCTGAGCCCCACAGTCCTGACTGCATTAAGGTTTTTAAGTTTGGCAAAGAAAGAAGAATAAATTCTGATACCAGTGCTCTATGCTGGCCTTATTTGACTCAATATAGGGCACTTGTTTTTCTTGGTGAGGCCAACTCACCATGGGAAACACTTATCCAAGTACTGTGGGTATTACTAAAAATTCCTGACATCAAAACTGGATAGCTTCCTAGTTCAAATTAGAGTTACCTCAAAAGTGTGTCTGCTAGGCTGTCTTATGCTCTCACCCTTGTGGAATCCATGAGCTGTGTGAGTGTGAGGACACTTAGCAATTATTTACAAGACAGAGTGTGTCATGCTGGAGGAGTGAATACCCTGATGCTTCTCTAAGCTTTCAGACCTGCCTTTCACTCTTCTCAACCCATATGTTTAACAAGTGACATCTGGCTCCTCTTGTCTTTATAGCACACATTGCTCTTCGTCCCTTTCCAAGGAGGCCCCTACTTTTTTAATAGCTTTACTGAAATCACAGCATTTAAAGATCCAAAAAGTATTGCTTCTGACATCACATGAGAGAAAAATGTGTGAAAGGGAGGCTAGACTAAATTAAAATAGCCTTCCTTTTCAGGAAAAAGGTATCAGTAGAGAGGTGCACTTAGGAAATTACTGCAAGATCCTCCTCTTCACTTTTTCCCTGCTTCTTTTTTTTCTGTCACAATCCCTTCTACTTGCCTGTCAACTTTCATCAGATTCTGTTTATTTTTGTAGTAGCAGCCATCCTTATTTATGGGATGTCTGACACCATTCCAGATGCTCTGTATCTAGAGGAGGAAGAGGGTAAGAGCAACCATCCCAGGAGCTTTTAGTTGAAAATATGTATTTTGCATCTCCTGTTGTGCACTGTTTTTGACAGGAAGCCAGGTGAGGAGTTCAAGCTCATAAAGAAAATTCTAAAATTCAGTACATTTTCCGGGGAGGCAGCATAAAAATTATGTCTGGCTTCCTGTTTCTTCACCAGCTATTTCCATGGCTAATAAGGATGGGAGTCTTTTCAACCTCTTCTAGTTTTGGCAGTGACTTCAGTGGGAGAGGGGTTATTCCAGCACTGAGACCATTTGGAAAATCTCACCTTAAATAATCAAATATAAATTAGATATCCAGGATATTATCTGTCACATCCAACATCAGCTGCAAGTGGATCAAATTTAAGTCCAAAATAGGAAACAGTAATCTGAAGCACTGCTTGCTCTCAAAGCAAGCTTCAGTGCCAGCCCTTGCCTCAACTCCAATTGCCAGCTCAGGAGTGGTAACACAACACCATTCAGGTCTCTGGGCTACAGAATAAAAGCTTCTCCATGTGTTGAACTTACACTGTTCAACCTACTGATGCTGGAAAGAAGAACTTGTTAGAGTGATAACTTGCAGCTTTTGCATGCAAGGAAGTTGAACAACACCAGCATTTGGACTTTAAACCATTTCTGTGGACCAACCATACTTTTGGGTGTGAAAGAACTGCTTGAGTTAGTGCAGCTACAGATACTTTTAAAGTCTGGAAGTGAAATTCCTGCACAAGACCAGCATCTTTCCTGAGCTGAGTTTCAAATGCAGTGTTAACAGCACCAGACTGGGCTCTGACCAAGCACCAGGGTAACACAGATTACTCATAAATAACTTTAGAAAAAAACAAAATCACAAAGAGTGTCAGACATTCCTGGAGCAATATAGCTCTGCAATATTATTGTGCAAAGCATTGCGATCTGAAAAGAGAACTTAAAGTGGGAAGAACACGGGATATCCTCATTTTTAATTGCAGTGACTATTGCTAATTAAAAACTGTGAATGGTGGTTTCCATAATATTAATTTATTATACCATGCCTTTATTAACATAAATATTTCATTGTTCAATGAGGACATAAAAAATAAATTGACATTTTGGCAGTCATTCAGTGTTTTTGGGATCTATTTTATAAGATATTTTACTGATGAAAATGTGTCTTAAAGCCTTAGCAATATGTTTGGCTTTGGTCTTTGGCAGCAAAAAAGCAAGAATCTGAAAGCCAGAAATGTCCCCAGAGCATGCATGTATATTCCTGCTGTAGGTCTTTAGAGTTCTCCTTTTACAGACAATTGGAAAAATGTTTCAGTGGCTGTTTTCTGATACGTTTTGATTTGTATTTGAACAAATCTCACGTTTCTACTGTCAGACATTCCCATGTTTTATCACATTTTTCTTAAATGATTTCCAGGAAATAACATTAACTCTTCAAGTTGACAGAGTAAATATTGTCAACATAAAAGCTGAACACTGATTTCACAGATATCACCATCTTAACTTTCCAGGGAATTTTGTGTTTACTAAAGGAAAAACAGAATAGGAAAATCACTTATAAGCAAAGAACATTTTACTTTGGCGTGATGTTTGTGGAAGGCATCTTGTTCAGTTGCAGGGGACTTTCGGAGATATATATGTGCATTAAAATTTCTTGAAACTTTCTATATCTGAATATGTCTAAAAACGAGGGCACATTAGATACCAACCTAATGAAGCACATTGTGAGTAAGGCTTAGCACTTTTTTAGAAGTTTTACATAACATGATGCTAACAATGAATGACAAAAGATTAATTCTGCATGCTGGAAGTACATTAGAAATTTTATTTTCTGAGACAGTTCTCCAGTACTTACTTAGGACAACAGCTTTCTGTACAGGTGGTAAAAACTTGTCTGAATATTGAGGTATATTTGCTGTACTACAGAAATCAAGGAAGAGACCTAGCACTTGAGAGTCATCAAAGTGAATGCGGGAAGGACAGTGGGTCAAAAGGCAAGAGAGTTCATCCTGATTTGTATGGTGCATTGATGGAATGATTTGGACTCTCCATTGCCCACTGGCAGGCAGGTCCTAAACAGCCCTTGTGTCACTTCCCAGTCTGGACAGACATGCTGTATTTTCCTGAGCAAGACCTACCCCTGCAGTGGAACTGGTCTTTTTTGTTTGCTAATTACTTTAATTGCTACTTTTTGTGGCAGAAACTGTCTTCTGCCATGATATTAAAGTTTCTAGCATCTAATTGCCTAATATAATTGAGCACTATTATATTGCCTAATATAATTGGACACTCAAAATTCTGCTTTAAACATATTTTCTTTGTTAGTTTTTTTCTGTTTTTTTTTAAAGCAAATGGTTTAAATGAAATTGTCTAGTTCTTCTGTTTGGCTTTCTGATTTCTGGTCTCTGACTTCTTCTCTTTTGGGGACAGTACTGCTGAGCAAATTATTGCAAGACCACATTTCCAATCTCTTTTCCACAGCACAGCTAACCAGAAGCTCTAAGATTGCTCATAACAGGAGAGGAGCTTAATGACGTCTCTTTAATTAACCACAATTAATATCCTAACTAATGAAGCATGTGCTTACTCTTACCCCTCTGTTACACCCTTTCCTCTCACAGTTCTGTTTATTTCTTGGACAATGTATTCTCTGCAGCACTGTCTTTTCCTGTGTTTTGAAAGCACATATGGCATTTCTTTTTTTCACTCCTGTAAGGTAAAGAATTAATACCTCATTTTTTTTCCAGAAATAAGTGAAAAGGAGAGTTGGGAAGACAGGGAGGTGGAGGGCTATTTCTGTGTGCTGGAGTGGCTTGCAGACTGTAACAGATGTTCTTGCAGCAGCTGAGAAGAAACTAATAGAAACTAATAGCTAAACAAAGAGGTATTTAATTCCACACTACATATGCTTGGACAATAGGGCCCTAGGCTTCAAGTCTCCAGATAGTTGCATGCATTTAAGCAAAACATTCCAAGGGATGCATTACATACAGCGTGAATGCCAGGCAGAATGATATACAACCCCAGGCTCCCCTTTTCTGAAAGCCAAAGTAAGTATTAATACTCAGGTGTTTGTGCCAGTGGTGCAGAGGTGAGAAATGGCAGGTGACTGGATAGGCTACCCAGTACAATAAACCCATTCTGAACAGGAAAAAACATTCTCACTGGAAAACACTAACTGTGCTCAAATCTGCTCAGCTTCCTTGCTGTTGTTTGTTATGGTGGCCTATGCAGAATTCTAAGACTTTCTTTCCATTCAGGTGGTAGCTTGGAACAGGAGATTTTGAGGTGGGCACAATCGACCCTTTACCAAACAGGTTGCAATACACTTAATTGAGGTGTCCCTGTGAAAGAGGTGATACACCTCCTCAACCTCAAAGCAGACAGAGCCTGGGCTGCATGATGTCTGTTTTTACTGGGTGTGTGCACCAAACCTCCCCCAAAGATACTTTGTTCCTTGATAACAGGGTTAGGCTGGCCTTTCAGTGTTGGTATTTATCAGGTGTTGGACCTCCTCAGCTCAGGGAAAGGTTGTTTTATCTAACTGTGCTGACTCTGAATCAGGTCACTTATTTTTATGCCAAGATGAAAAGATGAGGAGACTGTCTAGCAAATGCAAGAAGTGCTGCTCATGGCATTCTGTGGTGTTACGCATGTTGATGAGACAGTTTCTGTTTTACACAGTCATAGAGCAGGAGTGAGGGGGAAAATGAAGAAGCAGAGCTGTACGCCAAAAAAAACTTTAATACTCTTCAACATATATGATCTGAAATACGTCATCATCATCTGTGTCATTAAGTGCTTGTGGGAGACTGCAAATCTTCAGGCAAGTGCTAAATGCTGTTTTCTATTTTCCTCTAAGTCAGTTATAAGTATTCTCCAAAGTGTGGGAAATATAAATCTCATTTACGTATGGTAGGAAAATTTGTATTGGCTTCTGTTTCACAGAGCCACGGAATCGCTGGGGCTGGAAGAAACCTCCAAGGTCATGTAACTCATCCCCAGCTCCTGCAGGGTCCGCTGGAACAGGTGGCCCACGCACACGTCCACTCAGGTTTTGAGTATCTCCATGGAGATACTCATTTAAATAGGCTCAGCCATAAAATAAAACAAGCCTAGAGCAGTGGAAAGCAAGACACCTGGCAGGAAACAGGGCAAACCAACAAAAGAGGGAAAACTACTGTGTGCAGAATAAACACATATCCTATTGTTGTCTGTAAGGACAAGGGCAGGCAAATGCCTGAGAGCTGCATCTGTTTCTGTGTGGAAAATGTGCCAGAGAAATATCCTTCATCTCTGAGGTGCTCTTGAGATCCTCATGGAATGAAGTATGGCACTTGAATGTAAGCCCCTGACAGAAAGCCTGGAAATGCCCAAGATCCTAGAGAAGGCAGGAATGTTCTCATCAGTGTTTCTCTTTAGGATGGCATGTTGCTCTCTAGAGCGCTTGTGCCGTGTCTGCCCTCTCCCAGAAGATGTTTCCTTTTGCTTATCTTGGGCCAACAGCATGGACCTCTCACAAACACAGAGCAGGCCAGTGGGCAGAGAGGGGACTGCAGCTGAGCAGAAGATAGGGTGGTGTTGACAAGGTCTACAAGGTCTGTGCTGCAGCACGAGGTTGGGACACTGTCCATTGCTCCCTGCATGAGCATTTGGCTGTGTAGCAGCCTAGCTCTGGGAATGTGCATCCGTGCAATGCCCTTTGGAAGCAGCAATCACAGAAATCCCACTGTGCCCTGAACAGGCCCTTCAAACAGGAGTAACCATGTGTTTGAGAGTTTTGGAGGGTTTTTTTATGATCTGAGTGCTAAGACCTTTTAGATTTAATTCTATGTGAAGGGTGTTTTCTTAGGAGAAAATTCTTCCTGTATTTCACTAGAATAGAAATCATCTAAAAGTACATGATTTCATATTTCTGCAGAAATACAATTTAATGTTACAAATAACTTTATGGAAGCAAATCTTTTGAGAGCCAAGTCTGCATGAGGACATGCAAAGCACTATGAGGATAGATCCTGAGACACATGAGTGAATAGCTTGTGACATTTGACTGTAAAAATGTGAGCTGACTAAATACCTAAATACTTTCATTGATTAAAGTCAATAAAATTAGTGACTTTCAAATTGTACAGGCTGGCAGTTGACATTTAAGGGCAATCCCAGGATCCCATTATGTTTGAAGAATATCTTCCAGCTGGAGAGGTGGCATCCATGACACGATGCTTTCTACCTGCAAGAAAAGAATTACAAAAAGGGGAAATTGAAAGGTCCTTTCTGTCAAAGTCATGAAAGAAGGGCAGTGTTTCAATGGAAAATAATATCAAAATGGTTAAAAAAGAACTAAATTTTTTCCATCACACAGATTTCAGTAATCATGAATCATACTATTGTGCAAACACACATCTGGCATTATTTCTTTCAGTACTGAGTGCCCACATATGTTTGAGCATGACACTGTGCTTGTCAAAGGTCCTCAAATTTTTTCTAACACATCAGTTCAGTGACAGCACAATTGTCTAAAGAACAAGCGTAGTTAACACTGGCATGTTTAATATTGCTTTGTGATTGCCTTCTATTAAAATAAGATCTTAAGAAATCGTGACAACACTAACAATCATAATTACCAGCTTAGCTGGACATACTACAATTGTTGGACCAGAAAGAGAGATCACTTCCAGGTGGGACAGGGGATTGCATTTCTTGCCTACTCTGGGTGAAGAAAATTGAGGTTGCATGTTTCAGAAGCATTGCATACAAAAATACAGCGAATTTTGTGAAATAATCCTGAAATCAAATGTCTTTGCAAGGCTATGTTTTTAACCAGTCTGGGAAGGCATCAGTGGTAATTTCTGTAAGCATTTTCTGTTACTTACTCTCTACACAGAGACACCATAAAAAGATGGAACAGCTCTACCCTCAGCAGAGGCAATATGCAATACTTGACTAAGCTGGTTCCCTGGAGTTGTTCTGGAAACTCCTTAATTATCAACAAGGATAAGGACCATTTGAAGGATAGTGCCCAGGTCCTGTATGCTTTTACAGTTAGTACAAGATTTCTGGGAAAGTATAAACCTTATAGCCACAAGTCATAGCAAATAAAATTAGCTTAGAGGGTGAAGGAGCAGGATGGAAATTACAAAGTCCTTTTCATAATGTTATATTTTATAAATTTATGTCTATCAAATACAAATTATGAGATCAGTAGGGATGACTGGAGGCTTCTCGATGCATGAAGATATTTGGGTTTTTGTTGGTGGCCCAGGCAGGAGACAGAAGGGAGTGAGGACACTGAGAAGAGACCTGTTTTTCACATAGGCACGTGAAAAAGTGAGGGAGCTCTCTGTTTCTCAGATTTCCTCTTTCTTCTCCTTTTATCTGGAGCACAGGCCTTTCAGTCTCAGCCTTCTGCTGTGCATGGCCCTGTCCTTATCTGGTGGCCTACCACCATCCCTGCCATACTGTCCTTTCCTGTGTGTTACCTTCTGCCTGGGCTGCTATCCAACCCACAGGGCAAAGAAGCAAACGGGAAAGGGAGGAGAAAAGGTGTTGTACTGTCATGATGACTGAACACCATTTGGATGGAGGAAAGGTGAAGGAGTGTGGGTACAGAGAAAAACAAAGGGAAAGAGGAGGCATCAGAACCAACCACTGGGGGTAGAAGTGACAAGCCACCCTCCTTGTCCTATTGCAGCAGCCCCTGCTGTCCCCCACCCCTGTCCGTGCCCCTCCTTGTGTGCAGAAGCAGCAGAATTTGAGGGAAACACACACACAGACACACTGGTTCATCTTAACCCTGTTTTCTTGGGCAGGCTACATCATGGTGCCACCCTTGGCAGCCACCTCCTTCTGTGGTACACAACAACATCGTCTGGTGAGTTTCGTGCTGCCTGGGAGTCCTTCAGGAGTGTTGCACCATCCCGTATCCAAAGAGCAGCTATCCAAAAATCATGTTCCTTTACCTGTCAAGGAACATGGATATGAGCTGTAGCTTGTTTGCAGGGCGAGTCCCCTCTATCTCCTGTTTCATGTCTTGGTTTTCTTTTGCCAAGTCTATTTAGAGTGCTGTGCTTCTGAGTCAGGGGCTGCCTGCTGGCTGGTTCAGGCTTGGATAGCCTGGGAAGAAAAAGGCATTACAGAGCCTGAATAAAATACAGACATAGCATGTAGATGTGGTGGCCCCCTCCTTGTCACCAGTCAGAACTGGGGTCTGTCAGCTGGAGTCCTTCCAAGTTTAGCAGCTGTAGGTAGGAATTAGTCACTAAGATAACAGGCATTTAGTCCCTGTAAGAAGAGGAAAAAGCCTTTTGAAGTGGATCCTGATTGCCACAACAGGGCAATAATGGTGTGGGGAGAACACTTGTGTGTGATGAGTTCCCATCACAGGCTCTGCATCGACCCTCATGGCTGCAGTCTGAAGGCAGGATTGATTTGGGGGGGGTGTATTTTACACATTAATTCAATACAAGAACGGCCTGTGCCGTGTTCCAATACCTCAGGAAATAAATGATTACTGCTGCCAGATAATCAGATAAAGCAGGATGCCTTAAGTCAGAAAAGATAATTGTGTGAGGCAGTAAATCATTCATACACAAATCAGTTAAAATTAGATACCCGTTAACAAGTGTATTTGGCATCAATTAGCCAATTTAATTGTTAATATACAATGACAACTTTAATTTATATCCATGAAGTCTTACTTTCTTAACCACTACTTTTATGCTGTCTGAGGTTTACTGACTTGAGCACGGAGATGAACACATAAACTTGTGCCTGGTAAGCTACTCTGCATTGTCCCGAGAAAATTTTAACCCCACTTCAGTTTCTTTTTCTTAAAAAAAAAGAAAAATAATAGTCGCAAATTGTGAAAATTCAGTGTACTGCTAGAAATTCCTCACTTGGAAAACTTTCAAAAGGACACCTATTCACACTGGAAATCCTGGACTGAGGAGGATGGATTTCCCTGGAGGCTACCAATGCTGGGCCAAAGTTTAATTCTACCGAAGAGAGGTTGCATTAACACAACTCTTTCAGACATTCTTAAATGAAGAAACGTACCTGATGTGTTTATGTTGAGAAATTTGCACTAAAAAGAATTAAATTTGAAATTTAATTAATTCTATAAAAAGAAATGTCCAAAGAGGAAATTATGGTGTTGCAGGAAGGGATATATTGTGCAACAGCTTCACTCTGCAGGACACAACCAGGAAAGCTCCAGGCCCATATTGTCAGAGGTTCCTGAAAGTTCCCAGTTAGTGCTTACAGTTTTGGAGCAGAAGAATTCAAATTTTGTTGCTTATATTACTGTGAAATGTCTCCTGTGTACAGTGCAGTAATAACAGCCCCTGCAGAGCCACAGCTTTATTAATTGGCTGCAGACTTTTAGATTTTATTTGTACAGTTTTGTAAATGTTTTTTAATAAACCTGAAGGTCTGATTCTCATTGCTGTAACAGCTCTGGTATTAAGCAGACACAAGACATGTCTGTGTACCTGCTACAGAGCCAGGGGCAATGACCATGGCTACCCAGGTCTGAATTGTGGCCATGCTACTGCACCAGTGCATGTATTCTCTCTACCTCTACCTCTACCTCTACCTCTGCTGACTTTATGTTTCTCTGGATCTCTGTATCTACCTATCTACATCATCTGTATCTATATCTAATCTATCATATCTATGAGTACATTTCCACTACCATGGTAATGGTAAGAAAACTGCTTTGCAAAGGCAAGTGTGACTGTGCCACTGCAGTGCTGAGCTCAGGTGTGTTAGGCCTCAGGAAAGGTCTAGATGGAGAGGTCAAGCAAAAATGTGTCATTCCAATGGCTCCTTAGACACCTCTCTCCCTGAATGTTGTTTCACAGCCCAAAGAAGTGGTTTTGGACAGGCTAATTTTAGATAGACAAATGTAAACACATGAAATGTAGCACAGCCAGGCAACTTACTTTCCTGAAAAAAAATCAAGGGGTATGTCTGAATGGTTACTGCTCAGGATCCAGTTTTCCACGCCGTGAGCATAAGTCCCTAGCCCTGTTCTGGGTGCCCTAATGCCACTCTGGCACTGGTTCTCTGAGAGGTGAGTGCCAAGAGCTGGGTCACCAGCAGACAGGGCTTCCTCCAGCACCTTCCCTGCAGCCTCCCAGCCCTGCCCTGACCCAGCTGCTCCAGCCCGGCTCCCCAGCTGCTCTGGCTGCCCGCCTCCCCTTTCCCTACAAAATGCAGGTTTGTTTTACGGGAGGCAGACAGCTGTCAGTCACTTCACAACTTTAAATAGCCTCTTTAATGCCTTAAACATGGTATAAATGCAACATAATTTGAGGACACCAAACTTTATGACAAACTATGCTTACATTACCTTGTAAAGGAACTTCTATGAACCATTAGCCTACATAGTTTAAACAACCAATGTATAAAGGGTTAATAGAACAAGGCATTTGTAAATTCTTTTCTCTTCAACTTCATCGAGAATTCCAGTTCTCCAGTTGCTTGGCAGAGACCAGACAGAGTTCCTTGTATATATTGTTTTGTATTACAAATTAACTGTTAGGTGTTTAGAACTTGCAAAACAATCTATCTGAATGAGAGTCTGGCAACGTGAAATAAGATTGGAGGGGGGGAGTGGGAAGTTATGAATATTATGTTTTTAAACTGGAATCTCGCTGGCTTTTCTTTAAAGTCAGTCATAAATGACTTGACTGAAAGGATAAATAATATTTGTACTGCACATTTGGATTCAGAATGCCACCCACAGATCAAAGATGCACTCACACACTTTGGCAAGCCTAAATACTAACCTATATTATGGTCTGAGAAGACATTTTATTCACATATGTGCTGTCCATATTTTGTAGATATCTAGCATCATTTAGATAGGAAATTTTTTTGATGAAACCTTAAAAAAAACCAGCTAAAAATCTTTGACTGCAATGAGCATTGATGCTGAGTTCTGGTCATTGTTCAGGGACAGGGCATTGCAAGAACTTGAAACTACAGGACAAAAGAGTCCCTGTGCTGGGAGAGGTTTTGCCTCTGGCAGGCTTTGAGTGTATGAGCAGATCTGCGTTCAACAAGTAGGATGCAACTGAGCTGGAAATAAAGATGGGATGACAGCTTGCTATGCAGCCCTTAATAATCAGAGGGGGATAAAATTTAGCCTTCCATATTATTCACAAATTGGTTGAAATGCATTTGTACTGAATGTTGAATTCTCACCACATATTCTTCCAGTGTGGAAACATGTAAGTGCCAGTGGTTGATGAAACCTAGAGATACACAAACACCAAAAGTAAAAGGGGTTGATGTCCCAAAGACTGGAGCGGGATGTCTGAGAAGAGAAAAAAAAACAACCCGAGGATATGGGATTCCCTTTCACATACAGTATGGATTCTTGAAGTGCTCCCAAGCTGTCCAACTGGCTGAAGATTAAAGAACGCTGGGTGGAAGCTCAGTCTCTGCAGACTTTGCCTTGGGTATTGTTTACTTCTATCTGTGGGAGCTAAAGCCACAGCAGACACAGACACAACAGTGTCCAGTTCACTGGCGCCCATCAGATGGAATGTAATATGAAGGTGCGTACTACTGCTTGTCAGTTTGAGATTTGGATAAACCACATGATGTGTGATGGCAGCAGGGAGTCTGTGTATATTTAACATATATATATATATATATTTAGAGCATTGCAACCAGAACCAAGACTCCTTCTGAAACTCCTTCTGGAACTGGCACAAGAATAGTATAAGATGATTCACCCAAAACTCAAAAATCACTGAATTTTTTTTTTTTTTTTTGTTTGCAACACTACCCGAAACTAGAGGAGAATTTTTTCCAGTAATTTGAATCTTTTGTTTTGTAAATAAAACCCTAAAAGCCTAAAAGCCTTCAATAATTCTTAATGTAGATGGACCCCCAATATTTCTTGGACTTGCAAAATTAAGGTGGGATTTTCTTAAGAACAGTAAGGAAGCTAGCTTCTCTTATGAAATTTCAGTAACTGTTCAATAACTGTTAACCCTAGCTAGAAACAGAGTTAGATGCTTCAGAATAGAATGACAAATGGTTTCAGGGAAAAGTGTTCAATCATGCTTTAAATTTCTTAGAGGATAAAGGTGGGACATATTAACACAGGATAAGAATGGTCTATATGGTCTTCCATAATATCTGTGCATAAAAAAATCAGTGCAAGAGACTGCTGAGGGGCTGCATTGTGGCACTGCACAGCCAGCATCATTGCTGTGCATATCTATTTACCTACACTAAACACAAACTTGCTTCCAAGCAAAAAATAAAGTATGAGGGTATTTAGTGCATAGTGGAAAAATTGCCATCCTTTTCTAACTATGGTATTTACCACTTATTTGATTTTTTTACATCCTTTTATATATCCAGCATGAAAAAATCATCTTCAGTCTCTTTCTTGTGAGCTACTATCTCTTTATCTATTACTCTTGCAAAAATTTGCACCACAACCAAGTCACTGTATCTGCCAGGTATTGTTCTGCTTTTTTATTTCCCCCTTATCTTTTGGCTCTTAGGCAAAAATCATGATCCAGCCATAAGCCATTCAAATAATGGTTTTAATTTATTTTCAACAGAGCTAGCTGCTTCCCCGTATAGCTTCTAGGTTTCTTCACTGGTAATAAGAGCCTGATTAAGTATCATTTTTTCATGGAGATGAGAGCTGGAACATACGGAATTGGAGTTCCTGAAAAGTTGCTCATCTGAAAAGGACCAGGGGGTGTTGGTTGACAGCCAGCTGAGTATGGGCCAGTGTGCCCAGGTGGCCAAGAAGGCCACGGGCATCCTGGCCTATGTCAGCAATGGTGTGGCCAGCAGGACCAGGGCAGGGATTGTCCCTCTGTGCTGGGCACTGGTGAGGCCACACCTCGAGTGCTGTGTCCAGTTCTGGGCCCTTCACTGCAAGGAAGACATTGAGGGGCTGGAGCAAGTCCAGAGGACAGTGGAGCTGGGGAAGATGTTGAGGCACAAGTCCTGTGAGAAGTGGCTGAGGGAGCTGGGAGCCCGGAGTTTAGCCTGGAGAGAAGGAAGCTCAGGGGAGACCTTATCACTCCCCTCAACTGCCTGAAAGGAGGGTGCACCCAGGTGGAGGTTGGTCTCTTCTCACAGGTAACAAGTGACAGGATGAAAGCAAATGGTCTCAAGTTGTTCCAGGGGAGGTTTAGATTAGATATTAGGAAAAATTTCTTCACTAGAAGAGAGGTCAGGCATTGGAACAGTCTGCCCATGGAAGTGGTAGAGCCACCATCCCTGGAAGCATTCAGAAAGGTGTGTTGAAGTGGCACTTGCTGGTATGGTTTAGTGATGAACATGGCAGATTGTTGGACTCAATCTCAGACCTTAATGATTCTATGATTCTGTATAAGGCATGATGATGAAAAAACCCAGTATTCCAGTGTCTGTTTTGGAGACATACAAGATCTAAACAAGAGGAGGAGACTGAGCAGAAACCTCATTGCAGTCTTCAACATCCCCATGAGAGGAAGCAGAGGGGCAAGTATAGATCTCTTCACTCTCGTGACCAGTGACAGGACCCAAGAGAATGGCCTGGAGCTCAGTCAGGGGAGGTTTATGTTGGCTATCAGGTTTTTCACCCAGAGGGTGGCTGGACACTGGAACAGGCTCCCCAGGGAAGTGGTCACAGCTCCAGGCAGCCTGACGGAGTTCAAAAAGCATTTGGACAATGCTCCCAGACACATGGTGTGGCTCTTTTATGCTGTGCAGAGCTGGGAGTCGAACTCGATGATCCTTATGGGCCCTTCCAACTCAGCTTATTCTATGATTCTATGATAAGTTATGTTCCATGAACCTAAAAAAACCCTAATTTCTTTTGGTGTGTGGCCTTTCCAAATGCTACCCCAGAGCAAGAGCAAGCCAGCATGGAGCTATTTCCAAATTACTTAACTGAGTAATTGTACAGTGCTTTCCTTTTGGAGTACTTATTTCTTAATTACTGGATCCAGAGCAGCCTGGGAAAAAAGCCACCAATACAAGGAGTAACATGGAATTGTGCTTAGTTCTCTTGGGTCTGAGTTTATCTCACACACAGCAATGATACGGAGTTCAAAACTTTGCTTATACGTTACCAAAAGACAACATATCAATGAATAGTAAAATACACTTTCCCATCAATATGGGCACATGAAAATAAGTAGAGAATGAGGAAGGTGATGTTTTATGAGTACAGTAATTTCCAGAATTTTAAACACATATTGTATGAGCACCAGAAAAGTTGAGACCTAAACATTTTCCTTGTTGTTACTAAGAGATGGGAATTAGGCTGTGCACAGCCAAATAAATAAATAAACATATAAATAAATAAATATATTTTCCCTGTGGTTCCTGACAAAATTAATGGCTCCTCCTATGTGCTCTGACAATCTGGTGCAGCGCCTCTAATGAGTCACTGGTTTTAGCCCCACGTTTGGAGAGTATCCCCACTGTCTGCACCAGGGGACCTGCTCTGCACATCTGGGAAGCGTAGTGTGCCTCCCATTAGCATGGTTTTAATTGGCAGTTGAAAGCACACAGCTCCTCGCAGAACCAGACCCGAACAAGTGTTCATAATATAAAACATGGAAAAGCAATTTGCCTCCAAAACTCTAGTATGAATTGCTAAGTAATCTATTACAGTGAAAAACACAGAACATTAGCACATGTTGGGAGGAGCAAGCCAAGCACACCGTACCTTTTAAATCAAAGCAATGGGTTCCTGGGGAATGGTGTGCACATGCAACAAGGCTCATCACTTAGACCTGTCATCTCCCCAGACGTATAGCCATGGACTGCATGGTTCAGGCTGTAAGTCGTTATATAGTATTCTTTTTTGTGACTGCTTTTTGTTTTTTTCAGGTTACTGGACATACTAAGCCAGGAGGGTGAAGCTGTAATGCAATAAGGGGTAAAAAGTTTGAGGGAAAGTATGGTGTTCATAAACTGCTGACAGGCACTACAGATAGACCAGTCCATTTTTTGTGGTTGTTGTTATTGCTGCTTCTAACCATCAGCAAGGAATCAAAGTAGTGTTGGTCTAACACTGGCAAGTGTCCAGGACTTGTTTGATGTGCTGGTGGCATTTCTCCATCCCTGGTCCAGTCATGACCCTGAAGAAAAAATGCTCAA
The DNA here is from genome assembly GCA_026261815.1 of Monarcha castaneiventris obscurior. NCBI lineage: Eukaryota > Metazoa > Chordata > Aves > Passeriformes > Monarchidae > Monarcha > Monarcha castaneiventris. The sequence goes on from JAMPIT010000896.1 coordinate 443,143, forward strand.
ATGTAAGGCCGGTCATGGTCAAATTGTTAATGAGGAGTTCATACTTCCACTATCTCCTCTTTCTCTCTTTTCTGGTCCATATTTGGGAGCTTCGTACTGTATTCAGTGTATTGGATTTGTTCTCGTACAAGCACCCAAGGGAGAAAATGTCAGGGTACATAATGAAAGAATATATACTGTCTGCTTTAAAAAACCTGAAAATTATGAGTTAAGCCCAAAAAATCATGAGATCAGTGTGGAAATTACAAGGGCTTTTGTCAGCATGTTAATAATATGTTTGAGCTCATTGCATGTGATACCTTATTTTTGACATTTTAAAATTACGTTTTCAGACAACTCCTCTCCCCATGCCTCCCACAAATGCTCAGCTCAATGTGTTTTTCTGTTATTACGTGCATGAAGCAGAGCTCCAAATAACAAGTATGTTGGTGAGGGAAAAAGGCTATTCTTACAGTAAATCTTAACCCAAGCAGGCTGCTCCAGTGTGCACTCCGCCACAGCAGCCTCTGCTTCCCACCTACAGTTCCTGCAGCACTGCTGCTAGAGATCAGACACCCATTTCTCCAATTCTCCCTGGCATGTACTGAATTTGCTGGAATGCTGGGAAGTGGGATTTCAAAGCATGGATGAAAAGACAGATTCCTGTCTGCTTCAGCAGCTGGACAGGTGTTTAGAAGAGCTCCCAAAGAAGATGAGAGAAACTGAGGCTTGTTCTACAAATGTTTAAGTTGCAAGAGATGCTTCTAAAAGTCTGCCCTTGAGATACTTCATGTTTGTGATCCGCACCCTCCTTCAATGGCACAGTTCTTGGTACAGGCTATTCAAATGAATATGGTAAAGTGCTTGAAATGAAAGCAAAGGTCCTCATGCAATACCATGATTTCAGCACCTGGAATGAGAATCAATATCATGAGACTCCAAAAAAAAACTAAGAGTAGGACACAAAGCAATAGAGGTGGGGATTGATCTTCATCGATATTCAGCCAGGGACAGAACAAGTCCTTTAGGACTACTCTGTGACAGCTAAGGCTGCAGCAATTGTGTTCTGCAGTCCCTAGGGATGAATGCAGAGGGTTTCCCTGAGGTGCCACAGGTGTGCGCTGCTCTTTTGCTTCCCTCTAAGGGTGGCCCTTTAAAATCAACATATACTGGTAGTTCTTGACCTTTCTAGGATTGGCCAGGATGGCCAGAGGTTGGGAGGGGGCCAAGCCTACACCCATACCCTGACCTTGCACATCTGCTGTAAGGAGAAGTCCTCTCCCAGCAATCAGTGTCCAAGGACTGTTTAGCACACACAGTGTAATGAGGAGATTTCCTAATTTTTCTGACTCCTGCAGTCTTTCAATCTAAGTCACAACCGAGTCCCAAGAGTTATGTTATTAGAAAGCTGAACTTATTACTGGCATTCTTTTCACTTTAAAAGTTTAATTCATATAGTCCTCTACAAATGGTAGGTTTTTTCCCTTCAGTGTAAATATGACATAATGTGCTGCAGAACAAATTTCACTAAATTAAATATAAGCAAAGACTCAACCATATGACTTCTGCATAATCCTGTACATCAGCATGTCCTGATAAGATAAACTGTGATCTCCAGTTTTAAACCCATTCATTTTAAAGACTAAGCATTTGATTCCTTCTCGCTGAGCTCTGTGAAGAGATAACTGACATCAGTTTTCTTTGCATTTTTGCAGTTGCTGCAACCTCATTATTCTTTGAATTATCTTGGCAGTTAGTCATTTTTTTAGGTTTAGTTGGTGCCATCTCGTCTGTAGAGTACTACTGTGGAAAGTACAACACAAAGAAAGGTCACAGCATAAAAGCGAGTCAGTCTCCTTCTTCTAGCATTTGTAGGACTCCTTTTGTTTCATAATTGTTCATTTTCAACTGCTTGCTTTTGTTCCTTGGCAGTTGCATGATTTCATCCTGCCCATGCAGCTCATGTGAATGTCCCGTGAATGCAAGAAAAGTCCCCTTTCTTCCTTCATGCTGCCTGTTTTTACCATTTCTGCTGGAGTTCTGTAATTGGGGTGAGGTAACACACCCTCATGACTCAAAACAGCTAATCTCCAAAAGCACAATAACCAAGAAGCCTAGCATACATTGCCTTGTCTCTAGAAGCTGATATTCAGCAATGAACTATGAGAGGATTTAAGTAAAAGATTTTGCCCTCCTCCCCCCACCCTGTCTTCCTTTAGAAAATAAATGTCTGATTCATGCAAAAATAATGTATGAACCATTTGCACTGCATTAAAAAAAATCTGCTTGTTATTCTGAGACAATTCTGCCTTCTTCTGCCTGGAATCACACTGCTCCGCTTCAGATAACTCAGGGGTGAGCCAAAAATACATGGCGGTATTTGCCAAAATGTAGAAGCTAAAATTACACGAATGTCAGGATAAAAATGGGAAAACGCAGTTTCTAACAGGCTTTAGAGCAACTGCGAGAGCAGGAGCAACATTCCTGCAACAACTGCTTCCCAGTGGCCGGTATCACTTCTATACATGCAGTAATTGTCATTAAATGCTCGGCCAGCGCTTGCCAGCAGCGTCTGCGGAGCGGTATCAGCGTGACCGCAGCATTCCACTGCACTTAAAATAGAAATTAGCAGCAGTGGGTTCATTCTTATGGCCCGAGGGTGGGTAACAATTGCTGGCCCTTGCAAGGTCATTGGATGTGAGATGGCTCCTTTGTCCCGCGTCCGCTGGAGCAGGGAGGAGGTGGCTGTGCTCGGGCTCTTCTCGGAGATTTGCACCCCACTTGTCCTGTCCGAGCTCCGAGTGCTGCGGGATGGAAACTGCGCTGGTTGGCCACCGGTATTTGTGAAAAGCCTTCTTCTCATGAGATGCGAGGATCTCCAGAAATATAAGGCATTAGTAATGCAAACTACTGAGTAGACATGCTCGACGTCCTCTTGTTTTCTGTGTTTAATTTCCAGCTGAATTCAGTGGGTTTTCAACATGTGCTTGAGGTTAAAGAGGCTTAAAGGCCATTTCTGAATTGTGATGCTTTCTAAATTAGGAGCCCCATTAATTGCTCATCTTGTAGAATGGAATTTAATTTGTTTGGCATATTCTAAATCACTTTCCAGGAATAAGTTAAATTCTGATTACATGCATTCCCAACTTCTATAAAACTCTTTTAGCACAGATTGCTTTCTTCTTTGTAAATCCCTATTGGATTCATGAGCTCTTATTTCATTTCACTTCTCTTCATATATTTTAAAGCCTCTGAGGTCTAAGTTCACTTCTGAACTCAAATGGGTGAAATGCTGTTGACTTTCTGGCAATTCTGAAAGTGACAATTTTCTCTATCACATAAATTACCATATTTCCTGTTATTTATTTTATGATACTGGTATTTCACTCACATAATTTTTTCTGTACCCATAAAATTTTGCAGCTGGGATATAATTTTCTAATCCTTCTGTAAGCCCATGTATTTTGTTTCACCTCTTAAAGAAATTTAATATTGTCAATCTGCTGTATTCTCTCTTGGAGACAGATGATCTAAAGTTTTCTTCGTGGTAAAGAAATCATTGGCATACAAGACATTTGCACACATAACACCTGAGAATGAGGAAGGTGCTATGTTTTAAGTTATTTTCATATTAAATCATCATGTGTGAACTTCTCGTGGTTGAAAATAGTCTTATTTTCCGCGCAAGAAAGGAAAGTGTGGGTATCCCCAGAGTTCTTCTGCAGGGCTCAGAACAGCAGCCAGTCATGGTCTCACTGAGTGGAAAAAAAAACCCAGTCAATAATTTTATTTTCTAATAGCTGAGAAAGTATAAAGCACATTTTCCCCCCCATTTTTTCCCTGTGGAGCAGCGAAGTATATACAGTCAGAGGCCATGCAAGAACAAAACCCGAGGCATCATGTGGATAAAGTTGTATGCTGATATCAATTCATGTGATGCTATTTTACTATTGACAGATCAAAATGAGAATAATTTCTCTTTGCTAAGTCAGTATTTCTCATGGCTGTATGATATAGGCCCTATTTGGTCGTGAAACAACTTTGCAGTTCAATTTGTTCTGCATGGGATAGGAGTTTATCTGAAATTTTAATACTTTTTTCCACTAACAAGAAACTCCTTAAATTCCTAAATTAATTTAGCTTTCTTTTTGCCTCATTAGAAAATACTAGCTATTTTGTCACTCATCCTCAAGACTTTTATGGCCTTCTGAGAAAAATAGGTTTGGAAAAGTCTCTTAGTGGTGGTAAATTTATTAAGCTGATACTATAAAATTATTTGAGAGCATTCAGCTAACAATGATCCAAACATGTTCCTGGTCAAGGCTACCACTCACTCAAATAGCTGAGGAAAGGGAGAGGGAAGGCAGGGAGAATCAGGAAGGCAGGCAGAGTCAGGATTAGGGATGCTATGTTTTCTTGAAAGGGCTGTCTGCCTCCACTGCCTCCTGGCATATTACAATAGGGAGCTGTGACCAAAGTGCTGCAGCAGTGATATATTTGCATTTCACCAAATAATATTAGATACATATGGTGCCCTTCACTTCGAGACTTTACCCAAATGTTTCAGAAACCTTGGGCCAGGCTTTTTTCTTCCCTCAGAGAAGATACTTCACACCAGTTTTACTGTATTAATTCAGGGGAAGAATCTCCAATTGTTCCAGGAGTAAGAGAAGAGGGTTAGGTCTCAGCCTGCTCCTCAAATAATTTTGCTTGATGGATTACAGAGATACTCAAGGATGCTTTAAATGAATTATCTCAGGTACCAGAAGCAATCTAACCAGAACAGCATGCAGTACAATACAGGCTAATTTAAATTTGCAAGAAGCAAAAGTTCTTCACTTTTCTTTAGTGTTTTGTATCTAGCACTTTGGAACATTTTGCAATTCCAATTAAATGTAGCAGTTTAAGATTATAATAAACATTTTGTTCACTCAGAACCTTGAAAATGTGTTCCAGTTGTCAGCAGCTTATCTCAGGGAAGCAGTGTGCAAAACATAAAGGTAATAAAATATTCCGTTTCAGGGGATTGAAAATTCCCTTCATGTTCATGTCCCTGTTGGTAAAAAATTTTAACAAAACGAACTGGGGGTGGAATTTTAAAGAAACAAAAAACATTTAATTCTGGATTGTTTTTTACTGATTATTTATTGATTTGTTTGTTTATTTATGATTCATGTATCCAATCATTCACTGTGCCACTGAATTTCAAGCTACATAAAGTATTTCCAATGGACCGAAAATGCATTTCTTTGTCTTATTTTTGTGTGCGATTCACACATCATCAAAATACGTCATTAGTAAACCCGAGCTGCTATCACGGAGCCGCCCAGCTCAATCCAAAGCCTCTCTCACCTCCAGCAGCTCTTTGAAGCCAAAGAAAGACTCAGAGGGATTTTACGGGAGCGTGGGAGGGAAGCGCTTGGGACAGCAGAGAGCAGGGGTTTTGGAAGAGGAAGGTCAGGAAAAGCAGGGTGTTTCACCAGGTGGAAATGAGGAGCATCCTGCTGCTCTCGCCGATTCCTTCAGGGAAGCGTTACATACACAGCAGTTTGTTATTTGAACATAACAAATAAACAACAATAGACACACAGACACTGCTCTCTTCAACGCCTCAGAAGAGTCACTGGGTCAGTTCAGCTGAGAAATGAAAAAAGCCTTCTGAACCTGCAGCAAAGAAGCTAAATTCAGGAAATCTTCCCAAAATCTGTCCTTTATGGCATGACTGTAGAAATATACATTTTCTCCTCTGAGGCATTAAATTGTCCTCTGAAGAATATTGTTCACAGAAGGAAATCATCTGTTAAATGCCTTGTATCAAAGCGGTATTTGGCTTGTGCAGTATTCACAGAGACATGTAGTCTTTTTATTGTAGTCAGAATATTAATATATTAAATTGTAATAATGATTTATTAATTAACTCAGACTGTCATCACCATTTTCTATAGCTAACTTAAATAGCAACCACACTGGAGTCTGTTTTGTCTCATGTTATCCCTTTCAGTAGAATCAAGCAGAGACCCTTTGTTGGCCATCTGAGTTACTTTTATCTTTGCCTTCAAGGGCCCTGGGGGAATGGCAGCAGGGAAAGAATATGGAAAGAGGATTTGTACCTCATGACTTTGAGACTTTCCTTCAAGCCCTGCATTTTTTCCCCCTCCCTTTTCCTGTTCAATAAGACATCAAGAGAGAAAGTGAGCAAGGGGGGTGGAAGGGAGAGAGAGAGAGAGAGGAAGAAGCCTTGATTTAAACATTTTCCAGTATCTAAAGACTCAAAATAATTATCTCCTAAGATTTTCTAAGCCAGGATTAGAGACAGATTTTTCAAACGATAAAATTAAGAAAGTGACTCAGGTTTTCATGCATTTACAGCAATCATCTCCAATCAGTAATTAAAATAAAACAGGGGGAGAAAGAATCTTCAGTACACAGGGAAGCAGTGTCTCTAAAAACATCCAACAGTATAGAAAAAAGTATTTGCAGAAACAGATGCTAAGTCAATTAATTCAATTTCCTTCAAAATACTTATCGTGCTTGCCAAGGCAGAAAACGAGGAGAGAGCTTATCATGTCACAGTTCATACCTAAAATATATTCTTAAAAGTTTGAAAGAGTTCATTGGAGACCCAATAGTGACTCTTGCTCTTTAAAGGTTACTGAGGATATATAGTGGCAATGAACGCTGAATTCAGATAGGTTCTACTGGTCTATCATGAAACAACTTTATAGTCTTCATTTAAGTCCAAATTCTTCTTTAATTTAACTCTGACAAGGTTTAGCAGAGAACTGGAGAATGAAGCAGGTAGATGAGAGTAGATGACTGGGATGAGCAAGGAAAACACATGTACACTCTTGAGTTGCACCCATAGGCTCCATCCTGCAAAGAAAGCAGCAGCTGGGCTACTGGAGCTTGTTTTCAGTGTTTCATCTAACCAAGGAGCAGAAAAGTCAAATATTCATTTTGGAAGACGGTACCCAGTGTATTTTTCCCCGCAACATTCAAAGCTATGTTTGCTTAGGGTTAAAACGAGAAACTCCACCAAGCAAATGAGCTAACCAAAGGCATTCTTAAATATGTGTATAGTTGCTCTGCATTAATGAAATATCCTGAAGTATCAGGGAATTAATGGCACTGCACCATTCCATCCCTCCCCTTTAGGAGCTATGGTGCTCAAGATTGTCTCTTTCTTATTACATGGTCTAACAAACAAAATCATAAGTGGTTAAAGCATCCCACAGATTTGTACTTTGTCCATAACCTCTTCCCACATTGTAACAATTTGTTACTTGAGTGTAAATCTGATACTTTTGGCTTGAAAACAAAGTGTTAGGCAATCTGCAAACATGAGCTCATTACTCTGGGCAAGGTGAAAAGGGTCTCTGATGTGGTAGACTCATTGTTGGCCCCCAGATATTAGTCAAAACTTTGAGAGGAAACCAGTGTTTAACATGGTTTCTATTTTCCTTTTTGTTAGCCTTTTTCTCTCTGACTCTTTCACACTTTGGTATGTGCCACTATTATTTCTTTTTGTGTGTGTGTGTCTTATGATTCAGACTTCTAGCATGTATTATCAAGCATGTGTGTCTTGTGTGGAGTCTGTGGCAAATTTGAGTGAGGAGGGGTTTTATTTCACCATTTCCCATACCCTTGCCTTCCCCTATCTTGAGTAGTCTCCTCTAGGAGCAAACATTTACAGACACAATTCAAAAACCCAAAAAGCAACCAATAGGTAGAAGTGGGAAGAAGGTGGGCGGTACCAAGCATCCTACATCTGTAGGGAGGCTGGCTGAGAGTGCAGGGCACTCCTAGTCCTTGCGGCTATCAAGTGCAGCTCTGGAGGCAACAGGAAGACAACCCACAGTCCTTTTGTTTTTCAGGCTTTCCCTTTGGCAGGCACAAAGCCTTAGCTCTTCATTATCCGTGTAGTCTGTGTAGCTCCTGCTCTCCGCATGGCTCCCATCAGTTTGCACAGAGCTCGCTGCCGCTGGTAGGAGGGAGGGAGGGAGGGAGCTGCTATTTCAGGGCTTTGCTTTTGCTCTGCACGTTTTAACTTTGGAAGAGTTTACTCACCAACAAACTTTTTCCTGAAAAAGGACGAAAAACTCACCAAAGCTAAAATTCAAACCAGCTGCAAGAAATATAGTATTTCCTGAACACAAACGTATTGGTGAAGCCTGTTCAAATTCTCCTCAGGTCACCTACTAGCACTCATGGGGTTTTTTACATATCAGACAGTGCAAAGCCTGTGCCAGTGCCTCAAAAAATATATTTTGAGGCACAGGCAGAGGTTGCCCAGAGAAGTTGTGGATGCCCCATCCCTGGCAGTGTTCAAGGCCAGTCTGGATGGGGCATTGAGAAACCTGGTCTAGCGGAAGGTGCCCCTGCCCATGGCATGGGGTTGGAACCAGATGATCTTGAAGGTGTCTTTCAACCCAAAGCATTCTATGATTCATTCTATGATTCTATATTCCATCTCCAAATATAAATAGCATAGACTTTCTTAAATCCTCCCAAGGATACACACAGAGGCACAAAATTCATGTATCTGGATATAGCTTGTGGATATTGACCAAACTCCTGGAGCAAAGAAGTCTCTTCTTTATTCATGGTTTCACTTGGCTCTCAGTTCTGTTTGGAGGCTTTTTGGTTGTTTTTGTTGTTTTTTGTTTTAAAAAGCAAGCAAGCAAACTAATGAAACCTTGACATGAACTTTGAGTTTAGTTTTTTGAAGTTTAACTCATCTATTTAATTCTTCCCCTCTCTTGTAACTTTTTGCAACCAGGTCCACAAACTAAGACACCTGAGGATATTCTTTTTTCCTCACAATATAACTGGGAGAATAAAGTCTAAACTCATTACTGGAATCCTATTAAACAGGACTACTGCCTCTGCAGACTTGTTACACACAGGTTCTTTCTCACGAGGTCCCAGGCTTATCAGATAGGCTGAGGACAGCCACAGCTGGCCAGCCTTAGGTAAGCCAGTTAGTAAGACATCTTTTTGACTGACCTCCAAGTTCTTCAAGCTCAGAATGAAGTCATCATTCTGGCAAACTGGGAGAGAGGACCCCAGTGTCAAAACTGCTCAACTCTTACTATGATTGGAAAAGTCTGAGATGAACTGAAAGTCAGCAAAGCCTCAGATGTCTTCCGTGGAGACCTCTCAGTGAGGAAGATTTCTGAGACAGAACTACTACACGAGACATGACTTTTCCTAACCAGCTAACTGAGAGTCAGTGAACTTGGATCAGATGCTGGCAGTAGACACCCTCATACATTAATCATTTTCCAGCACCTTGAAGCACAAAAGCATGTCACTAATAGCACATATGCCCGATGTTTAGAATATTAGAAATGGGAAACACCTGTGGTAACTCTGTGGGACTTGGCTCCTGGATGTGGACTGCTGCAACCAAGAGCATTGTAAGAGTACAGGGGCTCCCTGTAAAGCCTGTGGGCTCCAGAGGCCTGACATCTCTCCTCTGACTATCTCCTGCTAAAAAGTGTATAATAAAAGAGGTAGGAGGACAGGAGCTTGAACTGTACAGCTCCCTATTAAAGGACTATTAAATAAATGGTCTTAGCTCTGGGAAAGGAGTGTCTGAGATACAGTGCAGACCATGGTGAACAGAAGCTTCAAGAAGAGTGTGGAGACTCTGTGGTTTTGTAGGTAGGAAATGGCCCAAGAGTTCAGGCAAGAAAGAGATTTGGAGAGAGGCCATATCTGTCAGTCTCGGGTTCCAGACTGGGAATAGTTTGGACTCCTAAGAACTGGGGAAACAAAAAGAGAAACAGAGTTTAAATGAAGACCTAGACATGGGAAAAATACTGCAAATTATAGAAAGGAATATTCAAAGAAAGGGTCTTTTTTTTTTTTTTCCCAGTGAGACCTTTATGAAAACACATTGTTTTACAGCTGCTGAATCTGCAGAGGAGCTGAGGGATGGTCGCAGTGCAGCACCACACCACAAGATGGCAAGAATCAGAAGCTGACCTCAGATGAGAATTTAGATAGAAAAATGCAATTACACTTGAACTTGAGGATCCAAACTACCAAAAATGTAATGAAACTTGAGGTTGTTACAGAAGATTAGTGTTTCAGGTTTTTCTTCGCTCTTTGGCCTGTGGTTCTTCAGACCAAATCTCACCCTGATGACACCTCATACACAGAGGTGACAAATACCCTCTGCAGTACAATCCCCTCTGTGTCCTCCTAATCATCTCCTTTTTATTTGAAGAAACATGAGGAAAATCGTTTTTCTGTCACTGCTTACCATCTTAGTTTCTCTCACCCACAATTTTCCTCTGTTTGTTTATTTTCTTGTCATACCTTTTCTAGCACTCACTAGAAATGCAAATTTAATAAATTCTCATATTTTTAACAGCCTTCTCAAGTCCCTGAACTTATGTACTTGCTCTGTCCCAACATCTTCCTTATTCTCTCCAAAGCCAAGTGAAAGACTGCTCCTTTGGTCTTTAGGGGGATGCTGACTCCAAGCTAAGAGCAGTCACTTGTCAGATTGGTATCTGAGCTATGAAAATTCCAGGGGACATTAAAAACAGCCACAGCACCATCCATGGTTTCAGTTTAGGTCTTTGGGGACAAATGCCTTCTCTGCAAACACAGCAAGCCCACACAGCATTGAGATTCTTGGTCCTGCCTCAATACAGCAGTTGCATTAGATGATCCCTTGCAGTCTTTTTCCAGTGGTACAGTCGGTCCTCTGGTGATTAGCAAGAGTCCACACAGAGCCCAAACACCACAGGGGAGCTGCCCTTCTCCCCAGGGGTTGGGTTGGGGCTGAAATAAATTGACAGGCCAGTGTTAGACAGTTTGTGCAGTTGTATGTGTTCTACAGTAAACAAAGACAGGAGATACTCTGCAGTCAGCAGGTTTTGCCAGCTCCACATCTACATGCAAAATACTGCTCTTAGTGAGGTTGGACTCTATGGCCTCCCCAGGTGTTCTCCAGCCTCATTTATTCTGTTAGTCTATGACAATTACATTAAAATTACATTAATACAAACAAAGATTCCATAGAAAGATTTCATTTCATCCAAGCTACTTGATTTCTTCTTAACAACCTCACTGGGGAATTTCTGAAAATGCTGGGAGCGAAACTTTCCCCGCCTCTGCTTCCACAGGTGACAGCAACCCTTTAGCAGGGACAGGCTGCGGCAGTCCCTGAGCCTGGCTTTGCAGCCCTGGGCTCCCCGGAGGTGTCCCTTGGGATGCAGCGTCCATCCAAGGAGCGCTGCCCAGGCTGCGGCAGTCCCTGAGCCTGACTTTGCAGCCCTGGGCTCCCAGGAGGCGTCCCGTGGGATGCAGCGTCCATCCAAGGAGCGCTGCCCAGGCTGCGGCAGTCCCTGAGCCTGACTTTGCAGCCCTGGGCTCCCAGGAGGCGTCCCGTGGGATGCAGCGTCCATCCAAGGAGCGCTGCCCAGGCTGCGGCAGTCCCTGAGCCTGACTTTGCAGCCCTGGGCTCCCAGGAGGCGTCCCGTGGGATGCAGCGTCCATCCAAGGAGCGCTGCCCAGGCTGCGGCAGTCCCTGAGCCTGCTTTGCAGCCCTGGGCTCCCGGAGGGTCCCTGGGATGCAGCGTCCATCCAAGGAGCGCTGCCCAGGCTGCGGGTCGAGGCTGCAGCTCTGTAAGGGCTCAGGAATCCGGCGCTCGGCGCTCTCCGGCCGCCCCACGGCCCGTCCCCAGCCCAAAACAAACACCATGGGTGCACTTCAAACACCTCGCCCCCTTTGTCAGCATCGGGCGACTGCAGGCTTTATTTGCGTGCCAGCCTTTTCACACCGCCCGAAAGTTTCAAACAACTTCACAGCCGGGGGAGTGCTAATTAAAACATTCAGCAGTTTTACTGTCTGAGCAGTGTAAATATGATGTAAAAAGAAAATTAAAGAGCATTTACACAGATGCATACTTGTTCATTGTAGCTATAAAACCTAGCTGCAGGGACCTGGCAAGAGCAGGAGTCTCTTATTCTTCAAAACAAGTTATTCAGCAAAAAATTAGACACCAGGCTTTAGCTTGGAAGAGTTATTCTTTGTTAGCTTAATTTTTTATTCATTCCTCCAAAGCCACACTTCCCTACTTTTTTCTTGGTTTATAATACTGGTCACTCAATTTGCTGCTGAAATGGGTTAAGGGATGATTTGAAACAAAATATTTGTTTCACACTCCTGAGGTCACAATCCACACACAAAACTTTTTTCCCTTCCACTCATGCAACAGCCACTTTTAGACAGTGAATCCCAGTCACAGGGAATAAAATCCTCTGAAACATCACCCACAGGTTATGCCTAGGATAGGGAAGGCATTCTGGGGAATCTTATTTTCCAACTTGGGTTGATGTTTCAGTCTGGGATTTCAAGAACACCGACTACAGTTGTTTACACTGCAAAGAAAGGAGCTTTTTGATCAGGGGAAGCTGAGTCACAGCTCCCTGTTAGTTTTATCATTTTGCAGAGAGCGAGAGCTGATGCCTGATCTTTCTCTGACCTTTTATTCAAACTTTCTTTTCTACATTCCCAGGCTGTTATATTCTGTTTAATCATGTCTCTTTGATTTTCAGAAGAATCAGATACTTTTTCGTTTGGTGTTACATGATGTCATAGACAAAAGCAGCATTAATCCCATGAGGTTACTCTCCGGTCAGAACGGTTCACTGAGAGGATGAGACTCAGTCCTAGAGCTGTTTTCTGGGTCCTGAGCTATTTTCAGGACTGGGGAGAGGGAAAGGGGGGCGGAACTGGTTTTTGTTTTGTTTTGTTTTGTTTTCCCACAGACATCACAAGACAAACAGACCATGGGTCAGGTAATGTAAGCAACAGACTGCAAAGCCACTGCCAAAAATTGTAACCACCCAATCATCTCTGAAGGAAAAAAATTCATTTAAGTGACACATGTTAATAGTATTGCATTCAAAACACTTGCTTTGACATCCAGATGTTGTAAAGTGCCATATCCTGATTAACAAAAATATTTTCTGGTCTTTCAGATCTTCCTTCCTTGTTTTGATCACAAATCAAGTTTTGGAGAAAATTTTTCCCACTACTGTGCACTGATCACATCACTGAAGTATTTCAAAATTTTAGCTTGCTTCCTATAAGGAAAAAATGGGAAGCTTAACCACAAATATTTATGTTAGTGTCAGTGCTTATTATTGGAAGCTTAGTCCAGTCTTCTGCAGTGCCACTGCAAGAACATACCATCAGATATGGCATCCAGCTCTGCCAGGCACTTCAGAACAACATCAACACACACTGGAAAAGGCAGAGTATCCCGAATGGGGAGGTGTGGGCGACATGCAGAAGTGTCCCCACTTGCAATTGCTTCTGATGTGAAAGCTTTGGAAAGGCTTGGCAGTATTAGCAACAGGCATGAGCTGGCTTTGGAGCACCTTGCTCATGGAAAAAATGAGAGCCCCAGGTTTTGGTGTTAATTCCTTTGGAGCAGGCACTGCCACCAGTGATGCTCTGCAGCATCTAGGTGTTTGCTTAGCTGTCTGCTGTCTGATACCATACCAGGACCCAGAATTTTCCTGTAAGATGGTGGGGAGGGAGGGGGCAATTTCAGGGAGAAGGGATTTAGGCTATCATACCGTAAATCCTGTTTGGCTGCCACTACTTTCTAAGGATAGAAGGGGTAGGTGGTGAAATTACCAAGTTTATAAAATTTTATTAACTGATAAGATGGGGGCTCTCTTCTTGAGGTGAAGGAGTCCACAGTGATCATGACACCAGTGCAGAGTTCCCTTTCCATAGCAGGCAACCTGTGTTTCCCTAGCTGAGTTCCGTGTGCTCTTCTTGTGGTTGTCCTTCTTTGTGGGGCTCGCATTTCTCATGATAGTGATAAGAAATGAAAGGCTGTAACACTACTAAGTTCTGCTAATAGATAGTAGATAATAATAATAATAATTAGTATTAATGGGAAAAGCAATTATCCAAGAGAAATAGGTTCGGGATAGAAGACTCAGTAGCCTGCCCACTTTTCTCTTTTCCTTTAAATATGTCAGCCTAGATCCCAATGTTATTTCTGTGAAAAAAGATCCTCATTATAGTTTTACTGCTATCATTGTAGTCCTACTGCTACCTGTATTTAATAAATAAAGCCTTACAACAATAGTGAGGGTTTATTCACTGTCTCAGGCTGCTTTATGACAAAGGCACCCAGTACATAGGAAAGCCTCCCATTTCTCTTGCCCAGGTGGATAATCTCTTCTCAGCTGGGAAATAAAGGCCCTTCTATTGTAAAAAGTTTTTGAATCTAACAACAAAGGGAGCTAACTACCACAAAATTATTGAAATATAAGGGCAATAACAACAAAGACAGACAGCGTCACAGCCTAATCAAAAACCCAAGTAAGGCTGAGGTGTGGTCAAGAAGAGAATTCAAGCCCTCCCCATTCCCAGATGAGAGCTGTAACCACAACTATATTCAAATTCCTTATTTATTATATTTTGGTACATTTTCACCTATCAATGAAGCAGGTTCATTCTCTGGAATTTTAAGGTTTATGACGCATTTCAGTTTCTTCCTTTATGGGAAAGACACATTGCAAACATTGGGCAATGTCTTGCAAAGTCTTGTCCTAACCTAGCACGACTGAGCAGTGTGGGAGGAGGAAGTAATGACTTCCCCCTGACCTGAGTAGCTGACATGAAGCCTGCCAAGAATCACAGCCTCTTTGCTCCAGGGAACACAGGAGCAACTCTTCACAGAGGAGGCAGGGAAGGGAGGGGGGGAGGACAAAAGGGGGGCTCAGGATTATGTCTTTGCCCCCTCCTGTGCTCCTTGTGGCAGAAGAGGGTGGCTGCAACACTTAAAAAGAAGTAATAAATTCCTCCCCACCTTTTTCCCCCACCAGGAGTTTGCTTGAGAAGGGTTGGGCAGTGCAGCCTTCTCGGGTTGGTACCATTCTGCAGTGCCCACAATGTGGGGTAGCGTATAAAACACAGCGTCCAGCCCATTTGGAAAAGAAAATGGGTTTCCTGTGTGGACAGAAAGACAGAGCTGTAAGGATGGAATTTCACAACAGAGCAAAAATAAAGCACAGCACTGTTGCAGAATTTCTCGATTCTTATTCTAAACAGCAATAAACCCACCTCCCAAACCCCAGTCCGGACAAAATATTAGCATTCCCTCCACTCTGGTTACAGCTCACATCCCTCTTAATACCTCTTGCTCTGCCATGAACTATTTGTATAAGAAAGGCTTATGTTTGAACGGGAATTGGCACAAATAATTACCCATTGGATATTCCTTTTCTACAGAAATCTGATCTCTTTCAGTGCTTCACAAATCACAGAATCCACTGAGGACAGAAGCCTGTGTTTTCTTCTTCTCCAAAGAGAATAAAA
The DNA here is from genome assembly GCA_026261815.1 of Monarcha castaneiventris obscurior. NCBI lineage: Eukaryota > Metazoa > Chordata > Aves > Passeriformes > Monarchidae > Monarcha > Monarcha castaneiventris. The sequence continues at coordinate 458,486 of JAMPIT010000896.1, forward strand.
AATCGGCAGCAACCCTGACAGCTTCCTGTAGTGTGGCTCTCACAGCTTATTCCAGATGAGCCGAACATTAAACTTGCCATAAAAATGTTATGATGGGAGGATGTGTCTCCCACAGTACTCAGAAATTATGTAGTGAGTCCTACCGCTATCACCCCCCCGGCTGTAACCATTTCCCAGCTCTTCTGAAAAGTGAAAACGGTACGAATAAACTTAAAAAGCCCAGACCACAAGGACGACAAGTAACAGCAATAATTATCGCAGGCAGCCTAAAGGACCTGAGCAGAGCCCAGGAACGGGCGCTGCTGCTGCGTGCTCGGTGAGCAGCCTGCGCTGAGCCGCGGGGGCGCGGGGCAGAGCGGACAGGGGGTGCAGCATCCCCCCGAGCCCGTGTGCCTGCCGGCAGGACGGAGCGCAGGCAGGGAGGTCGGCCCCGAGCTGGCCGCAGGAGGGAGGGAGGGAGGATGTGCTGTGCTTCATCCCTGCCGGCAGCGCTCGCTGGCTGCGGGATCCCGGTGAGTCAGCTGGCCCCGGGCTGCTCCCGGAGGTGCGCTCCCTCTGCCCGCTCCCGGCCGCAGCGCGCAGCGCCCGGCGGAAAAACCAGCGTTCACAGCCTCTATTGATCGCCGGGAGCATCCAGCTGCTGACATCTGTCAGGCTGCCTCTGGTTTCACCAGCCATTGCCAGCCGAGGATCTGCCCCCTACGGTTTTCCTCTCACTGAGCAGCTGCTGCTCCTTTGGAATCTGTTTGGTTATGTCATCATTAGCTTTTTAAATACGGGTAAGGAACCTTAAAAATGCTTTATGCTCTCAAGAGATCTGGAATTTCTCAAAAAAAGGGGGAAAAAAAAATAGTTCTGATGTTTCTCAAGCCTCCCTCCCTTTCCCCTTCTGAAAAGGCTTAAAAATGTGGAATGTTGTGGGAAATTACTCAGAATGTAATAAAAAATGTACATGTAAAAAAAAATCTAACTCACAGCTTCCTTGGCTGGAATGATGTCCCAGGGCTGGATCCAGCTCAGCAATGCTCTTTGGCCTTTCCCTAGTTTTCTCTTTCCAGGACCACATCCCTCATTTAGTTTCTGCTTCCAGGACCCTCTCTCTCACCCACACACACCACATAAATACACAGACACATACAGCTCTGACACACATTTCTTGCTATGGCACAGGATACCCCCAAAGCTTCTTTTCCCTTTTTCAAAGTTCAAGCAGTCCCTGTGCAGAGCACCTCCCTTCTCTGCTCTTTAGTCTCCAGCAAGATACAAACAGTCCAAAACAGGGTTTATTTACTGGGTCTGCTTTTTTAGCCATTTGGACACTGAAACATTCATTTTCCCTCCAAGCATATCGTACAAAAAGTAACAAAAACACTTCTGGAAAGTACCTGCTGTTCAGGTTGTTTTGTATTTTACAATGTTATTTTATTACTGCTCATTTTATATACACATGCTTATAGCTCCCCACAATTTTTCTGACAGACAACAATTGAAAATAACTTTACAAAAGGTCTTGCTGAGGATTTAAAGACATTAAAATATATAAAATGGAGTTACTTCAAAGGTTTTCAAAATAAAACCAGCCCTGAATTTTATTGTTTTGGTAACAATTTTAACTTTCCTATCCAGAAGTCACTTCAAAAATTATGGTGCTCAGAGCTATACATACATGAGTCATTCCCTCCATCTCTTTTACACCCCTAAATATTTCTGCTGTTAACATTCACCAAACTGCATGCTGTTTACACCTTTCCATAAAAAAGCAGAATATTTTTATAATTAAAAGATCTGCAGAAGATGATAATTACTATTCATTTGAATATTACAGACTTAAGCTTGCTGACTTGAGGCTCGGGCTATATTGAGTGACTCACATGAGATTCAGTGGTGCAGAGATGGGCTTTTCAAAGCCAGTTAAAAGCATGAGGAATTGAGGAATGCATTTCATTATGAGACTCAATGCTGACCATGTAATAGGAAGTTGATTAGAGTTCTTGCATGCTTAAATATAGGCTTTAGTACCTTGCTTGGTCGTGTCGTAAACGAGTATAGCTTAGATACGTAAATAGTTTAGAAAACACTCTGTGCTTAAAATAACGTTTTACCCTTTAAATGTTCTTGTCCATTTTCAAATTTTCCATCTCAGATGGTATTGCCATTGAAGGACACAGAGTTGAGAACGTTGTGTCCCTGGGGCTGCCCAGCTGGGTCACTTCAGCTCCTGCAGTAACTCACCTCAAACCGGCCAGTGAGTCCCTTCCCACCACGGCACATGGCCCGGGCTCGCTCTTGGTGAGTGAGATTTTCACACTGCTAAATTTCCACTCACCTGTGCTCTGGGTGATTTCAGGGCTGGTGAGGAGGGACCTCTGCAAAGATGGTTTGACCCACCGTGTGCTGCTGTTCTGCCATGGCTGCTGCAAAGGCCACCTTGCCATCCCACGTGGCCTGAAACCTTGGAAAGGGACCACAGCCGAACACAGCAGGAAGGGCAGAAGTCTTGTTAGTCTTATTTTTGCATCATTTATCCAAATTTTGAAGGTACTTCTTTAGATAACACACACACTTCTGGGTGCCCCCATAAGGCTTCAGAAATCTCCCACGCTGATGGGAATCCTGAAAAAGGATTGCAGTTTCTCTGTACTGAATTGTTTTTTCCAGGTCAATATCCTGGCACTATCCTGTTTTCCAGGACAGATGTTCAGATAAACATCTCCCCCGTAATGCTATGAAAAGAGTGGCAAAGAGAAAAAGTTGCAGTATATCTCTGCTGTTCTCTCTCTTTTTGACAATGATATATTTGCAAAGGTATGGTGCTAGAAACAAGCCCAAAGTGCTGTAGGCATGCAACCAGCCTGGAATGAATTGTCTGCAGACAAAAGGGAACCAGCACCTCCATGGCATGGCATGGTTTTGGCAGAAACCCTCTCCCTGTGTGCAGTGCAGAGCCCGGGACAGCTTGGGGATGAGGTGATCCAGGGTGTCACACTGTCAATTCTGACTACAGAAGTATGTGTCAGAGCTTGAAAGAGAGGGATGTACACGGCTCTTTCCAATCCCTACTTCCTGAACCACCCCTCACAAACCTTGATCTGGGTAACTACTGCAGCAGTAGAAAGTCACCAAGGTGATTAGAAACCCTCTATTTTTGCATCTGCTTTCAAAGAAATCCTCCAGAAGAGGGGATCTTCCCAGAACCAGAGCCATATAGGCTGTAGGAGAGGTGGAAAAAAGCAAGAGAAAAACACAAAACTAGGGGTCCCAGTATCAGAGGAGTCATTTCAGATCTACCTATACATCTGAGAACAGTTTCACCCACCGGCTTCCTGATTAAAAATACTTCCATCATCTTCTGGAAATTCTGGATTTCAAGTTCCCTTGAAAGTTCCAGCCACAAAGTCCTTTGCCCATTCTTGCTGCCAGAGCATTTGCAAAGCAGGTTTTAGGCACTCAGCTCCTACTGGCCTCTAGGGACCCTTGGAAGCCAAACCCCTTGAGGCATTTCTTCCCTAAGACACAGGAGAGTTTTTATATTGAGGAGGAGTGGATCAAACTCTGACATCTCTGCTCCCTGCTGCAAGAGTCCCCTCCTGAGTGCTGATGGGCACTCTGAGGTCTCGAGTGCCAAACCACCAGTGCCATCTCTAGGAAAGTGTCTTTTCTAAGAACTGTCTCTGAAGCTCCTTGCAGGCTGAGAATATGCACTAGGGCCTCATCTGCACCAGAAGCAGTTGGCTGGTTATGTATATTAAAAATAAAGGCTATTTCTGCCCCAAAATGGTTATGGTCTGAGTTGCTTACAAAACCTGTTTGTACTGATAAGCTTTTGTGTTTGTGCAGCAAAATGATTCTCCAGGAAATTGTGTCAGGTTTGACTGCACCTGATGATTTTAATTTAGTTTAAATAATACTTGCAGATGAGAACACATTAAAGTATGCAAAGAGGTACCAAAAGTCTGCTACAGAGAGTTCTCAGAGCAGTGGCCAAAACTTATCTTGGTTTGTTGGCAGCACCAAGCACAGTTTGGTACTGCAAGTCTAAAAATTATATTGATGGGCATTACTCATCTGCCACAGCTTGTCACTACCATGATACACAGAAATCAAAACAACAACTCTGTATTAACATCCAAAAATCTCAGTGCTTTCTACAAATACCAGCTACATCTCAGCTATATAAAATCCTCAAAGTCTCCCGGAGAAGAGCCAGGAGTGAAGGACAGCTGTGCTTGCCTTTTTCAACATTCCAAGTTTGGGTTTTGGAGCTCATCTGAAGGAATGACAGTAAGCAATCAAAGAAAAAGATGGGTAATTCTATAGCTGATTGTACTGGAATGTCTTGGAAAAAGAAACTCGTGGAATCACTGAAATGTCATTTTAGCGCCAGTGCGAAAATTACATCCAGATTACTTTGCTTCAACATTAATGACACTGGAGAGACAGGCAACATTAATTGCAGTTTGTGCTGTAACCTAAGAAATTAGTGATTGCACCTGCCTTTCATAAATGGCAGCACTCTGCCTGCTATGAAATTGCCTCTAAAACAAACACAGACAAAATTTACTGAGGCTGCTTGCATGTCAAAGCAAGCTGCTCCACATGGAACAGGGAATTGAGCAGCACAGGGTGGCTAATACTGCAGCATTTGAACTTTATAGTGGATGGCAGACAATCTAATGGGTAATTAAGCAAAGGGCTGTTCTACTACTCAGCTTTAATGAGAACCGTATTTCCAAAGTATGGAAAAGTATTTAGATACGATTTGCTGAAAGAATTACAAGGAATCTCAGTGCACACATAAGGACTATGCTGAGATGGAAGAATAGCTGACCATTCTGTCTGAGTAAACTATTACATAACAGCTAAGCTATAATAAAACCCCGATTCCAAATCAAATAAGTCTCCCAGACTGCTTAAAATGAGTCACCAACAGCTTTATAAACATACAAAATACTTGACAAGGAAGTCTCTGATAATTTTTTAGTAATTATGTCTGTGAATTGTTCTCTGTTGACATCACTATTAGAAATGGTTTCCCATAAGCTTGCACTGCCTGTTAACATCTGCTCATTAATCACTGAAGCTTTGAATATTTCTTTCATTACAAGTTTATTAGAGGGTTTACACCATTTGTTCAAAGAGATGTTTAATTAGCACACAAACAATAGCTGAAGACAATACAGTTTTGTTTTGTATGGATTTTCATGGTTTCAAAACACTCTTAACAAGGCATGATTTCACAAGACGATCACTGATGAAGAAATACCTGTGCATCTCAGAAATTTGCAAGGAATAGAAAATCATTTTTCGAGGGCCAAAAGGACACTTTCAAACCCTGTCTGTCATCTGAAGAAAACACTGAAGTATGATTTGGAAGCAAATGCAGAGCCAAGCAATATTTCTTAAGACAGTACTGCAGGGCTGATACAGTGAACAGACAAAATTGGCCCAAAAATGACCATGAGAAAGGAAGGATATAATCAGGCCCCAAGGAAAGAAAATCATCCCCAGGAATACGATTTTTGATGAGAGAGGAGAGTCTGACAGTTACAACATGATGTTTTGGAGGCAGGAAGGTCCTAAGTTCAATAGCAGCTAAAGTATCACCACAGGCAGTTCTCTTGACCTCTGTGGTACCTCAGTCAGCTAAGCTGTAAGACTGGCTTCCATGGAAATCCAGATGTTGCCTCTGAATTAAACTGTCCTGAATAAATAAGTTACCAGAAGAACTGCATATCTGAAAAATGCCTTAGCCAGAGGTTACTAAAGGGTATTACTAATGACAGACAAATGAGGAACATCAGAGAATGCTGTATTTGTAGATACTTCAGCCAGGGGTGTTTTCTATGTAACGCGTTGAGGAAAACAAACAATGAGTTTTTTACACTTTTAAGAATAAAAAAAAAGCCACAGTACAAATACAGATGCTCCTGTTTAATGAAAGCTAAAGTGCTTTCAGGAGGAAAGCACTACAGCGACAACTCTCAGTCATTTTAATAGGCTATTAAAGTACAAATGAAATCCCATGCAGTCTATCCTGCAAGACACAAACCTAGGGCCACTCACGGGCAACGCTTATGGAAAAAAATATTTCAGATGGCCAGTAAACTCTTGTTCTGCCTTAGGTAGGTGCCAGACTGCTCTCACACACACAGAGGAAAGGAATCAGTGGAAGAGCCTGTGAGGGGCCAGACTGGATATGGTGGTGGCCATCCAAGGCCCTGACCCCAGCCTAGTGCAGCCAGGACAGGATGTGTGCAGATCACCCCACTCAGTTTGCCTTTCATAGTCCACCTAGCATTTCAGCCTAGAAATTATGGGATGGCAGCAGCTATATTTTGTGCAGTCCTGCAGGAAAACACATAGAAGGTTTCAAGCAAGCAGGAAATTGATGCTCTGTTTTCCTTCCTTACCTGTAACCTGCTGGGTGGAACCAAACTCAGATTACAGCACAAGGGATGTGCTGCTCTCCTCATTAGCACGAATAAATACCAAGCTGAAATAGATTGCTAAATAAATATAAGACACACAAGCTGCAGGACAGCCATGAGGGCTGTCAGCAGGAAATGTTCTTAGTGGTAAGCTCCTTGTCCTGATGTGGACAGACTGGTTTGTGTCTCTGGTAATGGAATGGGGAAGGGGGCTGCCTGCTGGTTTGCTTCCTCTGAAAAACAGTTTTGGGGGAAAGAGTGGCAGGGCAGGGGAAAAGGTCATGATAGCTGGATGCAAAGAATAACTGGTATGACAGTCACATTTATCCACAGCTGAGCACTCTCTGTAATGTCATAGAATGGCCATATATAGGACCTGCATCCTGGACCAAACCACAGAAGGAAGAAATGCAGTCGGTGGTGATCATAAGACCAAAGATCACTGGGTCTTATGATTATGTTTTTCAAGTCCTCCTTCTTGCGCAATTTTTATTCTAATTTTTACTTTTTTTTTTCTTTTTGTATCTCCTTCCTTCAAAAAGCAGAGTGGCAAGAGCTTCACCTAGGATGGGTTGCTATACTGGAGTGGGATGGACTTTGGTCTTTACACTTTTCTTTGACACAAGAAGCTTTGGTTTGAAAATAGTGTCTAGAAATGAACAGGGATTTTGCCATTTTTTTATTATGTGCAAAATGCTAGGAATGTTTAAAAGTAACAGTAACCAAAGTAACAGGGAATAGGAAATAGGAGAGACATTTATCCCCTTAGAAACAGCTTTATTCCCCTTGCATTTCTACAGGAGCATAGACATTTTCTGTCTGCTTTGGCACCAAAAGCAACTTTTTCAAACATCAGGAATTTTTCTGTCTTTTACAAGGGCTGCATATACTGGATGTGAGAGCAGGAAAATGAACTTCAATTTGAAAACACTTTATCACTGCTACCAGCAGGACAGTGTAACAAATACAACATTCTCCTGAACAAGACAGGCTGTTGGAGAAATATATGATTTCAGAGCACTCCAAAGTAATTTTTAAATTTTGTTTTGCAACTAGTTCCTGCTTGGTCAATCCACTCATAGAAGCAGCTGAAAAATGTGGAGTAGGTTAAGATGAATATATGTGTCACTTGTACTCCCCTGGTTGGAAGATAAGTACAGTTCGCCATGAGAAAAGAGGCATTTTTATTGCAACAGCGATCCAGCAAAATCAGTCACAAAGGACCTGATCTAAAGTCCATTAGCATCCAGTTTTTCCACTGATTTAATAGGCTTTTAATCAGACCTACTGCCTCTTCTACAGTATCCATCTCCTCTGATCTTAGAGAAGATTAGTACAAAGCAAAAGATACGCACGCTGCCATGAAGGTCATGTGCACTGATCAGCTATAGCATACGCCATAGGCAGGGTTTCATGTACCTCGAGCTGACATCAGGAGCAATTTAGAGTTAGAGGAGAGTATTGAATAACAGCCTTTTAAATACAGTAATTATAAGGTCTTTGAAACAAATACTGGCGTTGTGATTTGGGGAGCCTGAGGAATTTAATCAGCCATTCTTGATCTAATTGCCAGTGTGATTTTCACTCTATCAGATGTGAGTTGTAATTGGTTTTGAAAAGTTTGACATATGATAGGCTTCTGGGTTCTCCTTACTTAAATGCTTTATTTATTTTATCAAACAACTTTCTAAGCAGAATATGTACCCTGGTCTGAAACTCTCACCCTTTTTCCTAGGACACAGAGAAGCCCATGCTGAAATGCCTGGAAGAATAGCTCTGGAAAGCTATCACAGCTAGTAAGGTCTGAGGTTTTGATGTTTAAAAAGAGCCAGAAACCACTTTCTGCTAGCATCCAGTATTTTAATTTTAATGGAAAGAAAAATGAATCTTTGTCTTAAATCCCACAGTAGAAGGACAACTTCAGGAAAATGAAAGGAAATGCTTCTTCCCAGAGTGGAATTCATTGCTGCAGGAAACACTGGAGTCAAATACTATGTCTGGATTTCTGCAGAACTGCAGTGGCACTACTAATAACAAATGTAATTTCAATTTATGAGCTCAGTCCTGTACCAATTGAGTCCTTGCAGGATCTGGGCTTAGGTCTGCAGATTTGCTGAAGCAGGAACCTGTGTTCAGAATTATCTGTGCAGACAACGAAAAGGGAAAAGGAAGTATGAGCTGCCACAGGTGTTGTGGGAGGCTCCAGCAAAAGTTGATGCCCTCCATTGAAATACCAATGGGTTTTGATACCTGTCTCATATAGAAGTACTCCTTTTTGTGGTGCAGAAATTGCAAGCAAAATTTCGATTCAGGGGTAATGCATGTCACAGTCTTCTCTTTCTCCTAAATTCAGCATGCTGCAGGGACTTTGGAAAGAGCAGCAAGCTGGTCCCATTATTGAGGTCTGATTACGGGGCTGCACCTCTTCCTACATGGCAGAAAAAGGGCAAGTGCTTTCTGTCAACAGAGGAGTGCCGAGAGGGGAACCTAAGGAGGCTGTAAAGAAATGTGATGCAACACGACCTGGGCCTGATCCAGAGCTCAGCAGAGCCAATGGAAAGACTCGTAATGAGTCCTGGATCCTGCTCCAGAGGGATTGTAACTGTGCTCTGCCGAGAGCCCAGGACCCACCTTCGCCGGCTGCACAGCAGGCCCTTGTCTTCGCGCCAGGCAGAGCCGAACCCTGTCGAAAGGTTCCTTGTTATTGTTATTGTTATTGTTGTTGTTATTATTGAAAGAAGTATTTTCACAGCAGTGAAGGTCAGCTACGAATGATGACTCACTTGCACCGCAGATCTACACAAATAGCATGTGCTAAGATTACCATCTGGTATAACAATCTACATCACAAGACACCACATTTCCTGTTACCCAGGGTAAGTAAATTTCAAGCATGAGGGAAAATTTTAGCAAGTTTCCCCAAGTACCTTTGCAGAAAGAATAATGTGGCTTACACAGAGGGGGGAAGAGAAAAGGAAATTATGAGGTAAATGCTATTCCCCTCCCTCCTTCCCCCTCATCTCCCAAGAAGAAAAACATATTAAGTTTGCAGTTCTCATTTCTATCGTATTTAAAAAGTCAAATCTATGTAATGAATACCTGTCTGGAGGGAGTCCAGCGGGATGCTGACAGCCAGGCTTTCTGGACACTGTGTGAAATGGAGGGTGTACGTTTCACTCTCTCTCTCTCTCTCTCTCTGTCTCTATTTTTTTACTATTTATTTAAAGTCAGGACAGTGCTGTGTGTGCAGCCGCAGTGAAGGGCGTTGGATCTCGGCGATGCTGACGATGCTCTCCTGCTCACCCTGAGGGTCTGAGCCTGTGGTGGGAGCACAGCCGGGTCCGTGCCAACCTGAGCCACCCCAAAAAGGGAGGAAGGGTCCACTCCTTCCCCCAGTGCAATCTGACTGCCAGAGGTGTGCCAGCCATTGGCCCCTTTCCTTGGAGACGCTAGTTGGGCTCTTCCCAAGCAAGGCACAGATGAAAATACAAAGATGAATCAAACTGGTGTGTTTCCATGGATGACAGTGGCCTGGCTGTGGCAGCAGCTGAGAGGTTTGTCCCAGCCAGAACAGCACCCGCTGGCAAGGGGGAAAGAGGCTTTTTGTGGCAGTGCTAAGCCTACACATACCAGGTGCTACGGGCCATATTCATAGCCTGGCAAACTTTGCTGGTGCCACCAAGCATCGCTTTTCCTCCTCTTTCCACCCTATTTGCCTTTCCCATCACCCCTGTGTGAGAGGGGGCTGTGTCCCCACTGGCAGCTCAGCCCAGGGCTAAAGCCACATCCCAGGGTGGTACTTCAGCCCCACAGCCTTTGCAGGTTGCCAAACACCACATCTCCTACCTGACTCCTCTCCCTCCAGCTGTGGCACCACATCCCTCTCCTCGCAGGTGCTGGTCACCTCCCAGGAGCTGGCTGCTGGCCAGCCTGACAAGGGACAAGGGATGGCTCCTCCTCCAAAGAGGCTTGCAAAACACGAGGCCCTTGGATTTGGCAGGAGCTGAAAGAAAGACCTGAGCCACGGGAAGAGAAACAGATAAGTCTTTTCCAGACAAAACAGAGGTGAATAAAACAAATAAATAAATAAATCTGGGCAAGCCACTGGATGCCAGAGGCGCTGCACATAAGGGAGGTGGCTGGGAATCCCCTTTGGGATGCTGGCAAGGGTTTCTTTGGCTTCAGGGAGTTCAGGATGTCTTTTGCCGTGACTCAGTGCTGTTCAAAATCAGCTGCAGAGACAGGCCTCAGCAAAGATGAGGGAGATTTCATCTCCTGCATCTCCTGCTCACATTTCAGAAAAAATCCAGGCACTTGGGAGGAGGCGTCTTTCTTTCTGACTGTTTGTTTGCATGCTAAGGGCTGCAGCCTGTGCTGTGGTGGAAATACCAGGAGGCAGGCAGACAACAGAGCAAAAAACACAGAGATAAAGTACCCATAAGTACCCTTTTTTCCCAGCCATGGGTACCCTTCCTGCCTGCCCTGCCCTTCCCTGCCCTACCTGAGCACATCCTTTCCAAATTTCCCATCCAAAACTCTTCTTTCTGTGACTCACACATGTTTTAAGCCATCTCTGGGGTAGTGCTGATGCTTAGCCACGAGCACATCGACAGCCAAGAGAAACTGGTGCTGCTCTGTCAAAGAAGTGTGAGAAAACCCTTTAGAGTGGTAAGACTTGGGCTGGTTTTCTCCTCAGCTTTAGCTATCTATCCTCCAGTGAAAGGGCAAAGGTCAGGTCTTCCTCTTGCTCTTTGTAGGTCTAGGCCTGTTATCAATGCTGGCAATACAACTGCTGCTGCCTGAAATAAAAAAGCAGTAAGCAATGCAAAAATTGTAAGTTGAGACCTGCACAGTCTGCTTGCTCACCATTTTATTCATCAGCATAACTCTGACAAAATTGGGATCTATATATATGATGTAAACTGGCAGAACTTTGAATACCACCTTCCCAATCTCCATGAAAACTGCTGCCCAGTGGTGCCAAAAGGAGAGATCTTCCATTCTGCCCTGGCCACGTCATCCAAACAGCCTGAAAATGCAGGGACTGCACCTCAAACCGTGTAAGAAATCAGCCAGCAAACCTGAGAAAAGACAACTGTTATAGCTGGATTAGAGCAGGCCATGTTTTTTCCACCCTGTAATCTAAGGAACTTTTAGAGAAACTTCAGAGAGTGAAATGCTCTCATGAGCTGATCGTACACATAAAGCACAACAGTGTTCCCTGTGATATGCAGCATCTACTGAATATACGATGAAACACTCTGGTGCCCCAAATCTACAACCAGCCACAGTCAGGCCAGCAACACTTTTGCTTCTCTTTTTGTTTTATCAAGGCATGTACTGACATAAGTCAGACCTCCCTTGAAATCACTGGACTGAACCAATGCAGCAAACGGAGACCCAGCATGAAAGCCCAGTGTGCATCAAGACAGCTTGAGATGTGACACAGTTGTGTGCACCTTCACATCTTAGTCAAACAAAAGCTCTACAACCCCAATTAGTTTTATAATGTCTCTTTAAAGGATGATGCGCTGGACACCACAAATGGGGAAAATTTTAAATCAGGACAACTGTAGGGATGTTACGTTTGCTGTGAGGCCAAAAAGTGGGGGCAAGGGCTGCATTTTTAAAGGTATTTTCTTAGTTTGTAAAAACTTTGCTTGAACTCATCTCTAAAACCTCAACACCAGGAGTACAGATTTCATTAGTAACCCTGCAAGAATAAAACTGTGACTTCAGCATTTCTGAGTTATTCTTAACATATGAGCCATTTTCTGGAGAATCCAAACCTTTGATCAACTTTATGAGAAATACCTGTGACAGAAAGAAAACATTTAATGAGCCAGAGATGTCAATTATAAGCTTTCAAGTGATTTTATACCCTATGTAATGCATATAAACAAATACAGTTTAAAGTGTATTTTATCATTATATAAATGTCCTAAACTATCCCGTTTAATATTTCAACTTTTTTTTTTTTTTCATTTATTTGTTTCAAAGCATGGAAGATAAACCCTTTTCACATGTTCACAGTCTTTCATGGGATAAGGCAAAACAAATTGGGAACAAACCAGCAGAACAGCACAGAGATTGTAAATTTCAAACAAATGAAACACTTCTGTATTTTTTTGTTTTAATCAAAATTTGTTCGGATGGATAAGTGGCTGATGTTGATTTTGTGTTTTTTTATGAATTTGCTTCTTTTTTAATATTCTCCTTTACTGACCATTATGTTTCAGGACCTCACCCTGAATCACCAATATTAAGGAGGAGCTTACCTCTGACTTTAGACTTTAGAAAAAATATGTACCTTTGCCAACATCTTTGAGACAAGATTTTAGACATCTTTATTGATGATTGGTATCTGTTTTTAAGTGTCTTACAGTGCCTTCTTTTTTCTTAAAGAATGCTGAATTCCAGCCTCCTGAACTGCACAACCATTATGTGACTCAAAGACAGACTTTCCAAATATGTTTGCTTTGGTAAATCTTGATCCTTGAACCTTGAGTTTTGCAAAACTGTTCCATCAGAATGCTAAGAATCTCTGATTATCAGTATAATAAGGAGTGGTAAAAAAATGCTACTTTAGCCATTCAAAGCTCATGTAGACCAAATTCTACTTTTTACCATTATCAGTACAGTTTGACTGAGAAAGAACAGGATGTTTCCCTTATGCAACTAGACAAATGTCCTGGACAGACAAAATGTTACAACTTCCAATTTAACTTAGGTACTCAAGCAGCAGACAGGCTAAATCCAGCTGCTTTAAAAGGGCTTTCATTCCTTTGCAGTCTCTGGGCCTATCTCTAATACCTTATGCTTCCATTTTGTGAGGTTTCTTGCAAAACATATTAGCCTCAGTAAGAAATCTTCAATTCCCACGGAGAATTACATTTCAAAATGATGCTCCGTGCTAGTAAGTAATATTTTTCCTGGGCTTCCACATATGGCAATATTTATCTTCAAAGTTTTCCTCTTTGGCTCGTAGGCTGGTTTGCAAACCAGATGGTCTTGTGTGGCCTAATTGTAAGATGATTTGTTGTGTGATTCAGTAGCATTGTTTATTTGTACAGTGGTTTGATGGAATTTGTAAACTGCATAATATTGTTTTACTGTGTTTTCTTTTATGACAGAGCCACATCTTGCTCTGGCATTTGTGGCGGCGATTATAATTAAATGTAGTTCTCAAGACACTTTGATCTCTGTTTGCTTGCTGCATTAAACCAGTAACATAAAAACACAATATTTCTCGTTTAAGCAGTTAAATAATGCTGGATTTGAAGGCTGAGTGAATGCACCAAGTTTTATCTTGAACCCCCCAAAAATACACTAATCAAACAAATAAAATGTTAATTGAATGCTGGAAACCCAGTGGCTATTCAGCAGTGTCAGCTTCATGATTTACTTTGAGCTAATCATAGAATCACAACATGGTTTGGCTTGGCAGGAACCTTAAAGACTGTTGAACTCCAACCTCCCCACCACGGGCAGGGATGCCACCCACTAGATCAAGTTGCCCTGGGCCCATCCAGCCTGGCCTTGAACACCCCTAGGGACATCCCCATTTTAACCAGCCCTTTTCACTATGGGTTCTGCAGAGAAGGCTCCTTTACTTTTTTGAGACAAGAAGAATTTGGCTGTACTTGATCATTGCATATGGTTAGTTGTGCTCATGTAACTATTCCTTATTTAGGAATATATTTAGAATTCCAAACCTATAAACAGATCTAAAGAGCTTTCTGGCCTTCCTGTTCTGTTTCCATCATGAAAGGTACCTTCAGTGGTCTGTTTAGTTTCTGGAAGCAGACTTGCAGAGGGATGACTGTGACCCCAAAAAACACTTTGGAGTACGGGCTCCAAGATCAGGAATTTGGGAGGTTTCTTTCACTTTGAGGAACTCAGCTTCAAGCCAACCCATTTTACTCCAAGTGTCTCCTAGCTATCAATGGTCTGTGTGGCAAACTGATGGGCAAACTTCAATGCCACACACTTTCTCGGGAGATGTCAACATCAGATACAAGAAAATCTCCACTACAAGCTGATGGCATTGATACAGAGAAACTTCAGGACACAGGCTGAAGAATGAAGAGATAGAAGAAACAGATTTGCCCTTTAGCCTCTGGAAGCAGTTCCCTTAAAACAAATTGAAAATTTTTGGTATGGATTAAGAATTATTTTAGTACAAAGACACTCAGCATGTAATCGCTAGTCAGTAATTTACAACAGATTTGGAATAAATCAAAAGAAGCACAGTGTTCTAAACAAATCTCCTAATTATTCCAGCAGGAAGTATGGGTGTAATGATGATTCACATAAAGAGTGTCTGATTGACCTTTATTTTTCATGTGGACATTTGCTACTTTCATCCCTTTATACAAACACATTCTGTGGCAGATTACCCTTGAAAAGATTTCAAAGGAATAAATCAAGATTCAGAGACAGACACATACCACCAAACAACCCAAGTGCATGAGGAAGCTGAAACTAGACTGTGATGAAGCTACTCCCACGCAGTGCCTGGCCAGCCTAGGGATGTGTCATCATTTTTTGTAGTGCCTTGAGAGAAAGAGTCACTGCTCTTCCACTTTCCTAAGCAGATCTTTGGTATAAAACCTTCTCCTCCTGCCTGTTAGTCTCTGGAGATGCAGTGTGTGATTCCTGTTCTCTGTGGTCATTTTTTGCTGAATGAGATTCCTTCACGCTCACATTTCCTCTTAGGTCAGACAGTGGTTGAACATCAAGACATGTCTGAACACAGTTTGTCTTCTTCTGCACCTACCTTATTTCAAAGGGCCATCACAGCTTTATTCTTCTGTCAATTGCCATTACTCAGCAGTGAATAAAGGCCCAACTACAAGAGAGAAGTGCAGCTAAAAGCAGTTTTAAGAGGGATCTGTCATCCCTCTCGATTAGCTGGTGGAGAGTATTGGCACTGAGGTGTTTGCCCTCTTAATACAGATAGGAATGGGCAGGGCTCTTTCTGGAGAGGCTTCTCATTAGGACACTTACACAGGTGGACCAGTTTAAGCTGCAAATTTTTTTTTCAGGAAAGAATATTGTCAAGGCTGAAAACATTTTAGATGATTAGCTATTTCTTTTGGCTTATTTCTTTTTTCTCAACAAGAACCTGAAAGACATTTTCATTCTTGAATTCCAAAGAAAAAAGATGACAATTGTTTCACTTGTGAGATGTTGTTGCTGTATGGCAGAGGCATGGGGGAAAAGCCATTCCTCTGAAAAGAGCATATTCTCCGTTGAAAAGCTACAAAGAACAAAACTTCACTCCATGGTCTGCCTTGGTTGTTCTGCAGACTCAAGTAGATGTTGCTGTCTTAATTCAACACAGCTCGTGGTTTCATGTATTTCTTTACAATCAGGAACACTGGAAACCTGCTTTCATGTTTGAAATGAAGGCTGATAAACTAATCTGACTGTGACCCCAACAAACTAGAGTTCAAATGGCTGAATTCTGCTCTCAAGCTGAGCTGTGTGTGCACAGCCTTTCTGATCGAAGAGTGTAAGGCAAATATATTTACCTGTTCTCTCAGAAGTCAAAGATATCTCAGCAAAGTCTGATAAAACCATGTAGACAAATTTATCTCTGGGCTGGATTCCAATATATAAAGGTCAGCCTGAAAACTACTTGAGAGCACTATAACAAACTGAAAAGGATAGTTTTCCCCAGGCTATAGTTATATATTACACCCACGCAATAAATGCAGCCCAAGAATTGATTCCAGCATTAGAGAGTGTTATTTTCAATACTGTTGGATGAGGTAAAAATGACAGCAACACCTTGCAAAATATACCAATTTAAATGATAATAAGATCAATTTCCTTCTCTAGAATAGTGCCACATTCATCATCTTTCTAGATTTCAAATATAAACTCAAATGTGCAATAGAAATGCCTTCTTGCAGGCCATTATGGCAAATGGTGTTCAAACACTTCACAAACACACGTGCTTTGTGTGAAGGCTCTAGTAAAGTAGCAAACTGAGCCTGACTATTCTTAGAAAAATGACTTTGAAGCCTGGTTTGTCCCCTGTTGAAATAGTTGTGCTGTAGTAAAGCTGAAGTAAGAGAGCTGGGAATAAGACCAGTCAGTTCAACTCTGTTGCCTCCAAAAGTAATTTCCTGAATCCAGCAATGCAAGTTACAAACCCAAACTGCTATCATGGAGTAACCCAGAAGAGAATCAGTCTCTGAAATTTCCTTTTTTCCTCCCTGGGGCCATAGAGTAAGGCTGCTAAGAATACATGTAGTGAAACTGTCCAGAAAGTGCAAAGTCACTCAGCAAATAGAGGGAGAGGCTTATGAATACAGGAAAAAAAAAAATATAAACATTGCAACCCAGTGTAAATTTTAAAGAGGTCTTTAAATTTATGTACACCACTTTAATCTATGTATCCACAGAAATGGATCAAGCATGACTTGATTCTTTCCTTTTTCTCTGTGTACATTCTTGCTTGCAAGTGTGTGGATGGGTGTTGTGGGTGTAAGCCCAGCTGGAGATGAGGCACCGCACGACTGCTCGCTCAACCCCCCTCGCCCTGGTGGAATGGGGAGGAGAATCCAAATAACACTTGTATGTTGAGATAACAGTTTAATGATTGAAAATAAAGTAAAATATAGTAATAATGGCAAATAATAATACTGGCAATAAAAAGGGAAAAACAAGTGATGCACGATGCAATTTCTCACCACCCGCTGACTGATGCCAGAACCCCTTCCCAAACCCAGACCAGCCAGGTAACTCAGGTAACCCAGACCAGGTAACTCCTCCCAGTTTACATACTGGGAATGATGTTCTGTGGTGTGGAATATCCCTTTGGTCAGTTCAGGTCACCTGTCCCAGCTGTACTCCCTCCTTGTTTCTTTTGCTCACCTCCTCACTGGCAGAGCATGAGACAAGGGGGGGAAAAGTCCCTGCCCTAGGATAAACATGACTTAGCAAAAAGCCCAAAGCAGCAGTGAGTTATTAACACCATTCTCATTCTGAATCCAAAACACAGCACTGTAACAGCTGCTGAGAAGAAATTTACTCCAGCTAAAACCCAGGACAAGGGGGTTTTCCTCTCTGAAACCTGTGACACATATTTTTGCATATAGATATTAATCATCTCCTGAGGATAAATTTCCCCTGGCATGGGTGAGACTCATGGATTCCTCCTACACTGCTTACAGTGGGGGAGGAGGTCTGATCAGTGAGAGAGCTGTTTGAATGAGTCTGTGAGTATCTTGTGAAGATCAAAACAGAGCAGTTTTGCATTTACATGGACAGCCCAGTGTTGAGAGAACCTGTTTTGTGCACAGACTGCAGATCATCTGGTGTGTTACAGCACTGCTTTAAGGGACCAGGAGCTAGAGAAACCCGGGGGTTTAATGCTTGAGATCTCCTCCTCAGTCCTTGGGATGCTTGCTGAGATTTCAACTATTTGATAGACACCATCTGTTACCACAAAGCAGTGGAGGAACTTTTAACACTAAAATAAGAGATAGAGGCCAGGAGAACAGCTAGGGGCGCTTAGCTACAGGAAAAGTTAATTAAGGTCTTGTTAACAGCTCATTTAAATTATGACTCCTTACTGATAACGATCTCAAAGTGTATCAGTGACTTTCAGTTATTCCTAGGTAAATTCCTACCTCCCTAAAGACGCCCCTTTTCTTAAAGCATGAGAAATGGGAATGGCCCGTTGTGCTGTGGAAGCAGTCCAAAGCAAAAAGTACAACAAAAACTAGTCCAGCTTTCCTGTGGTGTTATGTAGGACCTATACTTATCCTGACAAAAACCTTCTGTTGTGTTCATCTTTCCTGCTTCTCTTGCTGTGACCTGACTTTGTGTACATCAGTTGGCTCTATCTGACACTTGGGATCTGCAGCGGTTCACCTTCTGCATTATACATCATAGCTGGGTATCAAGGTGAAAATGTCAGTTCATTTGCTTACTTGTAGTCTTCTGGCTTTTTTTTTTTTTTTTTTAATTTTTTTTTTTTTTTTGGTAATTGAGGGTTTTGTAGAAGAAGCAGAGGAAACAATATATTTCAGAGTATCTCCAAATGCAGCTTTCCCGCCCAACTGTTCACAAATTGATCCAGACCACCTCTTTGAGAACAGGTTACACACTGCAGAGGAATGCATAACTTACCCATGAACTGCTGCATATTTTGTCTTGTATTTACATTTTTCCAAAGGGGGAAAAAAAAGACATTTTTTTCCGGATAAAGATATTTTCTGCTTTTGATGGATGAAATTAGTCTGCATATCCTTGGAGACTGCCAACAAGTTTACACTAGGAACTGGAATGAAGCCATCAATTCATTTCATGTGGGTTCCATCAGATGGCAAAAAACCAGCACAATAGTCCCATCATGCTGGTCTTTAAATCCCTGAAGAATGAGGTGACCTGTAACACTCTGGGCTCTCTGGCAAACACCTTGATGCACAGGGACATTCTGACTGTTTCCAACTCTCATTCCTATGAGTGGCAATTATATCAATGTGCCTTTGTGCTTGGGAGCAAAAACAGAAGACTGGGTTGTGAGAATTGCATCTGGCATGCTCAGAGCAGCTCAGGTGCAAGAACTTCTGACATGTTAAGCTCAAAGCCTTACATGCCCCAGCAGCAATTTGGGTGATTAAGGTTAGGTTACAAACCAGTCACAGAGATTGGACCTAACTGAATTCTCTAAAAGTGAAAGTTCAGGTTTGAACACTACTTCAGAGCCTCAACCACTTGATTTTTGACATTAGTGAAATGTGTACTCTCATGCTAACATTTTGGTTGCACACATCTCTAATTAGCTGGATCAAACAGTGTGTGAGAGTTCATGGTGTACTTCACTGAACACAGACTCTGGTCCCCATTTGCCATTTTTATCTTCCTCGTTCTCTTTCTTGTAGCAAATATTTCTGGAATGAGTTTGAGAATCATTAAATCACGATCTGCTTAGAGTACGTGCAAACAGTGCTGAGACCCAAAGATCAATGATCACTGACCCTTCCTCCTGCCATCATCTTGGTTTGGCACTAAAACACCCCATTTATAGGAAATATTTGTTTCTTGGACCACCATATGGTTGAAGAAAGGTTTATACCCCAGGGGTTCTGTATTAGATTCCAGCAGGTTACTTCATTAAATGAGCATATCAAATTTGATTGGAAGTTCTCATCAGCTTTCTGTTCCATTTAATTTTATTTTTATACAGATGAAGAAATTACTGTTACACCCATACCCACTGACAAGCCAACTACATTACTTCACATCTACTTTATAACCACATATAATTACATAACCTCTTGGTTTATTTTCTTCCAGAACTCATGGCTCCTCATAGAATCTGTTCTGTCTGAACTAAGAGGCAGATTTTGGCCTAAAAAATGGTTTTAAAGACATTTACATGGTTTGGGTTTTTTCCTATATTGAATATTCCACATTTATTAACCACAGTTTGATTCAAGCAGAGCAAGGGCTTCACTGATACAGTCTGGAGAGGCTGTGTTAACAAAAGGAAGACAAGACCAGCACCAAAATACTCTGCGTAAATCTCATTATCATGGGAGATCTTCCATCTTTTCAGCCCCATGCTATAAAATCTCTTTCAGCACACTGTGTTCCCTCCACTTTGTTCCTCTTTAGTTACAGGCACTGTGGCCACTTTCTCACCTACAATTTCCAACCATCATTTCTCCCCAAACCCTACTGTTCTTCAGTGATTTCAAAAATACAGCAGACAGGGCTGCAAAGTATTCTCACCTCAAGGCAGTGTGAGGGCTTCTTTGGGTAAGAAGGAGGCTGGCAGATTACATTCATGTCAAAGCACATAGCTGGGTAGCTAAAAACAGAATAAAAATTGCCATCTGGAAAATTTTGAAGGACTACAGTTTTAAGCCTGTATAAACTCACTGAAATCAATTAAGGCTGGAGCATAACTGTGGTGAAATCGCCCCTAAGATTGTTTTTAATGCTCATCCCAACTTGCATTCTTAAACATATTGACAGACCACAGAGTCCATTTGTTATTATTTATCACAATAACCCTAAACAATCTGGCATAAACATGCTCTTTCATTCATGCCAAGAAATGCTATGCACTCCTTAGATGCCAGAGAAGGCACCAGGAAGAGCAGTCCCCAGTGTCCTCATCAGTCCCTGGTCTGGAAGCATTTTCATGTATAATTTTATCAACTTTAAAAAGAATGATTCAATCCTGCAGTCTTTTCTCCCATCAGTTTTATTTATTTAAGGGCCTGATAAAGAAAAGCTGCAATCCCAAGCTCCTTAATTCTTATTTGCTTAGATAATGCAATTGCACATTGCAGAGTGCATGGAAATAGACAACAAACTAGGGAATCCTATTTTCTGTCAAAAAAACCATTTCCATGTGCCACATGGCTACTCCTGGTAAACTGATATAACTGAGGCAGTTGAGCACCAGTGCTTCTTGTGCTCTTTTAGCCCATGACAGCTACAGTGGTTGTGTTGGACCACAACTGTTTGTAGATACATGGGGGTGGGCAGGGGTCTGTGAGGTCTCCAGCCCAACCTCCTGCTCAGAGCAGGCACATTTGGAGGAATAGGCTGCCTGGAACCTTGCCCAGACAGTTTTAAGCATCTCCAAGGATAGAGATGTCATGGCCTCTCTGGACAACCCATTCCGCAGCTTGGCCACCTCTACTGTAAAAATATTTTCCTTTTAGGAGGTCAGAATTTGCCATGTCCCAACTTGTGTTCATTGCCTCTCACCCATCTCATCTGACTGTGGGCTGTTCTGTGCAACACACAGACCCAGCAGTGTCACTGTGCTCTGCTAGGATGCAGTGGTGTGGGATCACAGTGTACAGGCCTCAGAAAACACATCACACAGAGCACCTTCTCACCTCCCACAACACTACAGAAATAAGGAAGAAACTGATCTGAGATCATCTACCAGAGAAGGAAGCCCCAAAACTGGTGCCAGGAGTAACCAGCCTGACAGGATGGTTCTGGTGAAGGACAGAGCTCCTGCCCAGGGCAGTCCCTGTCCTGCACACACAGGGGACAGTGCTGCTGCCCAGAGCAGGTAACCAGAAGCTCCTTCTTGTCGACAGACCAAGACATCCACTACAGCGGCTGAGGGGAGAGCAATGCCCACAGCAGACGTGATCCACCCTCACGCTGGTTGGATGTTCTTCACCTCAGCCTGTGCTGGACCACATCAAGGTCACACATGCCAAAATCCCACACCAAATCAGGCTTTGCAGGGATTAAACTGCAAAGACTTTAACATTCCAGAGCTGAGGAATTGCCTGTGCCAGAAGAACACTGCCATATGAAAGCAACACCAGCATATAATTGAAATAATTTATTTACCACTAGAGCACCACAAAAACAGACATACAATGTGTTAAAATACAGAGTAATCAATCACCAAAGTACAACACAGCTGTCCTTTAAGTTCCATTTTCTTTTCTCCTTTAAACCATGCCAACCATAGAGTTGTATTGATGCTAAACACGTAAGAAGTGCTGTCCTGCCCCACCCAGCTAAGTGCTATGATTCCCCCTCAGCCCCAGTCAGCCCCTTAGGTCTGATCTTTCAAGATGCTGAACATTTCCCATCAGTTCTCAGGAACTTTGCTCAGACAGTGGCAATCACCTCGCCAAAATAAAGCCCTGTAGCACAAAGTCCTTGAGCTGTTGCAGACCCATCTAAAGATCACTTGAGGGGTATTTACATCAGACCTGAGCAGGGCTTAGGACTCACATTAACCCACTCTGTAGAGGGGAATTTCACCCATGAGTTCTGCATATTGTAGGATCTGGCCTAACACCCTTGGTAATTGAAGGAAAATGCATGCCTAATGAACAAGAAAAAAATATTGTAGGAGCTTTATGATAGAGAATTTAAAATATTATCAGTGCATTTTGAGGAACACTAGAAGTTAAAAAAAAATCAATCTTGGGGCAATGACTTACAGAAATAGTGTTTTATGCTTAGAGAAAAACTCTAAATCCAAGTCCAAATTTTCAGCTGCATCCAGGGCACAGTGAGTATAGCTGGACAACTATGCTATCTCCTATTCCACTTCCTCAAAACTGGTTTTGAGCGGCATTCCTATACCAGACAACTGCAAAAGCATTTTTAAGTTTTGAAAAATGTGCTCACCCTTGTCTTCTCTCCTGTCCAACAAAAATACAGCTCTCATACTGAACCTGATAAAACTAATTTCGCTGTTGTTATACAGCAAAATCCAGAGTATGTATTACCCTGAGGAGTTTCACTGAGTTCAGTGCATCTTCTCACTGGAGTTAAGTCTGGCTCAAGCAAGTGTTAGCAGGACAGATTTTTCACCTGTTCCCCTCAGCTCACTAAATAAATCAGAAGTCTAACATACCTCCTCCTCTGAGCTGAACCAGTGGGTGGGATTAGATCATCTGTGGGGCTATGTTCCCATCTAGGCAGTAAGCACAGGCTCCACAGAAGCCCTGAGGAGCTGCATGTGCAAGCCTCCATGGCACCTCAGTTTTGCATCAGTGCTCTGCTGAAGCCAAAGAAACTGCACTTCTTAAAACCGGAGCTGACAACACCAAGCTCAGGAGTGTTCTCCCAACGCCTCTCAGGACAATGGCAGAAAATGTCCTTCTCATCCAAGCAGAATGCTTGTATTGGAGGCTTCCAGCTTTGCTCTGCAGAAGCATTCATCATGTGAAATGAAATGATTGTTCCTTCTTCATTATTTATTTTATCTAATTTAGGTTGGGGCTTTTTTTAAATGAAGTATGTGATGTAATTTTTTTCTTTTTACTCCCTCTATAATATGAAAACATATAACAACAACACTAAAACCCTAGGACCCCCATGTTCCTTTTTTGGTTGTTTTTTTTTTTTTGTTTTTTTCAAAGAAGCTTTAATGGGATCTCAATTGAGAAAAGAATTAGTAAACTTGCAAAACTCAAGGGTCTGATCCTGCCAATCCTTACACACACCCCAACAGCCTAAAGGGGCCTGCTGTGCCACTGCAGGAGCCAAAGGCAAACCTCTGTCACCTGAAGCAGGAGCAGGATCAGCCCCACAGACGAGCTGCAGGACTGAGATCCCACGTGCCAGGCCGATGCGTCCGAGTGCGCTCCGGTCCCGATCCCGCTCCCGCCCCGTGTGGGGCAGTGCGCGGCAGACGCTCCCTACAGCCTCCTGCACAGTGGTGAATGTCATTCTCTGCAAGGGTTTGCCTCGCCTCAGCCAGGCTGGGACATCTCATCGCTCAACACCTCGCTCCCTGCCCATCTGTTTGAGTGTCTACAGCCGAAAGAAAATCGGAGGGCCCAGAAATCCGAACTGCATCGCAATCCAAGTGTTATGAACGGGGACGACGGGAGAAGGAGGGGGGGAGGGGTGGGGGAGAGATTGCTTTAATCCATCCTTTTTTGTAAAACAGAAAAACAAATGGAGTCAGGTAGCTTATGTCATAATGATGAACAATATACAAAGCACATGTATAGCAATTATTATAAAACATGTATTTGTAGTGCAAGTCAAAATATAGGGACTCTACTCATACTGGCCAGCTAGAGGGAAACACATGATTCTGAGTGATCAAAAAAGAGCCCCAAATTCAAATTCAAAGTCATGAGAGCTGACAGTATCACAGAGTACAAAAATATGGTGAAAATTTACACATTACACATAAAGTACGTAATTTTTTAATAGTTTACAAATAGAGATCTACAGATATGTTTCCAATTAAGCTGGCTTTTACTACCCACCTATTGTAATACTCTAGGTATGGTTACATATACCAAAAGAACAAAAAAATCCCATAGCATAGCTATACAGCAACATATTAAGGTCTGAAGATTAGACCAGTACATGTTAAATATTTCACTGGTTTACTAAACTGACATTTAAATCATTTACAGTAAAAAAAAAAAATCTTATAGACTTGTCTTTGAGACTGAAACAGAGTGTCCTTTATTAGTAAATTATTCAGTATTTAAAACAAGGGTTTGAGACCTTACAAGAAGTCTCTCTAGGCAGCTGGCATGAAAAATAAGGTATTTTAAAGGCAGAGTTTGTCAATAATGTAATAACTGATTTCTATTTTAATTGAACTAAACTAACCATTACTTTTCTGATTCTTTTGAGCTTGTGTTCCTTTAGGCTTTATATGTATTTCTGGCAGCTTATTTGGTCTCCACTTTGTCCACATTGGCTGGTTTTCGTTTTTCCAATGGCGATACAGAAATGTTCATTTGATAGTTTTTACACACAAATAAATAACGCACCGTTAACTCTACAGCTAAGAGGAATGGGTAGGATGCCTATTGCGTAAAAATACAGAGAGATCAAGTAAGGCACGGGACAGATACAGCAACTCCACTTCATGGGATTTTCCTGTTTTTTTCCTTTCACATAGTAACACTAACAAATTTCTTCCAGTGTTTATTTTTTAAAAGGTTTCTTTTTTCTTTAACTTTGCTTCTTGTCTATCTCACACTATGTGTAGGTGAAATGTAGGAAAAAGCCTTCAATGTTTTGCTTCAGATGCCAGTTTAAAAAAAAAACAAAACAAACTTTCAAACAGTTCAGACAAGTACCGCTTTTTTTCTTCCTTTTTTTTTTTTTTTCTTTTAACACTGATGAACCTGGGTTTTTATTTTTCTTTCTTTACTTCTCGCTCTCTCTTTCTTTTTTTCCTTGGTTATTTTTTTTTGTTTTTAATAAACACACGTCATGCTGTTTCAGGGATATCCTTTAGCTGCACTTGCAAGACTTTACAATCATGTTGGACAGCTGTTCAATTTTGGGTGTTTTTCCAATGTAGTAGAGGATGGTGAGGGGTTCCAAATCCTGGGACACACAGCATGGAGAGGCAGAAGCTTCTGGATTTATGGTGTTATACAAGCTGAGTACCTAGAAGGAGAAACAAAAATAGGCAGATTAAGGCAGCTGTCTCTAACAAGGCAAACTGCTTTCTGCATCACCTCCTCCCACCTGAGACAATGCCCACTGAAAGCAGTATGAAGATTCCTGGATTTTAGGGGTTTTTTACACTTTTCTTCTTCAATCTGGTGTTCACAATACGCCTGAATTTCCTAAGGTTTTATCCATACAGTCTTAAACTGCAAAGCTGGAACACACCTGGAGTCTGCCTCTAAAGTGTTGCCATTTGAATCAACAGGCACATTTTATTTATGAGTACAGAGGAAATGGAGAAGTTTTTATCTGTTTCTTCAGGTTACCATTTGCTGTTTACAGGATTTTGGATTTACAAGGGACCAAAGGGAAAAGAGACCTCTTCAGATCATAGGCACTCCCCTTCTTTTACCCTCTGGCTATGTTAGTTAAGTCCATTAATGCCACCCTGCAAGCACCAGGACTCAAGGTGGAGTTACTCCTGCTGAGAACCAGCTGCAGTGAAGTTATCACCAATGTCACCCTGGATTCCTATGCATGGTTCTCTGCAAGGGAACTATGTAGGGTTAGCCACTGATGATGCATAGGTGCTCCTGAGGATGCCATTAATGCCTTA
Source organism: Monarcha castaneiventris obscurior (assembly GCA_026261815.1). NCBI lineage: Eukaryota > Metazoa > Chordata > Aves > Passeriformes > Monarchidae > Monarcha > Monarcha castaneiventris. The sequence goes on from JAMPIT010000896.1 coordinate 484,424, forward strand.
GCCAAACACCAAGTGACCTTTTCCTAGAACTTCCACACAACATTTGCAGCTTAGAGAGACAGAGGACCTGTTCAGGATAGCAACACTAACTACTTTATTAGGCAACTTCTGGCTCCTTGGGCAATTATCCAAACCACATATTTGTGACCATGACAGTTACTCTTCCTCTTTCCTTTAAAAACAAGTGCTGTTCCAAAATGTGTACACTGTTACTCCACACCAGCACAGAAACATACTCACCTTACTTATACCTCTGCCTGCTGACATTGCTAACAGTACAATGTCGTGGCCAGTGACAGCTACAGAGGGGTCTGTAAGCTCAGGAAGAACATGGTATCATGGTTTCACCAACCAAAAGGAACTCAAGCTGTCCCTTGGACACAGAAGAGTTCTCCCTGCTGGCTGACATTGATCTGGTATTTTAAGGGAGGCTTGAAAAAGGGGAGACATCATTCTTAGTATGGACCTGAGGGTAAAATTCTTACTTTATGACAACTATGATGCAAATGTCTGTCTCCTGCATTCACTGTCTAGACATCCTTATTGACAGTTGAGAGGAAATTAGCACTTCACAGCAGAATACTACTCATCCTAAGGCAGTTGGCTAAAATACCACATCTAATGCCTAAAATAAAAAGTCCCATCTCAGACAACTATGATTTGGTTCTTCCAATATCCCAGACACAAAGTCCCTCTTTCACATAAAAGTTTTCCAAGTATAAGAAAGAATATATCTTTTGAAGTAAAATAAAGACATATATATATATATATCTCAGTATAATTTAATGAAATTCAGCATGGCAGGTGCTAACCTTGAAATGGCAGGTCATAAAAGTACGTGATGACTCGGTGGTACCACTCTGAAAGTGCCTCCCTCAGTGCCTTTGCTGACCAAACTCACTGTGCCATCTTCCACTCATGCTCTATAATGAAAGCCATTTCCAGGCCACCTCCAAAGGCTACATACCCACAAAAAGCATTCAATCCAACCATGTGTTCATACCAATGAACACACAGAAAAAGGGAAATCTCTGGGGTCAATACATTTCTCCTGCTTCAATACTAGCTTGAGGCCATGTGTGACTTCCTCTATAGGCCCACATTTCATCATCCTTAGAGTCTGAGACTAACTTTGGGCATTGGTGCTGATGTCAGTCCCAGAAACATAGCTCAACCTGCAGTTGCTGAAAATGAGCAAATCCATTACTTACTCTGCTGTGCTGAGTATCTGAGCTCCATAAATACGGGCAGGCTCCTGCACAGAAATTAGCATGGTATCCTTTAGGTTCATGAATCCATTTCCAGCCAAGATCCCTCTTGAAGTCAATATAAAGTGGACGCAGACAGCAATTATCCTGCACATTCCTGGGAAATAAAATACAAACATCGGTCATAACAAAGACAACACAGGGAATAAAGAAAATCCAGTTTGCTCCCTGAATGATCCTTTAAAGGAAGGCAAGTCTGAGACACAAACGTTCTCAACTAAATCAAATCAATTGTAGCTTGTGCTGTAGCTGAAATTGGATGCTTAGACATGGCAGGACTTGCTCATGCAGACAAAGCCAACGGCTTCCCTGGAGGATTAGTCAAGTGTTTTTCTCTAGGTCCTACAGAGGAGACTCTGAGTAGGTGAGCAAAGTGAAGGTGATAATTTGGCTCTAACTATGGGGCTAATGCATCTGGGAATCATCCCAGATGGAACTGAGCTTTTGCTGTCTAAGCTCACAACCATCTGCCCCTGTCTCTGTGGGGTTGGAGACTGCCAGGCAGAGACCTGCTGCACACAGACGCCCTGGGTCTGAGAATGAGGGTCTGCGTTCTGTATAAATGCCAACTGTAAAGAAACATGATAAACAACTGCATGACACCTCCCGGGCTGGCAGGACTGTGTAAGAATATTGGATGTGGAGGCATAGTTACCTAAAACAATAGGCAGCATCTAGAGCACGCTTCTTCCGCCGACTGGGCTGTTGCGACTCAAGTCTGTAGGAGGGTAACAACATTAGCAGAAGATGTGGGGTCTTCCCACTGTATTTTTTCCTATTGGACTTTAAAGCTTTCACATCACCACTGGAATATGTGTAGTCATCAATACCTTCAAAAAATACATTTTGGTGATAAACATTGTGTTGCTTTTTCTTCACAAATTAAATAAACCATCTCTTAAAAAAAAATCTCTCAGAAACTGGGCCACGATGGTGTCAGGTGGGCATGTTTACTGGGGAAGTGGGGGCAAATTTCAACCCAACATGCCTAAGATATTCACAGTTCTCATGTTATCTGTTCTATCAGCCCTCCCACATTCACAGCTGTTTAATGGCATTTCAGCACATTCACTAGAAACGTTTAAGTTAGTAATACAAAAAGTAATTTCAGTCACTGCATCTGCATTGCTTAGTTTCCAATGTCCCAAGCTGTGATTCTTTTGTTGCTTCAGTTAGAGCAGTATGCCCAACTTTTAACACCTATGTATCTTTTGAAACCTTTTAACACACTTAAAGCTGCTCTGGATACTTCATCTTCATTTCCCACTCTTATTTCTATCCCATTAGTTTTCTCCATCACAGCCACTCCTTTCTAATACTTGTAAATTCTCTTTCATTGCCAGTTTATTTAAACCTACTAATTTTCCCCAGAAAACCAGTTATTCTAGTCTCTTCCTTTATATGGGCATGGCAAAGACACTGATCAAAGTATTTCTTCTGGAAATGTCAATCCACGGCCTCTCATTTTGTATTCTCTTTGAACACTAACTGCCTTACTAGGTTCTTATCATGGCAATAGCACAGGCAAGAGACTCAAGACATTGGCCTTTCACAGGAGTCATGTTATGCCTTTTGTTAGGACCCTTTAGAAAATTACCCTCCCCAACCCAACACTACTATCTAAACAGTAAAAGATACACTATTCTTTTTTTAACATATGCAATTACAGTGACCAAACATCATACTAACGATTTTTTTAAAAGGCACACAATGGCTTTAATCATATGTACAGTACATGTATTTACTTACAGGAAAAGATTCCAAAGCAGTGAAACAATGGTTAGAAAAACTTAATACTTGAAAAGGAATATAGCCAAATACTTAGACCACGAGTGAACCAAATCATGATACACTTCAATAAATGAGAGCTTCATTAACAGAATTTAGGTTAAAATTGGTTCTATGTAGTTATAGATTAATATGTACTGGTGGATGGTAACTATAGTACAGTCAATTAAATATAATTTCCCTTTTTGAAACTGGAAGTTTAATGGCTTAAAAACACAAGAGAACTTACATGGCCTTGATATATTTACTCCATATCACCTTGTCTGCTGTCCATAAAGAGCAAATATATCCATAACCCTCACTACACAGTTTTTATTTTTTAATGCCCACTCATTCCAATTTTTTCTACTAAGTCTTACTCATTACAGATGGAGAGCAGTCAAAGGGTTTATTTGGAAACTATTGAGCTATTGTCTCATTACTATCCAGTAGTGGATGGCAAACTGTGCAACAGTCTTCACTAAATCCAAAATTGCATGTATATCCCATGTGCATGCTGCAAACTGTAACACAGACTCTTAAGGACATCAAAGCTGCATGCATGGAATGAGACAGCTTATTCATGTCATCTGATTTTAGAATTGCTCAGGTGATATAGTTCTGCCCTTGTGTCTTTAGTACCATTTCCTACCAGCAGAGAATCATGATTCTCAAATGAGCAAGTTTTCAATCAGCTGAATGCCTTTTAGAAGGCAGAAACAGATTTTGTTTCCCTCCTCAGTTAGTGATTACCACAATGTTTTAAAAAGCTGGGGTTTTTTCTATCATTACCTGCAAATCTTGCTTCAAGCTCCTCACTTTTATTTGGGATGATATAATTATTGGAAGGCACGAAGGTACAGCATGGACAATGTAAGCTTATTTTAAATCCAAGATTCCTGTCTGAAAAACATAAAAGTGAGTGGAGTTGGTTTTTCCACATGGAATGACTGAAATACTCCTGAGTTAATGGAGGAGCAGTTGGGGCAGGAGAGAAGGCAAAGAGCACTTTTTGTCACCTCTGTGATGGAGCCACTCATGTACAGTCTCAGTGACATCAAAAGACAACCATTCTCCTTCAGCTCTTGTTTTAACTACTTTGCTGTCAATATAGCGCTGTCCTGGTGATGATAATTCCTTAGATTTTAAAACCTGCAAGAAACAACAAATAAGATTGCCTACAGGTTAATATTTACCTGGTTGCTTTTAAAATGGATCACTAACATTACAAAATAGCCCAAGAAATGATTACAGCTGAACCCTCTATGCAGCAGATGAACATTCATGCACATTTTCAGAAAGAATCTTCTTAGGGTGTGTAAGGAGAAGAGCAATATAAAAACACCCTAATGAAATCAGATTGTGTTCCCAAGCAAAACACATTGTCACTTATTCCCTCCTGAGGGAAAAAAAGAAGTGCCCTGAAAACTTATCCTGTAATACAAGGGGTCAAGAGATCACAGTAATCATCAGAAGAAGCTATTTGACCTTCTTCAGTAATACTTACACTGGCTAGAGCATAAGATGCCAAAGTCCAGGCTGCACAGTGTAGTCTGTACACTGAAGATACCTCACTGCTCCCCTATAAATAACCTATGTGGTATTGCCTTATCCATGCTTCCAGCCTTCCCTCTGACTTCAGGTACTAAGCATACATTAAACAGATGGCCATGCACGGATTTGTGCAACAGGTGAGGCTGCTTCCATCCAAACTGTGATGCCAGCTGTATTTGTATTTGTGTCAAACACTTCAGCAAAGCTTCTACTGACCAAGCAATAAAAAATACCTGTAGAAAAGAAACCCAGGCCCTGCATGACTAGAATTTAAAGTGCCCACAGTCTTCCTCCCAGGCAAACAATTCAGTGAGTGCCTTCCCACATACAAGCACGGCCTGCTATTATTTACCCTAACTCTAGAACAAAAACAATTGGATTTTGCTGTTAACAGGTTTCTGGTTTTCTGGTTATTACTCTGTTGATAGTTTTGTGATGCAGGGAGCTGGAATGCCATGCAACATTAAGTCAACTCCAATCAAGATACCACACGATAACATCACTTTGTAACTTTTGGCATGCCAGCTGTGCGACTTCATATATTGTTTCGGGTTTTTCCTTTCTTCAAGCACCCAAGTCCATCTCCAAATGAGTAACTGACAACATCTCATTGTTTCCTGCTATTTCCTCAGCTCAGAACCACCTGACATCTAGCAAGCACTGCAGTAATAAAATCATGGTGAAACTGCATAGTACATGTAAAGAAAAATATTTCAAAAGAGGTGTGAAACTATGTCATCGTGATAAAATCAGGCTTTTCGTAATTAAACAGGCTTGGAAAGCTCAGATTCCGTTCAGCATGTGGAGTCAGCATGTAGATTTTCCCTATTTATTGCAAGGCAGCTCTGGAATCTCTCAAAGGCCAACAGGGTGGCTCCTACAGTAACATTTGTCTTATGAAAAGAACAGCAACACGACAAGCTCTTTGTCTTCTTTCTGATCAACACATTTAGCAAAAAGCCATGAGAAGATGTTGGTTCAAGTCCAGAAGATTACTAAGGGCCCCTAGTAAGCGATGCCGAGTTCCCCACTAAGGGCACTCCAACGGTGAACATTGGGACTCCTTTTTATGAGGTAACCTTCAAACAAAGTGTCTGAACAACTGTTTACAGAGTCTGGCAGCAGCAAGGGGACTACCATTGCTCAGAAGTGCCAGAGGGATGAGAGAATCAGTAATCAATGCTGGGAAAGTCCCAGAGAAGTACAAATATAACTTTGCCTTCCCTTTGGCCTTTATCAGGTCAAGTGTTTCTGGGGATGTAATGCAGCTGTCATTCTGCAAAGATGTGTTGGGGCTGGGGGGGGGACGTGTGAGGCAAATGGGACACAAGAACTTGGCTCATTTCTCTTCCTTTCTGCACAGTCATATCTTTCCAAAGACTCCAGAAACTGCATACCTCAGTTTTGGCAGTGATGTAAGGACTAAAAGTAAGTAATGTGCCAAAAGCAATCTCCTGATGTTAACTATAATTGGTCTTAGACATATTCTGAATTCACAGCTGCGCCTTGGTATCAAAAAATAACATGTATTTATCCCAGTCTTTATCCCAGTTGCTACCAAAAGACAAAGTCAAGGGCTGGCAGCGTGTACCTGGAATGAAAGGCAATTGTAAAAGTACAAGAAATCATCACTGCATGTATCCAATGGTTCAAGGAAAATCCATCCTCACTGTTGGGCTGAACGACAACAGCAGTGTTGGCAGGTTTCAGAACTGTATGGCACTGTGGGACATACATAACTGTATGGATACTGTGGATTGAAAGAGCTGGATATTATCCATCCTATGGTACCTACAGTATCTGAAAGTAAAGTTTCTCTCCATGATGTTTATGCAGCATGTTCAGGAAGAAAATTACGAATAATGAGGTAAAAAGCCACAAACTAAGTATGAGAGAATTTCCACAATTGACACCATGGGATAAACAGGCACTGGCAGTTCTTAAGCAAAAGGCTGTTAAATGAGATGAGTGTCACACTTAGTGAAATTAACTTCAATCTCCTTCTCTTGGGTTAAGTATCTTTATAGTGCTAGGGTGATGAATGATCTCAACAACCTGAGTACTTGGAAGTAAGAATTATCTTCTTCTAGCCTCACCATTTCCATTTTCCCTTCTTTTTCTCTTACATTGTTGCAAGTGTGGAAAGCTAATGGAAGAGAAAAATCTTAGGCTGGATCCTCGGAGTCCATTTCCTTCCACAAAAGAATCTGATTAAGATATTTTCCCTACACTGCATTCTATTTCCATCCACACTGAAGCGATTGCACTCTATACAGTGGTAAACAAAGGGGCCTTTTTGTAGGAACCTCTCAGAAATTTTTACAGCTACAATATACTCTTCAAATGAGTCTTCCAGAAATTACTATGTGAAATAAGCATTTTAGGTTTTTTCTGCCATTTCCCCCCTTTGGTTTGCTTCTTTTTACCTTGCCCTACATTTCCGGTTTTAACCTTTCCCATCAGCAACAAACCTTTTTCTTCCAATACACCCTCAAGCCTGTATCCTTCATGCAAAGCTTCTCTTTCAGTGTTTCCAATCCTTTCTTCCTACTAGATCAACTAATTTAGTTTCAAAAAAGAATAAAAGCCTTTTCTGTGCCTTGCAGCTTTTGTGCTTGAAAGCTTCTTCCAACCACACTTATTGGTCTTAGAAGAGATATTACCTTCACCTATAAACATTGCCTTGCCTTACCTATAAACATCACCTCACCTTCATGCTTAGCCCATCACAACCACATCAAACACTGCTATCAGAACTGCTGCTGTGCAGCTTGTACCTGCAGGAGCTAAATGAAAGCCTTTGTGCAAAAATTTTCAGTGCACTAAAAACATTAACAGAAGTCAAGGGGGGGAAAAGAAAATCCACAGAAGAGAAAGTCAACCGAGTTAAACTTCCCCTTTAATCCTTTCTTGTTTTCTTCTGGCACCTTACCCAAACACTCCCTCTTAAAGAGGTGGAAGGAGTTTGGTCTGACTACAGGCCATGACGTGGAAGGCTAGGGTTTTCTGGTGGGGGAATCCTGTGCATCACCCACTGCATGCAGAGACACACATCCCATCATTTGCATGAGCAGGAGACAGAGTTTCCACAGAGGCAGCCCCACCTCCCTCACCGAGGAGCGACACATCCCAACACGGGCACGCACAAGGAGCTGGCGACGCACGGCGGCTGCGCTCGCACGGCTGTGAGCACGCACACCTTCACACGCACCTCAGAGAAAGCTCAGAGCCAGCAAACCCGGGTTCTGCATGAGGGGATGCCTGCCCAGGGACAGCTGCTTACTCGGCCTTGCTTCCAACAGGGTGATAATGTAGTGCTGCCATTACAGTAAGGGATTACGCAGGGGGCAAATGCATATGAACATGTGCCGTGGGGATGAGCTGAACAGGGAGAAGTGTTACCAAAAGGTGATCCACCACACTTCTAGACCAGTATGCAGAGTAATTTTCATTCAGTAGCAATGCTCTAAATTCTAAGAACAATTTCAGGTTTTTTCTACCCAGTTTTTGTATGTGATTCTTCCCTTTCACAGGAAAACAACCAACCAAAAATCTTGTTAATCTTCTCTTGACCGAGTGTCTTGTGCACTGCCTTCTACCTACCATTTTCTATGCCCACTGCTCACCTTATATACTTTTTTTCAATTCTGAAGCTTCTTGAAAACACCTGGGAAAAAAAATACCTTACAAATACCCATGAAGGGTGTCTAGATATCACATACATGCAGCTACTGCCAGCAGATCAAGGTGAAACAAACACACGAGCAAATGAATAATGCAGTTAATTGCAGGAAATGGCTCAAGAAGAAGCCAGATGCATTGCTCTTGTTTGCACAGCTCCATATGTTTAGGAAGCCCGGCTGGGGATCTTGGTGATGACAGCACTCACATGCCACTCTCATCAGGCCTGCCAGAGTTCTGGTATTTTACAAATCCTGTTGAAATCTACTCTTCATTCTGCTCAGTCTTCTGGGGGAGAACCTCTCCTTAGCTGGCAGGGACTTGTCTGTGCTCCTCTTCATCCATTAGAGGAGCCTGACCCATGATGTTATCTTGAAAGCATATCCCAAATCACCATGACCAGGGCATTCAGCAGTGAAAAAGTTTAGTTTTGTCACAAACTGGTTTCAGAAGAATGAGGAGTTTCCAGAAAATACTGATTTCTAAATTACTTCTGTCACTTGCTATGCTTATTTTTCAGAGTAACTGGAAAGCATTAACAGATATATTTAAAAAAAATTTAAGTATCAAGTAGCTGAAATCTTCATTAAAATACTGGAGGATGAAACCGTTTATTTATAGGCACACATGTTTATACCCTCAAGAAACTATCACACGGTTCTGAGTATAAAAATAAGGATAAGGATTATCTTTGTCTGCACTTTATAAACTGTAAAGTACACTGAGAACACTACATAATTCATGATAACAAACAAAGCAGAATGCTTGTAAAATTAGCAAAAACATTACTTCTTTAAAGAATGGGGCAAATCAAAAGTTGACATGAGCAGAGCAGCAGCACTCAGCGTCAGTGTAACTAAACTGGTTCAAAAACAAAACTGAGAAAACTCCTAACCCCAAGACTCTGTTAAAAGAAACATAATTATTTTGCTCAAAGTTTCCTTTGCCTACTCCCCCGCTCATATATTTAGGCAGCTAAAGCAGGGGATAACTGAATCAACACATTAGTGTATGTATTCTAGACAATAACCACTGACAGCAGACGCCAGAACAGCCTGTCTTCATGACTCATTACATGGCTAAAAGGAAAAAATTTGACATGAAGATACACTGGTTCTTTCAAATAACTAGAGCTCCAGAACAGCAACTTGCTTAGTTCATTTCAGATTTGGTGTTCTGGCCAATAACTACTTCTAGTCTTCTATTGCCACCACAATCAAATGCAGAAGAATAGGAAAATTACAATTAAGTATAATTTACAGTGGAATAGTTTTGGCTAATAAATTCACCACCTCCTCAGCAGGCAAACAAAAATAAAACCTGAATGTGGTTCAGCAGTGATGACACACAGGCTGATGCATCAATGACATACATCTGCTGCAGCCAAGAAAACCCTGGGCACCCATCAGAGGCCAAGCTTCAGCAACAAGAAGAGCATTTTATAGCTGGGTTTGAGAATTATGGTCACCAACTCTCTGGAAATACTTTTGGTGACTTACAGTTTCTTAAAACAAGTTGATGAACTTTCCAAACATAGTCATATGGCCACTTAAAAAACATCTATCCTGTCTCCTGCATTGCCTTGGAACTTGAAACGGTCACTGCTGTCAGCCAGTGTGGGTTCTGCAGTCACTGAATAGCAGTAAATATGGCATTATCTTGTGAAAACCTGCTATTAATCTGTCTTTCCTCTCCATTCATTCTGGACTGTCTGATCTCCTCCCTCCAGATGCTGTTGGCCCCCTGATAACTTCCTTCCTTCCCTTCCCTTCTCTGTCATTTCAGACTCCTGTGATGTTCTTGTGTATTACAACATCTTGGCAGGCTCACTGCTCTTTCTCTTACTTATCAGTCATTATCCATGATTTCCATTGGAACTTCACGGCCCTTTTAAAAATAATGGAAATAACCTGACATGTACTTGTAAGCTCAAAGTAAATAAGCCCAAACAATGAGATCTGGCGGTAAATGATGTGCTTATGCTGGTTAACGTGAGAGATAAGTTCAGCTATGCACACCATGGCTGAAAACTGCCATTTAGGATAACCTTTTCTGAACTAGAAGAAACTGCAGGGAACTCCAGCCTAACTCTCAACACTGGAATGACCAGATTCCCAAGGTCTGCATATGCAGCTGCTTGTTGTTTCCAAATTCTTACATACTATTCACCCAACTGAGAGATTCACTCTCTGCCTGGTTCCAGATTTCAAAGGTCTCCTCAAACAGCCTCCAGGGACTTCAGCCAGCTCTTTCTGAAACTTAGAGTTAAAAAATGACCATGCTAATTATCAATCCTTTCTCATTCCCTGGTTAAATCTGAGGCCTTTGATCCTATCTTGGACACAAGGAAAAGCAAATCCTTGACTCTGTTGTGAACTTCTCCAGTTTCTTACTCATTATATGTGAAAACATATGGTGTAAAGTGCAAAGCTTCCATATAGTACCTTTTGCCAGATAATTGGGAATCTAGTGGCTATCAAAATCCTAGCTGCTTCTAAGTGCAAGAGACCAGCTGTTGTTTTTTTTAAAAATTGTCAGTGAGAGTTTTCAAGCTCTTCTTGTAGCCACTTCTGCAAAGAAGTGATTCAGACTCTGCCTTCAGTGCTGTGGAGCTAAAAGGCCTTTACAGTCCCCCTGCTTATCAATGAAGTCTTTCCATTACTTGCAATGGTCTCCGAATCAGGCTCAAACTGAGGGCAGAATCTTTAGAGACTAGTATATGAGATGCAGAGTTCCTGCCAAAATACAAAGAAAGGTATGGAGTACTTGCCAAAGTTTGTAAAAAACCCATAGCTCTCTGATCCATCTGCTCAGAACTTGCCAGACACGTTCTTCATGCAAACTTGCAAATAAAAAGAACATATTGCACACATAACCCAACCTCTTTTATATCTGGATGGGCTACAGCTGCAGAAGGATTCTCTTACAGTGTTGGCTGGTGCACACTTAAAGGTAAAAGAAGGTGAAGTGTGAGGGGGGTAAAGAGATAAGCACCTAAGCAGGTCAGAAAGGGAGGGGAAGTCAAGTATGTCATGGAATCTCTGTGACTGACTCATTGCATCACCCTGCAGTGAGGGGATGATCTCTGGGAAGAGAATGGATCCTGGGAAGGGATTTCCTCTTCATTTGTTCCCCAAGCAGGGCCTTCCTCCTGATGCTGAAGATACATGTGCAGTGTAAGTTGGGGACAGAGCCCCGAGGCCATCCAGCCTGATTTATGTTTAAGCAGGCAGGAAGACTCTGCATTGTATAAGCAATAAACAAGAACGGAGGGTCTGGGGTCCTTCTCCTGGAAGATTCTGAAATATTGAGGGCAATTTCCTGCCATTTGGGAGATTTTAAGATAGCTCCAAAGAAAGATTTCATATAAAATGAAGCAAAACAAAAAAATCCCGTAAACTTATCTAGCATTTAGCTTTAACTTGCCAAAGGCACATTATGTTTTATTAAAATATCAACAAAGAGGAGCCAAAGTCAACAGAAAGAGAGTGGGTTCTCCTGTCTTCTAGCCAAATCTCTTGAATCCTGCAGGGTACTCCTGTGTTCATCTCCCCTTTATGCACAGGTCTCCTTCTCTTCCTCGGTCCTGTCCCTGACAGTCACATCCCATCTTCAGGTGCATTTTACTACAACATTTTGGCATGCAGCTTTCTTGGCTAAATGAATATTTGGACATACTACTTCTTCCAAGATGTCGTCTTCTTCCACAAGTCCCTCCTCTTTCTTCCCTTCCTCTTGCTTGCATTGCTCCCTATAACTCACAATTCTCTTTGTGGTTTTCTCTTCCCATCACCTACAGGCTTCCACCCAAACCACTCCCATCCTCCTCCATTTTCTCCCATCATCTATTCTTCTTCACCTAGGCTTCCCTCCAACAAAGCTTCACCTTGTTTCTGACACCTCCCCAGAACAGGAACACCACCTCTCCCCCTGCAACAGGCTCTCTAGAACACTGCCATCAACCCAACCTGATGTTCCTCAGCCCAGTAACTACCACGCTGAGCTGCTTGGTTCAAACTTGCTCGTGTCCCAGAGTAATGCAGGCTTGGCTACCCCAACAAACCCTAGCCTAAAGAGCAGCAACCTGACCCTAGCAGTTGTTTTCTGACCCATGGCCCACATTCCCACACCTCTGACTATGTACACACACCACAAATGGCAACACATCCATCCGTGGCCCACATTTCTACACATGGCAGAGTCCAGCTGGGAAGCACATGCTGGCCCTTGCCAGGAGCCGATGGGGATATTACGGATTTCTTCAAGTCATCTTCAGGAACTGCTCTGTTCCTGGCAAGAGGCGGCTGCATCTGAGATACAGTCTCAAACTGCAGTGAAGGTGATGCAGCCATAAATACTTCCCCTCACGCTCAGAGAGTATTTTTTGAAGCTACTCTATACATGGTCTCCAAGGTACCGACATCTTTTTGCAGGGCACACAGTATTTGGAAGCAGAGAAAGGAATTCTGGAACAAGAAGAAAACAGAAATTCAAGTGAGATGTACTGCAAATTAACTTCCTCTGACCCTGAGCAGTTGCCGGGGGAAAGAGAAGGAGGTTGGTAGAGTAGAAAGTTATTACATCCACGCTTCATACTGAGTTTGGCACTTCAAAGAACACTCTACATTTGCCATTCAACAAAACCTTGTAACCTTTCAGAATGCAGGAGTCTGGTTTCAGGACAGCAATACATAAACTGTGAGATCCAAACGCACTACTTCAGATGTGGGTCACAGTGATGGCAGGCAATTACAACCAAGTGCCCCAGGTGACATCTGTAACACAGACATCCTGCGCCAGCTCACAGCCACAAATCCTGCTTCATGGTATTTTCTTCCATGGCATTAGAGACAGCACTTTTTGGCAAGAAAAGAGAGCAAGGCCCCTCTGCTCCTGATTATACGGAGATCAGCCTGAAGGATCTCTGTTGCAGTCAGTGTAAATTGCCTCAGATTTGCACCACAGAAATTTGGCCCAAATCTATAGTAGCTCGCTCTAAACATATTCCCCAGCTGAAAAACAAGACAAAACACTGCCTGAATTGAAAGTATTTGAACAACCGACTGTGGTTTAAATTTAAATCTGACTCATAATGGGGTAATATGTTCCACAGCATCTTCCTCCTCATACCTCCAAGCAGGGAGAGAGGCCCTGGAATAAGCGGGAGTTACCACTGCCTAGAGCACAGACAGTTCTTCCTAGACCTCAAGCAAGCTCCACAGGAGCTCTTGACATGGACTGGGGTCTCCCCAACATGGAATGACCAAAGGTCTGCTCCTGTTTGCTTCAAATTCTTCACTGCAATCTGATGTGTCCCCCCCCTGCAGCTTTAACCTGGCACTGTTCATTTGCCCCAACCCTGTGCTCTGATACATCCTGTGGGACATCCCTCCCATCCACAGCCTCTCAGATACCCCCAGCCAGAGCAGCCTCAGATAACGATGACAATAAAACACAGCACTTCAGCTGCATTTTTTGTGATGCTTTATGATGTGTTAACAAAACATGGCACTGCTTCCATAGGAAGTAATTATTACTTGTTATTGTTTGACTGCCTGTACATAATAAAAATACCTTAAACCCAATACCACAATACTCTCTGAAGGATGTCTTTTCACCCTGTAAGGGTTTCCACTAGTTCTGCTTTGCAGTGGTGCCTATTTATTTTTTGGAATTCTTATTCATAAAAGACAAGGGGGTTTTTTTGAAGGGTGCAGGGACTTTATTCATAAATACAGAAGCACCTTAATAAAAAAAAGATGTGATGAAGTCTTCAAAGCAGGCAAGAAAACTGATGAACAAAGACATTCCCATAACAACTGAGCTTTATCTGATGAAATTCCAATAAAGCCTGCATTTGGCAAAAATCTTTAAAAACATAGCAAGAGCCACTGGAGGATGCTTAAACTTGTTTATTTAATATTATTCCTCCTCCCTTCACCAAAAGCACTTTATCCTCTTAATATTTTCTGAAGTCTTGGTGCACGTTGGGAAGCGCATTGAGTGAGCATGGCGCGGTGGAAGGACGGCAGAAGCGCGCCTTGTCTGAGGTCACGCTGCTTCCTTCCTTCCCTCCGGCTTCCCACTCGCCAACGTGCTGATAATCAGCAGTATAACCATCAGATTAAGCCTCCCTTTCAGGCAGAAGAAACAACAGAAAAGATAGTGCCTTTAAAGAATTTAATTCTCTGCGGCTTCACTTAACCAGAGCCAAGAAGAGACAGAAGCTTTTATACCAGCCTTATAAAAGTAACTTAATTCCTACTTCTGTGAGTTTTATTATTTTCCATCCTAAGACTACTTAGTATGTGCACTGCACTTCCCTTCTGTGCAGGAACACACAGATGTGGCTGACTAATCCTTAAATACCAAGAGAAGTATTCTGGGTGAAAACAGACATTTTCTGCACACAGGGATTACTACTTGCCCGCTGGCTTTGTGGATGCACCCAGGGCACCTCCGTGAGAATTAATCTCTAGGACTCACTGCCTGGAGAAATCCAGATAGCAGAAAACCTGGCAAACAGATTCATAGCCACTCACTCCCAGCACAAATACGATGGGGCACTCTCTGCTCCAACTCAGCCTGTGAGGTGGGAACAGGGTCCTGTTGCTGCTGCGCCAGGGGCCGGGAACAAGGGGCCACAGCCCTGGCTCACCATGCCAAGCAGCCCCAGACTGCCTTCCCGGAGTCAGTGCAAACAAGGGCTGTAGGAAAACACAAAGTCCCTTTCTGATGTGGTTTGGAAAAGGGAGCCAAGTACAGCCTGAGGAAAGCTTAGCTGAAAAGGTGCAGTTTTGCATTTCTTCTTTCATTTTAAGGGGTAGATCTGTAAGGTCAGAGGACCACACAAAGAAAGAATCAGGCAGAGAAACAAAATATTTATATTCTGCTTGCTTATTTTTTCAATTTACCCTGCACATCTGTCTCTAGCTGTTCCTAAAATAGTCCTTTAGAGTAGTGCTGTCCCTTCTGCACCAGTGGTATATATGCTGCTACTAAAGTACTGCTGGACTGCATCAGAGAGCTCTCGGAGGGCAGTTAGGAGATGTGCACATGTTCGGGGACAGCCACTACCTCAGTGAACTGCAAGAAAGCTCCAATACTCTCCAGACTTCTTCCCCCTCCTCCTGCTTGACTGAGAAAGACAGGGGGACAAAGGAACAACCATTCCTTGAAACTGCAGGTATGAGAGGAATTTCAAAAACCCTCATCAAGAAGAGCTCCACAACAAAGCAAAACACTAGGCAACCTGAAACTTGGTTGGAGGAGAAAAAAACCCCTAATAATTAAATGTTGCTTATGCAAGATGAAAAACCACACTGTTCCTTCTGGGCACAACAGCCCTGGCAAGCCCAGCATGTATGTCACAAGACAGGAAGCAAAGCTCATGCACAGAGGAGGAGCGGCAGCTGCTCATGCCAACTCCACTAGCAATCTCCTCTGCAAGGCTCACTCTCCATGCATGGCTTTTCATGCTGGAGTCAGATATCTGACTAAGTCTTCAGCCCTTACAGAACGTATTGCCTCTCTCACTGAGAGGAAGATCTTCCTCACTCTCCCCTTTTACCTCCTCTGTACCTTCATTCACCACTAGGCAACTCCATCTGCATTCTCAATACATCCATACACAGCCCTGAAGCTCCTCCAGCACCACTGTGGCACTCCTACCCATCCTTCTTCACCTTCATCTGCATAGATTTTCTTCTTTCTAATCTCCAGAATTCATATGGTAAGTTTTAGGATGCCTTCTATAGCACTGTTTTACATTACACCATAGAATCACAGAATATCTCAAGTTGGAAGGGAGGCAAAAGCATCTTCAGTCCCTTCTCTCCAGTTTCTCCCTGCTTTTGCTTTTCCTGTTGAACACTGCATCCTAACCTCATGTGCTGTGATGGAGATCATTTGCAGCAACATTTGGGGACTCTCCTGCTCCTGCAGAAGAGCTGCTGCCAAGCAACCCATGCAGTTCAGACTGCCCACCACAGAGCTGTAATACCCCCGTACAAGGTTTTAGGAAGAGCTGCATACAAGATTGCAAAAAATAAACATGACCAAAGGGAAATGATCCAGAGACAGCTTGCCTCTCTACAAGCAAAGGAACAAAGTAACATGCCTAAAATATGCCTGGCACAAACACACAGGGCATACTGCCTTTGGCTTGCCTGTTACTTGGTGGAGAAAAGATCTAATCCTACAATAACCTGCACTCACCTAATACTTCATTTAGCAGGCTCCACCCAGCCTAAAAAAGAAACTGCCTTACTCACCAGCCATATATTTATCCAGGGACCCAAATACCTGCCCTGGATGCAGGTGTCAGTCATTTCCATGGGCACAGGCTTGCTGGAGTCAGGCTCTTTCAAGTAAGCCCCAGCTGTTTCTCATCACAAGGCAAAATCCCAGCCAAGCAAAGGCCCTTTCTTCCATACCTCTGCTGAACCCTTTATGCTCCATGTTCCTCAAACACGGAAAGGCAATGAACTGAGCTCAGGCAATCACAGCTGTATTCTTTTCAGGTGGCTGACTAACAGCTCTCAAAAGTAGAACAACAGAAAGCCCAGAGATGCCATCAACTCCTTTTAGGATGTCTGAACAGTGAGGTCAAGCCAGAATATACAATTGTTTCAGCAGGCTCCTGTGGCAGAATCACTGGGACTCACAGTGTATTTCTCTGGGATGGCTGTTCTATACAGGCAACACCAGTGATTCTCAACAGACATTCCTACCTTTCCCTTTTAACAAATAACACATTATTTGCTCAACCTTTCTGCCATCCTGTTCTTGGAAAGGAAGGCAGCCAGGTCACAGCCCCCAGTGACCACCTGTGGACCTGAATCACATTCAAATGGGAATTGAGCTTTCCCTGTGTTTAAACAACATCTGAACAGACCAATGCACATTTCCTGCTGTTAGCCTCCATGACTGGCTTTTACTGCCACTTCAGCGAGCACGTGAACCCAAAGTGCCCCCTCTCTCTGCTCCATGTTTGGCTTCCACTTGACCAGACCAGGCAGGAGAAGTCTGGTCAAAGTGAGGGAGAAGACTCACTCGAATTTGCACCCACTGGATCTGAGCAGGACTCTACTGCGCTGCAAGCCCAGGACAGTGCCCAAGCACAGCAAATGCAGGCAGCAAGGACAGAGCTAAAGAGGAGCTCCATACCCTTTTATAAGGTGGTGTCCTACCCATCGGGGTTTTCAGCAGAGCATGTCACACGTTGCTGGAACAGCCACCATTTTTATTCTGTATAAAACTGCTGGGAGCTGGGCCCCTTTTATTAGTTGCTGTGTTTCTCAGTGAACTGAACTATTCTTTAGATAAAATATGCTCTAGACAGTATTTGCACAAATGCACAGACTCTGTGTTAAGTGAGGTTAAAGGCTCAAAAATACTTAAAGATTAAATGACATAAATCTTGTCAACACTCAAGGGTGAAAGAGTCATAGGGCATTTTCTTACTCGCTCCACAATCCCTGAATTGTCCATTCCCTTGCCTCAGCCCCAGGACTTCTATACAGAAGCCAGATTTGAAACTGCTAAGCTTTGAAATTCAGTTATTAATGCCATTTCCACAAGGAAAGCTTCTCGAGCTTCTCCTGAACATGGGCCAGAGAGAGGAATTTGACTTCTATGTAAACTACACTTCAGGTCAGGTGTTGGGAGACAGACATCCTGGGGATAACTTTTTTGATGTCTTGTTCTCTCACTTTTTTTTTTATATGCTGAAACATAGAATCACAGAATGACTAAGGTTGGAAAAGACCTCCAAGATCACGGAGCCCAGCCTTTGACCAAACACTACCATGTCAACTGTTCCATGGCACTAAGTGCCATGTCCAGTCATTTCTTGAACTCTTCCAGGGGTGGTGACTCTGACACTTCCCTGGGCAGTCTGTTCCGATATGTGACAATCCTTTCAGTGAAGGAATTCTTCCTGATGTCCAGCCTGAACTTCCCATGGTGCAGCTTGAAACCATTTCCTCTCATCCTGTTGCTGGTTGCCCAGGGGGAGAGGCCAATCCCCACCTTGCTGCACCTTCCTTTCAGGGAGTTGTAGAGAGTGAGAAGGTCTGTCCTGAACCTCCTTTCCTCCAGGCTAAACATCCCCAGCTCCCTCAGCTGCTCCTCATAGGACTCCCTCTCTAAACTCTTGCCCAGCTTTGTTGCCCTTCTCTGGACACACTCCAGCACCTCCTTGCAGTGAGGGACTGGACTGGACTGAAAAACTGAACACAGGATTTCAGATGTGGCCTCACCAGGCCTGAGTAAAGAGGGAAAATCACTGCCCTGGTCCTGCTGGCCACAGTGCTGCTGATATAAGCCAGGATGTCAGTGGCCCTCTTGGCCACCTGGGCGCAGTGCTGGCTCAAAACCCTGGAGTCCTGAGGCTCAACTGCTAGAGAAAGTTTGCACATTTCAGCTTCGTATGATTTTGAGTGAAGTCCTTTCTAGGGAAAGCACTGAAAGAAAAAGCTGCTTTGGAGAGAGGGGACTCAACTGCTTCTCCCCACAGTTTGTTGTGCCTGCTGGGTGGGTTTGCAGCAGCCAGGGGGGAGCTGACACATCCTAGGCACCACCCTACCTGGTACAGCTCTATCCGCTGCTCCGAGACGCGCGCCTTGGAGTTCTGCAGGCGGAAGACCCTGAACTCGGCCTTCACCAGGTTGGAGGCGTTCTTCTCCATCGCTGAGACGTCAAACCTGACGATCCGGAAGTAAAGGCTGTAATAGCTCGGCGGGATGGCGTCTGCAAGAAAGCAGCGTGGTTTTGTTACTTGTCTTGATCACAAAATAATGTTGTTCCTCCAAACCTCTTAATACAAGACAGCCTCAGTCAGGGAAATATCTGAAGCACGGTTCAGTTTCCAATTTAGTCAATTAGGTCAATTTAGTACTATTAACAATTTAATAAAAACTGAAAAAAATCAACCCCATGTGTTTTTTTGTAAGACTGCCATATTAATAGAGATTAACAACTACTTTCAACTCTATTTCAGGTCATGCATTTAAACTTCCCCTCTTTCAGCCTACTGGTGGAAAATCATGAATATTTATGAACTGAGAAAAAAACATAGCAGTTGGTATATGGTAAATGCCTTCAGGCTTGCAGAGAGTTCACAGGGATCTGCTAAGACAACAAATAACAGCAGCTCATCTGATCTATATGTTCTCTGAAACCCACTTCCCCCAGAATATGGAGCATGAATTAGCCAGCTTCAGATTTTGTTCCATACCTAGTTATTAAAGGATATTTTTGGGGAACAAAATAGGCATTCTGATTATAGTGATGAGGGCTGGAAGAGAAGAGGAAGGAAAAATGAAGGGAAAAGGCAAGCAGACAGCAGACATTATAAACAGGATTACATTAATTTTGACCACTTGGAAACAGTAAAAGCCATAAACATAATCACCCCTTACTATATATTGGGGGAAAGCAGAAAAAAACCCAGAAAAATGGACTCAAGTCTTCAATAGCAGTGTTAGATGTCTCAGTCTAGGTTTCAAAACAATGTTTCTCCTTCCCAGTGGTAAACCCTGACTAAGGATAAGCAGCAAGACACTTCTACACCACCCAGGTAACCCTAAGGGCTTCAGTCATCATCTGAGGCCCTTCCACACTGTCCAGAGCAGCAGCAGGAGAAATTTGCCTGCAGCACCTCTGCCTGACACCCAAACTCCTCGGAGAGGAAGCTCATACTCCTCAGAGAGGAGATGAAATTACTTTAAGGCCTCATAAAAATCTTTGTTCAAACCGAGGGAACGGTTTCTTCTCTCACAGTGTGAAAACTGAAGTGGATAAATAAAAAAAAGAAAGAGGAAAATTGTATTTGGGGGTTGGGGAGGCATTTTCAACTGAGGAAGCACAGGTGTTCTCACATTTACACATTTAATAACCCACTTGTAGCTCTTTTGAATAAGTTCAAACTGACTACTTAATAAATGTAGCTATGAGAAAATCTTTGATGATAAAGAAATAAGCTCAGCCTCAATTGTAGATGCATTACAAGTGAGAGATGACAAGTTCTCAAAACACTTCAAAAAATCCTCAGAAAGAGTACTTCCCAAAGCAGACCCTCAGTATGATCAAACAGGTACAACTATGAACAGGAAGCCCCAGACTTCCTTATGATTGCATTTAATTAATAAAACAAAAAAAAAAGGTTCTGAGATTTTCACATCTGCAGTGCTTGAAAATAACCCCCCAGGCATCATAATGTTCTTGGCTCCCATGCTTATTGAGAGGAAACAGCTACAATCTCACAGTGAGAACACAAAGGCAAACGGATGCAAATCACTCCTACACCAAAGCTGCTCCTCTCTCCCATCAGCAACACAACAGTGCTTGAGTCTCTCAAAATACCAAATGAAGGGCTTCTGAGAAACTATGAGGGCTTCATAGCAACTATGAGCTTGATACATTCTGCAAATTCTTATAAAAGCTACTTGGTTCAGAGATTATATCCTCCTCTAAGAGAGAAACAGTATCTCCAATTTATTTTTCCTGCTGTAGGAAACTCCGAGACTACTACTTGTTCTTCAGCCAAACCTAATCCTACTAGGAATATAATTTGGCATCATAATATGTATATATAAGATTGATGCTTCCAGGATGAGTTGTAAGTTGTCCTTCCCTGTCATTTGTTTGAGGCATCAACCTACCATTTTGTTCACTGTGGACAAGCCAAACCAGCAGCATTCACTTGCCCTGGCACAGACAAACCCTGTCCATCCTGGCTTTATTTTAGATTGAAAAGTCCTATTTAACTGTCAGTTTGTTTTATATTTAGCTTCTTATTCCTAGAACTTTCTTGTGCTATATTGGTAGGCCTTCTTTCCAGTTTCTTTATTTTAGATACTGTATATTACAAATCTCTGCATATGTATCTGAGTGGATATTCCTGAGCCATTCCTGCATTTACATTTTTTCTCTCTTTCGTGTATAAGGACGACAGAGTATATAAGGAATACTCTTTCAGTATGCCCATTTTTGTCTTTGTATACACTGCAAACAAATATTTGCCTTCCACTGGAAGGCAGGCATGGGACACCCTCTATGAGTAAGAAGGAATTCTTGTCTTACAGAAGCTTCATCTCTCTTGTAAAATTGTTTTACATCTTTATATGCAAAAACCCACGTATGAAATTTGATTTCTTTACTCTATCATTCATGACAGTATCCACAGGAAGTCAATTGAGGAAAAGGCATTACTCATGGACAGATGAAAAAAAGAAGGAATGGCTGACTGCAGAATTGGGGTTTATGTGTAAATTAATCAACATTAAGACTGAGAAATGAGACTTGCAACTCTCTTTAAAGGAATGGTAAGAACCCTATGGAGTCTACAAGCTTTTGGATTAGCCTTTAAGTGATCTCAGATGCTGCAATTCATCTCTCTTTGTGACTCCACCTTAACCTGACAGTTGTATCAATTCAGACTCAGCCGGATACCTCTGCACTCCCCTCTGGTTTTGGCCCCATGACTCCAGCAGACGCCAGGATGACTCTGACCAAGCCAGTCTGCAAACACAGTTACCCTGCTGCAGACGAGACTCCTGAAGTATTCTTTGAACTATTATCATTAATGAGTGGAATTAAATCAGTATGTTTCCTGTAGCTAGGTAAACACAAGTTTCTTTTGTTTTAGTGGGAGAGAGAATAGTAAACACCATGAAAGGTTCCATTTTTATAATTTTTAAATTACTCATTAAATCAACCCTCAAAAAAACCTGAAGACTTCCAGCTGTAATAATCACAACCACAATCATCACAGCTGAGACAAGAGTTACACAACACAACTGGAGAAGGTGAAAGCAGCATCCATCCTCCTCTTCCCTTTAGGCAGGAGCCTGAACACCAAGCATCACAAGTTTACCCTTTTTTTTTTCCCTGCTTTGAACAAGCTGAAACTTCATCAGCTGCTTTACACAGGACAGTCTGAGCTGCCAGGTTAAAATGTACTCTGGTATGTGAGTGATTAAGTGCATAAGGACACTGTGGTTTCTGTGCCTCCTACTGACTTAGTTCTATATCCAGCATCCTCCAGGCTTCTGTGCCAGCAACCTGGACAGAAAGCAGCCCTGCTCTGACGAAGCAGAAAAGCACCAATGGGAGGGGTGCAGGAGACTTATCCCAACACAGCCTTCAGTATTGCTCCAGGCTGGAACACTGTCAGCGGGAGAGACTGAACACATTCTCTGACCAACCATCCAAAACAGCACACAGGCCCCCAGAAGTGCCTGGGAGGAGAGGAAGATGTAGTCAAGCACCCTGAAACTGAAAGTGGGGATAGAAAGTTTGTTTCATGCTGAAGACATTCCCCAAATCGGGAACAACCTGCATAGCAGGATGACACTTCTGCCTTGCGCAGTTGTGTTTGATGAACTAAGCCCTGCATTTCCACAGCTTTCCTCACAAGTACTGCATGTACTGACATTTCAGGAGAAACAAAACACTCTGTTTGACACAGCTCTTCTGAGAGCTGTGCTTTCGTTCTGGCGAAGAAAAAGACCTAAATTCAATTGTATCCAAATGAGGCTTTTTTTCCCCTCTGAATTTTCATTTCTGCTATTGAAACAAAAAGAAATCAATTACATGCACAGCCCACGTTAGGAAATGTAAACAACTTTTCTTTTCTTGTTGGAAGAGGCCAGACAGGCCGCCTTCACACATACACCCACACTGGAAAGGCTGAGAGCTTCAATCTAATCCTTCCATCAAGGGCTTGTAATAAATGCTCCAAAGATTTATTTTTATTCCCTTTTGTGTTTATTAAACTTTGGAGGGTTTCTTTTCCTTTTTCTTTTCTTTCTGGTGCTTTGCCCATTCTTTATTATGGCAGCTACAAAACACGGAGTGCCCTTTTCTTCTCACTCTCTTTTTTTTTCCCCTCCTCATCTTTCTAACTGCAGTACATGAATGACCGTGTAGTAGGCTTTGAAGCAGCACATGCAAATATTTATAAGAGTAGCTTGATTGTTATTAAATGCAGTTGTTATGCTTTCCACGCTCTGGCAAGCTTCCCTAACCTCTCTAACTATTAGGACCATTTAGGCTGTTTAGATTTCAGCTCACTGATAGCAAATTCTATGGGTTTTTTTCTAACGAGCAGCGTAACATGACATCGTTTCTCACTCTGTGTGAATTTCTCTCCCTGCTCAGCTTTGGGGTCCCTGCCAGGAGCTGGGTCAGGCTGCCTCCAAGGACTTGCAGACACGGTAAGTGAAGCAGCATGCGCTGGAAGGATGAACAGCTTGTCAGCTGTGACGGCACATCTTTCCAGCAGGATCCCATCCTTCCTGTCAGGCACACTTGGGTCACAAATCCTCTCCTCTTTTCCAGGGAAAGTCTCTCCAAGAAATTAAAAGCTTGTTTAATGCATCTGGGCTTCCAAAGCCCATAATAATCACTCTGCTCACCCCTCCTGACCCTGATGTTACTGCAAAATCCTGCTGGAAACATCTTCTCTGAAATCAAAGGAGACCAAATAATGGAAGCCACAGGTCATATCCAGGAACTGGGACTGGCCCCTCAAGGGTAAATCAGCCATACATCAGCTTGCCATTAGTTCTGAAACTGTCCCACTATGACACTAAGCTATGAGCACAACCATTAGCTGGTCAGTGCTCTTGGACAGAACACTCATGGCATTCTTCCCTCAGGCATTGCTTCCAGGCTCTTGCAGAAAGGCTTCAAAGTCAGACAGTGCAAAAGTGGTGTAAGGGACTTACTCCAATAAAAAACTTCCAGTTTTTATGCACAAAGCTGCCTCTGAGGTATTACCTTTATCTGTCATCAACCATTTGCTACTGAGGAGGGACAGTGCACTGAAAGTCAGAAAAAACCCAGTGGGAACACAGTGAGTTTAGAAAACAATAACTAACTAATTACCAGATTTTGTGACATTTTCCACTGTCAAACCATTTGCTATTCCTCTTCTGAAACACACTTAAGATGTATGACAATATATGAAAAGTAAACAACCCCAGCACATTCCAGATTGAAAAGACAGGCACAATGAGGCGAAGAGGGAATTTTCAGAAGACACGTTTGTGAAATTATGTGTTCCTTACTTAAAATCTGACAAGAGCCTTCTGGTTCTGCTGCTACTTCCTCATTGCTTCACCGAGCCTGAATCAAAAGATGACTAGCCAAAGCAATGACCTCAACAGCAAAGTGATGTGGTAGTCTGGTTTCCAGTTACCCAAATAATTCATTCCCTCAAGGTACTCCTATGGCTCTGGAGTTTGAAAGACTCTGACAACACTCTTACATAATTGTCTTTTATACTTTCAAATTCTGTAATGGTGAAAAACATCCTGCAGTCATCTTTGGGTCAAAATGCAACTGGCATAGTAGGGATTCTGAGACATTGTAATTATCCCCTGGAGAATCAAGGGATTAAGTTTAAGTTTAGGTTTAAAGTTCTCAAAGACAAGTAGTAAAATAAAATTCAAGTAATTGTTAGTGGTGTAGCAAAGCTGCTGCATAAGACTCTTGTACAAAACAGGTTTAAGTCCTGGCTTTGTGGGTCACCACAGAAATGTAAAGAGAAGGGCATCTTATTACATGCTCCCTAATTTGTGCCACTTCATCCCTATTGGCACATTGGAGCTGGATGTGAGTCTTACAGAGGGCAACAAACCTTGCCTAGAAGAGGTACCATGGCTGTTTTCAGGCTGTAACAATACAATTCATTTTAATTTTTTTTTTTTTTAGTGGTTGTCCTGTCCTCCCTGGCCTGGGTGAAATCGTGTTGCAAGTTGAATTTCAACTGTGTTTAAATGCTGCAGCTGAAACTGACTGCTTTGGATGTTAGTTTGGTATGCAGACCATTGTAAGAAGGGCTGTAATTTTCCTGTATCATTGAATTGTCTGATTTAAGTGTTTCTTATCAGCCAGAGAGCCCTTTTTTAGATCCTTTATTCCACTGGACTTTCTCTCTCTGCCACCCTTTCACAGTTATTTTCAAGCTACTAGTCTTTGCACACTCAGTCCAAAACAACATTTAGCATGAAAAAATTCATACTACTCACACCAGCCAGAAAGAAGGAAGAGAAAGTATCTATCCTGAACAATCAGTGATGGCTTCTTCTCTCCTCCCTCTCTTACATGAAAATAAAAACCAGGCCAACATCACGTACATTTGTTTGCTCACCTCCTGTGAGGTGCAACACCAAGAGTCTGGGCTACAGCACATGCCCAAAATGAACCCCTTTTGAAAAAGGTTCCCAGCTTTTCCATCACCCAAAAGGCAAAGGAGAGTCAAATTTAATACCAAAGAGAAAAGCTGCAGGAACATTCTGCTTTATCTGAGAAGACAACTAAAAGCATCAAAGTCCCCAGGATCATTCTCCTGCGAGTGACAGGAAGGCACCACTGCCTTACACACTCCTGCTGCAAGGGAACAGAGAGTTCAGGTGGGTGCAGCCTCCCACAGAAAAAAACCTGTCCCCCATCACTGCTCATTGTAGAGATTAGAATATCTGAATGTGTTTCAGCAATGGGAGAAAAATCCTTAAGGAAAACATACACAGTCCTTCCTGACAAGCTAGACAATTTATTTTGGAGGAAATCAGTTGTTTGGGTGGGATGTCTGGAGGAAAAAGGTAACACCTGTGGAACACACAGGAAGACACCTAGAGCTAAGGACTACAGACTGCATGTATGAGTTTCCATCTTCAGATGTATGGTGAGGTAAATCAGCACAAAGACTGCAAAAACTTGTAACTACTTTACCACCACAGGGCAGACCTGAGGCAACTATGAGACACAATCCTGGTCCTTTACAAAGTCCCCTGTTCTGAGAGTGTGTTCTGTTGAGTGAATTCCTTTAGGAAAGTGCACTTTTCTTCTGCATCTCTGAAGAAAGCAAAGGCTGCCCAGAAGACCACTTCTGCTGTAAGACAAAACTGAGCATTAACTCATAAAAGAATCTGACTAAACACTGAGCTTCGAATCAACCACCTGAATCCAAACTTCTGAAGCTGGAGGAGAATCAAAAGCCTGTTGAAATCACTGAAACCTCTGGCTAAGATGAATGGGGAAACTTTCAGGAGCCCAAGACCGGACCCCCAACCCAGGCATACTTGGCGTGACCACTGCCAAATACTCCTATTTCTTAAAAATGAGCAAGGAGTCCCTGCCTGGGACAGACTCTCTAGAGACAAGGTAGCACACACAGTACTGCCCCACACCTGGTATTTCCTTCCCTTATTTGCAAAAGCTGGAGCAGATGGAAACAGGGGTAAACCAGTACCTCACACGACACCCGTACAGTGCTCAACAGACACTTTCTGCCCCTGTCTTTATGACTGCTTGAATATGAATTTCCTGAAGAAAAATTCCACCATGTGAACTCACCAGACCCTCCTCTCTCTGCCTCCCTTTAAAGCTTTCTAGGCTGTTGGCTTGCTTTCCCTCGTCCACGCTGAAATTCAGGGGCTGGGTAATGCAAACAACACTGATGCCTCACATTAGAGCTGTTCTCAGGTCTAAATTTTGAGCCATTTGAGCAACACTTAATTGGGGTAACTTAATTATTTGGGATTATTCTGAAGAACAGCAAATGCTGAATTTTCCATTCCAGACCATCTTTCACATACACAAATCTCCAGGCATTTTAGGAAGTCTGAAAGGTCTGACCTCAATTCTCCTCAAAGTCCTCTTTACACATCACCTGTCATTCAGAGGAGCCAGAGAGGGAATGCAAACACAAACCCTACTGCTATCTTTGTTTCTCAACAAAGAGGTCTTAATCTTGTGGCAAGTTAAAACATATGGGGTAAAGGAACAGCACAACCTCTCGCTCTCTCACACATAAACCCCCTCTAATCTCACTGCCACGTATACAACACTGCAATTTCAACAGTGAGAGAGAAAAACACATCTTTAGATGTGTCCCTCACTCCTGCACTGGATGCCATCACAGCAAGCCCATGACCATGCATTCCCAAGAGAAGCTGACTGATCCTTTTCTGCAGGGAAGGTGCATGATAAGCTAACAGGAAAGCTGCTGTATCTGTCAACAGGCATCAGAACAAGTTACAAAGATATCAAAGCCTCTCCAAAACCTGAGTAAAGTTTTGGTCCCACTGAAGCCACCGACCAAACATTCCCAACACTTTTCAAAAGTGCCAGGAATTTACCCCCACAACTGCAAGCACAGAGGGGATTTTCAGCACAAGGAAACTGTCTCCAGCCTCTCTGTGAATGTATGTGCCAACAAAAGGCCCTTCAGCTTTCAGCAGTTATTTTGTGAACATTCAGGGAAGAAGAACTCCTTTCAAATCCCCATCAGGATCCTTTGAATGAAATCCCAGGTTATCATGTATCACCACTGAAATCAAATATGTAAATAGATGTGTGTTGTGTTTGGAAACGTCTCAGGTATGTACTTCGCTATTCTACTTACACTGGAATGTAAGAAAAATACTCCTAGTGTCTTTCATCTCTCTCCATGAAAGGCTGCTCCTCTTTCAGCTAGGAATCATAAGGAAGAACTGCAAGTACAATTGCCTATCTCATCTTAAAAAAAAAGGAAAAGAAAAAGAAAGGTGGGGCAAAAAGAAAAAGCTCACCAGGGAACACAAACCTTTCTCACAGGCAAAGTAAGACTTGACTTGCTGGCACAGCTCAGCTGAGGTTTTATGGCTGCAATGACCTCAGCGAGTGAAAACAGAGCAAACCAACCTTCCACCGTTCACAAGTCTGACCACCAGTCTTCCCTGTAACAAACACCTTTCTTCTCTTCCATTTCCCAATCTCCTGCTTGCATGCTAATGAAGTGATACCTCCAGAAGCAAACTGTACCAAGAAAGAGACCTCTCTACTGGCAGGCTGAAGAGGCAGACGTGATCACAAGCCCAGCTGCACTGCTGTGCATCCCCCTGCTTTACACAGACATGGGCATGCTGACTGCAGTGCCCAAAACCCCCTAAGCAGCCATCGATACTCCACCCTCCCCCCAAACCCAAGTCACCTTGAATAATTTTTTATCTAAGAAAAACATTTTACCTTCTCAACAGCAGGTTAGGTGTAAGGTTAGATTTATATGTGTGTGTGTTTGAGAAGGTCTATATATGTTGATTATTTTTTTTTTAAATCCTTCCTCTTCCTGGCACCTTTCTGATGAATTTCACTCGCACTCACAGCCCAGCCAGCAGGATTAAAGCTGGCTTCACAGTGTTATCACCGTGCCATTTTACTAATGAACTACATTTAAAAAATATGTTTTGTTTAGACATACTTTTATTGAATCCCTCAGATTCACGTGAAAAATTACTTCTGTTATAAATCTATCTTCCCTGTCAGTCTACAAGAGGAGCTTGGCATGCCTGCACGCAGCTCTGCAGGCTCCACATCTCTCCCTCCTCCCAGCTCCAGGGTTTCCAGAAGCACGAGGCCAAGGCAGCAGCATCCTGCTGCCCTGGGGGAACCTGCCATCCATGGCAAGGTAAGGAAAGAAAGCTGCACTCCCTCAGCAGTGCCCAGGGCAGAGAGGTCAACCAGCCCACAGGGTCGGGCTGCTCACAAGAGCCACGGGACATTGATCCTGCAGGGCCAGCCCAGTCAGGTGCCCCCACACCTGGGGACCAGGGTGGCCTTTTGGGGACCCCTGAAAGCAGCTCCAGTGAGGAGGGTTGTGATGAAGCCTGATGCTTGGACAAAAGCACAGGCATAAACTCCCCGTGCTAGAAGCCAGGGTTTCCAAGACTAACCTCTCCAAGGAGATGGACTCAGCACTTCCTTTGAGGCGAGCTGTGGTTAGCCAGTGTCTGTCTCTGTCTGTAAAATCAGGCTGCTGCACTCTGACAGCAAACACGCTCCTCACACGCTCCGACCTGTGCCTTTAGTGCTGGATGACTTGAGCTGCCTTTTAAGCCCGTGAATGCCATCTCCATTTTAATCTTCTGTGTAGAAGGGCTTCAAATCAAACAAGCATTGTTATGAAGTCCACGAGGATGGCTGGAAATCTCTTGAATATGTCCTAAGGATTATATTATGCCAGGGCAATGCAACTATACAAAAATCTACTTTACAAAAAATGTACTGCTGCAGAGCAAAGCTGCACTGGACAGAAAAAAACACACAACTGGAAAATATTCTGAATTATTTAAAGAACTAAGAAAACTTTCCCCAAATCCAATTTTCTCCAACAGTGTCACAACAACCACAAAGCCGTCATACATGACAAACTCAGTGGTGTTGAAATCAAGGAAATGGCAGCAAAAAGATATTCTCAGGCTATTTCACAATTCAGTTTAAGCTGCTGTGTTTATGTGCCTCTCCACCTTAGCACGTAATAATCCAAGTATCACTTCTCTTGTTCTCAAGTCCAAAGTTTTATTTCTCCTCTTATACATCTGCAGGGTGATTCAATCAGCTGGAATTGAATGTATGTGATATAAGTGGTAAGAAGCCTACCACTCTGCTTCAGAGAAAGAGCACAGGCATTGGCTTCCCTTTAAACACAGTCCTGTCAAAATCATCCTGTGAGCTTTTCATGCCGCCATGTGCTTAAAGGATTTCCTGCCTCAGAGCCCGTAGCAGTGAAGGAGCACAGGGTGAACCCAGTCTTCGTGATGTTCCTCAGACTGAGGAGAGCCTACAGGACCAAATCCTCCATGCAGCTCACACTTGGAATGTGATTTTTGTTACAGCATTCCCAACCTACCCAACCTGCGTTTTGG
The DNA here is from genome assembly GCA_026261815.1 of Monarcha castaneiventris obscurior. Taxonomy (NCBI): domain Eukaryota; kingdom Metazoa; phylum Chordata; class Aves; order Passeriformes; family Monarchidae; genus Monarcha; species Monarcha castaneiventris. The sequence goes on from JAMPIT010000896.1 coordinate 514,389, forward strand.
AAAGGCCTTCTCTCAGCAGGACCAAGAGTAGGTAATAGCTTTCCTGCCTATGCTGTTGTTGGCCTTGCATTTCACACTCCTGGTGAGAAAGATGAAAATGAGCGTCAACCTTCTGCAGAGATTGCTCATTCCACTCTTCTCAAGCTGGCCTGTGGAGAGCCACCTCCTACTAACACTCTCCAGGCCTCTCCAGCCTGGGTTACATTCCAGGCTAGATAGTCATCCAGTCTCCCCAGAGTTTTTTTTTGGTTTTAACATGGGAAGAGAGTACAATTTCAACTGACAGAAGTTGGTCAAGGCAAAGATTGAATTGCACAGAGATTAAATTAAACAGTGCATCCCACAGAACCCAGCAGGGCAGCAGTCTTTGCTCCATCATGGATGACTACTGAGTAAGAATATACCATAAACCAAGCTGTCCTAAGCTGCTTTTTCTTTTAGGATGGACCTAGGAAGAGCAGTGTCCTCCTGCCAAAGGTCTGGAGCATCAAGTCCTGCCTGCTACCTATGGCTGCAGGTTAGGCAATGCATCTGAACTTTGATCTGCTGTCTCCTGAACAAACTGGGAACTCTCCTTTTCCTCCTTCTACCTGCGCATTTTTGCAGCCCCATGACCACGGTGTTTAGGTGCACATCTGTCATTCATCACAGCTGGTGGTAGCTCTTTTACTTTTGCTGCCTCATCTCACTTGGAGCTCTCCCACCATTTCATTCCTTTAAACCACTCAGGCATTTTCCCTCTTCAATTAGTCCCTTAAAACTTTCCTTCCTCTTTAAGCTTATGATTATTCTTTCATTAGTGCATTTTGTGGTGCTCTCTAAGGAGAGCAAAATGAAATAAACCTCTTTCCCTCCACAATTACACTGTCATGTTCTGAACAACTTGTAAGAAACCAAGCCAAGGCACAGACTGATAATGAAGATAACACCATCAGGTTTCACCCTCTTCTAGAAGGGGAAGAGAGTAAAACTGAATATACAGCCATAAACCATAGGAAATTAAATAGGTCCCTGCAAATGAAAGTTGTCTGTGAAAATAGTTTCCAGGTTTATGGTTTTAATTACTACATAAATGAATGGAAAACAGGATTAAGGAATTTGCACAATTGTTACACATCATATTTGGAATCACAGCCTTTTTTTACAGCTAATACCATGAAGGCATAATCCAATAAAGTCCAACTGAACTAGATCCAAGTTCTCCTTGATACTTAATTTGGTAGACAAGAATATGAAATCATTCTCCAGCAGCACTCCCATGGGACTGAAACATGCCATATCAGGGTGATTTTGCAAAGCTTCCTTGCTTAGGCTTTGGATTTTATGATTTGCATCCATTAAAAAAACCTATGATTTTCAGTTTTTAAGCTTTGCTCATTCATTAACTCTGTTTGTAAACAAGATTTCAGGCACCAATTGAACCATGGACCATGATCTCCTCTACAGGAGAAGTGCTCTGAGTTGATAAAGCCATCTAAGAATCAGTCAAAGTGTGCAGAGGAGCAGAAGTGTAGGAACCACTCGTGTCCTTTCAAGAATCCATTCATGTTTGCAAACACAAAAGCTTGGTGCTTTTCATTCACAGCTAGAGTAAGCCTTTCTTCTTTCCCACCTTCTTTTTCTTGTTTTCCTCTTAATGAATGTTGATTTTAGCCTGACCAAACTGCCTGTGAGTGACTGTTCTTTACATGTCCTCATGCAACTCCATCACCCAGGGAGAATTTAGCCTGCTGTACCAGTTCAGTCAAGCCTTTCTTCTGCAAGCTTAAAATGCCCCTAACTCCCTTCTCCTTCACAGGCTTGCTCTTCATCTCCAGCTGAAATGAAATTCAGTAAATATTACACTTGCAAGGTAGCAGGTCTGGAATGCAAAGTATCCAGAGCTCAGCAGAGTCTCTTCTTGGCATCTCCTATGTACCTTGTTGCCTAGTGCCAAACAGTATTTGACTGGCTTTATTCAATTCAAATAAAGATACTGAATCCCAGGACTGTACAAACCTCTTAAAAATCAAAACCATAGTTAAGAGAAATGCCTTCTAAGAAATGCCACGAGGAGAAGATACAAGTGCTACATGCCCTTTTAGAGTCCCTGAAAAGAGCAGCATTTCACATAGACCTTTCAGTCTGGAATACACACTTATATTTTTGTTATCATCCTTCACAAGTTAAAGCCAAGAGAAAGAAGATAACATAGTTTGTCACGCTTTGTCCTCCTATAGGATCCTTGCCAGTCACATTATGAACTGCACAACAGCAAGGGCAAACTTCTGTTATTCTTTACCTGGGCTTACAGAATAGCACTGAGAGTCAGCTGATATTGAAGAATAAGAGCAGTCATGAAGCAACAACTAAGCACAAATTCTCTTTGTAATCAAGCCTTATTGATTGGCACCATGCAGCATAGCTTGGCAAGGATAAACTCCAAGCATTTCCAACCTTCTAACCTCGGGCTGTGTCCATACAGGCTCAGTCTTGACTAATGCTAACTTCCAAGTGCTCTGTTCAGAACTGCAAGACCCCCTAAGGCTGGACAAGCTCTTCTGAACTTAGTATTGCTTCTACTAATTAACTGTATGGATTAGATGCTTTGTGTCAGCACAACAACTCAGAAAGAGAGAGCATTCCCAGCCTCTCTCCCATGGGGATGCAATGGCTGGCCAACCCAACAGGTACAAGCTCTGAATGGTATAACTTGACTAATTTACATACAGGCTACAGGTCTGTTTGACCTAGAGGCAGAAAGTTATGCCTTGCCAACCTAATCCTCAGAAGCCTTGGACCAAAATGCAGGTTCTACCTGTCAAAATTCATTATAGAAACAAACAAAATGCCTTTGAATCTCAAAAGACACCAATACTCATCACAGGCCTTTATGCAAGAACCTCTCACTAGTAGCAAGGTGTGGGAAGACCATGGCTTCTCAGACCCTGTTGCTCCAGCTTGAACTTTTCTTTTAATCCAATGCTGGAAATATTCGAGATACTTATGACTAAAAATGTTTTATTCCAACAGTCTACTTTTTACTCAAAATCACCTTTTTCTGGTCTGATCTAAACTGTGGCCTCCACTCTTTACAGGTCCAAGCACAGTAAGAGTGAGTAAACACTGGACATTCTGAGCAAGTGAGAGCCTCCCCAGATCACACCAGAACAGTGATCCAATTCAAAAAAGTCTAAAAAATTTTAAAAATTTATTGCCAGAAAGCCTAGTCAACAGTTTGAACCTTTTGAGTTCTAATATTTCTTACTGCTATTACAAAAATTTGCTATATCCAGTGCACTTAAAAAAAAAAGAAGAGAAAGAAAGAAGGAAGAAGAAGCAGAAAGAAGAAGCAAAAGAAGAAAACAAAGAAAAAGAAAAAAAAGAAGAAAAAAAGAAGGAAAAATAAGGAGAAAAAAAAGAGATTGATTTTCTCAGTAATTTCAAGTTAACATAGTAAGATGTCCTAGTTGGTTTTCTGAGTCTTAAAACCATCCTATTTCAAATGTTGGTTTATGTAAATCTGGAAACTTGCCTTGTCTGGAGTAAAATCATATACAGATTGAAAAAGGATTAAGGTTTTTTTGTTACAATATAAGCACTTTTTATATTTTAACCTTCTAGTGTCTGAGACGGAAGAGAATGGGGAGAGTTGGGAAAAAGGAAAATGGGGAAGGGTACGGTTCACTGCAAGGGCTGCTGCAGGTTTTTTTGCATTGCACAAGGCAACACGGGGCATTACAGACACGAAAATGTCATTTTATAGCGTGGCCCCTCCTTGTGACAGGTTAACACACGAGGACATGGCAGAAGTTTGTATCATAGCAGGCACTCAGCTCTTGTCTGTGCTATTCATAGCTGAGTGTTCAGGTTTACAAGGCTAGACTAGCTTTCCTGTGTCCAAACAAAACAGCTGGATTGATCCAGTTGGATTTTCCAAAGGGCAAGATCAATGTCTTTCCCCGAAATACTACAAATATCAATCACTCCCAGTGCCGCCACCTGCCTGAGATTCATCTGCAGGGAACTGGCTTTTAGACAGACATCACCAAGACTGAGTTCCTGATTCCTTTTTCCTTGGTGAGCTTTATCACACCCCAGAGGAGACACCCTGATAACAGCACTGAGGTGCAGGACAGCTGTGCACCAGAGGTACCTGAGTGACAGGGGTGCACACACCTCGAGCAGGTCCGTGGTACCACCCAGACAATGGAGCTACACCCAGTTTAACAAGAGATTGCTCATTGCCTTCTATTTTAACAGCAGGTTTTGCTCAGTTAATTTCAACTCTGCCTCCACCTGAAGTTTCACCTACTTTGCTTTAAATTTTTACAGTAATACCCCCCAAAATTGGTTTTATATTGGCAAGCAACTTTACTTTCTGCTTTTTTGGGCACGCATAAATGTTTGAGAAAAAATTCTCTAGAGAAAGAAGCGTGCATACAAACAGACACACTTATATGCACACAAAGAAACAAAAAATATAAAAGAATATGTTTCAGACTAACAAAATGACATCCAACTAAATATTAGAAAAAGATGTTCTGACCATTTATGATTCAGAAGAATCCAAAACTAACGCAGACTCCAGACAGAGATCACATTCAGTGAAAGAGCTCCACAAATTGCATCATACAACACCATGACTGCGATAATGAATATGGATAGCAACTACAGGGTCAATGTCTGCATTTCTTAAAGATCAAAACAGACTAGGAATGCCTCAGCAGCTTCTTGGAATAAGCTAAAGAATGATTTGAGAACACGTTAGTTCAAAGGAGCATGAAAACCACGGTGGCTCTTCATGGCAAGTTTTAAATTTTCTGCTCTACATGCATTATTAGTCATACTTCCTACTGGTGGGGCTCTGCAGGTATTCAGCTGACCTGTGCCTGCAGAAGCAGGGCTCCAGTCATATGACACTGACACAAATTACACAGGATACTTAAGCTTAAGGACCATTTTCAGAGGGAACATGGTGGTGGGAAGCGGCTGTGAAACAGGAAACTGTCCAAAGGGTTTGCTGTTGAGTTGGGTGTTTTGTTTGAAGTACTGGTTGCACACCCTGGAGGCAGAGTCCTCCTCCACACTGGTACAACAGAACAGGTGACAGTGAAATATCACACCTATTTATACAAAGCATAGAATGCTTCAGGATTGTTCTAGCTCTCCTCAACCCAAGGTTGACCCTCCACCAAAAGGAAAAGCTCCACACTTCAGAGGTGAAAGTTCAGAAGGAATTTGTCTTCAAAATGCACACGTGAATTACATCAGTCATGAGAGGACATCTTTGTCCTGGCTCTGTATTCTTGACACACAGGTACTACCAGCACCTCAGGATCACAGACACAAATGAGAAGTACGGGACACCAGCTAACCCCCCTACAGTCATACCAAGTAACAAAGAACCATTTTTTGCCATTGTCAAATTAACACAACAATAGGTTATTTTGCATACACAAAAGTATTACTAGAAGGCACAAAACCATAGGAAGAAGTAATCATAAATATTAAAATTACTGTGAAAAAATAATTTTAAAAAATGATTCAACTGCACAGACACGGCAAGACAAGGATTGATTGTGTACAGCAGATAAATGAGTTCGAGCCATTGAGACTTGAAGCAAAAAAGAAAACAGGAAATGTAAAAAAAAGGATAAGCTCATGTGCAAAGTAACATAATCCATGGCATCAAATGCAGGCCACTGGGAAAAAATAATGCTTGGAAATCTCTGTTAATCAGAGGAGATGAAACACCAGTGTCCTGGAGACCTGGACAGGGTACTGTGCTAGCATGAAACTTGAGTAGTCCCCGTCCAAAGAACAAAAGCCCAAAGAATGTAGAAAATTATGTTTCTCATAAATATCAATTGTATGCTCTGGGATAGCAAACCTAGCCAACATTGTACACTCAGTCAGAAAGATGATACAGCTTTATTTTGATTTCTTGAAAAGAGTATGGAAAAGTTACTTCGTAATTCATTCAGTTATTTCAAAAGAGGCCTGAGAGAAAATGCTTAGAAGTTATTTTCTCCATTCTCTTCATAGCTTCCATTTTTTTGAAAGGGTATCAAATCCTAATTCCATCTGAAAAAAAGAACCAAAATAATAATGGGAGAGTCACAGCTGAGCTCTATTCTTCTCAGTTAATAGCCTGCTGTAGGCAGTTGAGTAAAAGACAACTACAGAATACTGCTGTACATACTACAGGTACTACTCATCATTCCTCAGATTGATTTTGAAAATAAAAAAAGGTATGATCATGACACTGTTCAAATTTGACAAGTGACTTTAACATACAACTAGCAACTCAGCTGGCTGTTTGCAATACATTTCAGTAGTATTCCCAACCTTCGTCTTGCTTCTCCAAGTACATAGTGAGCTACAAAGCAATTTAAAAATCCAGTTGGTGAACCAGGGCCACAGCACAGTGTAAAAAACCCCAGACACAGACCATGATTAGAGGCAGAGATCCAGGCACAGTCTCTCTGACACAAACATTCAATCTCTCTTTCTTCTGCCTTTATTATACAAGCAATGCAGCTCTAGTGCACGGCCTTGCATGGAAGGGACTATGGACACCTGCACATTTTTCTACAGTTACCTAACCTTCTGAAAATACCTGCCACAAATTAATGCACTACTCCTACAATTAAGAAAAGATAATTTTAATTACAGTGTGAAGCACTAGAAGATTGGAATGAAGCAATCTATGCTATCTATGAAAAAAAAAATCAAATAAAAGGGGAGGTGAGGGAAATAAGGGGTAGAGAGAAATAAAAAGATAGAACAAGAGTGGAAAAATATTTAAACAAACAATTTGTAAGCACCTGGAAGAAAACAAGGAGTTGAGTAACTGCTCACATGGCCTTGTCAGAAGCAATTAGTGTCCAAACAACCTGAAGTGCCTTCAGGACTGGATAACAAACTTTACAAATAGAGGATAAACCACAGATGACATTTATCTTGACTTCAGTAAGTCTGGACACTGACAAGCCCGTTAGCAAATGAGGGAAATGGGGTCTAAACAAAAACAGACAGTGGGCAGGCTGCAAGACTGGAAAACTGCCCTGAGCCAGCAGTTACCAGTGGTTCCTAGTTAAAACAGAAGCTCTATCCACCTAGGTGCTGCAGAGGAATGAGATTACTACTGAGCTATCAAACATGGACTAACAAATTGGGTTGCTCAGCCAAAAAGAGACTACTGAGGGTGTTATGTAAAAACAGCCCCCAGGTATCTAAACAGCTGCCACAGAGAGCCAGGGAATGATCCATTTTCCACATCCATGAGGGATAAATCCTGAGTAGCTCTGAGCTGCAGCAAGGAAGGCTTATTCTAGGCATCATGAAAACCTTTACACAAGGAAGGTAACGATGATGCATAAGGCTGCATAGGGAAGTTGTGGTGGCAACTGGAAGGCTTTAAGGGTGGAAGGCTTTAAGGGAAAGGTTACAAAAATACCTGGAATATCTGGAACATCATGGGTACAGTTTACACCCTTTAGTAATGCACGACCAGTGGAGCAGCCTCTTCAAGTCCCTCCAGCTTTTTGTTTCTCCTGTGATAACTGTTGGCTGAGATAAGAGCTGGCAAACAGCTCACGTTCCGGAACAAGCTTTAGGAATACACCTACTGATACCTCTGTGTGTCAGATATACTTATGCAAAGTAATTCTGGAGTGTATGTCATCAGGCCAGGCCCCAGAGGGTGCAGATCAACACAGGAACTCTTCTGAGACCAACAGACTCCTCTCCAGCTGTGCCCAGTATAGTACAAGGTAAGAACAGCTGGGAGCATGGGGCTGCAGCCGCCACACACAGAAAGCTCCCACTGCAGCCAGAGTGAGCAGCAGGCTTCTAAAACCCTTCCTGTGGGAAGGATTTTTACAGGATACTAATTACACATAGACCAGATAACTTAAAAATTTAACAATGTTTCTTCGAAGCATTCTATTTCCTGGGTAATGCACTTGGAAGTCTGCTGCAACTATCCTGGAAATAACTAATAAATCATAGCAGCTCCTTAAGTTAAAGAGATAAGCCTCATGCTAAAGGAATTTATACCAGGACACTTGACATGTATAACAGTGCAAGTATAATGAGTAAATTCTCTGTGGTATTAAAACCGAGTTAGTGCTTAAAACAACACAGTAAATAATTATAACTGATACTCCAATCTCTGGTTGTGAATTCCCCAAACTAGGATGCTGTGCTGTACGACACTTTCCTCCACGGGTGATTCATTGTCTTGGGATTGCTTGTTATATTGCTTGAAAAGTTATATTCAGTGTGAAGAGTGATGGTGAATTTTTGTAAAATTACTATGATATGCTTTTTTTTCCCCTTAGTCTTTGGCATTATTTCATGCTAAACTTTGAACTTGCTCCTTTCATTGATGTGTATTTCAAGTCTAAGGAGAAACAGTCCAATAGCTGAAGCCAAAAGTTTGACCTCCATTATAACTGCTGTAATCTTCTGGGAAAATATCCTCTTGACTCTAATTTCTCTTCTCAGACTCACCATGCTGCTGATGAGAAATAATAGTTATTGGGGCTGTAAGGCCAAGATTAATGTCTGGCCCTGAATAAAAAAAACAACCCCAAACCAAAACAAAAAACCGACCAGTAGCACTGAATGAACACATGAAGTTTCTCCATTTCTCATGTACGATCACTTCCTAGATAAGCAATCTGGATGAGATGATGAACACTCTCGCATGAAGAAATATTTAAGATCACATGAAAATCTCTGGTTTCAAGCACACGTGCCTTTTGCAGTGTAACTGATAATACCACAGAGCATCATTATCTGACTTGTCAGCTTAAATGGGAAGATCTGTAGGTCTGGGAAAAGTACTGTGAGATCAATGGTGCCTCACGCACCAGGGCCCTGATCTCTCACTGGGACTTCAGCAACTACTGTAATACAAGTATTACAGCATTCTCCACTTTGCCTCAATTGGATAGTGTTGTTAGATGGATGCAGCATGTTTCTATCAAGAAATACTTGGCTGCACTTCTAGAGGAGTGAAATGATCCTTGTAAATACATGGACAAATTGTGGTTGGCCCTTGGCTCCACACATCAGAAAACCTCTCTGTCAGCAGCTGCAATATGGGGTGAAAGTTGGCTGATGCACTAGAAGGACCAGAATGGGAGCAAAGAAAAGGATCTCTGTTACAGGAGCTGTGGAGAGCCCTGACTCACTAAACATGGGCAGTTACAGCCTCCCCAGCTGGACCATTCCTACCCATAGATGTTTTACTTAGCACCTCTCAATAACACGAAAGGGAAAAAAAAAGGTGACATCCATAGTGAACTTCTTTCTCTATTTTTCACTTTTTCCGGCATAGAAGAACAAGACTGCTTTCACGTAGGTTTTTTTTCATTTGGTGGCTTCAATAAAAGTTTAAAGCTCCTTGTCAAAAGCAATGAAAAGGTTACAAACAACAGAATAGCTGCCAACGTCCTTGAACTAAGAGTACTCCTGCCCACCTGCTTAGCTCTCAGTACCCAAAAACACTACCACTGCTTCATAATGCTGAAAGTAAGATGGGTACGTTTGTAGGTACTTGAGGTTAACAAAATCTCTAAGGCAGAAGGATCCCAGGCTCTCATGGGGTTTCCAAATTCCAGTCAGGGACAGACATTTTTACCAAAAAGACTTTGGTGGAGCAAACACCATTTGTGCAGCACATGGGATGTATTTGCTCTTGATGGCATTGGCTGCTTTTTGTCAAGTCAGCCATCTGCATCCAACTGCAGGATCATGAACTGCAACAATCCAAACTAGAAGTTTGTAAAGCTCATCTCACCACACCCAGACTTTCACAAAAGTGGATAAAACAAAGCCCCAAATTGTTCCTTCCACCTTTGAAAACAGGTGGGAGCATGAACAAAGTTTCCTCATGATGCTGGGGCTTTGTACAGATTTGAGATTTCCCATCACTATTGGTGCAAGTGCAGGAATCAGCTCCTCAGTCGTGACTTCAAGCCAAGCCACGAACCTCTCACCATTTTCTGACTTCACTTAAGATTCGTGGTAATCAGTACAGATACAGAGGAAGGTATCACTTAAAAAGGTGACATGAGAACCCCATGGCATCTCCAGGTATCACTGAAGTGCCTTAGGAAGAAGGCAAGCAAACAGTTACAGATTTAGGCAAGTTAGACTTGGAGGCAAATAAAAGAAAGGCTTCTCCACAGGAATCATTTTCACACTGGGACCTCTTCTGAAACATGTCTGTGATGAAACCATAAAAGCAGATAGATACTTCCAAACTTTTTTCCCAGAGGCTGAAAAGAGAAGGCTTGTGTATTTTTGATAAAGGCCCCAGCAATGAAGACCAAGGAATTAAGTTTAATTAGATTTTTCCAGGAAACCTGCAACACTTCACTTCAGAGAATACTTTAAGAAGTAAAGCATTTGCAGTGTTGCTGACAGCAACTTGTCCGCAGGAGCCCAAAGCCAGAATGCAATGCACTCCTCCTGCCCAAGACTTCACCTCAGCAACAGGGCTCAGGTACTCTGCAACACTCAGGGCCCCAAAACCAAACCCACGAATCCAAACATACCAAGAAATTTGGAAAAGAAAAAAAAAAAGTAATAAGAACATTCTGGCACATCCAAACCTAAATATGCTAAATGAAATGGAATAGGATAAACCATAGACTTAGACCCTATTTTTAACAGAAGAAACTTAATGTGGATGATAATACAAAAAGGGCACTCACACCAGATGAACAGTGATGGTGACCAGACATGTGGGAGCACCCATCTTGCCTTACTGGGTATTCAAAATTGCACACAGAAACTTGTGCTAGGGTGCCCAGCACAGATTAGTATTTTTAACCTATTGCTGTTTATAAGAGCAAGCTGCATTTTCTTCCTTAATAGCTTTTTTCTATACAAGGGGGCCTCACTAGTTAGCTATCCTAACTGGAAGACCTAACAGTGGTCAGGAAATTTCAGGACTGCCTTGCAGAGAGTGGAGGAGATGAAAGCAAGTCCCACGGCACAGGCTCCATTCCTCTCGCCCCACCTCTGCCAGGAAGCGCTCCTGTTCCCCTGGCAAGCAGCACAGCTGGCTGCCTTCTCCTGCTCGGCCAAGGGTCCAGGGAACAGCCTTTCCAAACTATTCTCTGGCTGGAGGAAGAAATGAAAGCAAGTTATTTTCAAGAAAAGCGGATTGGATTGTCCAACCCTTTCACTCTGGGGAGAAAAAATAAAGAGGAAAAAAGAATTACACAAGAAGTAAAAGTGTAATGAAGAAGGAAAAGAAGAAGAAAGCTACATTGGTTTCTTTCAAGATTCACAGACTCAAAGCACAGGCAACACATCTTTAAATGATTAAGATAAAGACAGCAGACAGCAGATGAATGCTAGAGACAGAGGGAAGTGAAAGTTTTAAACAACATTAAAATTGTTCAATCTTTCTTGCTTTGTAGCAGTAATTACAATTAAAATGATTTACACCCTGGTGCAGTGCAAATCAGGAACAGAAAAGCACAGAGATTTTAAGCCTCTCTTAGGAAATCTCTGCAGCCATTAGAAGTGCCACTGACTGCCTGCATGCAGGGAACACACACCTGCCTGCCCATGCAAAGGCGCTCAGCTTTCAACTCGTTCCTCTACTTTTAACTGAAGCTGGCCCAAGAAGCTCCCAGGCCACTTCTGAAGATCCCTAAAATGCTTCACATACTGCTTGGGAAACGTGTCTGCTTGCGGAGCCCAGAAACTACTATAGAGATGGACATGGAAGGATTAGAAGGTGCAGCACAGACAGGACAGGACAGTACAACAAAGCTTGGAGAAGCTCATCTGCACATCTTCATGTACAGGTAGCCACAAATCCTGCTATCATGGAATCATGAGAGCATAGAGAGGATTAATGCAGAGTATCTGGTCATTCTCTTTTATATGGCAACTTGTCAAAAAAAACCCCACAGCTTCATGAAGACACTTGTTAGAGTTAGCTCCAATTTAGTGCTAAGAAGATGGATTCACTGAGAATATCAACTCTTATTATTGAAGTACAGATAACCCTAATGCCCAGGTCCTTTCACCAAGTGACAATTACTAGGATGACTTATGATCCATTATGCCCTCTACACTATATTTAGCACAAGTGAAATTTCTTTACAGGTTAAGGGCTCAGACCTCTGGGTGGGGTAGGAAGAACATATCCACCAACTACTTTGCACATGGAGTCACCAACTGAGTCACTGACTTGGAGGTCTCCCATGTCTTGTGCTATTGAACATGGAAAAGAAACCCAAAAATATTATTTGCCTTCCAAAATTATGGTTTCTGGCAAGAGAACTAACCTCACAGCTGGAGTGTCTGGCCCCTTGCTTCTCTGAGGGAAGAGCTGCCAATGGTATGAGCCCCAGATAACCCATCACCACCCACTCTGCAGTTTGGAGCAGGGGGTGGCACCGCTTTCACCAGCACGAGGGCCACCAAACTCTGCCAGGCCACACCTTTACCTCTGGCTCTCGAGGAGATATGGTGACTCTCTGATGAACTGCTTTCTACAGAACCCTGGTTTTAGGTTGCTGGCACTTCAACAACTTAGAAACTTCAAAGGGCCAGATACAAGTACTAATTTATTTTTAAGATGGAAGTGAGGTGCTTGAAAGGCAAGATTCAAAGCTTAGGTAGAAGTGATCACCTCGTGCTCTGCACAAAATCAGGAAGTCCCAAAGAACTGAACACATAATGGGTTTAGTATTATGAAGGAGACAGTCATACAAAGATGATACAATGATGAGCTGAATCAACTGGACAGGAGGGTATACAGAGAAAAATGGACAGGATAAGGGACTGACACTTAGCTTGCTGGACAAGTAGAAATGATACACAATCAACAAATAAGACCACTCAGGTCAGAAAACTGTCTGTGAAACATAACGAAACTATAAGAATGCCACCCTAGGAAGATAAGTTAAAAAACACAGCTATATATTACCAAAAAACCCCAAAAATAAAAATAATAGCTGCTGAGAACTACTATAACATCAGAAAATAAGAACTGCAGATAACAGAGGAGAAAAACAAACGGGCGCACCAGTTCCATGGCCAAGAAACTCAGAGATGAGATTTACTTAAGTGTCTGCAAGGAAGCCTAACAGTGATATTCCTGCATTACATAAAAACTGTTGAAATAGTAGTACAGAAACATGAAATATACTTCTGTAGATAAAAAAGCCAGGCAATTACAAGATGAACAGATTTTTTTTTATTCCAGCAGCAACTCAGAAGGTCTTAAAACAACATTGTAAAATAAGTAAGACTGGACAACTTGCTTAAGAATTTTTTAAAGAGCTGTCCAAGGAAGAATGTAAATTATTAAAACTAGCTTTCAATAAATCCTAAACAGTGAAAAATACCTTAAAGATTTGAGGCAGAATATAATTGTTCATACACAATCCTAAACAGGCAATCTGTGATATTGCACTTATACAGTCAGCCTTATATTGATCCCAGACAAAATACGTGGAGTGTGGGAATGAGAATGAGCTCAGAGGAACTAAGGGAGAATAACCCACACTGGCTCCAGGAAAACAGGTCCCACTGGTCTGTACCTTAGTGAGTGACATGGGTAGGTAAGACAACTGTTTTAATATCATGTACTTGGGTAGCTGCAAGACACTTAAGCTGGTGCTACATTATGGCTTCATTAGGAAACAGGAACAACAGGATACCAATTGGGCCAGGCAGTAAGTGAATCAAAGCCTTACATTTTTATACATATGAGACTTAAAATACAATGGTAGACAGCAAATGATTATTGAGAGGAAAGCATCCACAAAGGTCCCATTTTACTGTACTCCACTATCTAATATTTTTATCCATCATGTGGAAGAAAACCAAACCTTTACTAACCAAGCACAGATTAAATAATGATACGGATGTGTCAAATAATGAAGAAGATGCACCAGAAATACAGTGACTTGAATCCTGAATTATCAAGATGTAAATGTTTTTCAGTATGGAAATACAGCTGCAGGACAGAGAAACTGGACCATACTTACAAAGTAGGAGGCTCCATCCTGATAGCCAACATCTCTGAAAAGAACCTGGGAGACACCCTGGTGGATAATTACCCAAGCATGAGTTTTAACTTCTTGTAGAGCTCCTGGCAAAGTTACTGCCCAAGTTAGCTGCATAAACTGTGTAGTACTGAATTAAAGGAGAGTTTGCAACATGCATGTAGCTTGATAATGACACAGCCACTCTTGAAACACTGTGTCCAATACTGTTGTCCACATTTTCAGCAGAACCTGAATGAAGCAGAGGAGTTTCAGAGGGAAACCATGAGAATAACTGAAAAGGCTAGGAAGTATCTCATGGAGCACAGTACACTTAACTTTAAAGAGATGTGGCTTGATCACAGTCTACAGATCCGAAAGACACTTGAGACTGGATAAAGCAGCCCATGCCAAGCTCCTGGCTGCTAACTGCAGGGTCTTCCAGCAGCCACACCAGCTTACTCTTAATCAGATCAGCTCCCCTCTCCAAAACTTCCATTTCCTGTGGGTACCTACAGAAAGCCCATAGATCTGACAATGGGTCTTCAAAACAGCAAGTGAAAGTTTAAACAAGATTCAAATGCTAAAACTTGAAGCTAAACAACTTAAACCACAAAGATATCCATTTCTAGTCCATGTAATTAATCACTGGAATAATCTACCAAGTCTGCTGTGAACTCCCTTTCAGAAAGGAATTAATTCAAAACACAGTGGCCTGGAATATGCAGGTAGAGAGACCAGAAGACCATAATGAGGGCTTCCATCTTTTTTAACCTGTCCATTCTACCATAACTCAAAGCTTCCTAGAGTAAAAGCAGTCTCATCCTTTCTAAAGCATGACATCAACTATTGATTAGCCATGAGTGTGAACAGACCTGGAATGTTACACCCTGAGAAGAACATCTCATCCTTGCTGAGATGAGCACCTCCTCCAGTTGCCAGGCAGCACACAGGCTCAATCAGAAGGCTGCCTGCAGGTCTAGCTGTCCTTACATTCATTTCATATCCTGTGACATTAAAATATTGCCTTATATTAAACAAGAACCAAACCATTTGGTTTCATACCCTGAATCAAATGAAATCTCATCCCACCAGGACACAGGAAGTACCACACAGATAGAATACAAACCAAGTTTTTTCTTTGCTTTTAAAAAAACAAACACACAAAATTCCAGCAACCTGTGGTGGGTGTTGAGTCCTTTCAGGCTTTGAGAAGTATACAATAGTAGTACAAACATGATATAAAACAGCATTCAAGACATTTCTTATCAGCAAAACAGATTTAACTGGCTCAGTCTTTATTTGAACAAAAGGCTGGGATTCTCAAAGGCTACAAAGGAACCACTCCTTTAGGTGCTGCTTAAAACCCTGGCCACAATGACTCTTCTGCTTGCCTAAACAATGGCTGCACAGAATCCAGGTTCAACACCACAGGAAAAAAATCTGGAGTGACTTTACTGACTCAAATTCAATTGCTCCAGTTCTTCATCCATGCAAAAAAAAAAGAGTATCTCAAAAGTTAACTCATTATTTTGTGAGCCACTTAGAGACACATCAAGTCAGAGAGGCTTTATGTAAAACCACATGCACCTTCATGCTGTAAGCACAGCTCCTGTTCCCAAAATACTTGGCTTTCCAGCTTGTAAACTCAGCATATATCACGTAGCAAACTGACTTTCAGAAATGGTCCTCCTGGCTCCAGCTCTATGCAGAACTGACTTTTAAGATTTTATTGATAACATAAAAACACCTTGTTGGCTTAGCCCTGACCTTTCTTTACAGTCCACTGCATAGAGATTTGCCACACTCTTATTCAAAGCCTTTAGATTCTTGCCTGCTCTGGGCGCTGAGGTCTGATTTTGCACGTGTTTCTAAGAAGCCTCTGAATGTGGAGCAATGAACTTCTAGACAAAAACTCGCTGTAGGGATGATAAAGATACATTATGGCATGTTTATTTGCCAAGACCTTTGCAGTCAGATGGTCATTTATTTTAGACAGGGGAAGATGTGGAATACCTAAGAATTACAGGACTTTAACTCATTCCTCCTTCTCTGCATTCTGCAGTTCTTGCCATATTGCCACCATATGCTGATCCCAGATGACATCTGCCAACAAATGATTCCACCAATAAAGCAAACTAAGGTGTTTATTTTCAAACGTGGTCTTTGTTTTTCAGGGCCTTATGCAGAAGAATGTCTCCAGTGGCAACTCAATAAAGGGGAAAGCACCACATTACAGTAATACACCCCAATATCTTGGAGATGTGGCCATTCCCTGAACCAAAGGAATGACACTTAATACCTGACCAAATACTTCTGCAGCCAGTGGAAAGACTTCCAGCATTTTCAGCAGGCTTTGGACCAGGGCCCTTAATCTGGGGAACATACTCTCAAAAGGCAGAGAAATGGAAAGGTTTGACTGTATCACATGTATAGCTGGCCCAGTGGCAAGTGTGCATGAGGCAGATTCCTTTCCAGACTCTACCTCAACAAATATACTTCCAGCCAGAGAAAATTAGGTCTCCCAATAAAGTGGGTAAATAATGGGACTGCAGCTTGGAAGGAGGCAAGTTCCTTCAGACACATGATATTGTTGTAACTCAGACTACGGCCACCTTCATAAAGATCCTTTTCTAGATTCTTTTGGGGCTCTTTTGTTCCCCGATTAGCAGTGGGAATGTGAAACTTCCAAATACATGACTCCTAGCAGCAGGGAGAAATGCAAGCTGGAATGGGGGAATCCAGATTCAAAGAGGGAGAGAAAGGTCAGGCCCCCAACAATCTGTTCTGAGTCCATCCAAACCGGGCCAAAGCTGCTCACTTAGCTCCATTGCTCTGCAAACTGTGTATCCTGGCAGGGAGCCTCTCAGTTCCTATCACACCACCAGATCAGAACAGCAGATTGATTTTCAAGAAAGCTGGAACTTGTTCCCCACTCACAGACCTAGAGATGTGTGTCTGCCATTGTAGGCTGGATAAACACGCAACGAGCACAACAAGCGAGACTCGTACAGACATCTTTCAGCAAACCTCAATGTTGAAATGGGGCTACTTCACTTCCAAAGCCTGCATCAAGAAAAATCTGAGCATAAAGCAGTGATTGGCACAAGACATACACAGCCCTTGCTCTGCCAGGGAGGCCCGGAGCCAACTGCAACAGCCAAGAAAACTGGGTTGGATCTCTTGGAGATTGGGCGAGAATGAGAACATCAAGGACCTGCACAGATCCAACACATCTCCAGACTGTTTACAATGTCCTATCATGTTGGAAAATACAATGTATCATTTATCCTCCCCTGAAGGCAAATATCCCTCACACCCCCTGCAGGCATTTGGAGGAAGAAATGAACTGCACGTGTCAGTGGATCTGAACCTTGGCATCCATAAATCTTGCTTACCAGGCATTCATTAATGCTCTGTTTAACTGTTCTCTAGTCAGCTGGATCGATTCCTGCACGAAAGCCTTGAAGCACAAAGGGCAGGACCTGTGATGCAAAGGGCAGAGCTGCCCCTTCATAGCCAGGGAGAGCAGAGATGTCTCTCAGCTTTGCCAGTCTGGGCCACCCATGAGACCGAGCAGGGCTGGGACAAGGAGCAGCAGCCTGTCCCAGGCTCTGGTGAGCACCAGGCCCTGATGCTCACTTGTGCCACTCTTTCAAACCACTGCTGCATCAGAAGAGGCTAAATTTGCAGCACTGTTTTTACATGCTGTTTGGAAAATGAAAAGTTTTGCAGGTGTTCTTCTTCCAAGGGTACATCTTGGCAGTCCCAGAGATCTTTAGGACTGTTTGCCCAAAGCCCAAAAGAAGTAATTTTACACATACTGGACAATGCCCACTCAAATAAGCAAGGACCAGTCTCTCAATTTGGGGTACTGGAGATCAGCTGTAAGCACAACAGCAGGCTCAGGGTTAATAAGTATTATTGTGGAGAAGCCTTCATCAAATATGTGATTGTGAGGTGCTCTCTGACCACTTCAAAAGAATCAGTGCTGCTAACACCTATTAGTTTTTCAGCCTTGTGAGTATAAAGTTCACACACAGGGTTGGGGGATTTTGTGGATTGTTTTTTTTTCCGCCCCAAGGAATGAAAACCAACATGTTCTGATTCCTATCTTTCAATCATCACTATGGTAAAGATATATTACCATCACTATTTCAGCTGAGCTAGCTGCTGAATTTCAAATGCTGTAAGTAAACAAAAACAAGTAAGAGAAGGAACTTCAACAGGCTTAGCTTGCCTTTTAAAATTCAAAGCAGGGGTTTAAAAGAGATGAAGCCAGGGAAAACATTGGATATTAACACCAGCCAAACAGGGAAAAATAACGAAGTTGTAAGCCTGAAAAACTGAAATGGAAAGAATGACAGATTTACTGCTGCATTTGATGCACATAACCACTGATAGACTCTCCCCAGGAAGTGTTGAAATTACCATCACTGAAATGAATCCAGAAGCTAAAAATTAAATTATCTTTCCCAGAACATTCCAATTTGGGCTTTGGCAAGAGCAGCTGTTTCAATACTCCGAAATGTATGCACGCGCGTGTGTGCACGCATGCACACACGCAACACACCCTCAAGTACAGTATCCTCTTTCACACAAGACCTCCCTCTTCGTTTTCACAAAGTCAGACTGAACTCACGGTCATTCTATGAAGTCTTTGCTTCAAAGTCCCTGCTCAAATGCACAACTGTCAGATTAAGCAACCCATAAGGAGTCTTACAGCAGCTCCAAGTTATGAATGAATGGTTATTTGTGAACTTGCCTGTCAAGACAGATGCGGTATTTGTCAGTGCAGTGTGGGTTAGATACGATGGGAAGGAGCCAAACAAGCAAAGTGAAAGGTCAGTATCACAACATTTTCCTTCTCTGCCCCTCCTCAGCTTGCCTAAAACTATGCCACAGCTTTTGCTGAAGTCCAATACAGTAGCCTATTTTCATGCAACTTACCATGCTTATTTGAAAAGCAGCATTCAAGCTAGAAAAGCAAAATAAAACCGTGTGCAGAGGGAAAGAAGAACAGGAACATTTTGACGCAAGAAAGCTACAGCAGAGGGACAAATCCAGGACTAGCAGAAGACAGCACACCTTTAGAAATGTGGTCATACTTGAATCAAGACCACCCTGTGGAAGCTGAAATACAATGCATTGTTTTCCTTGCATTAAAATGTAGTATTACAAGGATTACAGGTTAAATCATGTTGGAAGTCCAACCTCCAGCTCAAAGCATGGTCAGCTATGAGGTCAACTTATATTTTGTAATTTATACAGCTATTTTTAATAACCTGAAGTCAGCATCACACTGTACTAAGTATTATGTAACAACAAAAAGAGGCTCCCTCCTTAAGGGGATTCAGAGGGGAAAAGCTCAGCTCCACAGCAAAGATCCTGAGTATGTCAATGAGCATCACACATGGAATGAGAAGCACTCCTCACTCATTGTCCAAATTAAAACCTGAACAAGGGAGAGATGTTCTGAAGAATCCTCTCCACACTCTCTGCCACAAATCTGCTGCAGGGATGCCTGTGAGGTCCAGCATCTCCTGGAAACTGAACGTGGATGCCAGAGAGCCCAAACAACAACACAAGATGTATTTCAGCAGAGCCTGTCTCTTCACAGTGAGCAAGCAGTCTCTCTGCACAGCTGCCTCAACTCATCCAACATGACCTCCAACGCAAGGAGCCAGAAGCTTTCCAAGTGGCATGAACTGCCATGTTCCCTTTGGTTGGTTTAAAGAATGCTATTTTAGCCAAAGAAGCAACTTCTCTACTGTGGACCAACTTGCACAGCACCAAAAACATGTAAAAATCTATAAAGACCAGACAGGTCTAACAAAGCCAGGTCTAGCACTTCATTTCTGCAAAGCCAATCCTGTGCCATTCAAGCTAAGAGAACCAAAGCACTGAACTGCCTCATGAGTCATTCATAAATTCAAACACAACTGGTCACACTGGAAGGAGATAAAACACAACCCTTGACACTAAGGGTTTTTTTTCCCCAACGTTTTATTGTCTTGTTACAGACAAATCTTTGAGTTTCTCCTCTATACCTTGCAGCTGCATGTCCTGTACAGTCGGGTGCCCAGCTGCAATCACTTAACACAGCACAGACAGCAAGGACAAGCACGGGGGAGATGTTTTAAAAAGAAACATTGCTGCTTCAGATTGACTACTCCAGGAAGCCAGCTGACAGTGATGCTGGAGCTAGGCACCAACTATCCACAGCACAGCCTGAAGGGGAAGCAAGCAACAGCCTGTGGTGGAAGGCAGGGTGCAAGCCTTCCCTAAACAAACGCCCAAACCAATCCTTTTAATCTAAACAAATCAGCAGAAACATCCGTAACACATTATTACATTAAATAATACCTGGGGAGCGTATCATCCTCAAGCTAAAGACTGCCTGCTTGAAAATGTGCTGCATGTGGTCTCACAACAGGAACAGAAACATTTGTGTCTTCACTCATGACTCGTTCTGTCACCATACCCTGGGGTTCCTCTCTTTATCTGTAATACAGGAGCAGTCTAGCACATCAGTGCAAAGGCAAAAGGAGCCAGCTGCCCAACAGGGTCAGCCTTCTTCAGGATCACTGAAGAGTTTCTTCTTTCCTCCCCAAAACATGCTGTAAAGCATTTCCTTCTCACTGGGCTGCCATGCCCAAATGACAGATTTCAACACAGTGAGAGGGATTTGAACTGTCTGGCTTTGTTCATCCCTGCAAATGCCCCATAAACCGGGCCCCAACTCAGGAAGCTAATTAGGCATACACAGAGCCTTAATGCTAATGAGTCTGTTCATGTGTGTAAAGCTCCGTGCATGTTTCAGGGCTGTGCTGAAGAAGCTCGCTGAGAATGACAGCCCGTTCTCTCATTCACCCTTTTGCTCAGCGTTGGTGCAGACAGGAATCTCAAGCTGACAGTGAAATGCTGGAAGCAGTAACTTCAAAGTAACACAGCCTTCCTACAATTCTCATGCAGAGCACCAAAGAGGAGCAAGGCTAAAACCAGTACCTAACGAAGATGATGCTTTGCTTTCTTCACTCAATCACCTACTCACACCAGTCCTGCAAGCACAGCCAGCAAGAGCAGCACAAGCTCTGGGCACCCCCTGCACATCTCCAGCCTCGGGCAGAAGACAAGGGCACATTTCCAGAAAGGTCTCTGGGACTATAAAACATTCACACTGTCAGTGGCTGGAGGGTGGGGAGCTGCAGGGGCACTGCTGCATATTCACCAAAAGGGCTTTCAAGCAGTGGAACAGTCTGCCCAGGGAAGTGATTGAGTCACCACCCCTGGAGCTATTTAGAAGTTTAGATGTGGCACTTAGGGACAAGGCTTAGCGGTGAACTTCACAGTGCTAGGTTAACAGCTGTACTCAGATGATGTTATAAGTCCTTTCCAACCTAAATGGTTCCATGATTCTGTCAAACCTTCTCAGTCACCAAACTACAGTGAAAAATGCCCCTTTAAAACAGACACAAGGGAGAAATTCCAGGAGGGTTATGGAAAGGACTTGAGCATATAGCCCTGTATTTCTGTCTTGTAGCTCATCTGACCTTGCAGTGTTAAAGACAGGGGTCATGGGTATTTAGCTTTTCTGTAGGCTTCATCCTCTGGAAGAAACTCAAGGACCATGTATCATTCCATACTGGCTCTTGGACCTTCCCCCCTGCTTCCCAGCTTGGCACCCTGCTTACAGTAAAAGTGGCTGGTGATTCAGAAGCCAGGCAGGAAACACATGTGGCGCTGCCCTTCATTAGTGCACCAGAGCATGTTATTTTATTATCCCTCCCAGTATGTAGAGGACTACTGTCTAGAAAATCACCCTGTGCCTTTCTAAAGCCATTTGCAGTTTCCTGGGGTTTTCCACCTACAAAGATTGCATTAAGTGTCATTCATGAACAAGGAATAAAGAACTGTTCCCCCCATGTCTCTCCTCGGGAAAGCCTTCACACTGCTTCAGGTGCTCTCTGTAATGCAGAAGTATGCCTGGCAAACACCTCCTCCTCCAAGAGGTGCTCCAGAGCACAACCATAGGTCCAGCATAGCTAGAAAGTTTTAAAATAACCTGTTGCTCCTGAGCCTGTTTCCATATCATTAATAGCATGGGAAAAGCTGACAGATTAGGCTCTGTGTTATGCTAAATGCAAACACACGTGAGCTGTTAACACTGTGGTAATGATGCAGTCAGTGCTGGGAGCCTCTGCAGGAGCAGTTCTAGTGCCCTGAAGACAAGGAACCCACATACCTGTAATTGCTGGTAAATTGAGTCCTTGTTGATAAAGTAGAAGCATGCCATTGTGCCCTGACAGCTTATAATGTTGTCTTTCATGGGGCAAATACTCAGCAG
The DNA here is from genome assembly GCA_026261815.1 of Monarcha castaneiventris obscurior. NCBI lineage: Eukaryota > Metazoa > Chordata > Aves > Passeriformes > Monarchidae > Monarcha > Monarcha castaneiventris. The sequence goes on from JAMPIT010000896.1 coordinate 536,748, forward strand.
AACCATGGCCTATGTAAAGCAATATTCATGGGATAGAGTTCCTGAGAAGACTAATCCTAACAACCAGTGCAGGATGGAACCTCTGGAGGCTCCTTCACACTAAAGTAGCTTAAAACTCATTAAAAACCAGGCCCAAACCCAGAAGAACTGTGTTTTCTTAGGCTAATGAGTACTTATAAACCTATCTTCAAGAATGCAGAAAACTTAAAAGTTTACCTGCATTGGCCTCAAGCAATCATTACGAACCAGTTCACTGTCTGTGGTAAAAATTGCTTTGAATGAAGATGATAGAATGGGCCTCTACCTCCACATATGTGTGTTGCCTGTTTTTCTCAAGTATGCCAGTTAATCAGTAGCATTACAATTCACAGTCCTTAATTGTGTTGGCATTAAATTTCTGTTTAGTCTCAGTGCAATGGCAATCATCACCTAGCTTAAGTATCAGGCCCTAGATATTCAACGAAGACCTGCTAAGTAATAAGATTCTAATGTGATCCAGCATTCACAGTTTTAAGCATTTAATCAGGTAACTTTGCCTAGGCAAAAAATTCCCAAGAACTCTCTGATGCTGTGCTCAGAGAGCACCATATCCAACCTTCCTCTTCAGACTGCTCTGAAACACCTCAAATTCTGACTGCCACCTGGACTTAGGAGAGATTCAGGCTCATACAGATGCACACACTGTCCTGAGAACAAGGCATGCTTGACAGACAAAAGCTTTCTGTTTTCTCTGAATGTCTTTGTAGTATTTTTTTGGTGCCATTTCTTTCACATCTGTTGCTTTTGGGTCAGGCAGTCCCTGATTTGCTGAATCTCCACCTATATCCTGATGTGTCCTTAACCTCAAGTGGACTCTCAAGCCAGATGCCCCCTTACTTCCTCAGTGCAAACTATCAGTAAACCTTAGCACAACTTTAGTTTGAGCCTTAAACTAACAGCATGTGAAAAGATTAATATGAATAATTTCAAAACTAATCAGATCCCTTCTTTAAATGTTGACACAGTATTATTTATATCCCATAAATACCTTCTTGACTAAAATTCATCCCAGGAGATTGGCATCTTGCCAGTTCTATTCATATTTACTGTATTTATACAGTACAGTTGGCCAAGGATAATATTTAAGACAAAATATGCCTTAGGGTATATACAATATCTCTTATAGTTTTCCTTTTAAATCTCCTCATTGCTAAAAATATTTAGTCTGAACTTTACAAAATGCCCCACGAAGACCTATCAGCGATCTGTAGTGATATATTGCTGACTATGAGTATAATTAGAGCATATTTGTAATACTTGGGTTGTAGTCAGTTACTGAACGCTAACAACTTGTGGTAAAAACTGAGCCACTGATCTTTCCCATGCCTGCCTTCCAAGCAGCTTTTGACCTCCAGTGCATTCACACTGATCCCTTTCTCCCTTCTGCCTCTCTCCAACACAGCAGACACTGTAGAGTTAAAAAAATCCACTCTGAAACGCCTAGGAGAAAGTGCCTGTGGCCGCCAGAGCTGCGCTTTCAGTTTCTTCCTTTAAAATATGGTGGAGTGATTTCTTCCTTACTGTCTTTTTTGGAAAGGTTCGCTCCATCCAGCATAACTAGAGAGCAGTGGAAAAACAGTTAACCTACTTACTCTGATGTTAGCGACAGCCCTTGCACAGTAGTGCTGGATCTGCTGCTAGCGGGCCCTCGGATCCCAAACGTCTGATGCACTCTGTTGGTAGATACCTGCAATCTCCTTCGCTCTTCCAAAGCCTCTATCGATACTTCAGAAAAAATCTGGCCCCTGACAATGTTTTAAAAATAGATCCTCTTTTGTCAATACCATCCAAGTCACACACCACAGATATTTTAATTTTCTGGAAAGTATGCAGCTGCATCTTGGACTATTGGTTCTCTGTACTTCGCTGAAGCAAGGAGAGAGGACAGATGTGCTCAGGATGGATGCACTTTACAATTTTCAGAGACTCTCTGCTACAGGGTCAGCTCCCCAAGCCAAGGCACTGCTATAGGTCTTCCCAACCTTTGCCCAGAGGTGCTCCTCTGCCCTGGGTATGATCTAATAAGTCTCAAAAAGAAGTGCTGACTTCTACCAAAACCACCAGCAAAATAGTACAGTACATCAACGTGGAAAACAAGCAGGACTTCTGTGTTCTTGCCACGGCTATGAATTATACTGAACCACTCTGCTCATACCCACTTGGCTCCAAATATGTGGGTTTTTTTTTTAAAAAGAAAGTATTTCTTCCCCAAGGGTAACAAGGGTGGAGTGTATTTATCATGGCTATTAAGGATGGTGCCATAATTACAATAATAAAATGGCTCTGACTGCCAGGATGTCCTGTACCTGATGTTGTCATTTAAGACTAAAGGAAGAAAGGGAGGCAGCTGCAAGGAGCGTGGGGTTCAGCTACCTTGGCTGGCATCCTAGGACTATCACATGCAAGACGGAGCAAGCCCCAAAGCTACAACTTGCTAAACTAAAAATAAATAAGGGGAAAATGCAATTAGAAACTCTAGGATAAAGTTACCAAGATGGCTGAATTATCTATTTAAGCAAGAGCTATGTGTTTTTGAGAAAGAGACAGCAAGAATATAGAGCATCAAGTGGTGGGGGAGGGAAGCGAGCTAATTGAAACGACTAGGGACTAGGGTTTGGTTATGTGAACGGTGAAGTTATTTTCTGCTTCTGGTATTTCACTTTCCTCGGTATGATGATGATCTAGATTCTTTTAAGGCAGAGCGGTGCTTTTTCTTTCTGTTTTTCCTTTTTTTTCTATGCACTTAAGCTTCTCTACCAAAACAAAACGGCACGTCGTTATGATTATTAATCACTCTAAGTGGATTTGGTCAGCAGAGCATTTGTACCTTTTTTTTTTTTTTTTTTTTTTTTTGTGCAAAACGTGGCATGGATCACCAGAAGGTCGTTAAAAACAGCACAAGGCAGACGGGCTGAGACGGGTTCCAAGAACCGAGGCTACCCAGAAGGGAAAAGTTTTTCTGTACCTGAAATGAAAAGTGCCCACGAACCGAAGGGGGAGGCTAGCTACAGCGGGAAGAGGAGGGAGGAGGTCTCCGTCCTCTCTGAGCACCAGTGTGAATAGCAGTCTGCGGGACAATGTTCTGCAGGGGCACAGACAAGACGAGCTGGCGACTTTTTTTTTTTTTTTTTTTTTAAAGACCTCCTTTTCTTTTCAGTTATGGAGAGATGGAAACCTGCCCGTTCCAGACACTCCAAGGGAAACAAGAGCAGTGGAAAGATATTGGCTCTTTCTGCAGGCTGTACACGGGGCTGCCGGGGAGCTACGCCCGGTGCTGGGGAGGGAGGGGGATCCCGGGAGAGGGGGAGCTCTGCTGAGGTGCGTGGTGGTGGGCGCCAGAGGCACCCTGAGGGATTCCTGGGTGACTTCAAAGGGGGCTGGAAACCTCGCGAGTCTGGGGCAACAGGTGCCCCCCCCAACACACCCACCCAGTCATATGCATACCCCGTCACCTGAATTAAACCCTAGGAACCTCCACCTAAGCGATGCTGAGGATGACAAGCAAGCCGAGCAAAGAAGGCAGATTACGATGCTTGGGGGTGCCGTTTAAAGGTGCCGAGCACCGCTAAGCCTCGGGGGCGAAATTGCGCACACATGCACAAACACAGAGGACTTACTTTCGGGGTAAAAAGGCTGCATGTCTATTTTGTAAACTTCTTTGGCGTAATACTCCTCGTCGCTCCTCTCCCTCTCGCAAGTGGCGGCTCTGTGGTTGGCTTTCTCCTGCAGCAGGTCCCTGGTGCTGTTGTAGATGGAGATGACCTCCGGGGGCACCTCCTCGGGCTCGGGGTACTCGTCCGGGGGGCTGGTGAGCTTCAGTTTGCTCAAGATCTGCCCCCGGATTGCCTCGATCCTCTTGCGCATAAACTGATCCATGTCGAGGGTGCTGCAGGTAGACAGGCTGAGAGCCACGGTGGCCAGATCCACGGTGAGGAGCACGCTCAGGAGATAGCAGTGCATTTTAAGTGTTTAAATACAGCGCCCCCCCCTCCCGAAAAAAAAAAAAAAAGTGACTTTAACAACGAACGACAACAAGGAAAAAATAATCAAAAAATAAAAAGGGGATCTGTGTAAACAAAGGGGAGATCTGCAGACAAAATGCTCTTAAAAACCGGGCTGCGAGGGCGGCTCGCAATCGGAAAACGCACGGGAGGCGCCAGTGAAAAAAACACCAGTAATAATAATAAGAAAAAAAAAAAAAAAGAAAAAGCAGCAAGTTGCTACAACTAGATAAAATTCGGGGGTGGAGTGAGCCGGACAGCAAAAAAGGGGGAGGAAAAAAGCCCCCAAATAGATACAACAAACCTGCAGATCAAGTAAACGGCAGAGAGGCTGCCCTCAGCGCGCTGCAAAACAAAAATCTGAAGGGGGTAAAAAAAAAAAAAAGGGAGGGGGGAAAGAAGAAGGAGGGCGAGAAGGCGCAGCGATGGGTATCACAGGGCGCTGCCGCAGCCGGCAGAGAGAGGGTGCGGGCGCGGCGCTGAGCCCGGCCGTGCGCCCGCGGCGCCCGACGGCTCCCGGCGGGCAGCGGCACCGCCCCGCGCCCGGCGGCGCTCAGCCCCGGCGGCGGCGCGGCCGCGGAGAGCCGCGCACGTGTGCGCCCCGCGGCGCCGAGCCCCGGCCCCGCGCCCCCCCGGGCGCAGCGCAGCGGAGCGGCAGCGGCAGGCGGCGGCCCCGGCCCCGCGGCGGCGCCCGGCGGCCGCGGCGAGCGGCGATCCCCGGTCCGGCCGCGTCCCGCAGGCGGCTGCGTGCGCCCCGCGCCGCATGCACCGACCCACCCCCGCCCGGGCCGCTGCGCGCCGCACAGCTCTTCCCAGCTCCCTCCTCTTCCTCCTCCTTCCGAAACGCCGCGCCGCAGTCAGCCAGGCAGCGCCGCCGCGCCCCGGCAGCCTCCCGCGGGTCGCAGGCGCGGAGCCGGCAGCCCGGGGCTGGCCGCAGCGCAGCGCCGCTCTGCCCCCCCCGCCGGCCTCCCTCGCGGGGCTGGGGCTGGCCCCGGCCCCGGCGGCTCTAGCGCTCCGCCCGGCGCCCCCCGCCTGCCGCCCCCGGCCCCTCGGCTCTCCCTGCGCGGAGGGGACGGGTGCCAGCAGATAACATCACGGCCGCGCAGGGAGAGGGAGATTTATACGATCTCCCCGCCCCACGTGCTCGCCTCGCTGCGAAGTGACGTGGAGGGGCTGCGGGAGCGGAGGGCTCCGCGCCGCCGCCCGGCTATTTATTCCCCTCCGCGCCACCGGCCACGGACTCGCCGCAGCCCGGCCGCTGCCGAGGTGCTGCGCCCCGGGGCGAGGAGAGGGGAGAGGCAGCCCGGAGCCGAGAAGAAAAACCAAGTCCTGCCAGGCTTTTATTTTATTTCTTTTTTTAAATAAAGCCTTTAGTGCTTCTTGCACCTATTATTAAAGTAATTGGGCCAAATAGCACTCTGGCGGTAGAGGAAGAATAACACGCCTCTTGGACACCGCTCAGACGCGTTCCTGTTCAAGGTTGCGGGGCAGCTCTGCCCGCTGCTCTGTCACAGAGCGCTCCTCGGCACTGCCCCTCAGTTTCACTTGCAAGTGTGTTTTGGACAATTCCCGCTGCTCCCCGGACACCTTGGTAATCGGTACTACCGGCCAAGGAGGGAGAGACGACAGATGAGGACGATTTGCTCCTTCGCCGAGGTCTCCTCTCCTGTCAGAAGCGTGCAAATACATCCTCATCTGCACTTGACAGAAACTCTCAAGCCCCAAATACTTTGGCTATGCCTGTAATTCAATTTTTCCGCTGCCTCTTTTGGCCACAACAAACATCACAGGCTTCATCCATACCCTACTCTGCCCTAGGGAAATCACTCTACTAGGCAACCCTCAACCTAATGCCATAAAGCTTTTCCTTTACAGTTCATTTATCACCGCTGTACATTAACTTTAAAAGGTGATCAAGTAGCCTTTTTCTTTACTCTCACCCATTTTAGCCCTACATTCCCTTCTGAATTAAGTTATCACAGGTTTTACTTGCCAGAAGTTTCCAATAACATCATCCTAAGTGGGGCAAGTGTTTTTGAAGAACCTCTACTCTATTTTCAGAGATGAAGAAGGATGTAGAAGAGGCAGTCAAAGGGCCATAGGTGTTCCCAAGAACAGCTCAGCCATTGCCAGTGGTATTACAGGTAAACACCCACAAGAGAAAGGAGGTGGCATGACTGGGACCTGGAAGAACACTGAGAATCATGTAAGACACAAACCAGCTAAACACCACCAAAGACTTCCTCCAGCTAACCACACCTCAGGAACCATCTTCTTTCTACAAAATTTTCGACTGTTTTCCAAAGCTGGAGAATGCCAGTCCCCAAATTAAACGTGAGTTTTTCCTTCCCAGCAGGGAAAAGTGCTTCCTGTGAGCAGCTGTGGCTGTGTGCTGGGGTGATGGAGGCACCCAGCAGCACGAAGCTGCCACATGCTGTTTGCCTTGGCAGGGCTCTGCTGCAGGGGAATCTTGCACCAACACGGCCAGCTAACCTCGGACTGCTATGGGTACCAGGAATGATGACGCTGTCCGAGAGATGGAGGAGCTAAGAAAACATTTTTTTGACAGGTATGAGTACACACACAGACTCTGAAAGTAAACTCACTCTTCATTCTTTCCCAGCGTGTGGGTATGTACAGCCCTGCACACACAACCAGGATTGCATCCTCACGATGCAAGAGTTAATAGTGCTTTCCACTTAAATCCATGAATTCCTGCAAGGCCAGATTAAACGCCTCTGCCACAACATCACTCTTTTACTGCCGTACATGTCAATGTCCTGCTCCTACTGACCTCAAAAACACAGCTGCAGTGTCAGGAATGGCAATGTTTCCAAAATTACTCAAATAAACAAGCAAGCTCAACATGTAGACTCAGCTGGTTTCACTTCTGCAGCACACCTGTACAAAACCAAGGGGACAGTTCCTCGAGCTGTTACATCTCACAGCTCCACTGTGAGCCAGCTGAGGAATCAGCTCTGTTACACGAGGTACCTCAACCGCAAATACTTCTAAAGAAAAGGGTTATTAAATTATTTCCTCCAAAAGCTACAGCTGAAACCATGAAGAAATTCCTTATACAGCAACTACGGCCCTGTAACACTTGGCTCTGCATGCCACTCACCTCGAGGGCTTCAGAGCAGTGACTGGGACAGTGCTGGACACCCTCCTCATGCAGGGAACTTCCCACCATCCCTCAGGATCCCTCTGCAGATACAACCTTCTGGGTTACAAAGTGTTTTGATCCTTGAAAGTTTATTATTGGTGGGGAAAAAAAACCAAAAACCCAACCAACCCAAACTCTGCAGTGTCTTTCACAAACCCTGAAGCCTTAGGGTTGCTCTGCTGGAGGCCACCAATCCCCATGTGTGCAGTGTCCAGCTGGCCAGGCTGCCCAGGGAGCTGCAGGAGGTCCAAGCTCCAGAGATGCCCTCCATGTGGGCTGCCAGAGATCCAGCCAGGCTGACAGCAAACCAGTCTGACTAGATTTCGAAAGTTGCTGGGATTCCTTCTGGTTTGGCAATGATTCCTCAGTGCCTTTTAGACCATCTAGGAAAAAAAAAAAAAAGACAATTAAGATAAATCTTCGGTTTGTTCTCATCTGAGAAAAAGCCTTTGCTTCTCTTCTGACCCTTTTAGTGTGACATAGGGTGTCAGGCTTACCCAGGTGCATGTCCCCATTTTGCCTTAAGACTGCAGCAAAACTGGATTCTCCTTAAACTTCCTGATGTCACCATGGTGATGTTTTTGCCATGCAGAGCTTCCCAGGCATGCATACCCCATTCCAAAAGCCCTGGCCACTCGGGCTAAAGCCCCAGCAGCTGCAGAAGCCCACCACACATAGCTGAGCTGCTCCAGTTTGCTCCAGGAAAGGGACACCTACCTGCTAGCCAAATCATTCAAATACACATCCACATTCATAAACATGAACTTTCCATTATGTAATCTAAATGGAAAATACCTGGAACATCCACCTCATGATAGACCTGATCTTATTTCTAAAATCTCCCCCCTGCACATTTAAGGAGGCTTTTTTTGCCACAGAAGTCCTGCAAACTAGACTCAAACAGGTGTGAGCTAAAGTGAGGAACACACAGAAGAGGAAATCAAAAATTGTCAGAAATGACAGAACCAAACTGCAGGATAAAGTGTTATATCACCAGAATGCAATTATAATATGAACTTTTACACAGCTTCTACATTCTGCTGTTAATTTTCTTGACTGATACATTATCCCAATTATGCCTTTGTATTTTATCTTGCAAAGCCTTATAGTTTTTATTCATTCCAAAATAGCTTTTATTGATGACTACCTGTTAGTTTCAAAAGCTGCTGGGATTATCAGACACTGAGGGTCAGCTCACCTTACCCTTACCTCTTCCTTGTGCCTCTATGAAATGGCCTTGTCCTGTGGGGCTGCTGTCAGTGGAGGCTTTGTAAGTCAAAAAGTGGGTATAGGCCCTTAGCATGCATATGGGGAGAGAACAGAACTTATCTGTTTTGGAGCTTTTAATTCAATACAACACTGTCTTTTTTATATATTCATTTTTTTCTAATAAACAGTAACTGTTTATTAGAAAAACAGGGACACCTGGAAAGTTACTTCACTGAATGTAAAGGTTTCATGTTTCCTATTAAGTTAAAAATTACGTGGTCAGGATTTTACAATTTGTGGTTTCTTTTTAGATTGTTTTGGTTATACGCAAATACGCTGTGCAAAATACAAAGGCAATAATCTTTCTAAAACTGCTGACGACCAGGCCATTAAGTAAGGTGGCTGGTCACATTTCATAAACTAAAGAACATTGTTGGAAGAGGAATAACTTTTAAAAGTTAAGAGGTGACTTTTGTAAATTCTCACACTGATGACGAGTGTAGGATGATTGCACAATTAATTCTTTGTGGCACGCAAAGAAATCTGCAGCCATAACCGCGGTTGTGTAGAATCTCAGTCGTTCTGATGCAGGGTGCTCGGGAAAAAAACCTTTTCAATTCTCCTTTTTATAAAAATACACGTATAAAGGTTCAACTCGGAGAGCCAAGGTGGCACCTAATAAAGGTGAGGCAAAGAGGAGATGACAAATAATGGAAAATTGTATTATATACTATAATAAAACCTTAGATTTTACTGTTTATTATCCTTAGTGAAGTAGAAGTCCATACCTCTGTGCTGCACATTTCATTAGTGTGCGCTGTAACGCCTGGGTGAATTTGAGAGCAAACCCTGCTGACCTTACTAACACAAGCAGCCCCACTGCCCCAGGATTGCATTTCACACAACCACAGCCTGTTCCTGCAGCACTCATGTTCCAGAAGATAAAGGCTACTTTATAGAACATGCTGTTTGACACGCAAGACTGCTACCCATATATACATATGTAACTACTTGTCAACTTGCAAACCAAAGGTATGTTACTGATATATATATAAGGAGAGAATTTATCTGTGTGAACCAGGACTTATTATATATATATAGAACAAATGTAAAATATATAACAGGAATAAGAACTTTTCTTTTTATATATATATATTTATAGACACACGCATATATTTTTGTGTATTTTTACAAGTATATGTATTCATACATACATATCTATATATATATATATAAAAAATTCTCATTCCTACAAATAGATTTAATAATTTCAGGGGAAAGAGTCACAAGAGTAGTCAGGAGGATCTGATCCACAAAGCCATTTGGGTGTCATCTCATTCCATTATGGAATGGCATCATCTCCACCATCAAGTAAGAACACAAAGCTGTAATGTCCACACAGCAGTGTATAGTCTGTGTTTAAAACTGCACCTTAATAAAAGACATCTAGAATGCAATTAACCCCCCAAAAAACTCTACCAATGACCACAAAAAAAAAAACCCAAACCAACAACACTGGAACTTTAGACAGGTCACCTCAAGCCAGAATGACTAAAATCTGAAGGAAAGGGGAATGTTCAGGAAGTGCTGAGATATTATAGTTGACCCTCAGAATAATTCCCCACTCTCCAAAAAAAAAAAAAGAAAAAAAAAAAGTCTTATGGATAAGAGGAAAAAAGGGACAGAAAGGAACATCCCCATTTTACATGGCTTGGATTTTACAACTCCTAAAATAGCTTCTCTTCAGTAAAGTTGTGCCCTGTCTCCACAGAGTACAGCCAGACAGTAGGGGGTCATTAGGGAAGCATCAGTAGCCTAAACCCACTATCCTACAAACATACACATCTCCCATGAAGGCTACACACATCAGTGCTGCATCCAAAGAGGTTTCTGCTTCCAACAGCCAATTTCCAGTTTGAATCAGTTAAGATTCAAGTCTTCATAAAAACTTTGCCAGAGAAGTTGCCCCATGGTTACACCTCCTGGAGTTTGATCCCCTCATGTGCTTTCTCAAACCTGCTTGTCAGCCTTGAGGATGCCACACTAATCTTCCATGTATCATTCCAGTTTTAGCCTATGTGCCACTGAAAAAAAAGGCCTTCCTTAATCCTAGCACCTGTGGTTTTAATCACCACAGGAAATCCTGTTTCCACTTAGGTCAGTACGACTTAAATATCAGCAGAGGAAAATGATCAGATTCACTAACTAAAAATAAAAATAATTACAATAAGACAGAGAAATATAAGCTCAGTGGTTTATAAACCAGAGGGCCTTGACATCTACTTATAGCAAGCATGACAAAGTAAAGACAGTAGGGTAAAAGTCATCCCTTTAATCTCAAGGTTTGAACTCGTGACCTGCATCTCCTTCTCAGTATTACAGCTGTTGCCTTCTATTTCTGAACTGTGTGGTGATGATTTGGGTTATACCTCATTAAGTAACACACAAATGATATCTGTAAATATTGTATTCCTAACAGAGCATCTACTGGAGTTTATTCAACAAATTAAAAACATGTAACTCAAGTTGGAATGTGCACCCAGATTGCACTGTTGAAGTTTTAAGAAAATTACGTGTATAGCAAGATTAATTGGCAGCAACTTCAAAAATGGGCCAGCCAGTAATGCCATATTTAAATCATATTCTGCAGCTACAAAAAACAAATAGGTCTGGGTCTGGCATCCTGACTTCTTCACAAGCTGCCTGTGCAGTCTGCACAGATAAAAAAGCTCTAATAAGCTAACATGGCTTCAGAAATATTTTTTTCCTAATGGTTTTTAAGCAACACATGTTCAAGAATATCCTAGAAAACTTCCAGAAAGCAATGCCTTGTTTCATATTGCCTCATGAAACAAAACCAAACCCACAACCAAACCAAACCTCATGCAGTACCAAGCTTTTGTGCTGAACTCACCAGATTAGTGCAGAGGTCTTTGCCTCTCAGCCTTACACATTTTAAAACCCATTTTCTATGCCTGGCTACTGAAATCAATGAATGCAGTATTCCTGAATGGCTGATCAAGCTACATCTTCCCAGCTTGGTGACTCCATCTAGAATTAGAACAGAACGATCCATTTCTGTGCTAGAATTTTGGTCCCTACCCAGATTATTTTAGAGCTGGATCTTGAACAGGCCACCTCTGTGGAGTGGCAAAGGTGCTCAATATCTGCTTCTCCTGAATCGATGGGACTGCAATGAAAGTAACCTACTCCCCTGGTTTTAGCTGGGCTCTGTGGACAAGTCTCTAACCTTCCCCATCATGGATATAGACTGACAGCTGAAATGCCTCCTCTCACAAATTCCAGTGTCATTTGAACATCCACCTTATCAACAGTTAAATCAGACTGTAAAAATGCCTACACATTGGCTGAAAATGCGCATCAGACCCAGTAGTGTCTCGCAAAAAGGACCTGAGTCCACAAACCCATAACTGCAGTCCTACAAAATTAAAAGCAATTAGTTAATCACGAAGCAGACAGTCTAGCAATGTGCTTCAGCAGCAACTGAAGTGAATGAGAATCGAAGACAATGGTCTGTGTCTGGAGGCACAATATTGGCATAGAAAGACATACATTTCCCTTCTTCCTTCAACTATCTTCTTCACATAAAATGTGTTCCACTTCTTTAATTCTAGGCAATGACACCGACATTTAAAATAAAAGAACCCTCCAGCAGATTTTAAAGAAAAGGCAAAACATAGCAGATGGCAAGAACAGCACTGGCAATCCTGGTCTGACCTGCTGGTTGCAGTGCTACATCATCAGAAAGGTGTTCAGCATCTTGCAAGGCCTGACTGGTCCCTTTCTAACACAATCCACAAGAATGAACATCAATATATCATCCTCCCAGGCTGCATTTGTTTGATCAATGTTCATACTGAAAGTGTATTTATACCTGGGTCCAGTACATTGTTTTGGCTGAGCAATGCATCCTTAAATTGAGGATCTTGTCTGGAGATTTTGAAAAATCTTCAGTCCTTTTCTGTTAATCATTAAGAGACACTCACTTCAGAATCTTATGAAGTCTTTTCTTAATGAATATTTCTTTCATAAGCATGTACCAAATTTCAGCAGGTCAAATACTTTACTGCTCTAAAAAAACCACCATATACAAAACCACACAGTTGTTACCTCTTGTACAAAATGACACTACTGCAGCAATATTGCACTGTTTTGCAATATGAACCTCTTTGGAAACTCAGTGGAGTTGCAAGGGAGGATGCAGAGGTACCCAGTGGTGGAAAGGCTGACAATGTGTGTCTGATTGCCCTTTGCCTCCATGCAGCCCTGCGAGGTGTGACTGAAGTTCTGATGGGCAGGTATGTCCAAGGCTCAGTTACCAACAGCTCGGGTACTCGGCTCTCCAGTGACAGTTCTCATTCAGCTGCCTGACCTCAGGCACCCTTCCTGAAATGGACACAGGCCAGTTCTTGTCCCTGGACATAGGGTACCCTAAGTAAAAGGCTGTTTCACTGCCCACAAAACTTGCAATTTATGGATCACTTAAAAACCAAATAAAATCCTCTTGAGATAAACTGTACTCAACCTGAAAGTCAATGCAAAATCTGCATAATCAAGAAAGCTTTTCACTATCTTGCTGCTTGAATCAAGCAACACTCGCAACTTTTTCTGTTCTGAACAAGACAGGAATGCCCTCCTTTATCAGGATAGAAAAGCAAAGTTCAAAGCAACAGAGTGATTGAATAGTCAAGGGCCTTAAGTCACAATTTCCAAGATTATATTCATAATGCACTTTACAAAGGGCTCATAAATGGCTGGTGGAATCTTTAAGTACTTCAGATTTTAAAACTACAGTAAACAACCCTCTGTTACCTTCTACTTAGGATCACACATGCCTACAAGAGATGATTTAAAGAGCTATTAACTTAACACCAGCAGGCTTTATATTTAACCATTTCTAAATTATGCACAAAGTTTCTGATAAGAAGTGTAACCAGTTTATCTTGTAAGTGAACTGTTTCTATTAATCATCCAGCTACTTCTGAGAACACTATGCCTGTAAGAAATCCTAGTGGTATCAAAACCTCAGTGCAAGTCTGATCCTGGTATAGCAGTTCACAATTACCACCACCTATACTGAAAACAGAGTTAAGAAACGCTCAGAAAATGTTGTAAAATAATGCTCTGAAAGCTCATGCACTGGCATGAGAGAATAGGCTATTGAATCAACTGAGGCACTGTGAAGAAATAATGCTTTTTATGAGTATTCCTAAAATCACCTTCCAAAGTGCCTCTTGGAAGCCACTTATGCTCATGAGTTCACATCCAAAAGCTTGACGAAAGTGCCCTAATTCATTTAACAATTCTGAATCCAACAGGTTATACATAAGAATTTAAACAAAAATAAGTCATTCCAAGGGATGAAGCATTACACAAACACAAGTATTTTTCACGTTGAAAGTATTCAGTTTGACTGGCGTTTCATTTTCAGCATGTCCCCTAAGACAGAAAAGCAACTGAAAAGCAACAAAAATGCTTTGTTTAAGAAGTATCAGCCATTGCTACAAGTCTGAAAAAGAATGATTAAGAAAAAGCCCTTATCTGCTAGATCACTTACAGAGGTGAAACATTTGAGGTTTACATGCTGCAAGAGGTTAGAAGCCACTGCTTTACAAGAGCAGTAAATGAAATCTACAGTCTTCCACCATCTGTTAATCAAGAAGTTGTTCAGTCTCCAGCATCTGAGGTCTTAGACTCCCGAGTTTAACGTCTTACTTAGCACAAGGACCCAATCTGTGTAACATGATCCTGAGTCTCCACTACCTCAAGCCTTCTCCTGGCCCTCTCACTCCTTACCTCAGCAAGTCTTGAAGAAATCATTGAGCAATTTGCAGGGATTGGAAGTGAACAACACTGATGACTGCTCTGTGTGTATATTAACTGTGCCAGGACTCATTTCATAAGAATGAGAAGTTTGTCATTTTCAGTTGTGCAGAGTGTTTTGTGCCAGATGACTTCTGCCTTCCTCCCCAGAGACAGCTACTGAGCCAGCTCCGAACAGATGCAGCTCTACAGACCACCTTCTTCTGGAAGCATCAGATAGTCAAAATACTTTTATGGCCTCCACACAATTCATTTCTCTCTTTAAAACAAATCAGACAAAAAAGCCCTATCTTCAGGAGGAAGCAGCTTCCAGCTCTTTTGTTCTGCTCAACTTGTGAACCCAGGAGAACCTGCCTCACAGCTGCCGAAGTGGGAGCTCTTCACTCCAGGTTTTCGCAGTAAAGATGCTGTGGTACAGTGGCATCAGGCACAACAAGAATATTCCACCACCACTCCCAAAGTGTTTCCCTAACAGGAGGCTGAAGAAAAGCAGGGACAAGACAGTTATTTTTTTCCATAGGCCAACTCATGCTTTCCTTGCTGAAAAAAAGCTAGCACAATTAATGTGAAGAGGAATTAGACCAGGGGACAAGAGACATGGGGAAGAGCTGACCCTGTGCCTTCTCTTATTAAACAAAACCCCTTCTTTGCGTGCAATCCATAGAATATTAAACTTTACATACTCTGGAACTGGCCTGAAGCCTAACAAAACTGGAACCACCCCATCCTTATTGGCTTTATATAGATAGGTACAGAAATATACAAAGTTGAGATGATTCATGCTCTCTGGAATGAAGGGCAGCAGCACAGCTTTGCTTGAGCAGAGATATTCATGGGAGCAGGAAAAACAGAGCGAGCACTCTGCTGGGAAAAGCTGCTGAAGGTTGTTCTTGGTAGCTACTGAAGAGAAAGAGCATTACTGAAAAAGGGGGTAGGGCAGCTCAGAGAAGAGACTGGAAGGTGCCTGGGCCAAACAAGATCTTTTGAACTGCTAGTCAACAAAAACAAAACTTGTGAAATAAAGCAGCCTAAAATCAAAATACGTAGTTAGCAATTTTTGTAATTCTCTGAGCTTCTTGGCATACGGCACAAAAAAAGGACAAGGCAAAGACAAGGTACAGTATAAAATTTAAATAACTACTCCATATATGTAAAAATATAAGTATTATGCTTCTTAAAAGGCAAGAAATGCTCTCCACATATAGGCTATGCACTCTAAATGAAAAAGAAGCTCAAAATACCTTTAGGAATATTGATAGAGTCCACATTTTTCTGAAACAAGACACACTTCAGTGCTTTAATCAAAACACTACTCCAAAAATGCAGAAATAAACACCCAAGTATTCTAAAAGTATTTGGAAAGCATTCTGAAATTTTTAATAATCACCTCAGGATGCCACAGTCCCTAAGAAAAACTTAGATTATTTTCCAGAAGTTTGATTATGGAAAGAAACCAATGACATGAAACTAGAGAACAACCGTAGATTTAAGGGTGCTGATGTAATTTTTCCACAGAAAGCAGCTGAACTCTGTAGAAAGCAAGCAGTGTCAGGTTAGAATGTTATGCTGCTTCATAGGCTCAGACCCCATTGCAGCACGTTTTTGCACTGCACTAATGAGATGGTGACTCTCACTGCACAGCTGTCCAGATGTTGAGCCTTCAGAAGCCGGGATAACCACATGTCAAACTTCTGTGGTTTTGCCACTTGGTATTTTGGGTGTGTGCCTTCATTTGTGATAATAAATATCAGGCCACAAACTAATGTCTCCTCAGATACCTAATATGTTCAACACTCAAAACAGCTTGAAAATCTAAACATTTCTTCTGTTAGCTTTGAGTTCTCCTCAAAGAATTATGCTACAATATATACCAGATGAATAGGCTAGGGATAAGGCAATGATTGTCAGTTGTTGGGATGGGTTTCTCTGCCATTTTGTACCTATATTTTTTTATCCTGCAGTACACACAAAGTTCAAACAATGCCTTCATTAGGAAAATCTAAGTCCTACTGCATGTTTCCATGCTCAAGACTGAAAATTTCAAAGTTGCTCCTAATCATATCTTGCCCATAAGCAGGTACAAAGAAAGGTTTGTATGTAAGGCATCTGTAGAAATGGATAGAACAGTACTATGTATTTTAAATATCCATTAATAGGCCCCAAGGCTTTTTCTTCACACAGCAAATGGGGAAATGTGATAGCAAAGTTAAACAAATGACATGGCATCAGACAGTCAGTCTGGAACAGCAAAGGCAGCAGAATTCAACCCCAGCCTCTCATTTAGAACACCTTAATCACCACACAGTTCCTTCTGTATGCATATGCTTACAGAAAACATATTCTCATTATGTGTGTTAGCTTCTGCACCTCTGCAACCAACAACTGCTGAGGAGAAATTGCTGTAGCCTAAACAAAGCCAGTTGTGTTACCCTGACAGATGACTGCCACGTTTGTTACTGTTAGGGCACACACCTAAGAGGAAGGGCTCCTTTGACCCTTTGCAGACCTGAGGAATTAGCATTGGAGCTGGCTAAACCCACAGGATGAATCTTGGAGGTCCAGCTCCTCACTGAAAAAGGCAAGAACACCTTGTTCTGATGAAGCAACACTGAACACAATTTCATGTGGTACAGCTAGAAAAGCTCTCCCTCCCCACCGAAACCAATAGCAATGATTATCCTTTCCTCTCCTACCAGACTCTTAGCTTACACAATCTCAGACTTGCAATGGAAAAACCATATATATTATATATATATTATATACACACACACACACATATATAAATACTAAACCCAATCAGTAGGGTCGAGTCTCTCCTTTTATAATTATGTTTCCAGAGTTGTCTCCAATCAAACTAATGCTCCAAGACCAGAACTATCACATTAATGGTTACTTTCCTTTATTATCTACAGAACCTATTTTGGCCAAAGTAGTAAAGACTCTATAGGAGTCCGATAACTTTACAAGGTGACGGCATTTCTGTGTTTATTGTAAGCCATTTCTATTGCAAATTGCAACAACTTTTCAAAGTGCAACAGTGATTTGGAAATGCAGGCACACTAATACATCAATTGCCATGACTAATGTATAAACTTTTAATGACCTTGGCAAAATCTATCTTTCATTGGGCAAGTGCCACTATTTTGACTGTACAAAATGTTTTGGAAATATGTTGAAAATTATACTTGTTTTGGAAAATATTTCAGGATTTCAGTATAGCAAATGGAGCTATATTAAATAAAAGTTTGACATGGAGGAGAAAACACTCCAAGGTTGTGTAAGTCCTTTTTTTTCTTTTAAAAGAGGTATCCTCCAAGTGTTGTACATTCACAGAATGCTGACTTTTTATCCAAACAAACTTAAGAAGATAAAACATTATCTTGAATGGTTTTCAGTTTCATTCAGTCACTGTCATCTTCTTCTTTCAGACCACCTCCTTCTTCATTGTTGCCCTCTCCATCACTTTCCTTGTCCCAGTCCTTCATAGATGCTCCCATCATGAAGTCATCACGCAGTATATTCCATTCTGGCCCGTCTTCAGACTTCACTTTGCCCTAAATGTTTGAGGGGAGGAGAAGAAAGAACAGAGGAACATGAGATAAATGTGAAAGGCAGTAAAAGATGGAAGGTCTTCATGCAATCCAAATAACACCTCCCACAATCAGCAGACCAAGGGCCAGCTCTTTGTGCAAATGGTACAGAAACACACAGAACAACCAAAAATGACTTGATGCTAAAAAGCAAACTTGTTTTAACCAACCAATAAAAGAAATATGGAAACAAAACAATTATTCCTCATGGATGAAACAGTCAACCCTGGGCATGGCTTGCTTTATTAAAATCTTTCTTGGCAATCAGAATGGATTCATGATATCATTTATTAACCCCCAGGTGCTGCTTCATTAGAACACTTCTTGGCACATTTCTAAAACACAAATATGGATTTAATAAAGGCTTACCCCCCCCAATTTAATATTTAACATATTCGGTGATACGTGAACCAAATCCCCTTTATGTGAATTATTACCTCACTACCTGGGCTTGTCATATGGTACAAAGCTGCCTCTAAAAGAAACAAAGTTGATCTACTCTCAGCAAGCCAACAACACCTTACTCCAAATTTCCTACCTCTTGGAAGTGGCTACACTCGAGGCCCACTACATGGACGGGTGAATAATAAGGAAAAGGGCCGGGAGTGTAGTTTTAGGTTAGCACTGAAAACAGCGCCAGGTCGCAGTTCTTGGAGGTGACAGATCCCGTCTGGGCAGTGCAACAGCCCCATCCTGTGGCCACACTCGCAAACAGCAGCTTGAAGCTGCACCTTCATCCTTACCGGAGGGAAATACCTTTCAAAAGCTGCTCCACGTCCTGAGGAAGGATTTATTTCAGTGGTTTATGCCTTTAGCAGCAAAAGACTTCAGAGGAACAACATGGCTCAGTGTCCAGCAGGGAAGCAAAAAACTGTCCTACCAAAGTGGAATTAGGGGCACTGGAAACACTCATTTAGTTTTGTGGGGTCTTCGAAACAAACTTAACACTGTCACCCCAAGCAGGCTTTCCCCAGTCCTCTGCTCCAAAGAAGGGACTCAGACCTGTTTGAGGTTTGGGTGACAACCACCTCCTGACAGGGTGCACTGGGTGGGGTCACCTCTTACAGCATCCTCTGCAGACAAGATTTGCCCACTGGATGCAAAACCTGCAGTAAATGTATGATCACTGCAGACATCTGTCCATGTCTCCTCTCTGTCATGCATCTAGGAACGTGATACCACCGCATATTTAAGCTGAAGCCTGTGGGAATCAATCTTTGGGATAGAGCAGCATACAGAATTTGATAGCAGGAGAAAAGAGAAATGCAGAATGCATCTATCAGTGTAAATAAAACATGTCCTTATCACACCATCAGAAGTTACCTGAGTGCAAAAAGTCTGCCAAACAAGGCATGTATTTTTAATAGGTAATCAAAGCCAGAAATGCTACGTGTGACTTCTCCTGCAGTTCTTTATGAAACACTGCCCTCACAAAAATAGGATAACAAGTCTTAACACTTTCCTTCCCAGAAGGAATTTCCCAGGGCCCAGCTCAAAAAGAAACTCCACAGCTGTTCTTCAAGATGTTTGCACTGGGTTTTGGTTTGGGGCTTGCTTTTGTGTCTTCACAGCTGCTCTCACTAATGGCTACTCCCATCCAACAATTCCCCTTTTCCCCAGGGTAAAAAGCCTCCTAACCAGTTTCCACTCTTGCAGCAATTCGCTTCAAGTGCTACACCCAGTAAACGTAAAATCATCTCAGACAGGGATATCAACTGCATGGAATTAAAGAGCTACAGATAAGGTAGGTCCCTAGGCAGACCTTAAAATATTCACATGGGAATAATCTGTATTATTACAATAGTGCAAACACAGGTACTCTGTTCTGGGATGCAAGGAGAGGGTAACTTTTTTCCTCCTTTTTAACTGTATTGCAGTTGTTCTGTATGTTTACCTTTGCAGAGTAGAGAACAGTTTAAAAAAATCACCAAGCTCTTTCTTTTTTAACCCCAGATCTTTGATAAATCACTATTCGAACCGTGACATTTAAGAGAGTTAAATCTGAAATACCTAAATTGAAACATCCCATATTTCTTACAAAACAATCTACATTTTTTGTTTTCAGTAATAAACCAAACAGAATTCCATTTTTTCCCAGATGTGCAGAACAGGGGTTTTTTTTCTTATTTTGTTTTGGTTTTTAAACAACACAGAGGAGTAGATTATTATCAGCAATGACAGTGGCAGGCTCAGGGTTTGAAAAGCCCAATCCTCAAATTCATCACAAGCTGCTATTCAGCAACCATTAGCCCTTCTTTCTGGCTATGTCAAGTGAACAACAGGACAAAAGCAGGACCTTAACAAAAGAGGGGTGCTGATCCTCCATAGCATTACCCATTATGTAAGGCACCACAAAGGCCTGAATAGAGTTTTACAATAAGCCCAAAGGAGAAAGACAGAGAGAGCATGTTCGTGCCTCAAAGATGAAGATAGAATGCTTCAAAGCAAATATTTAATCAATTTTAAACATGCTTCCAAGTGAAAAAAATGCCTTGTTTAGTATCTTCATTCCTAACTCATTTACTACTCTATTTTCCCCTCAGAATAAAAGCTCTCCAAATCTACTGCATCACAAAACATTCCCAAAGTCTTAAGAAAATATGCAGCAAGACTATTTGTATAATTAACAATTAGTTCAACTGTAACATCACTTCCCAACTTGCTTTATGTAAGAATGTTAATACAGTTGGGTTTTCAATGCCATAATCTAGCTTCATCTAAATAAAACAAAACTGATTCTTGGCACGTGGAAAATAAACCAGCTTTCAATCTACACAAATGCTTTTGAACTCCCAGTCAGCTGTTCATGCACATCTCACTCCAACACTGAAGTCCCCTTTGAACATCCCCAAATGAAAACAAAGCAGGCTACATAAACAAGAGAGTGTAATGCTACATAATGTGAATCCTTCAGTAAAGCAAGCAGTGAAAAATTCTCATATTGCTTTTTTTCCTCTCCTCTTTTATACACACATTGGAATTGGGTTTTCTTTGCCAGAAGGGTGTGGCAACGTATTTCAAAAGGTCTGAGAGGCAGCCATTAGTAGAATACCTCAAGAGTCACTGGTGTTTTACTAATTGCTCGTGATGGACTTGTTATCACGAGCCGAAATAAGGCAGAACAAAGCATGCACTGTGGTTACTCAAGTGCTGATATTTACTTGTTGTGATGGACTCATAGTCCAGTTGAAATGAGTTCATATAAATAAATAAAAAAAAAAAAAACAACACCTTGCCTACTTGCTAAGCTATCACAGCACTAGCTAAAGTTTCACACAAGTAGGGCTCTGTACTGGGGACACGCTTTCTGAACTAATTCTGCTTTGAAGACATACCCTCCAAAATCTGCAGCACGACAAGATGAACTGAAATTCTTGGCTGACTCCTAATTAAACCACCAAACAAAGCTCCAAACTAAGCTCCAACAAAGCTTAGTTCTGTCACTTAAACAAGCAGCTGTCCCTTGCAGGAACCAGGCTCCTGGATGCTTATAAAGGAATTAGTCTGTGAAAGCCTCGTGGTAGCAGCAGCAGCTATATGATCAAGTTAGAAATCTCCCCGTTTTTGTTCATTTCTTTACCACCACAAAAAACTGGAGCTATAAAATTTGCTCTTGGTAAATAATAAGACAATATCTCCAACTGAGACCTGCCAAACTCAGCACTGGAGCTGTGGCAGACAGCCCTGACACCGAGGTGTGGGACCAATCCTCTCTGCCCCTTCGGAGGCAGGATGCCTGCCAGAGCTTTTCAGAACCTTACGTTCAAGCAGACCAAAGTCCATGGTGCTTACTGGTAAATAATGGCATTAAGAGATATGCCTTGAAACCAGGGCACACAGACAAAAGACAGCATTTCACTCCACTGTCCACCAGCTCGAGTACACTCCAGCTTCTGCCTCTGCAAAGCAGCAAACACACCTACAGCACCGTGGAGATTCCACAAGAGCCTGTGTCCAGAAGAGAGGAACTCCAGGGTACTAAGAAAGGAAGGTTTTTCAGACCTAGGAATTACAATCAGCACACTGGACCCCCACGCCTTTGCTCTGTGTAAAAGATGAAATGGCAGAGCTTGCAGGGGCATCTCTCTTTGCCATCACCTACAATAAATGTTTATTTGTACCTGTCAGGGAAGGAATTTCTAACATAAATATCTCTCAAGCAACAACTTTAAGCACTGAGAAAACAATTCTAACGTATCTAATTAATCTGAACTGCCTCCCCAGGTTCCTCTGTTTTGCTCAAGACAAACATTTAAGACCTTGAGACACAGCGAAGCTTTTGTCATGGCAGAGAAGTTAAAAAGCATAACTGCCAGAACACATTCTCACATACATCTGACAATTACCTGCCCTGTCAGCCTGCATCTTGCTCTGAACGACTGCTGCTATTCTGGTTCTCATCCCCAAGCAAGTCGGTTTAAAGTGAGTTCAAAAAACTCCAAACAAACAGCACAGGCATACACTGAGGTGTGTTAAATCTCAATTTAAAACAATAGTAATAATACAACCCCCACTTGGCAGAAGAGGGGGAGGGAATGAAAAACAAAGAACATCAGCATAATCATTTCTCCTAAGTTAATTTTCAGCAATATTTGAGCTCACAGGCTAAGAAAATAAATTTCCCTCAGGCTGAGAATAAATAAGAAAAACTGCAGCCAAAGTATCTAAAGCAGAAATAGAAGCAGAAAACAAAATGTAATGATTTTTAACAGGAAAATGATACTTGGGCTTGATCATTAGTGCTGCTTGCAACTTGATCTGATTTGAATTGCAGCAAGATTTTGACTCTAAGAAAGGTTCCTATCCCAAGCAGCCAAGACCCCACAAAACTGCAAACTGAGAACAGAACCTGCACCACTATTATCTTGAACTTCTGAGCTGAATTATCACAGCAACTCACTCTGGGAAGCATTTTCAAGCTTGCAGAACATGTGAGCTGCACAACAGAAATCTATTCTTCTGCAGTATAATTCTGCACAACTGTTTATTCCTTAGGGTGAGAGTTATTCAATACCCATTTGCATCCTCTCTCTGAATGAGAAATCACAGTGACTGAACTAAACTGCCCTGGTTTACTTGACATGACACCACACTGTGGGTATCAACAGTGGCACAGGGGATTTACTCAGATCACAAGGTCTCTCATACACACCAGAATCTGCTCTGGCAATTCTAGTAAATAAATCTAAGAATGATTTTTTTTTACAGTGTGTTTTGAGACCTGCTGTTCCTGTTCAAACTTCTCTGAA
The DNA here is from genome assembly GCA_026261815.1 of Monarcha castaneiventris obscurior. Lineage (NCBI taxonomy): Eukaryota > Metazoa > Chordata > Aves > Passeriformes > Monarchidae > Monarcha > Monarcha castaneiventris. The sequence goes on from JAMPIT010000896.1 coordinate 559,846, forward strand.
AGTAACACACTGGAATTATTACTACAAGCACAACAAATACTGATTTTCCTTTTGAGCACAGCCAGAAGACCACCCAGAGCTTAACGACCTGCATGAGGAATCTCCCCATCCTCACATCCTCCTCTAGGGTTTACTACAAGTGGGGATGTGTGAATGAGAAGGAATGTTTTGGGTTGGCTCGCAGAGGCTTAAACATGCCCCAACTTTAGAGGGGTCAGAACTCAAGTACAGAATTTCTAAAAACAACCCTTAATCTGGGCCTAAGCAAAGAAGAAAAATCATAAGCACCATTATTAAATGCTCAGCTGCAAAGAAGAATCTTAGAAAAAGCTTATGAGAGAACAGATTTCCTCAGCCTTGGTTCACCAAAAACCTAATAAGCTATTATTTCTGTCAGAAAAAGCAAAAATATTTTAAGAATTCAAGCTTAACACAGGGCCCTTCTGCACAGAGGACGCTCTGGAACTCCTCAGCCTGTGCTGTACTCCAGCCACCGACAACAGCCATCTCAGAAACCCTTGTGCTGCACAAGGAATTCCACCACATGTTGCTGCAAGACATGTTTGGCCATACTGGCATCAAGACTCCCTTCCCCTGTTTTAATGAGCATGATGAATAGCATGGGCATGCTACACCAGGAGCTGCTCACAGACAATAAAAACTCACCCGAAAACAAGACTCACCCAATGAAACAATCCCATAGTTAAGTTACAACACAGGCATGACCTGTTACCTTCACCCATGCCAGCAGCTCCCCTCGTGGAATATACTCTCTAATTTATAACTTATGCTCTCTGAAATACAAGGCAAAATGACAATGTTGCAAATATGAAGTAATCACACTGTTTCCATCCACCAGGCCAAAACACCCCACTGACATAAGGAAGAAAGAAAAGGTCCACAAATAAGGATTTTTAAGTAGGCACCAAGTAAACATTAGTTCAGAGTAGATTGCAAGTTATTGGAGAAGGTATCTGGAAAGACAGGAACTGATTAACACATTCCCTGTATGAGGTTGCCACACAACACATCAGAGCAGAAAGTTTATAGATTCTTTCAATATGCCATTGCTCCTCATTTTCAGTCCTGCTGGTTTTTGCCTCCTGTGAGAACAAAACTCTTCATCATCCTCATCTATATGCTTCACATCTATACCTTGACATCTGTTGGTCTGTAATGCCTGTTTACCAGCAGTCACACTACTGACAGTGAAATTCCTGCCTACCAGACTGGCCATTCCTATGCCTGTATTCACCTGTTACTCCTACCCTTTATTCCCTTTTAAATCTCTACACAGCTTCCATGCTTCAGGTACTTGGCACTGCACAGCATCAGCATCAATTAATGCTTGATATAAAGATCCCCTGAGTACTGTGGCTGAAAACAACTCATGATCAAGACTTCTGTACTTAAAGCAATGTGTTACATTTTCATTGCTTATCAGACAAGAGTCTGTATGGCAAATTATAGTAACCAAACTAGCTGAATCATAGTCCTGACTTGGAAAAGACAGTGCTGTCCATCAGAAAAAACAACTTTTCTTGCTAGCTAGTCATGAGTCTCGGGTCTGAGGCAAAATATTATTCACTTTATACCAAAAGCATACTGGTTAATTAAGAGGAACAATCTTACATGGACAACTACTTATCAGCTTCCATGGTTACTGCTAAAAGGAAGATAATGAACTGAGAATTCTGTTTGGATGGGATTAAAAATGAAGGAATAAAGATCTTTTCTAGAAATGCAGCATTTAAACCCTGAAATAAATGCCACACAACTTCTCACCAGTAATAAAAAAAACTCTCGCATCAACTCTCCATCATTTCTTAATGTGTATTTCCTGCAGTAATGAAGACATGGCAGAGTTTAAAGATGAACCTAAACATCACCTCAGATCCACAACATCCTTGTTACAAGTTGCACAGTTCCTGAACCACCAAGCTGTACATGGAAAATACACAGATACAGCAAGAGTGCCTAGTAAAAAGAATTCAGTCAAGATTAAGGCCTTCACTGTGCTATCCCTCAGAAGTCACATCCTCATGTTTTTTAACAGCCTACTTTAGACAAACATTTTCCAGTCACAATAGATTTTTCTCAGATGTCACCCAATTATGAAAGGCACTTATGCACTATCTCAGCTGGGCACCTAAAATTTTCTGCAGGTTTTATAAAAGCTTGCCTGTTTGCCCAGTAAGGAAACATGCAGACCTGCAGCTGTTTGGAGTATTTCTGATTTGTTTTTTTAATAAATTATCAGCTTGAAAATTTTTGAATAATATGAATGTCATTCAAATTATTTCCAATAAATGATGCTAAAATCATCCACTGTTTTTCATTATGATTCAGCAAGAGGCATAATGGAGTGAGTCCCAAAAGGTTGTCTCAAACAATGAAGGCTACAGTAATGACCACGTCCATCACTTCCAGCACTTAAGAAATCATCTCACAGAACAGCTGATGAGAAAGAAGTGGGGCTAGTAAAAAGCCTCCTCTTCCTGACTCAGGATTTCCACTTACATTTGAGTCCCAGAAGAAGTGTAAGGATCCAAAAAACTTTGAGGTAGGAGGGTGAGGGAAAAAAAGAAAAAAAAACAAAACCAGACCCCCACAAGGAACTAACCTTTGCGCAATTTTATTACTAAATATAAAATAACGACGTTTTCATGTCCGCTAAGCAGCTTGTCTGATATAACCTCCCAACAGTCACTGCCTTTGCTTTTACTTAAATGGCTTTTGTGACATATCCCAGAGGTCTCCAAATCCAAATTTCTCTGATTTTATATTCCTGTCATTTCCCCTCACGCTGTCACGCATGAGTGGCAAGCTCATTAAGGAACAGACCACACCCCTCAACACTCCCAGGCTGCTTTCTAAAAACAGTTTAAACCTGATGAAGGAGGATGTAAACTGCACATCATCCCAATCCCTTATCTTGAACATCTGGCTACCCTTTCTCTGCATTTCTGACCTTTCCATCTCCTTCTACGTTTCTGTATGGGTTTTCCCAACAGCTGCAGGTGGAGAAAAAAGGACACAGACCACCTGCAGAACATTGTCCAAAGTTCAGCAGCAAGCCAAAGAGAGGTCAGACCTTTCCAAGAGGCAGTTTTAGTATAATTTGTAATACTACCAGTTTTTTGGTTTTTTTTAAAGTACCTTTTCTAATATTTCAGTAAATTTCAGAAACACTCATTAAAAACTGGCCAGGATTTCCCATAGTACTGAACAAAAAGGTACTGAACTCAGCCATTGCTGACCCTCTAACCATTGCAACCTGGAAGCAGTTTGATCCACCACTCCTGCAGTCTATCTACCAAGATAAACAGATGAGTAGGTACCCACAGAGGTGATTTATAACACACATCTGCGAGTTCAACACTCTGGAAATCAGAGCATTTTATACCTTAATAAAACTTCAAAGTAAAGGAATCACTTTCCAAGATAATTTCCAATAGCGAATGCTTAAATGGGGGAAACAAACTTATTCAGATAGATAAGCTCCACCCAAACCTTCTTATTTCCAGAGAACATTTTTCTATAAAACTTTATGAAATGTTTAGATGTATTTTTCTCTAAGTACACTGCCCTGCCTATAAGAGTTATGAACAAAGCCAAAAGTGGAGAGCTGCTTTAATAAGGCTTCCAACTTGATGTATCAGATAAAAGTCTAATAGGATTTGACTCTTTGTGCTTTGTATACTCACAGGAAGATCAAAAGAAGATGTGTGCCACAAGTTTTTCAAATGTGGTTGTTTTAGACATACTTTTACTGAAAAAAAAGCCTTGCAACATCTTCTGGGAAAACAGAACACCATCATAGTATCCTGTGCACTAATAAACAAATAGCAAGGCAAGTTACTCTCAAATATGACAGATGGAGCTGTCTCAGTATTGCCTGACATTTCAATCACAAGTCCCTGTTTATATTCACCTAGAAATTTGCCAAACTTCAACCGCTTCATGCTGAAGGATTTTGCAATGTTTCAAACAGAACCACTTCATTCCTTTTCACAGAAAGACAAACTTAAAATATTTTGTCTTCAGCTCTAAGGAACAAAGAGACATTTCCTACAGGAACCCATTAAAACCTTGCATCATTCATTCTTTTAAAACTTAAAAATCAGTTAAGAATGTGCTTTGGACCTGGCAGTGTATCTTTTGCTATCTCCATGAACATTTGCCTGGATCTGGACAAGTTACAAACATCTGGAAGACTGCCCTCCCCAAACCTCAGGTCATCACCTCAGTAGATGCAACAGGCATTTAGCATCCAAATTCTCTGAAGCTATCTGTCCTCACTGATCACACACTCTCTGCATCTCAGCAGACAGCACCAAGCTGAACTGTGAGTGGCTCGTGATGACACACAGGGAACTGGCCTTTCTGTGTGAACAGCTGCCAGGGCTGCTCCTGCACGGGGTGCTGGGCTGTGGGCTTGGCCCTCAGGTGCAGGGGGAAAGAACCTGTCAGGAACATAGAACATGAAGAGGATACAAAAAGAGGTAGATGGGAACAAAGCGCAAAATCACAGCCTTTTCCCTTCCTGATTTCTGATCAAATAACTGAAAAAGAGGACAGAAAGGGATATCTCAGTATAAAACCACAGGAAAAAGGAGGAACCTAGTAAAATGCTGCCCATCACATGACCCTTAATTCTTTTATCTGGAGTTGAATTTACAGTGTCAAGTTCTTGACATCTATCAATCAAATTTAAATATTTAAACACTAATAAATTTAAATTGACATTTCAATATTGGCAAAGTCCTACATTCCCATGTTAACACAGATGTGCAATACCTGCTATGACAACAGTCAGGGAACTGAGCTTGCAAATCTTAAAAACCCAATCCTGTTGATGACCTAAACTCTGTAAGTTAATACCACTTCAAAACAGATTTAAAGTAAAAATGTCACCACCAAACAACCTCTAATACTGCACAATCCTTTACCTTAAAGAACATAAGGAATATAGGATATAGCAAACTGGTGGCAGGCTGCACTGCATTTATCCCTAAGGATATTCCTAAGAATACAGCATACAATTAGGTAGTCAGCAACTTTCCAAAAAACAAAACCAAAAAACTTCATTAAAAGCATCAGTTCCAAACATATATGGGGTGACCTTCAAGGGAATGCACATACAGTTGGGAAAAACAGATGCAAATGCAATATCTAAAGGAATCCAAATTAAAAGTTTTTGTGCACGTGATGGGAAGACATTTATTAAAACTGGGAGAATACATCTACTCTGGCTACAGCTGAACTAAATTAATACTTGGCTGCCCCCTCAAATCTGCTGGAATACATGCATGCCTGGTTACTCCTTCAGTTAGGTCTGTAAAACCAGCACACAACAGCTGTAGTAATAAACTCCTGCTACTCTGCAATGCCATTATCACCTAAGGAAGTTTCCTTATAAGATTAAAAGAGGTGCTGATACACCTTACCAAATTTCCCAAAGTCATCTCTGCCTTCATCCATACTTCAGAAACAATTTCCTAACGCAGGCTGAAGCAACTGTTCACACTGTTGTCACTCCAAACAGGTATAGGAATGAAAACAACTTTTTTCACCCTCCCTATTTCCACACTGTGAAAACAGTGGAAGAAAAGCAGACCATGCTGATGGCCAATACTCATGAAGCTGCAAGAAGAAGAAGGCAGTCACTCTCAGTTTTTAAACTGATCTGACTTTTAAGCTGAAAAGCACAATTTATACCCTCATTAGCTTAAAAATGAAAGCCCCCCATGCCCCTCCTTTTATCCCAGTAAGAACAGCAGTCAAAGTTGGAAGTGCACTACTCCTCCTGCCCTTGAACAATCTTCAAACTACTGCTTAAAATTAAAGTCTTAGGAACAAAGAAAAATCTATAGTAAGCCTGACTCTAATCACTGTCCTTACAAATTACTTACCAGATACTTGAAGCATTTATAAAATACGCTTGATGTAGAAGGAACTTTTCTGGAAAAGCACTTCAAGTCCCATATGAGCAATAGCTGCTACGAAATAGCATTTGTATTCTTCTCCACTCATCTTCCTTCCCATCAATAAATTATTTTAGAATAGGTACTATTTTGAGACCAATACACCAATTTTTTCCAGATGCCATCACAACACAGGAAGCAAATTGTACCTCCAGGTCATGCAGCCAGCCTAGCTTACAGAAAGATTACATTGCAGAATTTGGATCATGGTTACTGAAGTAGACCAGGAAATCCTGCCCTTATTTCCACCACTGAAAAATGCTCTGTAACAGATATGGTGTAAGAACACTTAAAGCAAAATCGTGGTGCAAAGGCCTAATTAAAAACAAAAGGTTCATGAGTGCAGGTTATGCTTGTCATAAAGAGCATCTGTAACTTTCATGCCAGTTGTTTATGTGTCACTAAAAAAGTGTTTTCCCACACAGTAATGCTTCACAGGGAGCAGCACCAATGACGAGAAAAGTGAGGATGAAACTGTCACTGACACACAGCAAGGGAGGAGAGTTGAGGCTGCTCTGAGAATGCTAACTCTGAACTTCCTTGTTTTCTTACAGTTAAGACTTCAAGACCTCATGTATTTCATTCACTACAGCAGACATGTCTGTGCATCTCTAAGAGAACAGAAACTTCACTCAACTCTGGAAGCAAAGGTCCTTCCTAAGAACACCCAGAAATCTCTTAAGAACCTAGAGAAAACAAAAGATTCCTGCAAGGAATCCTTTACTGCCACTACCTACTTTTGTATTTATTCTATAGACATAAAAATGACTTCAGCCTCCAGGCCTGAAAAAATAGCATCTCTGATATGTACCCTTTCCAAACCTGTAGTTTAATAATGTTTCTTATGGTGTCTTACAGGTGGGAAGCTGGAAGATGTGACCAACACATACTGAAATGAAAAGCTGGTTTGTAAGGATTGTGTTGAACAAGATTGAAAGCCCTCATATCTGCCAGTAAAAGATTCCTAAAAAAACCCGCCCCAAAACTTAAAAAAAAGCCCACCTGAACATAAACAAGTGGATTTTTATTATTTTTGTTTTAGGTTACTACATTTTTCTCCCACATTGCAAGACTTCAGAGAAGGTGGTGAGGGGAGAGAAATTAGATGATCTTACCCAGAGGCAAGCATCATGCACAGTAACTTGGAAAAAAAACCAGGAAAAAATATTACACAAGTCAGCTGGCTCAGCAAGGATTAAGAAATACCTTGATAAACAGCAAATGATATGAAAGGCAAAGCTTTTGGCTCCAGCTCAGAAAAGTAATTACTCCCAGCTGGGCACACAAAACTCCAAGAAGGGCTACAGTTTCACAAGAAGGGCACAGGAAAACCTTCACAGCCTTACAGTCTTTCCTTCAGTTATGTTGGTAGGTATGTGCCAAGTAACATTTAGGCCAATGGCTAAAAGTAAACAAGAGTATGAACAATGTTCTAGTGGGGCACAGGTTACCTGTCCTTCCCAGGAATGCATGAAGCTCATGGAAACAGAGAACAAAATTTAAAAAGTGGTCATGCTATTTTGAAACCATATTGCTGCAGATGGGCCTCTAGAGAGCATTTAATTTCTTTTTTTTACACATAAATATACTTGGCTAAATAGTCAATCACAACAGAGCTTTATAAGGGCTTTCTTCAACAGCCCCTGACACTTGAAAGAAATCACCAAACTTTCAAAAATACAAAGCAAAATTTGCATTCAAAAACTCCTGTAGAGCAAGAAAAAGCCTTCACCCATTCTCACAAATACAGTCAAGTCTCATGTCACAGCACAAGGCTCGAGTCAAGAAAGGTTTGCTCCCACTGGTAAAACTTTTTTCTGCTATTTTTCCTGCTGACTGCTTGTTTTATGTGGGTGGGGTAGTGTTTTTATTGTTCTGGACTGCCTTTTAATTGATGGCAGAGTGCCTGGATTTTGGGATTGGCATCTCTTCCGTTGTTTTTGCTGAGATAAATAAATGTATTTTCCCCCCCTTTTTTTAAAAATGAAATACACTCTATTCTCTGGACTGCTAAAAACAAACCCACAAAACAAACAAACAACAACTTTCAGATGGCACAAACAATTTGCTGAACTCCTGCTGCAAGAAATTTACTACCGAAAAGCCTCATCCAGGCTTCCTACCCTCTGAAACACCCTCAAAGACCAAGAAGCAGAGATACGACAGTGGAGGCCAGCAGAACTGTTCAGTGGCTAAATATTTGTGTAATTCTGAGAAGGAGACTGTAGAGCAGATTTTGGCCTGAACCTCAAGCATCAACAACTACCAGGAGGGGAGCGTGCTCAATGAGTAAGATATGTTCTCAAGAGAAAATAAGGCAGATTAAGAACAGCTTGACAAGGAGTTATTGAAGAGTTTGGTTCAGTATTAAATTGAATGGAGAATCACTGAAGCAAAGGCAAGAAGGCAGAGAGGAAGGGGTTTGTCTATCTAGGCAGACATGGAATTAAAAAACCCAATCAAAAACCCCGGTCCCCACCCCAGCTTTTGTGCACAAGCAGTGTGAAAGCAGCACCTACTTTAACACTCAAACCCAACACTAACCAGCCAGCACCCAAAGCATCTCCACAGGATGTGAATGGAAATATGCTGTTACTGATGCTGCCAAAATAAAACTTTTTTTTTTTTTAGTATAGAAATATTCGAAATCTGTGTTTTCTGACCTAGTAATTAAAAAATTGCCCTGCTACAATGTGTCACAAAAAAAAAGTCCTAGTTCTTGCCCAGCTATTGATTCAGTGCTGACTACAATAGTAGTTGGCACTGTCATTGTTCCAATACTCTGCTATTCCAAGGGGGGAAAAACAAACAAACAAACCAAAAAAGTAGAACCACACACAGGCACATGCCCCCCCCCCCCCCGCCAAACAAGCAAGCTGGAATCATTTAAGGAGAAATAAAGTGTCAGCACCAAGCTAAATTGTTCTCATTATCCAAAGAATTTAAAAAATACTTTAATATTGCACTTGCATGAAAATTGTATGAGCACTCCATGCCAGGCAGTGTTTCAGCATGTTCCCCAAGTGCACACAAACAAAAAACATATGACAAACTGTTGTCTCCTAACTGATTAAAGTATTTCTTCCTGGCATGGAAAAGCACTTAGTTAACTGCAGTGTGTCTGGGCCAACTGCAGTATTCCACCCACTACCAAGCACAGAGTTCAAACCTGAGCACAAATACGCTTCAAAAACGTGCAGCTTCTGAAATACGAGAAAGAGTGTGCCTGAGCAACTTGTTTTCAACCCTGAGCTACTTGGTGAGCTGAAAGAACTGATGAAGAGTTGGACCAGTCCAACTACACTGTGTCTCAAGCACATTTGGAAAAAGGGGAATGTATTTCTTTCCAAAACATCACAAGAGCAAGGAAGCCACAGCAGCCCAACGCACATAGAGAATCAGGGAAAGAAAGGCCTATATGTAAGGTTTAATATGTCTCTGTTTCTTTCTGTTGTGGCATTCATTTCATCTGGCAAATCCTTCAGTTTCAGACACTATGATCACCCAAAGGAAGCGAGTCTGACATGACCAAACCATGGGGACACTCAAGTAGTACAGCCTAATACACCCTGTTACATGAACAGCCTCCAGGTCTTCAACAATTTGAAGGAGCTAACAATTATTGGCCAAATTCCAAATGTCAGAACCCACCACAATCTAGCAGTTTGTTCCATGCCTGGTGCAAAATCCAAGATAAAATCCAGTGTTTCATAATCTTTTTTTAAACACACAGCTAAACCAAGTTATTTGCATAAAAGGCTTGATGTCTTACCAGAAGAGCTTCCAGCATTTTGTACTTTGACAGTCAGAAGACAGGGAAAACAGGCTAAGAGCTCCTTGTTCCCTTCCAGAAGCCTCAAAACATCTCAGCCATTTGGAGAGCAGGCACATTAACAGTCATTATACTGAGAAGGTACCTTGTATGCATGGTTTTCTCACAGATTAAGCCTACCTGCTTATTTTTTGCAGCCTTTCCAGGAGGATTCTTGCTTCCTTTAGCACCCTCCATGTTTCTTAAAACATCGATGAAGTCTCTCTTTGAAACAGAAGACATCAGTTTAGCACGCTTCCTCTCAGAGCTCCCAACTTTCTTCACCTGCTCTTCCATCTTCTTCTGGTGCATCCTGACAGCATTGAATAACTGTACAACACCTCTGGCATAGGGAAAAAGACAGCAAAGCAAAATTTTAAACTCAAGTTCCTTTTACAGGAATGAACCCCCTAGGAAAGGTAATCAGTGCAGATGATGGATGGCTCCTAGCTCCCTGAAATGGTTACCTGGAACCTCAGTTTGGTTAAGAAGCAGCATTTACTACAACATAAAAGACTTTAAATTTTCACTCCTCCTTCATACTTATTGCTAGGAACCGGTAACAAACAAACCCACAAATAACTATTCAGACTCTGAAGTAAGCTTGGTAACATGGCACCGAGATCAGTTTCATCCCAAAGCTTGTTTCATCCTTGGGAGCATGTTATTTGTCCTAAAATCAGTTATTAAATTACTCAGGCAAGCTTCTTAATGGCAGCCAAAGTAGGGGGATAAGGCAGAGGAATGAGTAAGGAGACAGATACAGGCAGCACATCAACGTGTTCAACCAGTTCTGTGACACCAAACCACCACAATGTGGAACAAGCAGCTGAACTGCACAGCCGTGGATCTGGGGAATCCTCTGCAGAGAAGCAAAAAACCAGAGCAGCAGGAACAAGTGTTCTGCATTTTTAAAGCATTAAATTAACAAAATGAGGGGATCCAACAAAGCACTTCTGTTAAGCAAACATTAGATTCCCACCTAAATTTTTACTCTTTCATAAAGCTTCTGAAATCTTTTGTTGGACTTGATACTGTACAATGCAGACCTGTCTATAAATCGCTCGGCTCCTGCTAGTCACTTCTTAAGAGTTCAATCTGATTGGAAACAGATTACCTGCACAGGCCTCTTCCTCCTCTTTTTGATATACATATATTTAAGGAGAGCATTCAGAAAAACTTTTACCTTGTGGCAATTCTCTGAAGATTTCTTTCTTTCTCTCGGTCTTTGACAACATCTGGCTTCACTCGGCACATCATTTCCCATTCCCGCTTTTTATCGAGCTGCATTATAAATATTGTTATGTGAAACAACATGGACATTTGAGAATGCAGCATGCTCTGACAGAGTATGTAGCAGGAGGAAAAAAAATGTGTCTGCAAAGTTCAGTTTGGTTGAAAGTAAAGGGAGCTCCAATATAGGGCTGGACAACAGGTCTGAGCAGGTCTCCTGCATTGACACAACAGGGGCCACACTCAAATCTCAGAGTCACCTGCTTTCAGTCCAGGAAAAAAGATGCTTTCACACTGACAGCCATGAGCAAGGAAATTATTCAAAGACAGCCTTCAAATCTTAGACTTCACAAGCTGATCACAGAGAAATTTACACATAATGAAATCCTGGGTCCATCAAGGCATGTCAGATTTTGAGCCCTGGGAATTTGACTTCCCCCCACAGAATTAATCCCGGTGTAGGTCTGTGACCAAAGTGATGCTCAGCCAAGAGTGCAACGGGCAGAACTCTAACACAGGAAGAGCACCAAGTGTCCACCAGACAACAAGTCATGTGGACAATATTGGTTTTTGTCTTTTTTTTTGGAGGTTCTCTCTTTTAAAACCAAACTGATCCACTTTTCCATTACCAGCAGACACAATACCACCAGATTTGCTTCTGCTGCAATAGGAGACCACTGTATTTCATGACCTCTGCTTCAGGAGTAAAGTAGTGACATTTTTTCTTCCCCTCTGAACAATTTAACAGTGTTTTAGTCCTGGTGATGTTCCATTAAATCTGTTTTATGCAAGAAGTCTCTAATAGAATTTCAGAGTCCTTATCTTTATAATTCCAGGCAGGAATTTCTGAGTTTATGACCATGTTTTGGCCTTTGATCAAAAGAACTGTCTTATCCTACTTTTCATCAGCAAGAAATCAATGAAAGGCAAATTACTTTCAAGTTTTTCTAAAGTAAACAAGTCAGTCTGGGGACCTGTGGCCCACCTCTGTTTTGCAGTAGTCTCACACATTGACTGGATGAGAGCAGGTGTTTAGGACAACCATAAGTGGGCAGATACTCTGAAGCTCTCTGTATTTAAAAGGCAAGCCATGGCCCAACCACAGCATGTCCCAAACTGTCAGGTGAATAACCTGGTTATCCCACTGAAACAGAATGGGTAGGATGAGCCACTAGAACTATTAATGTATTTCTAGCCTGAAGGTAAATCAATCAGAGCCTGGAATTAAAAGTTCCACTGAAGGCACAAACAAATGACTTACTTGCCAACATGGCTTTGCTTTCCACATACCAGTTTCAGAACTAGAAGCAATTTAGGGCACTGACACCATAACAGAAAACCTCAATCAGGAAAATGATTGAGGGGAGCAAACAACAATGCACAATCACATCAATGATTACTGCAATCTCAACTCAGAGGCCTTGATTTTGGAAGTCACAGCACAATTTAAATGAAAGTAGTTTGCTTCTCTTTCTCCCTCTCACTTTCTGTGGTAGAGACCTATCTCAACTTGTAATGCCAACAAAGCGAATTTCACTCCAAATTAACAACAGCAATGAGAAAACCAAGCTTAAAGCAGCTGCTTTCACCCTCTCAACAACAAAAACACCTTAAGTTGACAGACTGGAACAGTCCTGCTGCCAAAGTTCAGCCTGCCTGATGACCCAGAAGAAGCAGTAAGGGAAAAAACCCTACACAGCACGACTGGAAAGTAAAAAAAAATTAAGCTACTCAAGATCACTGTGAAGGAGAGATTCCAAAACTGAGAGAGCCTCAGCAGAGATCTGGGAGAGTGCTCTGAGACTATTTTGCACGTAGCCCATCTGACAGTCACTGCACATGGAATACTGCAGCTTTTTCTCACCCGCATCTTCCTTTCTTGCCTTTCTTGTTTTTTTCTCTCTCTCTCCTTCTCCAGGCTTTTATTCTTGGCCAAGATGGTGGATTTATTCTGTGGAATCTTTTTGTTGAGTACTTTTGCCATGGCATCTGCCCAGCCTGAACTTGGGCCATCTTTGGAGCTTGTTGCCTCTTCAGCCACGTTGCCAGGGGCAGCTGCTTCATCTTCATCATCACCTTCATCACCATCCAGGGCTTCACCTCCCGAAGAGTAGCTGTCTTCTGGAAGTTCCGAGCTTAACTCAGAACCTAAGGATTAAAAAAAAAAAAAAAAGAAAATAAGCAAAAAACCAATCAGGAGTTGTTTCTATCAGGAATCATTCACTAGTGCCACATTTGCTCCATATGTAAATATTATGCAAGTTCAGGGCCATATATTACTGTACATGTACTGTTACAATTAATTCCCCAAGCAGGAACACACCGTTATAATGAATTTATTAGAAACTATGCAGTGCAGGTGCTTGTTCATCTCAGTGATGATTTAAACTGATAGAAAGAGGCTGGGCCAAAGGGAAAAGGCAGCCTTGGATATTTATCATTAGATTATTGAATACTTTTATGTTTAGGGCTGGTAACTGTGGGGGGGGAAAGCCGTCTATTTTGCATCTAAAAAAGTGTAACTTACAAATGCCTATACACACAAATATGTATGTATTTTATGTGTATATATGTACACACTCCCAGACAAACTGCAACAGTGACATCTGGTGTTTGAGTGCAAACAGCCACAGGGATTACACTGAAGCTGGGGGGCATTTCTTACATGAAAGCAAAACCTGCTCAGAGAACAGTGCCAGCAAAAATACAATTACCTAAGCATAATGAACCCAGGGGAGACTGCTTTGTGAAATACAGAATCAAGACAGTTGTCAAGCAGCTCAAAAGAAACCAGTGGCACTGAGCTTTTCTGGGATAAGTAACTAACTGCTCAAGTTACACAAATAAAACACCCCCACAAAGTCAAGCCCTTCAAAATAAAAGAAGAAGAAACTTAAGTTACAATACCAAAGTTTGGAATTAAGCAACATCAAGGTGGCTGAAAACAGCCAAACTGACGGCACAACAAACACATGAAGAATTAGTCCTCATCACTCTGTTCAGTGGACCAAACTGCAAAAATAAAAGTCTCTAACAGTGCAGATGATTAACTAGAATGAGATGGGCTGCAGGTTTAGGGTGGGCTAAAATATGCTTGGCTATTTCACTTCACGTAATCAAGAGCAGAGCATACACTGGTCCTGCCACCATTAACTACTATTCCAATAGTATTTGTGCCACTTGAAATTTTAAATTAATTCTCTTATACACAACTTTCAAGGCTGCAAAATCAAGTGCTGGACAGAAGGAGGCTGGTTTCTGACCCCACCCAGTCCCACCAGCAAGGGTGGGATTCCCCAGCAGCTGACTCACTTTCATCCATCTACCACTCTCACACTACTGAAAAAAGAACATTGAAATTTAAAATCACACGACTGCTCAGCCAAGTGCTTTACTTTGTAAGCACTCCTATATCCCACGAACTACCCTTATCCACCAAACCATTAAGAGAATGAAGCCAGGAGTGCATCACAAGATCTGTTCTCCATAAAATCATGCAGAGAGCCATTAATGATATTCCTCATTAATCAACTGTCTATTTAATTACTTAGCAAACATAAACATACACTCTGTTACCACACTAATTCATTATTCTGCCTTCTCCACGTGCCTGTTTAAACCAGAAAAAAAACCTACCAAACAATATAGCAGCAAAACAGTGGCACTGACCAATTTAAGACAAAGTCTCTAATGCCCAGGCATGTTTAGAAGCTTGGAGAGCCTTTAGTTATCTTGATGGAAAGAAGTGAAAGTCTATGGTTACAAAACAAACGTGGGAAGGAAATAATCACTGAATAACTGCTCATTATCTGTATCAATATGACTTTTACTACCACCAAGGTGAACACAGGCTTGTGTCATGCTCCAATCAAGACAAATTATGGAGTTTTTTTCCAACAGTCCTTACTATAAATTGGAAATTCAGAAGTGGCAAGTTTTCCCAACACATTCAGTAACTCCTTAAAGGCATCCTTTTAGATATTCATACCCATATGCTGAGTTTTAAATAAAAAATAAATTCAAACCATTGCCTGCAAATTAGTAACTGCATCACCACATTCTTGTTCCTACAGGTAAGACAACGTCAAGTTTTCACCCCTGGGCCTTGTCCAGGATATTGCTATTTAGCTTTTAAACAACCAATCAACCCTGCTTGTGACTTTTTTTACATACACAAAAGCTAACAACTACCAAAAGTCCAAGTCTGAATCCCCCACACTGCTTAGGACCAAGTTTTGCTGTTAGCCACAAAAAACCCAGACCAGACTTAGAGAAAGGAAATTTGCAAAAGCATGTATTAATTTCCTATACATAACATTTTCTGCCAGTAAAATAGGACAGTGCTGGATAATACCAGCAACATTTTGCTTTCAACAATTACAGAAAAATTACCAAGTTTCCCACTACCAGCCATAACTTATTCTGTAACACATCAGAGTATCAGTCAATAACATGAGATAAAGATGAAGGATTTCAAAGTAATCTAAACTAGATTAACTCCACCAGAAGCAGGACCTGGAGCTCTATTCTGAATTGAGAAGACTGATGTCTGAAATTGATTTAACACAAGTTCTAATTGTTTTTGTGTGTGTGTGAAATGCACATCTCTGTACTTTACTCTTTTAAACTTGCTCAGTGATCGAGGCGTAGACACACAGTTAAAATTCGGCAAACATACAGCAGTGAGCTCTGAAAGAAGCTCCCACACAACGCTTCCCCTCGGGTTCAGCTTTGACGCTCAAACCAAACAGAACCAGTGCGAGCTACAGCTCCAAACGGCCACAACCTTGATTCCTCCCAGAATAAAGAAAAAAAAAATCCAATTACAGCATATAGTTACGAGGTGATCACACCTAGTCAGGTACACCCTCACAAAACGCAAGGAGGCGAGAACGACTGGAGAACCGTGCGTTAAGGGTGAATCGCTGTAACGAGAGTGTCCCGGGGGTTTCCTTCCAAGAGAAGCAGATCCCGGTCTCGCACAGGCACGGAACTCGTGCAGCTCTGCACTGCCGTTCCCCCTTTCCCGGGAGAGAGGGCAGCGATAGCTATTTCGGAGGGCCTAGGAGCTAACGAGCTGCTGTCGGTGCCCCCCGGGGTGAGCGAGGAAAAGCCCAAGGGCCGGCGCAGGACCAGCCACAGCCCCAGGGATCGCGGGAATGCCGCCCACGGGACACACCGCTGGGAAGGGGCTTCAGCAGGTGCCCGTGCCGGGGCCTGAGCTCCCGTTCCCCGCGCCGACCGGCGCCAGCCCGCGGGCCAGGGTCCGGAGCGGGGGAGACGAAGGCCCACGGAGCCACCGGCGGGCTCGGCCGGGCAGAGAGGAAGGGCCCCTTAAGTCAGAGATGGCCCGCAGCGGCGGCCAAAGAGGTTTCAGAAGCAGAGAGGGCCGCTCCCGTTACCGCTGTCCGTGTCCGTGTCCGTGTCCGCGTCCGCAGCCCCGCGCCCACGTGGGCTCGCCACGGCCGCCGCCATCTTCCCCAGGGTCCGCCCAGAGCCGCGCGCCGGCCCGGCCCCCGCGCCGCCAACCTTCGTTCCGGCTCCGAAGGTTCCGGGCAGGCCAGCGGCGCTTCCGGGCCCGGGGCTGCTGCGGGGGCGGGGGGGCTCCGGCCCGGCTGAAATGGGCTCCTAAAGAGGGCAAACAGGGCTGTCCGAGCCCCTCCTGCCCCCCAGGCCCCGGCTGCTGCTCCGTCCAGCCGTGCGCAGAGCCTTGGGCTGCTGCGGCTTGCGGAGGCACCGCCGTGGGGTTACCGACAGCCAGGCCCCGATGGCGGCCTGCCGGCGCTCCCTGTGCCGGGAAAGCTGCGCCCACACGGAGCATGGAAAGGACCGTGGGATACTCCAACACTGCACAGCTCGGGCTGGGTGTTCGCACCCTGGGCAGCTGCTGAGGATGGACGTGGCAACGTTAAAAATAAATGAATGCTGTATATGTGCTGTAGGGTGCCTGGTGGGAAGGGGAATTTGAAGGCTCTGCAGTGCTGGTGTCCCGAGAAAACTTAGCCAGGCTTTCAGACACTGCTTTAAGGCCCAAAAGGAGGGGTTGGGAATGTTTGCAAACTCCGGCTGATGTACTGAAATCCCTTTCTGTAGTGGTGGTATTCGTTGTTTGCGCTGGCTGGTCAGAAGAGCCAACCATCCACCACGTGTAGGGATACAACATTTCTCCTACCTTAGGTGAGAGAAATCTTAGTAACACTAATTTTCTGTCACTTCACAACCAGTAAAGACACACAGATTTTAAGACCAGATTGTAACACTACCAGTCATCCAATTACTCAGTTTGATGCATCTGTAGGGAGCACATCCTGAAAACAGCACTACCTAGAACACCAGAACTGTAAAAGAAGCAAATCTTTGGCAACTTCTTACACAGAAGCAGTCTAAACTAAGCAAACAAAAATTACTTATAAAGAACTCCTGTTCTTGTAGCAATAAAATGTGCTGGGGGGCAGAAGCTCCAGGATTCCTTCGAGCCCCAAAGTAGTGCAGTAGAAATAACCACAGACATTGCCAGGTACATCTGTGGATATGAGTATAGGTAGTAAGAGGGGCAAAATGTTACAGGTAATGTAGTCTTGGGTATTTTGCAGGTTTTAAAATCTTTAAAAAGCTGTTTAATTTCTACACCCTATATTTTTGTAAATATTTCTTTGGTTGTCGCAACCCTGCACAATAAGTGCCCTATGTCTTTACACTTCTGTCATTCCACATTTTTTCCTCAGTGATGCGGAGTGCAGCCAAGATAGCAAATTTCTTTTCCTCCTTCAGTATCAGGTGGGAAAAATAGAAGCTGGAGAGAGGTCAGAAAGTGGAAACAGATATTCTTATATGACTGAGGAAACTGTTTCACAAGGAAAGATTAAAAAGACTGAGTAAGGGTGTCTTTGTTAAGTGCTGGCTAAGGACAAAAAGGATTTGACTTCTTGTTTCTATCATAATCTGTGCTGCTGAGCAGAGCTATCTCGGACAAATTTCAGTCTAACTCACTGCTACAAGCAAAGAGAAAACTTGTGCTGAAAAACTTGGGCCAGTGCTGTGATTTGCAGAGTAGCAAGGAAACTATAAACACTCCTGTGATGTTTAATGAAGAGTCCCAAGCATTACAGGAGATGCAATTCCTAATGTTTCACACTGTGGGGCTCAAATCCTACGGTGTCTGTCAATAATAAGCAGTAGCCATTTGGCCAAGTCTGCTGTGTGATGATAAAGACCCTTTCCATGTGCTTGGCATGATTCATCTCTGAATCCTGTTGTGTCAGAAGGGACACTGCTAGGAGAAGGTCATTAAATTGCATAGACAACAAGCTCTCTCAGCATGGCAATTACAGTCCTCATTTCCTAGAGCACACACCTTATTGAACGTGTCTCACTCGTGGTAGCCTATTTGTCTTGGAAGTATGTCAAAATCTTCAGATTAAGTCCTGTAATAGGTTCCAATAAATGACAGCTCTGAATCTTCTTCCCTCGGACTGAATAAACAAGTCACGTCTCTGAGAGCACACTTCTCTCCATGAGCATTATCCCAGAGCATTTGTCAGAAAATTTGTTGCCAAACCTCATTTCAAATGGCTGTCATTGTCTCCCATCACTCTGCTCTGAATGTTTTCTGTGTTGAAATTGTGGTCTGAGGAATGCCGGGGATATAACCAGCCTGCAGAATCTTTCCAAACCAGACAAAGCAGCAGTTCCATCCCAGTTTATCATTATGAGCAGTGGCTGAAGAGCAGCAGGAGGCACAAGCTGGCATTCTGCGTGTGTGGGTCTGGAGTTAAACCTTGGCTACTGAAACAGTGCACAAAACTTGGGTCTGTGGGTGCACCAGGGCCCACATCGGGAAAAAAAACCCCAAAGGTGTAAAAAGGATGGTGCAGGAATTTGCAATCCTAATCTTTTTTTCTAAGATTTTAAATGTGTTAGGGGTTTTTGTTGTTTTGTTTTGGTGGGGGGTTTTTTGGGGTTTTTTGGGGGGTTTTTTTTGGTTTTTTTGGCTGAAAGTTTAAATATCGACAATACTGGGATACAGCTCGGTTAAGCAGTTACTGTGTATTCCTCATTACAAAAACAGCAGCAGCAAATTCACAGAATTGTAGAATGGTTTGGTTTGGAAGGGTCCTTAAAGGTCATCCAGTTCCAGACCGCTGCCAGGGGCCCAGGGACACCTTCCACCAGACCAGGTTGCTGAGAGCCTCATCAAACTTGGCCTTGAACACTCCCAGGGATGGGGCATCCACAGCTTCTCTGGGCATCCTGTGCCAGTGCCTCACCACCCTCACAGTAGAGAATTTCTGCCTAATAGCTCATCTAAACCTGCCCAGTGTCAGTTTGAAGCCACTATCCCTTGCCCTATCACTACCTGCCCTTGTGAAAAGTCCCTCTCCATCTTTCTTCTAACCCCTTTTAGGTACTGAGAGGTCCTATAAGGTCTCCCCAGAGCCTTCTCTTTTCCAGGCTGAATAACTCCAGCTCTTGGTCTGTCTTTCTAAGAGAGAACAAATAAAGACAAGACTCCCCTTTGGTTTCTCTTTGGAGTTGTACAATTCCTGTGTCCTGGTGGGTTCTAGAGTTACAGTGAATTTGTAGATCCCAGCAGCAAAGTGACCAACATCTGCACAAGCCTGTTTTCAGTTTGTCTCCAGGAAAGAAGTTTGCAGGATGTTCTTTTTCTTTGCATTCACACAAATGCAAAGGCACACAGGGAAGTGTGCAGTGGGTTTGTATAAAGGGAAACAAGGTCAGAGTGATGTACCTTGTGCTTAAGCAAGGCAGTAAAAGCTTTGCACTACCCTTAGCTCTTGTGGGAAAGTACTCCACAGACTTGTCTCATCCTGTGCAAAGGAACTCTTGCCCAGGCAGACAGGATTACCCTTCCTGAAAAAGTGCAGTCATGCTGTAGTTCTCAGCTGTGATCTTCATCCCAGAGTGGAGCCTCTCAATACCCTGGGTGCAGGCCACCAAAAGCCTTTGAGATAGCACTCCAGTTTCCACTTAATTGGATGGGCGTGGAAGTAAATGTAGAGACCTGCTGCCTCCTGTCGTGGCCTTTGGATCAAGTTCTTCATGCTTACATTTCAATAGAACAGAAGTGAAAAAGTAACATAATTATGGTAATTACTAATGTAGCCCCTTGTTCTGTGTAAGAAATTCTTCCTGGCATCCATGAGAATGGAGCATTGTAGCATTCCTCACATGTTGGTGCGCCATTATCCTCAGCTTCCCAAGTGCTGAGCCTGTATTATCCCAAATAAACAGCTTAGTGTTTGTGATCTTTCCAGCTGTGTTTTCTTTTCCAGCTTTCTCCTATGGCTGCTACCATTCTCTTCCTAATCCCATTCTGAACAAATTGCCTTGACTCACACATATTCCCCGAATAATTGCCCTTTCTGTTCCAATGAAGACTGAATTCCAAGCCAGTATAATAAAGTTTAAAATCTTTGCCACTTTTGTAGGTCATATTCATAGCCTGATTCCTGCACCAAGAGAGATCAATAACACCAAGATAGGAGATGAGCATGATAAAGCTCTCCAGTGCCCCAGGATTTAAACATGTTTATTCTCATTTCCATTTCTTTGGCTTAGCTGACACCATGTTTTCCCCTCAGCTCTGCAGGGTATTTGCAGATGAAGAAAAAAAGAGCAGTTCATGAGTAAATCACAGAATACTGTGCTGTCATATAATAACTACTGCTCTAATCTCATATTCAATAAAACTCATATAAACTGACATTTAATAAATCATAATAAAGTACTACCTGGTCCTCTGCAAATGTTTTACCTCATGAAAGTTCTAGTCCAGCTCCCAGCAAGGTCAGGTGGAAACTTTCTGTTTCTTTCCATGTGAATTCCTTTGATCCCTGAGCCTCACAAACATCAGTGCAGTAAATCTGAATGGTTTTAGGAGGGAGACACAGAGTGGTAAATACAACATTTGCAAACCTTTGTGCCTGTGGTTTTAAAAATAATCTTGTTTGTAGACTTAGCTGAATGCTTGTGCAACTATTAGCTACCTCAGCAATGAAAAACATAGAAAAGACAAGAACTCTTGTGTACATAAAAAAAGCCAAGCTCAGGAACAGGGACTGGAAAATTAATTGTGAAATCTTGCCCATTGAATGCAACAGGTTTGTACATTGTGTATGCATGAAGTGATGCTGGCTAATCTTAAATCTTTTGAGCTTAAAGTGCTTGAGTTTGCAACTATCCCTATTATTTGACACAATTTATTCTGCATGTGGTTATTGATTATTATGTATCAGCTTTCAACCAATACCATGGTGCCATTTGAAAAGCAGCTTCCTTGTTTAAGAGATACGTAAGTTTATGTGTTATGCTGAGGAGCAATTATTATTTTGTCCCTCATCAATATGAGAAAATGAAAAAGAGATAAAAGGACTTAATTTACCTAATATGTACCTAAATCTTAAATTCTTCCCTGTTTCTTCTTCCCTAACTCCATTCATTCATTCATTTATTCACGCTCAATAATCATTCTTATTCCAATATTTCACAAGAATTAATTATGGTAGTGATGTATTACCTGACACAATCAAGTTCAAAACACAAACCAGTGACTGGAATTTTAGGAATTCATGTCAGATTTTCTTCATTTTATCAATACCTGCATCACAGGAGTTGGCTGCAGGTATGATGAGCAAATGAGAAAGAGAGCTTGTGCCCAAAAATGTGTGTTTATGTCCTGAGTAGATTTTAAATGTTTAAGGACTTGTGAAAGAGGGCAGGTGGGGGAACAAGATGGTCAATGAATATGGTATCCAAATGTTTAAGCCTTTAGGGATGGGGTTTTTTACATTTAAATTACTGTCAGTTATGTTCATCACGGCTGATAATTTTAAAGAATTCTCAGTAATAGTTAGTAAAGAGAAGAACAAACTTGCATATATGAAAAATCAGAAAAGCTTAGGTAAGAAAGTTGTTTCCTGCTCTCTGGGAATCACAGAAGAGATTGTGGCTTGAGCCTGTCTGTAGTAGAAAGAAATCCAAATGCCTAACACCCAAGGCACAATTAAACCTCCAAGGGGGACAAAGGCACCAGAATAGCGACTTAGCTTTTATGCACTGAGGGTTGTGCAGGGACACAAGTTATAAAGCAACAAAATGCACAGAAAGATAATTCTGTAAGGTGACTAATTGTGAGTCATTTCCTGCTACAGAATAGTCTCAGGGAAGTTTATATATATATTTAGTTGAAAGGTTCATATATTTGTTACCTAAATATTTTTATATTATGCTTAATTATTACCTCAAATAGTAAAATTTTCCAGACCTGCTTTGTTCATTATTATAACAGTCTTCACAAAACCACTTGAAGCCTCACTGCAGTGATTTCACACTGGCCATAAAAGTCATTATAAAATAGAGATGCAGAAGGGTTAGCCAAAAACAGTATTGTAACTACAAAGCAAAATCTGTACTGGGATAATTGAGGAGGATGAGATAATACACTTGTGCAATGGTGTAAGACCTAAAGAAAGATCATGTTAAACTAGCTTAAAATTTTCATAATATATTTTTTTAAACCCTAAGAAAGGAAAATTCTGTTTATTAGCTGGACTTGACCTTTACTTCAAGCTTGTTTGCACAAGATCAGCAAGTGCATGAATTCCTGCCCTTCATTTAATACCAGATTTTGATACACCTCCCTTCAATACCACCTGATGCATGTTATCCTACACCAGTCAGTAAAAAAACCCCAAACAACCAAATAAAATCCAGCTTCAAAAGCTTCTAAACCCTTCTTCAGCAAGACTTCTATACCTGTAACCTCTCAGCATACGAAATCTCTCCATGAGTTATTGAAACATGCTCACTAAGCCTATGTGTAATTACTTTGATGAAGCCAGAATACACGAGGTTGCAGGTGCATGAGCTGTTACTGGGGAGGGGCTACTTGCACCCCATTGCTGATGAAAAGCCTTAATTCTCATACCAGCAAATATTCCGTAAAATGATTAAATTTTCATTTTATTTTTCCTCCTGACAACTGAAGCACAATGGGAATTGGTTTACAACTGGTCTCCTGTCATACTCTCAGATTTTCAAGTAATGGTACATTTTTAGGAACCTGAACTTTGCTAGTAGTAAAGTGACAAAAACACTTTAAACATAGGAGACTAAATTTTGCATTCAGATGTATTGCTACAAAGTAATTTATTCCTAAAAATCAATTCCTCCTCCTCCCCCACTCCCTTCTCCTCACAGTGAAAATCACCTACAAATCAGTGAATTCAGTTAATACTCCATCAGCTGAATGAGAACTTGGCCAACAACCATAGTTAAGACTCATTTAAATAAGGTGAGATCTATCTAGAGTCTTACCAGGCCTGGGGTGTATTTAGAGCAACCTAAACTCTTCAGTGAGAAGTGGGTTAGTTTTATGTACTTTTAGGGATGTTGAATTAAAGGAAGAGGTGGCTCTATCAAACCAGAAGCCCAATCTGTTAAGGAAGTTCCTGGAAGAGATTCATCATCCAATCTGTCTTCATCAAATTTTCCTGTGCTCTAACAACAGGCACCCTCCCAATTAACATTGGGATTATTTTTCTAAGTGTTTTAGGAGTCTTTCATCTTTTATTAAAGACAGGTAAATAAATTCCTGGTTCCCCCAAAGTCAGTAGCAGATCCTTCACTGTGTTCAGGGAAAATACAATTACATACCATATTTTTGTTCCCTGTGCAAAACCATGATTATTAGTCATTGTTTGTTAATATACACTTCTAGTGATTTACCTTGATGATGGAATTGCTAATGGACAAACCTATTATAAAAGTACTCTTTCAGCTTTCATCTGAATGCTGACATTGACTAAACTCAAATCACTGTTTTTTTCTATAGCCTCAACAGAAATAATTATTGCAAATGGAATTCCTATTTTTTTTTTTTTTTGATGCAATGAGTTTGGATATTTGGAATAGATCTTAGGAAATTATTGATAAAATATGAAGTCAGAGAAACAAGCTTTACTTCTGATTTCAAAAGCAGTTAGTTCTGTAAATGTTCTTGGGTTTGTTGTGAGAGTAAGTCCTATGGAGTAAGTCAGGCTCATGGTGCTGTTCAGCCTCCTTGTCTGAGTGAACCTCCCCATGCTGGCAGGACCTTCATTTGTTCTGCAGGAATGTGGCTGCTTGGGGTCCCATGGTGGCAGCAGGAAAAACAAGTTGCCTTTCTAAATAGGGACAAAAATATTTACCTAAATTTGGGATTTGTGAATAGCCAGAGCAGCAGATTCGAGGTGATCTTAACCAATAATTGGACAGACTGCAGAGTTTTGTATAAGAGTCACTCTTTAAGTTTTCTGTCTTCGTTTTTGGATTTAATTTCTGTCTCTTTAAAAAGAAAAAGGTGGTGGGGTGATGTTGGAGAAAGACTAGAAGTCTGGTGGAAGGATATACATTTATTTGGGGTTGTTTTTGTGGGTTTTTTGGGGGGATTGGTTTGGGGGTTTTTTGTTGAGTTTGGTGGGGTTTTTTGCATTGTTTGGAGATCATCTGGGTTCTGTCAATTTGATTTTTCAGATGTGAAGATTCACAACTCTAGGAAAACCCAAAATGGGATGTGTGTGTCCGTTGCTACTCAAAACCAGACCCAAGGCTTTAGTACTGTTGATAGCAATAAAAGAAACATACCAATGTCTGTCTGAGAAGACAAGTGTGAATCCTGCATACATGTGTGAGTTTCTAATGAAACTCTTTCTGCCTTCAGAAGAAAATGTTTCTGTTTATCTTTAATAGAAATCCATTGTGCGTAGCTATGTAACGAAATCTCTCATTTTTTATTTGCATCTGTTAGCTTTTTATTGCAAATAGGGCTCTAAATCTTACTTTAGAAATGAGTATTGCACTCTGTGTCAGTGCATGTGCAAAGGAAGCCATTAATAATGTTCGTTATGAAAACCTGATCATAAGTGTTTTTAGTCCATTAGCCATTCCATTTTATTTATGTTCTCTTTCAGGGAGAATTTGAAGCCAGAATTCAAAAGCTGAAGTTTGGAAAAGGAGCCACACATGAGGTCATAAAAAGCTGTCACTTTCAGGATGCTAGAAAGTTCTTTTCTTTCTGCAAGGTTTTCAATAACCTTTAGAAAGACAAATGGGTATTCATCATGTACTGCTTTGCCATCATTAAATTACAGTGCTTTTAGGAAACAAAACTCTGGTGAAGCAAGCCAAAGTAATCTGCTAATTTCACAAAATTAGAATATATCACACTTCCTTGGGCTATTTAAATGTACTGCAGGTAGCAGCTCTCAGAGTCTTAGCCCTTCCCCTCAAGGCTTAGATGATGTAACTTTATTCTTGAGTATTTTTCCTGACTGCCAAAGTGTGTAGCTTTCTGATCTCTTTTAGGATAGAAAACTTTTAAAATAGAATACTGGAAAATGGATAGCAAACTTCCCATCTTCATGGACTTACTCCAACTGACCTGTATTTTTTTATATGTATTACTGAAAAAAAAAAAATAGGCCCTAGCTGTAAGGTGTCCTGTGGTCCTATTTACGGAAGACACCCTCAGGAACAAAATTTTGTACTAAAAAAATCTTCATGAGCTAGGTGAAAGCATAATCATATTGAAAAAGGAAAACACCTTTTCTTTCTCAAATAACCATTCAATTTCTCTTCCATTTCCTTTCTTTCTGAAATACTGTGGCAATTGCATGATTTATAAATATAAAACAGTAGTTGCTATTTTATCTGAAAGTGAAATCACATTGTACCTTTGAGCCTGGGAAAAAAAAAATAAAAAGGTTTCTTATGACTTCCTTGGAATATCGTTACTGTCAGCTCCAGAGATTTCTCGTGTATGTTTACTGTTTTAATGTATCCCTGAAGCTATGACTTGATCCTGTTGCATTTAGAAGTTGTGTTTGGGATTTGAAATGTCAGCAGAGGAGCTGCTCTCAATGCATCACCACTGCCATAGGTAGTGGTGGCTGTGGCAGCCACTTTCAGGAGCTGCTGCTGTTCATATTTCACCAAAGCCTCTGGAAAACCTGCTGTGTGAGAAATAGGGCAGCGTAAAAAAGGAATGATCTTGGCTAATCTGTCTTCATCTTTGGTTAACACAGCACGAGGCAAGCTGATTGTGTATGATACAGGTTATTTCATGATGTATAGGGAGTTTTCTTGCTATGATTTGCATTAAAATACAGTTGTTAACCTGATGTAATAATTTGGCATTCAGTGGTTTTCGATCGCCCAACGCTGAAAGGCTGAAGTGGTTTTTGCATGAAGAATAGGTCACTAACTTCTGAATTAATTTCTGTAGGAGACAATATGGATGCAATGTTTTTAAAGCTTAATTTAGATTCAAATTAATGTGAAGACAAGCTCCTTGAGTCACCTAGTCTTTCTCTGTGGAATCATTTCTAATTGAATGTTAAGATCAAAGTTTAAGTTTATAAGAAAGAAAAACAAGTGCAGATAAATAGTTATTATCTGACATCCTTATGAAAATTCATGACCTGCCGCTTTATCAGAGACCTTTTAAGAATTCTAATTGTGAAGTATGCATAACTATTAAATGGCTAGAGCGCTTCAGTCTCTTGATAAGAAGCGAGTTAAATAATTGTCCTGTTTAACTTGTGCTTGTTAACCTTTAAGGTCAACTAGTTTGAACATACGTTTAATGAAATCCTGGAGCCAGAATTTATGATACTGCTGCTGAATGTTAAATTGGACAATTTACATAAGCAGGACATTAACCTTCTGAGCACTAAATAGCATTTTAGCACTTAGCCGCTGGGGACAATAAGGGACATGTTCTATATATTTGTGATTAGCTTGCCTGGAAACTCTCATGATGACCAATTGGCCTACCAAGTTTAGCAGCATAATTAAATGAATGGACTCAGCCTAAGTAAATTATCAGTGCTGTGTACAGTATATCATTATAGTCCTAAGGAAAAAAAAAGATATGAATAATTTAATATTACATTACTAATTTATCAATGCTAAGTGACTGTGAGGAGGCTCTTTGTAATTCGTTGTTTTAAATTTGATATTTGATTTACTGCTGGTGTGATTAAACTTGAACCTACTTCATTTCTTTATCAGAAATTTATGGTAAGAGTAGACTTTTTTCTCAGGGTAATGGATGTTTTTTTCATTTTCTTCAGCTTTAACGATAGCAGCAAATACAAAGTATTACATATTGCCAAACTTGTAATTAAGCAATTTGTCATAACAAGACATGTGTGTCATCTTTTGGCTGGCAGATCTTGTAGCAGATAAAGGCAGCAGACCTGGAATTGTCAGTGCTCCGAGCTGGAGGAGCAGAGTGATAGCAGCAGTAGCAGCTTAGGGTGTGCTTTTCTCCCTGAGATGAAAGATGGAGCAGGATATCCACGCTCTGCCCAGCCAGTTCCTCTCTCGGGGCAGCTCAAGGCCATGGATCGCAAACAAGCCATGTGGATTTTTTGGGATAGGTGCTATAGTTGTTAGAACAATTACAAATTTTTTGGGATGGTGCCTGTTCTCTGTCTTGTGTTAGGTGGTGCTTCACAAACATGAACAAGGATGTGTTTTGAAGGACAAGGTGGGACCTGAGCTGTTTGGCCAGGTGTTTGCTGGCTGTGAGATGCCTCCAGGTGGGTGTTAACCTGTGGTCATTGCTCTGCTGCTGTTCGGGCCCTCACTTGCCAGCAGGATCCACCCTGGACAGCTGACTCATGTGCAGGGGCTGCATCTCCAGCCCAGCTCATCACCTCTGCTCCAGAGGTTACCCTTGGTCAGCAGAGACAGGAATGGGACTTGTGTTCCAGGAACTGGAGCCAAGGAGGACAGGATGGAGCTGTCTGCCATTTCTGACAGTTGCACGCACTGCCTGTGGACTGGAAAGTGCAGGGTTTGCAGCTACCACTGCCCACAGGCATTGCCACCAGTGGAGTGCTTGTGCTACAGTCTTACAGAACAGACACTGACTTATGGCACTCTTCACTGGACAAAAGAGTCAAGATGGTGATGGGCATATAGTAAATTAGTAACTCGTGGATGTTTCAACACAGAGAGAAAACACCCCCAAGATCCAGGAACTGCACAATAAAACTGTCAGGAAGATGCAATGGCATTGCTGTCCTTCCCTTATGGGATGGAGCAAGGGACACTGCCAAGCTCTGCTCTGTGTGCCCTGCAGAGTTTGCTGAGGGTGCTGGAGAGGCTGAGCAGTTCCAGCAAGCTCAGGCTGTGTGCATGTTGGTGCTGTTGGGGAAGAAGCCCTCAAAACCAGATTTTCTGGCACCCCAGTGTACTACTTCAAGTTCTGCACTGATGGGTTTCTTCCCCTGTATTGAGTACAAACTTAGTCACCCTGTTCATGTGCCAGAGCAGTATCAGTTTGACCCACTGGTGAATTCTCTGCGGGATGTCTGTGCTATGGTTGCTTAGAGCATGGTGCTAATAATGCTAAGGTTGTGGGTGTGATCCCAGTATGGGTCATTCGCTTAAGAGTTGGACTTGATAATTCTTGTGGGTCCCTTCCAGCTCAGAATATTCTATGGTTCTCTGTACTTTCAGAGCCTACATGGATTAGATCTTTGTGCTCATTCAGCTACACTCACTTCCCTAGCATCATCTGTTGTGCCTGAGAAAGTCATGGGGTGTCAGAGAAAACACAACATAGTCCATAATCCATGGATATCCCTAAATGCTGCCTCATCAAGGAAGAGAGGTGGTTTAGGTTCATGCACTCTCTGAATCTGCCTTCTGTCATCCAGAAATAAATGAGAGTGCAGTATGGTAACTTTCCCTACTTTTTACATATTTTTGGCAATGCATGAGATGGACCTGAAAAAAGCTGTTTTTCATTACAGAGGATCAGACTGGTTTCTTAAGTCGTTCTAATTCCAAGTATTTTTGCTAGAAGGGAAAAGGGAGGAAACCAATGATCTCTGAAAGAGCACCTCTCCTTATAATTGTAGTTCTGGTTTATTTAAGGGGTCGAGTATTCATGGGCAGGAGCAAATTTACAAGATTCATGCCTATTTCCCTTGGAAACCAGTTGAAATTATTCTTAAGGATACTGGTGACTAGTTAAGGAAGTTTTGTTCTTTTAAAAAAAATGAATCCCTGTGTTTTCAACAGGATAGACAATTACTTCTCTTGGTATTTTGGATGCTAGGGCTCTTAGCCTTTTCCTGGCTAGCCAATGCATGCCAGCATTTTCAGTCTCACTCACTGATTACACCATAGTTAGAAACGATTAATAATAAAATCACAGAACAGGAAAAAACCCTTAAAGCCATCAATAGATTTATTAAAATGCCTGATGATATTATCCTGAGAATTATTCAAGGTTTCATCTGGTAGCTGTGGACGTTTGGTAGACCTAAGAACCAATTAAGAAGGGAATTAGGTGTTTTCAGAAGCTGGTTTGTCTGAAAACACTTTGAATTGCTGCTTTTTACATACAGCCAACCTTGGGTGGCCCAAGTTCAGGGCCTCATTGTGGCAGAGAAGTTTATGCAATGTTGGGCCAGTCACTGAGTTTGAATACACCAGCTTCTGAGCTCAAGTTCTGCCATACGCAAGGTGTAGGTAATAGTGTTACCCCTCCTTCAGGTAGTTCTGTGACGATGAATGCGCCAGGACTGTGAGCTGCTCTGGCACTGCAGCCATGAAAACGGTGTCAGTAATTCCCCTTTCCAATAAATAGTAAAACTCAATGGAAAAAAAAGTTAACTTTTTGTGACAAAAAGGTTTCAGCTTACTGCATAACAAACACACTTGCATCTGAGCTGAGGAATAAAAAGGAAGAGACTAAGTCACGCACCAGCCCTTTTTAGCCCCAGAGACTCAGACTGTTAAAAAAGATACATTATCGGCACAGCTCGCATCTATTTTACTACTCCACTCTTGTGGCATCAGTGCTTTCCATCAGCCATCACTGGGATTGCAAGGTGCAAGGGTCCTCAGAAACAATTTTAAGCGAGGTCTCATATATATGAGAATCATCTTTCCCCTCCCTTCTTCCTTCTTCTGGATATTTGTCATTTGAGACATTTCTCCATACATTTTCAAAACAGTTTTCCAAATGCAGTCAAAAGTTCTTGCTTCCCCAGTACTGGCTGTGAAGGAGAGCACAGCCCATACAAAACACCAACACTGCAGCTGGAAAGAGAGGGGTCACAGGGGAAGGGGTGCAGAGGATTGCTGGCAGAGGAGGACAGAAGCACCTGCCAGCACCAGACCTTCAGTATTTTTATTCTTGTAGGAAGTAATTTGTGTGAAGGGGCCAAAATGTGGGTTACTCTACACTATTAAGGTTGTCCTTGATATTGTGCCTGTGTTGTTCTGTGTATTCACTGCTTTATAGCGCCAGGGGTGTTGGTTTGTCAGTGACAGGGAGGTGACACGGACACTCAGCATGAGACTACAGCAGTTATGCTACTCCCCAGGCATGACCCAAGTAGTCTTTTTTATTCTCATCAGTCATATTTATCAGTCTGAAATGCTGAGGAGACTGGGGAGGGCTGTTCACTGGTGTTAGAACTTGGGATTTTTCATTTTGTGATCACCGACAGTGGGGTTACCTTGGTGAGATAAAGTCTAGTTTTAATAAGGAACAGATGGAAGAAGTGGTGACTTCAGGTAGTACAGCCAGTACAGATGGAAAAAATTAAGACGATTTTAGCTCTCAGCAGCAGAATAGCACAAATCCAAATGGGAAAAGATGAATCTTTTAAAAGACTCAGTGGTTATCTATCACTTAACCTCATCAGCTTTACTCATGGCAAGATTCATTTATGCCTCTTTTGTTTCTCTTCTTTTCATATTGCTCCAATTCAATATAACCAGACAGCTGTGTGGTTTTGGGGTATGATTCCCATTCAAGTGAATTCAGCCTTTCAATTTGTCTCTTTTGGTAAGCCTACACAATCTCCTGCTGCCCCTCTGTCCTCTACTACAGTCTTATTTTAGGATGCTTATCTTGTTTCCACTACACTGAAAAACCTGTGTTCTGGCTCAGTTGTCTTTTTTCCCCCCCTCCATCAGGAAAAGCTTTAATTCTTCTGAAACAGGCAGTCACTGTTGGGGAAGTAAACTCACAGAACTGTGAGCATTGCATGAGGTGATACCAAAGTAAAACAGGATAAAATGCAGACACACACACTGAATATACAACCTGATTAAACAGAAAGGCAGACTTTTCCTTCAGTGGACCACTTCCCACCAGTCATGGTGCAACCGGTTTTGCTTGAATCTTATGGTGCTTGCAAATATTTAGCCTTCCTAGTTTTAAAAATGCAGCAGATACATTAATTGAGTGCATCAGGCAGGAGACTTTTCATCACATCTCTAAAATTGCCTGCACTGATTTACACCTACAGGAAACTGCACCTTTAAAATTACTGGCATTGTTTTGTTTTTGCTTTCATCTGCATTTTAGTCTCCCTGAGTCTCTCCTTAGTTTAATGATGTCATCAGTTTGTTAAGTATCCCTCACCTTCTATTTAGGCATGCTAATAGCAGTATAGGTGCAAAAACTGACATACATGAAGAGTTTTGTGTCACTTGAAGCCATAGAGTTTGTCTCTGAATCCTTTACTTTTCGTTTTACATTTTCTGCTTAGTAAAAGGTTGTATATACTATTGCTAGTCAACAGCTCTATGGAATTATATATTTTAAACAAGCCTAAAAGAATTCTAGTCTTAAAGGTTCCCTGAAATGAAATGTTGTAGCACTCTGGCAGGCTGAGGAGATTTAAATGTTCTTTCAGCCAGGCTATAGCTGTAAGACATCTACCCACAGAACAACTGTTATCTTTTAAGAAAAAAGAAAGACATTTCTCTGGCTGTATGTTTTCCATACAGACATTTGTAAATATAATCCCTTCTGTTGCTTTGGTAAGTCACTCACACTAACAGGTACCAGTTATTCAGTGACTGCCTTGGGCTAAAAAGAGCAAATGACAAAAACACTTTTAGGTTGTCATGTGTTAATGCAAAATGCCCCCAGACCCCAGTGCTTATTAATCTTCATCTAGTTGACTAATGCTTTTCCCATGTTGTTACATGTTGGTAAATTAAAGAAGCCTTCCAGACAGTTCTGTCAACAGTTTACTGAAATGTACCTCATTAGTGAGGTTGAGCTGTCACATGAGTGTAATTTAATCCTATTGAATTATCACTCAAAAATGCTTGAATACCAGGCCTTTATACAGTAAGAAAGAAGGTTTTCTAGGAATACTGTCAGGCTGTAAATTGATTAGATGTGAAGCATGAGAAGGAAAAACCCCACTTTTTTTTTATACTTGCAGTAAGACTTGTGACAGCTCTTTCCCTGCATCTTGCATTTTAGAGACCTGCACAGAGCCAGGTACATTTCTTTTGAGCATTTGTTTTTCATATTCATAGTTAATCTGAGAGACTGAGTGCCATGCTTAAAATGGAATATTTTTTTTTCACCGAAGCAGAAAGTTGGGGGGGGGGGGGGGGCAGGGAACAATAAGGAACTAAAAGTATAGGGATGGATTCCAGTTGGTGTAACAGTAAATCATATGTGTTTAGTCCTCCTTTTAGAGAACACCAGGCATTTGGAAATCTTTGGAATTGGTTCTGTGTTGTTTGACCAATGGACATATGATTTAATCCATGAAGTGCAGGATCTCTCTGTACCTCTCTGTGGGGGGTCTTTAAGCACATTCTGTTCCTACTGGGACCATGGAAATAGACCCCATCTGCAGACTGAGTGTGACATGCTTGGGAAAGCCCAGGACCAGCATTTGTCTGGAAAATTTGTTTGTTTATACTGAGCATTTCCTAGATTTGGCATTTTAATAATGCTCTTCTTAGAATTGGTTCGAGAGGACTTGGGGAAGAATTTAATGAGAGACAAGGATAAGTTCTGCCCAATGATGGGCTTTCCTGGGCTGTGGTGGACCATAGTTCACAGGACAGCTACACTTCCCACACCTTACCTATATGCTCAAAACACTAGACCACCAGATCTATAGCATAAACTGCAAAAAAAAATCATGGATACTCCACAGGAATGGCTTTTAAATGTAGTGCAACAGGGTAGTGATTTCTCATTCACCCCAGCAGTCCCTGCTCAGCAAAGGAGTGGCACAATGGGCAAATATACAGACAGACCCCACACTTCCTCCACTGTTGATGCAGAGGGAGGGTGAATGGGGAGGCGTCCTGGCAGCTCGCCTTGCTGGAGAACATCCCACAAGACTTGAGCCACAGTGCAGGAAAGCTCCCTGACACACAGTCCTCTCCCCACTGAAGGTCACCGGGGAGTCTCTGTGGAGCACGTCCTCTGTGCTTGAGGCCAGCCCTACCCACTTTCCTCTCCTGGTACCTATGCTGCCTTTACATATTTAATGAGGTTTTATGGGTTTAGGCGTTGTAAATTATATTCGCTTTCTCAGACCTCCAAGACCTTCCTCCACCTACCCTCCCTTACCTGTCAAGTTTCACTGGATATGCTTTAAATTCTGGAGAGGAGAATACTGACTTTGCATAACATAAATGAAAGAGCTGGAAAGCATTACATTTTCATACAAATTACATGAAACCCCCAAGATTCTGCCCTTGAGGGGAGACAGCAAAGCAGCAAGTGAGCAGAGAAACAACAGCTTTGGGTTTTGGGGTTGTGTGGGCAGGGAGTACCATTTCATGTACTTCACATAAGGAAAGGAAAGGAAAGCTCCTGTGCTTTGCACGTAGCAGTTGTCAGGCAGAGCTGGATTTTACTCGGTTTTGTAAAAGAAGAATCCTTGCTGTTGTCCTACACAGGAAAAGCTGTACATGTCTGTGGGAAGTTCATGTATGTGTATATATATATATATATGTATATATATATGTGTATATAAATGCAGCAATTTCTGTTTTGGCCTGCACTGGTAATTTATTCCTCAGTGGAGCAAATGCTCCCTTCCACTGGACACATCTAACTTTTCTTCTGCAACAGGGACTGCTACAGGCAAAGAATTTTCAGTAATGAAAGTTCCGTGTTGCATCTTGTTTATGTGGCTGAGCACAGCAGCTGAGCCCAGTAGACTACTACTGAGAATGTGTAACCTGTATGGAAAGCTTTCCTCTTTGGAGTTACCATCGGAGGTAAAGAGATATTAAGCCTGGTCCATGGGGTTATCAACAGAAAAGTTAATCACTCCCTTGATGCTCCTGCATCATTTTTGCCACAAAAGCAGTCAACTTTGGTCTTTCATCACTCTGTATGAGACAAATGTCTAATCAAAATATGCCTAATAAATTAAAACACTTGCTTACAACTGATCACTTCTTTACTATTTTGAACACTAAGCTATGAATAAAACAAAAGGATCACGTGTTTTCTGGTACAGGCCAAAGCATATGCTGGAAGAGTATCTTGCTCCATTGTCTCAGGTCTTGAGACTTGAGGGTTCAGGAACAAATTGTACACATAATTCTAAGTTCATACACAGAATAGTAGAAAAAGTGACATGAATTTAAAAATGAATCCTTATGGATAAACTAGTATTAATTTGGAAATAAAGTAGTATTCAGTAGAACCTATGCACCCAGTTTGAAGAGAAAAAGTAACTTTGGGGTCATTCCAAGAAAACACATCCTGATTCTTATTTTCATGGCGATCCTTTAACTCATAGAAGCTCTTATGGCCACCAGGGGCTGAACCAGAACTTCATATTAAAGTGATGCTCTGTTTTTCAGGTGACTTTGGAGTGTGATGGGGCCCTGCTTTCCTGGACATGGCTGAACACCTGCCTACCCATGAGAAGCAGTGAATTCATTCCTTGGTTTTAATTTGCTTGGGTACTTTCCCTCTTAACCTGTCTTTATCTCAACCCATGGATTTTCCAGCTTTTGCCCTTCCGATTTTCTCCCTGATCCCACCAGTGGGGGAGTGAGCAAGTGGCTGTGTGGGACTTGAGTGCTGGCTGGGATTAAAACACAACAAAAGCTTCATAATCTTATGCTTTCTTGGGTTTGTTTTCACTCTGCCAGAAGCATTCCATGTTGTGAGTATGTGGAACTCCAAACCAGTATTTGTCTTCTGAACTTGGAACTATCATTCAGCTGCTTTCTAGCTCTGTTCATTAAACCATTCTCTAAAAGAAAAGCAAGACAAATTGCATAACAGCTTGCCAAAATGTACCTAAAAAACCTGAGAGATTGAAAGCCCCTAAACCTCACTGTTAGTTTCAGAGCTAAAGAATATAGAAATGTAAAATTGCTATGTTATTTGTACTTTCTTTTCTTGACTTCTCTTCAGGTATTTCAACTCACGAAAGGTGATGCTAAACTAGTAGTGTGACTTTAACTTTTTTAACTGTAAATTTTTTCAAAATTATTATCTCAAACTTTTATTGGTCAAAACATATCTTTCTGAATCTTTGTTGTCTACTTTGTCTCTGTAGTTGTGTGTTTTCTATTTCTTTAAGTTCCAAATGAAGAATAAAACTCTGTGTATAGTTTCACTGGACTTCTCTTTCATAAGTAAGTATATCGAGTTCGTACTGGCTTTCAGCACCTTCTACTTCCTAAAGAAAAAACATAAGCAAATATAAGTCTAAGTGTTGGAAGAGTAGGAAGGGGATATTTTTATCCATAGAAAATGATGTAGGAAACCTGATACTCTTCTGCAAATGATGGGGTACCAGTCTTGGGATTTCAAAGATTACTTTTTCCTTTTTTTGGTTCATGTGGTTTTTGGAGGTAAAGTTGGAATCCTAGTAGCTTTATTTTCTGTTTCCAATTATCTTAGCAAGAAACTACCTCTTAAATTTGAACACTTCACTCCTCACAGAAAGGCCACTGAAGTCAAAGGAAAAATTCATTTACCCCATGGTATTTTGCATTGAGCTTTTATATGGAAGCATCTCATCTTCTTTTTATTTTTATTTATAAGTGTTGTACTTCTAAACATTACTGGCACAGTGCTATTAGTGTCCTTTCTTACAAATTATTAGTTTGCCAGTTCTTAATCATGGGATGAGCTTATAACTTCACGTGCATAGCTTTGGGTTTTGTTCTTGTGGGTGGTTTTAAATAATAATTAGAAATGTGGTTTTGAGTATTTGAAGTTCTTGCAGTTTCTGAGTGCAGCATACTTTGTTTTCAGATCCACTTTGTATTTGCTACTGCTTTGCAGGTAGCTTGGAGTTAAAGTATAAGGTGCAGGTCCAAATCTCTTTGTGTCATCAACTATCATGTGATGATGCTGAATGCTTATAATCTTGTTATGTGATTACGCTATGATTTTTACAAAGTTGGATCACTGCCTTTTCTCAACAAATTACAGCTGTGTTTTATCTTTTTATTGAAGGAGTGCTGGAGTGGTGTTTTTATGTTTCCGTTCCTATTTAGGACACAATTTGATGACAGCAAAAGGCTCACTGTTGTTGAAAGAGACCATCCTGGTCCCAGTCACAGCTTTGTTCCCTTAGGCCAGCTCTGGGGTTTGTCAGATCCCTGAGTGAGCCAGCTCTGCTGACTGTGCAACCAGAAAACTTTCACCTTGCCAAGTTAGATGTTGATTTGGGTTATGAACTGACTCTGTAGGGTACGGGGGAGTGTGGGATCACAAGCCCAGGAGGAAGGGAAAAGTTTTATTTCATTGGAACAAGTGGCTACCTTGGCTTAACCATTAATATGGCACCCTTAATAAAATACCTTTGGCTTAGCTATGACTGGTGTCTTTGAATAAATTGAGTGAAACATGAGCAGCACTGCAGGCAAGCAGAGTTTCCTGAAGTCAGGCTTTTACCCAGGTAAATACCACTGCTTGATGGTATTGCTGGAAAACAGCTTCTGACCTGTGTTCACATTGGCTAGTCCTGATGGGCACTGCAAGAGGCACAGAAGGGCTAAAAATTTGTATTTCAGTATAGATTTAGTCCTTGGCCATGTAATCCATCACACTAGGAAGTCCCTTTGTATTATGCAAAGAGTGGAAATTCTGCATAGTTTCAAAATGGGAATAAAAAGAGAGAGTGTTGCCTGAACCTCACTCCCTAGTTCACCTGCAGCATAGATGCATAGCAAAATAATACACTAGAGTATCATCCCATGATGTTAAGATCATAGCTTTTTCCCCTGTGAAAAAGCAGAAACTGAATAGCTGGGCACAGAAGTGTAACATAAGAAAAGGGGTAGCCGTTATTCACAAAGAAAAATGAGAATATGCAAGCTGATATGCCTAGGAATTTTTGCCGAAGGTAGGCATGGTCCCAGAGCAGACACACGCATGACTGGAAGGGGGCATTTGCATTTTAAGACAGATTTGCTGCTTGTTGTATTCCTCTGCTTTCAAGTAACGATAGCTCGCAGAGTTAGGTGTTTTTGAAAAGGAAGGTTCAACTTTCACAACAAAAACCCCAGAAAACTAAAGTCATCCTGGAAAAGGTAACAGTGTTGGAAGGCATGTTTAAAATGGATTATACTGAAAAAGAAGTCTAAAAATACTACTTTTTTGGTTTTTTGGTTTTGTTTTTTTGGGGGTTTTCTGTTTGTTTGTTTGTATGTTTGTTTGTTTATTTGTTTATTGGGGGGTTGGGGTTTTTTTGTTGTTGTTTTTGGTGGGGTTTTTTTTTGTCCTCACATGCTTGTAGAGCTAGTACTTCAGAAAATCCTTGGCCTGTCTTCTTCCTCACCATCATTCTTCTGGAGTGGAAATCTGTACCTGGGCGAAGACAAACTGAGAGATTTTTTTTTTTTTTTCTCCCACCCTTCACAAAAGTGTGGTGCCAAGGCAACAATGTGTGATCACCACAGTGATAAACTGTCTCTTGATACAGCCTGTCTGCTAGGTATGAGAAGAAACAGTCTCCAAAACCTTTCTTCTTGGTACCTGGCCCTGGTTCCCAGTGGCTTAACAGCCTTTTACTAAAGTGGAGGTGAGTTGAAATGGTGGTATTTCACATGCTCTCCATTTGCCCTTGTAAGGACTGCCCAAGAGCAGATAACCCAGTCTTTTTCCTTTGATTCACTACAACTTCTACTAGAAACATTTCTGTGGTGGTCCTCTGTGGCAAAACTTTTGTCTAGATTATAAAATATAAACGCACTGTGTGGTACTACCTTTGGTCAGTTCTAAAGTTTTATCTCATCTCATCTCATCTCATCTCATCTCATCTCATCTCATCTCATCTCATCTCATCTCATCTCATCTCATCTCATCTCATCTCATCTCATCTCATGGGTTAGGTGCTGCAAGCATCAAGTGAGGTGCAAAGCACCTCTTACCCCTTTACAATTATCATATACTTAGGCATGCAGGCATCTTAAACCCTGAGATGAGGTCTGGCCTGCCAAAGCTGGAAGGGTGCATGCTGTGAATGTTCATACAGCGGCATAATGCTGTACGAAACCATCGACAGGAACTCTCAACAGTTACCAGGAGCCAGACTGGCCAGGCATGAAGAAAACAAAACAAAACCAAACCCACAGCCAAAATATACCAAGAAAACCCCGACAAGCCATGAAACCAAAGCCCAACATTTTGTACTGACTAGCAACCTGCCAGGAAGCAGCAGGAGCAGGCTGCTTTCCCAAGGTCTGATGACACCAGAGGCAATGGTAACAGAGAGAAAGAAGCTCAGGCAGAAATTTCTCAGCCCCACAGTACCTGAACAAGAGGAGCAGATCGATTGCTACAACAGCAACCAGGGTCAACCAGCAGCCCAGGATAGGCCGGTGGTTACAAATTCCAGGGAGATGCCAGGCCAATGGACCACCAAGGCACAAAGGCAGGTATCTCTGCATGAGAGGCTGCTCAGGGCACTGGTGATGTGCTCATGGCCCTGACACAAACACCTGCCCTGACTCTATAGATTTGTGGTGTCTTGTGTCAAGCTGAGGTGTTGTGTGGATGTCAGTGGTGAGAAGGACACCGGTGCATGCCTGCCTTGGCACAGGAGACATGGGAAGGACAGGGAGAAGCAGACCTCTACTCCCTGTGGCATCTCAGCTGAGTCTGTAAGCAGAGTAACTTGTAGATTTTCCTGATTTACATCTGGACACAGACTAAGGCAGTTTGAAAATTAAGAGGGCATAACCACAATCCTGATGGCTTCTCACTTTTCCTTTATCAAATAGATCTTGGCGAAGAAAATAACCTGTCCTTCCTACTTCTAAAGGGCAGGTTTAAAAAGGCTCCAGCTTTTACTTTGTCACCACTGGGTTGAGTAGATGTTGAGGAAAGATTGTTTTTTTTCCAGCAGGGTCTTAGCCATAGGAAATCTTTCAAAGACTTGGAAACAAGGCAGTACAGTTTAAAAGATACCACTTTCGAGTTCTTCATTGGGTTTTCTCTTGTTTTTTCTCCTTCATTTTTATGCCCATGAAAAATGCTAGGTTGACAGACTTGGAGATGAACTTCCCTCTTTATCCAGCTGTCCTGACAATGTACTTCTTCCCTAAGGGACCACTTTTAAGGGGACTGGATGGTAGGTTGATTCCTACATTATGCGTCTCTGCCAGTAACTAACTGCCTGTGAGGGGATGACCTAGTTCTGGCTGTGAAGGTGATGGGATTTTGGAAGGCCAAACTCCTAGCCACAAAAATTTGAGCTTTTAATAATTACCTTAATCTGTAGATGAGGTGCTTCTTTGGTTTAAGTATGAAGAGAAATCTATATGCACACAGACATAAAACATATTTTTATATATATTCTTAAATGCCATGTACTTGCTTTGCCTTACAGTAGTATTTGCTCTGTGGGCACAGCCCATGGAATTATTATCTTTACAGCTATTTTGCAGTCATGACACTGTTATTACCATGCAGGAATGGGAAAAATATTATCTTTTTTTTGTGTCAGTTTTCATTAAATTGCTAACATTTTTATACCAAATAAAGAGTGGAGACTGTCAACCACTTCATGCTTTTTTATCATTGCTAGGTGAACATGAGGTTTTTTTTTACAGATACTGAAGTGTGAAAAAATGATTTTTAAAAGGATAAACAATTTCTGTATAAAATACAGTACATTAATCCTGCTGGAGCTTAATGTAGCTACCTCAATTTTATCATTTCTTTAAATCCTGAAATCAGTTGGTTCTGAGTTACTTTTCAATGACATTTAACAGTTAGACTTAAAAATACAGAAGAATGCATTATAAGTTTTACCCAAAATGATTATGGCAGTCATTTGAATAAAATACAGATTTTGCAAGCTGTAAAGCATATCATTATACTATATACTGGTCTAACTAAGGTTTGGTTCACAAACTACAGTGCTCTAACCAAGTCATTAAATCTATCTAAAAGGGCCTCATTTGAGAAGCAATAAAATTTTTAATCATTTTATTATTAAAAGAGTGTTTAATATGTAGCTAATTAAATGCCAAAGGCAGGTTATCTGAGTTTAACCTTCAAAAAGAAAATGATGTATCAAAGTCTGCCTCTGGCATCATGGGATAGAAATGTCATCCTCATAATCATTGCGTGACAACTAGCTGGTGGCCTTTTCTAGAGCTATAGTTAAATTACCTGATTAAATTAATAGCCATTTAGATGTTTTAGGAACTGCACAGACCTATACTAAATGAAAATTAGGTCCATTACATTTTCTGAGTGGGCTAGATAGACCCTAAAATAAAACACGTATGCCATTGTCCACATTACTTAGATTAAGCAATTAAAAGCCCTTTCTTAAAAGCTACTAATTTCCCACAGTGTGACACGAACTAGGTTTACACTAATGATCAGAGAGGAAGTTTTTCCTCTGCTTTCCCCCACCTTCCTTGTTTATTTTACTATTAAAAAAATCCCTCTCAAATGTGCAAATGCTTCTGTGTATTGTGCTGCGTTGACTTCTGAAGCCTGACCTCCTGGAGAGCAGCAAGGGAGGATGCTGAGTATTCAGAACCAAGTCCCACAAAAATCATGATGGTCTTCTCTATTCAAGTTGGAGCCCTTCAGCAGTGGGCTTTGTCTCCATGACATGAGGAGGCCTTGCCAGGCACGGGTATGTGAAATGACAGCTGAAGAGCAAAAGGCAAAATGCTTGCTCTGCCACATAGAGAGCTTTCAGCTATAGGAGGGTGACTTTTAAGACTCCAGAAATGATATTTTCCTTGTCTCAGTAGTCTGCTTGCAGAGAGAGAGAGAGTAAAAAACCAGCCCATAGGGAGTGAGAGAAAAAACCCTCAAGTGCATTCATTTTGAATAAAGTGGCCAGTCTTCACAGTTGCTCAGATGTTTGTACAGTTGCATTCCCTCATGAAATTCTTCAGCAATACTTGTGTTTTCCATACAAAATATAGTTTGTGATAACATCCTTTAGAAATTTGGCTGGGAGAGCTGGGAGACACCTTCACATCATGAGCCAGATCCTGTGGATGGTGTTCAGTGAAGCTGGAGTCACTCACATTTCCTTTTGATTCCTGTCTCCAAAACTAATATTGTGTGTTGTCCGTCAGATTTCCATGTCCCTCTCCCAGTCAGGCAGATTCCAGCCATATTCACTGCTAAATGCCAGGTATGTGCTCCTTATTTGTGATTGTCCAAGTACATAATGTTATCTGAGTGATTGAAGCAGATAGAACCTTGCTAAAATTTTGATTTAGATATGAATTTTGTGGATGCTTATTCTTTAATTCAGATGTTAATATTTTTGTACAGCTCTTATCCAGCAAAATGCTCCATAGATGCAGTGGTTTAAATACATTGAATCCCACTGAGTTCGTGAGGACTATATATACACATTTGACTTGGTATGTACACATTTTTAAAGTATTTTTTGAGTGACACTATAGATTTCCAAAAATAAAGGAATCTGTTCCAAACCAGGCTCTCACTGAATGGAGTTGTGTGTTTAGTAGATCAAGTCAGTATGTTCTGTAAGTCAAAAGCGTTCTTCAACCTGGTCTTTCTTAGCATATGAGACAAATAAGTTTTACCAATTAGGCTTTGAAGTGATGCAGTTTTAACTGGATTAGTAAATTTAACTGTGAAGCATGACTTAAAAAACCCAAACTGCTTCCTATTTTATAGTTTATTCCATCAGTGTTTTCAGAGTTAGTAAAATGAAACATGAGTCAGTCTTAAGGAAAAGAAGATATAGAAGCTATGCTTTAATAAAACATGATTTAGCATTTCATGTTTCTTTAACAATTAGAAAGGCATTAAGACAATATTTATAATAATTTTTTCAGTTTTAAATAATGTTTGCATTTTTGTTTCTGGGGTTTTCATTTTTTAATTCTACTGTGTAAGCTACTGGTTTTACCAGTGATGTGTCAATAATATAAAGCAGACATTCCTACAGAAGAATTTAAAATTTGTGATAAATTACATCCATCAGGTTGTTAGATGCTGATGATATTAATAGTTCAAATTACCAGTACGAGGTTTATTTGACATTTAAGCTTGAATGAAGTTTAGGGAACTTCTGGGGGTGTAGACTTCTTTTGGGACAGTGGTGTATCTGCTCACCATAGGAGTGCAAGGACCACAAAGTCTGGTCAGGTCAAGAAATGGACTCTTGGTGTGCTGAATCATATTAGGTCTGTAGTTAAAAACAATCTATTTAGGGGCACCTTCAGTATTTACAGGAAATGTCTTTTATATCTGTCCCCCAAAACTAAACCAAAACAGCCCCCCAAAATCCCAGTATTTTTTCATAAGTGAATTTGACTTGCCATACAAGCACTATTTATTTTGAAGGCTACTGGAACTGTCATTCAGTAAGTGGGGATGACTGGTGGAAGAGAGGGGCACAGGATAAGGAACAAACTTGGATTGAGAGTGGATCTGTAGAAGAAAGAGTGACTTATTGCCTCATGTCAAATTGTCATCCCTTCTTTCCATTTGTTTTGCACCAAAAGTTTGTTGCTGTTACTGATTTTTTTGTTTCTTTTGTGTAAGTGACAATGTGTGTGTTCACTGAATAGAAACACGACCTATACCCTTTAGGTTACCTTCAGGAGCTCTGGAAGCAAAAAGAAAAAAAAAAATAATAGGGATGATTAAACAGTGATGAGAGGAATGGTGAGTTCAGCCAAAGAAAGTGAGCTGCTTAGTGTCCCCCTGCACATTTCTGGAGTCAGTGACAGCCCACGGGTGTTGCCTCAGTGTTTGGCTCTGAGCAAGGACACGTATCCTTCTTCAGTACTTACAGCATAACCCTTCCTTTCTCAGCACAGCTGTTGTTACCTCTCCTTGCAGAAATCTAAAAATCAGCATGTTGAAAGGGTCATTACATAACATCTGATTTTAACAAGGCTTTTCAATTCATGGGGATACCTACGTGCTCTGCAGCATTTTCCCATTAAACAAGAAAATGAGGCATTTGTTTTCCCAGCACAGCCTTGCCCAGCTCCATGGTGCAGCATCCCTGGGCCAGGTGTGAAGAGAGGTGATGTGCCTGCCTAAACTAGCTGGATTAGGCACTCAGGCAGTGCTTTTAAGTGAGCAACATGGAATTCACATAGCTAGGATTTGGCAGCAGTGCTGCCCCTGTCTGATTTGTTGGGCTCATTTAATGTTTTAGGTCTTAGAGAAGACAGAGCTGCTGGATAGGGTAGCAATATCTGGAATAGTTTCAGTTTTGAACTTTTAGAAGCCTGGTAGGTGAATTAGAGTTTTTTTCCATACTGAGAAGTGGATTTATGCTGATAGTCCATATATTCTCATCTGCATGAGCTGCTTGCATAAATGTTGCTCTGTGGTGTGTAGGGAGGTGAGAACCACTGAACCACTCTGATGTTGCTCCAGGTCCTGAAACACCAGCAGCAAGTTGTGCTAGGCCTAAGAGGAGTTGAGGTTTTGTGATGAAGATTTATTGTACAGAACTAACTGGAACGATAATAAAATAGCAATTTTATAGTTACAAGATGTCTTTTGTCTGGAGAGCCCAACATGTTTGTGGAATATTGGAGCATTAATCTTAACAGAATTTAAATATTACCCTTGTTTTAGTGCCTTTCCTATTAGTGCTAATGTGTGGGCTAAGGCATTGAAACAAATCACCTTTATTTTAAAATTTTGAGTCATTTCTAACCCAAACTGTTTAATGGAGACCCAGACACCACAGGCTATACAGATGGAGTCATAGAATGGTTTGGGTTGGAAGGGACCTTAAACATCATCTCATTCCAACCCTCCTGCCATTGGCAGGATCACCTTCCACTAGACCAGGTTTCCCAGAGCCCCTTCCAACCTTGCCTTGTACTGTCCCAGGGATGGGGCATCCACAGCTTCTCTGGGCAACCTGTGCCAGTGCCTCACCACTGTCACAGTAAAAAATGTCTTCCATGTATCTAAACTAAGTTTCCCATCTCTCAGTTTGAAGCCATTCCCTCTTGTCCTATCTCTACAGCTGAAGACTCCCTCTCCAGCATCCTTGTAGCCACCTTCAGATACTGGAAGGTTGCTAT
Source organism: Monarcha castaneiventris obscurior (assembly GCA_026261815.1). Taxonomy (NCBI): domain Eukaryota; kingdom Metazoa; phylum Chordata; class Aves; order Passeriformes; family Monarchidae; genus Monarcha; species Monarcha castaneiventris. The sequence continues at coordinate 604,225 of JAMPIT010000896.1, forward strand.
AAGGTTACCACACAACCCTCTCCAGGCTGAACAGCCCCAACATTCTCAGCCTGTCTTTGTAGGGGAGGTACTCCAGTGTCTCAGAGTAAATAAAGACAACAGCCTTGCCCAGGGCTCTTCACCCTCCACATAGGAAATTAATTTCTTAAAAGACATCAGACAAAGGATGAGGAATACAAACGAGTAATGAAGATATAGAAGTGCTTTTCCTATGCAAAAAAATCAGTCTAGTAAAAAAAAAAAGATTCTGAAGAATATCAAACACAGGCCTCAGCTGAAGAAAATGCCACTGGAAAAAAGTTCTAGCAGTGCAATTGCTTCAGAAATACATATTTTAGTTAGTAGCTGTTATTTCTTTTAGTAGCTGGCTGACACTTTCCAAATGTTATGTTCCTGACTTTAAATCTTTCCTTAAAGTCTCCATCTTGCAGGGGCAGGGCTCCACCATACCAGGCTGAAATTTAGATGTCTTTACTGAAGCATCCCTTTGAGATCAGCTGAATCTCTGTTCAGGAAGCTCATTTTCAAGTGAGACAGACTATTTCCAGGTCAGACTTTTGCAAAGAGCTTTCCCATATCCTGAGCCCTGCATGTTTTTCCCTTTAGCATGCCAGTTCACAGCTGCTTTGTGGGGAAGGGAAATGAAGGAAGGTGAGCACAATTTGAGCCTATATAAAACTAGTTACTAGGCTTTCCCTAGAGCAGTTCCCACTGCCTTCAGTAGCAGTTGAGCTTAAGAATGAAGGCAATAATTCAAATAAATTTCTTCAAAAGTTTCTGTCTTTAGTTAAGAACCATACCCCTGTGCTACACTGGGTCTTGCCATTCCACTGGCTCCACTGCAGCAGCTCAGTATGAGCTAGGATGACAGAATTGAGCACCAAATCATGCTTCTGGTGGGGAAAATGTGCTTTAAGCTGTAAAATATTAACAGTAAACACAAATCAATGTGTTTTTATGGCTAGATAATGATTTCAATAATGGGATATTGGATTTGATAAGCAATGCAAGCTGCCACAGCTGATGAGTTAAATACTAGAAAAAAAATGCTCATGGAAAAAGAACAGTGACAGACCTGTTAAAAAATGAATTTTTGGAGAAAAATGGAAAGGCAAAGGGTGCAATTTAATGTTTAGAATATGATTGGAGGTCACTTAGTACCAGCAGGGTGCTGAAAATGCTCAAATAAAAATGTAAGTGATTTTTTAAGTGTAATTGCAGTGATTTTGTCACAGCATCTCATTTCAAAGCCAATTCATTCTTAATACAGGCTTGCCTTTTCAGTGCTAGTACTAGTCCAAACTTCCAGATATAACTGATTTTCCCTCTATTACGAGAGGAAAACAGTAACGAAAAATCATATGCACACAGTTTAGATGTGTATATGTGCTTATTTCGTCCATCCATGTAGTTAATTATGGATTTACAGTGTTACAGCAGAGATCTGAATTTCTCCATGATCTAAGGACAGGATCTTCTAGGTGTTGAGAGCTGCCTAAATTCTCCTTTTAAGTCAATAAGCAGGGATGGGTTTGCATGTGTGGTCTGGGCAGACCATGCACTGTAACCCAGCCATAACCCACGATCAAGGTGGTCTGGGGTGAGTTCACACAAATGTGAGAGTGTGGGAGCTTCTCAAAGGGTTGTGAGCTGGTGCTGCACGTGGTGGGAGCTGTGCCCATATTGAAGATTGAGATCTATTTCTTTCAACTGATGCAGCTTTTTGATGAGCTGTCACTGCACATTAGAGGTGTCCATGCAGGAACAGAGCCCCTGGAGGTGTTACTGAAAGGTGGGCTGTGCCACCTTTGTGGCTGCTGGTTCCTGGGTTACTGGGGTTTTTCTTCAGAATGCTGAAAATGGGCACTTTCTTTTGCTACTTGACAGAAATAAGCACACTTCTTTCCCCACTATAATATTTGAGTATTGAATTAAAAACATCCAGGCTTTTTTTTTTTTTTTTTTTTTTTTTTTTTTAACCTAGTCAGCTAAGCTCAGAGGCTTCTGAAACATTCTAGTTTGCTGAATCAACTTAGGTGGTGCAAAAGTACAGCCACAAAGGGTCTGGAGTTGTTAAGTTTATTTCCATCTTTTACAGTGTTTATAGCTATTTGGGTCTTTGGGGTGAACCCAGTAAAAGTGTTGACCCAGCACTGAAGACCAAGTGTGGATTCAAGCAAAACATGCCACAAATAACTGGCCTTGTGTTTGCATCTACTCTAAATGGAATCAGTATTTTTTTCTCTTATAGTTAGCCCAATATTTTCCAGTCTTCCATAAAAGGCTTGTTTTGATTTTTGGCACAAAGTTTGGGGGCAGTTTTTGGAAGGCAGTGTTGTTTACCTTAGTTTGAAACCATCAATATCTCATAAAATTTCAGTATGTAGGATAAGCTACCAATCTCTTTGCTAATGCAGAGTGGTGCTTTGTTTGAATCTGGTTTTGGGTTGAGGGTTTTTGTTGTGTTGATTTAATTAATTTATTTTTTTAAAGCTGTGTAATTTTTTTTTTTTTTTAACATGGCATTTGCTGGCTGCCTGCACTTCTCCTTTAAATACTAGCTGGGAAATACAAACGTGCATTACCTTCGCCATTTCTGAACAGTATATTTATCATTTTTATTATTTATGTTTCTGGCTTGCAGTGTGGATGCAAATGTATTAAATGCTGTTAAGACCTGTGTGCTTTAGCATCTGTGGAATATCATCACACCTCCAAGGCTAAGCCTGCAGCTAAAGTGTTTAAGAATTTATATGGCCATTCTTTTTCTCTCTCTGTGGCATTAGAGGGAGGAAAAAAAAAGCAATAATGAAATGCATAACCTACATCCACAGAAAATATAACTGGTCTATTTATGATTATGATTCACAGTTCAGTCACTAGAAATATACTACACTTCTGCAGGTTTATGCCTTCAGCGGTTATTTGTTAATGGCAACTCCTGCACACATTTTCCCGCAAGTCTTTTGGATTTCAACAGAAAATGTGTCCTTCAAACAAGTTATTTCTTTGAGGGATCTTTCTGTAAGTGGGTTCCACTGTGTATTGACTACTCATAATATTTTCTGTTATCATCTTGTCAGGGTTCAATTCATTACTCCATTCATTATTCAATTTGTTGGGCCATGAGCATCTGAATAATTGAAAACTGCAGAAGTATTATAAATTATAGTGTCGCCATGAAATCCCAGTTTTAGGGTTTATGGCTTGACTTTAAGAAATCACTCTCTGTTGAAAGTTGGCATATGAGGTCTCATCTTTAAAGCAGAATCTTATCAGTGTGATGGTTTTTAATATCTCTATCGCTGCACACTTAAGAACTCAGGTTGCCTGTGTGCATTAAGTTATGGACTTTTTTAACAGTTTATCTGTTTTTTAATTACTATTGCCATCTCAGTGATGTGGGCTGGGGACAGATAAAGAAATTAATTTATTTTGAGGTTAATAAGCAATTTCCAGCTGTTAATTAAAAATCTTTCTTTCCTCCTTTCACAAAATAGAGTTAATATAGTTCCCTGAATTAAAGGCAAAATATTTTTGTGGTGTTTTGCAGGTTAAAGATACTCCTATACAAAAAGATAAACTGACATTTAGCTGTAATTTTAACTAAGTACAGTATGTTTTGAATGTGGTTTTTTTCATTTTATTCTTAGCTCCTGTGTTTTGATATGGAGTACTGTTATATTTCTACTCTCTGGATAAATTGTATCAAATGGTATCATATTTATTTTAAGGAAACAACTATTTAATTCTAAAAATATGAATACCTCATAGACTACATTCTTCTCTAGCTTATGTTGCTGAAAGATCAGCAGAATTGTGCCAGGGTAACCTGCACTTCTTGTTTTGAATTCTTAAACATAGCCTCTCTTTAGGTTATAGACTAAATTTGGGAAGAGATGCCAAAATAAGTGAATCTGTTATTAAGGCTGCAAAATTATTTTTTGTTTATTCCCGTGCTGACTGTGTGTAGCCTCATATGTTTCCTCATCAGTAAATGTCAGGATCATCTGATTTTGCTATTATAATAGAGGAGAGCTTTTAGTCATGCTGTTGGCAAGCTGCAAATTAGAAAGAGGGATGTAGTGATGAAGCCTCCTGTGTCAGGACTCACAAGTCAGCCACATTCTTGGGTTTGGCACAACCTTTTGCAGCAGGCAAGAGAAGGAGGATTTCCTGTGACAGTGGTCCAGGACTCACCGTCAGCTCTCAGAGCTCCATCCAGCAACCCAAAGCTGGATTTGTGACATCCTTTGAGGTATCTTGGCTGTCCTGTGCTCCTACATCTGTTTGTCCAACAGGGTGCAAGGCTCCTTAAGGGCTGAGGGATATCAGGCCTCTCTCTGCAGGCGCCTCAGGTCCCTTACAATCCATCTCCTGAGCCAAGATTTGAAGGGATTCAGCCTTGCCAAGTGCATGGCCTGGGAAACATCCCTTATACCCTGCCCTTCTTTTGACCAGCTCACCTTTTCATTGTGCTCTGGGTTCTCTGTGCTTCACCGTGCTTGAGGGCTGCTACAGAGTGACAGCTCCCTAGAGCTGGCTGCAGTTTCCTACCAACAAAATAACTCACCCAGAGGAAGCAAAAATGGAATTTCATAATAAGTTTTACAATCTGACCATCTCCACAAAGCTGAAATGAAAAACCCCACTTCTGAGTCTTCTCAGTGATGCCGTGCAGAAAGAGGCCCCAGGTGGCTGTGGCTGCCAGGGATGTTCAGCTCATTTGTCCGAGAGCTCTCCGAGCAGCGTTCACAGGGATGGCTCCTTGGGAAGCCCAGCCCTGCCAGCACAGCTGGACACTCGGTGCTGCCTTTGCAGCTGTGATGGTGCTGCAGCTGCAGGGAGACTGAAAGCCAAGAAATGCAGGGTCTCTCCTGGAAGCAGGGAAATCATCCGGGATCTCAGGGAGGTTTGGGAGAGTTTGATTTGTGTTCCAAATCCAAGCATGTCTTTACCACTTTCATAATTTGCATTGCTTGCACAGATTATCTTGTGGTTCTAAGGCTTTGTACTAGGCAGGAGTGAGGAATTTTATTGCCTAAGGGCTAGAAAATAGGTTTACTGTATATTTCTTACAGGCATCTAGAGCTGCTTCTCCATCCTGCAGGAAGTAAACACAGGAGTAATTCATCCCTTTGTGAGTGAGAAACTGCAGCTATTACCACTACTACTCAAAACTTGGATACATTTTTTTGCCAGATTCAGGCAAAAACATCTGGGTTGTGGAAAAGCTGGAAGCAGCAGCTCAGTGTTAAGGTGCCAAGTAGTCTTAATGTGTCTGTTGTGCACGTGCCCACAGGACTGCCAGCAGCTCCACCTTAGTACAGCTGAGGCCAGCTGGAGTTTTGCTCACAGCTCTGTCAGATCCAGGGATTCACTCCTGTATTCTCTTCCATGAATCATTGGAAGAGTAAGGATCAAAAAATATCTTCAAGGCTAGTCAAGATGCTAAAGGCTACCACAGAGAGAGGTGATGCCTGTGGTTTCTTATGGACAGGTGCAAAAAAGGCTGAGTAAAGGTGTAATGATGAGACCACATGGAAAACTCACCTCATTCTATGCTGTGCTCATACATAACTAAGTCTCTAAATATGTAATTATTCAGCCAGTTTCTGGACATAATTTTCATGGAGAGTGAAGCAGGAGGAACCACGTATCTGTGTGGTAGAAAAAGGGCAGATTTGTTTCTACCCACACCTGAAACCCTCAGGGTAATCTTGATGGCATTTTGTTCGGATATGCAGTAGAACAGCCCAAAAGATCCCAGGGAACATTATCAACACTGTTGATTTTGGAGAAATACTAAATAAAAAGTAAGCAAGAAGCAGATGGGGGACACAAAGGGACACAAAGACACATGGCATCTGTCTGGTCCTCAAATTCATCTGTTCCATTATTCCTGTGTAACCTGGGGATGGTGACACAGCACTGTTAAGGTGTTCCAGCATAGCCAAACCCCAGAGGCTGGCTCCTGATGATACTTTTTATGTCTAACAACCATAAAGAGGGGGAAAAGGTGGTGTTGGGAGGGGTGGGAAGGAGCGTTTGGGCATATGGTATTGCATTAGGAGAGGGATCCAGACCTCGTTTGCCACTTGGGTCCGTGGTCTGTGATCTGTGGGGTAAGTGCAGGAGTTGACCTCTTCTGGCAGGGATGTCAGGGTTGCCCAAAGCCCCTGGAAGGCAGGGGCTGTTGAGAGGGAATCTGGCCACATGGGACCAAAGTGAAGGGCTTAGAGAGCAAACTCCTGGTGCATAATGCAAGAGGGGTGGAGAAATAAAGGGTTTGGATCTGTGGGGGTGCAGGTAGGGGCTGCGCTGGTGAGCAAGTCTCAATGCACCGTGGAGCTGGGGAGTACAGGCAACATCAAAACTGGAGGGGAATGGGAGGAGGGAGACTGATGAGCAGGGGAGAGGGTAAAAAGGTTAGCAGTGAAGTATGCAACATCCTACTTGCTTTATTTTCTGTCCTGTTATTGACAATCTTATTTTCAGTCATTATTTAATGGGCAGTTAGTCTGAGTAAGACCGATTAGGTGTGGTAAGCACAGTGATTAAAGCAGTGGGGTAAAAAACTGCTTTAGGAAATCTGCCCACTAACTTTTTTTTTTTATGTCAAAGGAGGTAATGAAATTTTCTAGTAAAGTAAGGGTTTTAATCTGAAAGCTGTTTTTCTTCGCTTTCCATACTTTCAAAATACAACAAACAGTTTTCTTACCAAGCTACCACATATTCCACTCCACACTGACAAAGCCTAGCTTGGATTTGCGAATAACTGAGTGGTTTTAAGAGCTAAAAAGCTTTTTATTTATGTTTTAGAGTGAACAAAACTGGGTTTGCAGTGAAAACACATTCTCATCTTCAATGGTGGGGGAGCTGCCTTTTTGCCTCGGTTCGACTTAGAGAGTAGGATCATATTTAATAAAGAGATATTTAGTTTGCTATTGGAAAAGGATTGCTGCAGAAGATATAAAAGCTACTTGGATATTTTTATAGAACTTTTGCATAAATCTTGTATCCATAACCTGATCTAGTGACATAAATATTAGCAGCTTGTTTCTATTTCACCTGCTGTAGAACCACTGCTGTCCTACAGCAATAACCAGCAAGGGAATAGAGCTATTTGCTGCTGTCATAAATAAGACAGGGTGTCACAGCTGTTTTCATTTGACTGAGCAGTAATGGAGTTAATTATACTTCCAGTCTCTTTGTTTTTGATCTGTGTTTCCAAAGTCATCTGAGCTTCTTGAATTCTTGCAATTTTTTTAACCCTTTTTTCTACTTACCTGGATTAGACATTTTCTGTAATTTGTGGGTGGTTTCATCGTTATAATTTTTTCTGGTATTTAAACATGCTTTTCTTATTAGTTAGATTTTATTGTTCTATGAAAATCTCTACTAAAAATCAATGTATTTAGTTGTATTGAACAACATGACAGGTAGATAGTATGGTCTTTTGGAAGATCAGACACATAGAGTTGCTTTTGCTAGAAAACAAGCCTGTTTTCATCTCCAGCAATGCACATAACTTGCTTTAAGAAAAAGAGCAACATAATAAAGCCATACTTTGATCCAATCAATCATATTGCTGAAAGAATTCATGGAATTAAAGTGTCAAAAGGACAGCTACACTTGCAGAAATAGGGAAAAGATGATTCATATTTAGGAACTCTAGTCCATGTAGCTGCTTCACAGCAGCACATCAGGCAGAACTTAATGCAAGAAGTCCTCTTTGTCATTGACAGAGTTTTTCAAGGTGCTTGCAATTTTATTTGTTCTTTCCCCCTTCTTTTTTTTATTTGTTTGGGTTTTTTTTTTGATGTGACAATAGTAGATAAGAATAAAGGGAAATCTTTGTTTATAGGCATTAATGGCAATACATTGAATGTGGATGAGTTTTGCTCAAAGAATTCAATAAGTCTGTAGTCATGCAAAGAAATGTAGTTGTTGAAGTATATGTGATGGAGGCTCTGATTAGGAGCCAGCTTTATAGAGTTACTTGTATAAAGTACATACAGGAGTCAGACATGAAGCCTGTATGAAAATCACACTGGACACCTATCTGCCTATTTCCATACTTAAAAATAGGCTTTGAGATGTGCCTCCAGTGGTTTGCAAGCAAACAAGGGACAACGTGAAATGTGAGAGCTGCAAGTACTACAAATATATTTCTCTGGTATTAATAGTCTATAGTTGTCAAGTCTCTGAAATACCCTTGGGATGGAAAGCAAGGAGAAAGCTTCAAAAGTCAGACATAAATAAGGTTGCTAATACACACTTAAAATTTCAACGTTACTTGTAATTTAGCATGACAAAAAACATTATCAGTGATATGTGCCAGCATAAAAGTGTGTCATAAGTAACCTTGCTCTTAGTGTAATCACCTGGTTCTCAAATCCAGTTGCCACACTTACTGCAGCATTGCAAGACTAAGGGCTATGTATTATTTTATCCCATTGTTTACTCTTTTTGACAGATAAATAATTAACTGAGCAGACAGGATGAGGAGAGACAGATGAGATGAGATGAGATGAACTTCCCAGAAGTCCTGCCAAAACGTCCCATCACTGGGACACAGTGGTCATGACACAGAGCTGACAATGTGCAGGCGTGATACTTGTCATGTGTGACAGCAAGAAGTCCAAGTTTCCATTTTCTGCTGCCAAAATCTTCAACCACCCCCCAACCCTCACTCCCAAATATGGCTATGTATGATCATGGAAACTTTCCCTGTTGATGTAAATTCTGGGATGGTGGAAAGACAGTTATGCTTAGCTGAAAGATAGGGACAAATTTGGGAGGTGGTTTTGTTTCAGGTTTGGGTTTTTTTTGAAGGCAGGTAAAATTTAAAATCCAGATTTCGTTGTGAGGTGTGTAAAATCTCTACTTTCAGTAACAGATTTAGCCAGATACAGACTTTTACTACAGAAGGTCAAATCTTTCACTCTGAAGTCTTTCAGACTCTGAACCCAGTTTGCATATTGAGCTCTCAGAACTATTTTCAACTACCAAGGGCATCTGAGCATGAAGAACACATTTCTTGATGTCTTTAGTTACAAATTGGCACACAGATGGGTTGCAGTAGTATGATGGGGGGGGGCTCACATCTTAAATCTGCTCTGTTTATTACCCAGGAAGTTTTGATCAAGTTTATGGTGTTAAAGACTCCAACATATCAACTCCATTGAAGAACAGGACAAGCTATTGTAAATATGAACCATCAAAGCATTAGCCATTTCAATGAAATGAAGCAAATCAATTGTTTTCTATAAAGGTGCCTTTCAGATCTCCTTTTTCAGGTTCTGAGATCCCTTATCAAGTTCAGCATTATTAAATGTTGGACTATGGACTGCAAGAGTAATTTTTTAGGACTTCTAAAGGGTCACTTTGCTGCTAACATGCTTGTCTTTGCATTTATTTCACTTGACCTAAACAGAGTGACTCGCACACACACAAATATACACAAACCAGAATTAATTCTGTTGCATATAATACTTGCTTTAGCCTTAACCCAGCAAAGAATTTGAGGACTTAAAGAAAATCAGAGATGTATTCAAATGCTATTGTAAGGTGGGATTAATACTTCAGGTGAAATGCATCCATTATGATGACCTGGTTAGGATCCTTACTGCTTATCTGCAAGAAAAAACTACTGCTTGCACTGGGGAAATAGGAGTTGTTTTCTCTATGGTGCATCATGTAGTCACCTTTGTAGACAGCTACATCTCTAGATCAGTGGGATAATTTCCTTTTCTGGGGTGTCCATCAGCTTCTTGAGAGATGCTGCAGAAATGCTGAGCCTTTGTTGTCCTTATTGGGGCAATACCAATGGTGTGTACAAGTATTCAAAGAGTGGAGAATGCCCCCTTGTTTTCTGTCCTTCCTCTACTGGAGATGGTAATAGAATTAAAAACAGAACTTTGTTTATGTTGAATATGTAGCCTTTGTCCTTTATGTAACTTTAGGTAATTTCTAAAAAGGCATTTTCCAGTGAAATGGAATTCTTGAACTTCAAGCATGAGACTCCCGTCTCAAAGCACACCTTTAGTGTACCTTGAAGATTAAATGCCTTCATAGGCTGGGGTCAGTGCTTGTGATCAAAGGTGCCTGACATGACTTTAACATATGCTTTCTTTAACATGCCAAAGCCCTGAGCTGACATGTTTCAAAGAAACAAGAGGCTAGAATGAATTATCTTCTTTCAGTAAAAAGTAGAATTTCCTCTCTAAAATTGCATTGGCTCGAGCTCCATTATTCCCAATATTCTTTCCAGCTCCAGTGACAGGTTTAAGATCTGGTATTTGTGATACTTGAGAATGAAAAACATGTGATTTATACCTCTGGAAAGACTGTATTTCTAGCTTTCTAATGGGACAAACAGAAGTTGCACCTCACCTAGGAATGTCCAGAGCCGTTGCAGGTTAAAGCTCTGATGTATGTTTAAACACAAAAGTTATTTTGTGTCACTTTAAAACATGATTTTAAATAAGAGTTATATCTTTACCACTTTAAAACTGAACCTGGTAGCAATTTAGTAAAATGGGGTTTTTTGGACAGAATATCTATTGTATCATACAAGCCTACTTTCCAAAGCTTGCAGTAAAACAGAGCTTACTGTAAATTGCTTGATTGTTTAACTTTCTTCCCAGACTCAGCTCAGTGGAGTAACAATGCTATAAAACTGGGGAGAGAGGAGACATTTCTTGTGCCTCAGTGACTGAATAATTCCAATTTTCCCACTTCCACGTGAAACTTATCTGCTGTCCAAACTGGCCACCCTGTGAACGTGGGAGAAATGGTCAGGAAGGAGAGCAAGCAGGGTCTGTGTTCTCCAGTTTGATTTTTGTTTGTTTTTTTAGAAAACAGTCTTTGAGAGAGGAAATCCTCTTTGACAGAGTTTTATATTGTGTAAGTGAATAGTGAACATTTCTCTAAAGGAGGCAATGCTAATGCTATTCTGACAGTAACGTCAATCTACCTTTTCCTACAAATTAAAGCTTCCAAAATTATAAATGTATTCTTGCTGCATACTGATATCCTCTTATTCTTCCTCCACATTTTTCCTTTCTCTTTACAACTCCCTAAATTATAAGGGAATTAAAAGTCCATTAGATAGTATACATTAACATATGCTATTATGGTTTTAGCTAGTGAGCGTGGGCAGAAGCTGCTCTGTGATATGATTTTCCATTACTGTCCTTTGAAGGCAAAACATAAAATTGTTTAATACCTTTTGCTATTAAAAAAAAAAAAAAAAAGAAATACTAAAATTTTGAACTATGACATGTGGCCTAAAACAAGTAAAGAAAATATTTATTTCTAAAATATGCTCCACAGGAATTCTTGTGTTGAAAAAGGCTGGTTCATCTCATGAAATGTCATGACTAAAGTATCACAGTTTTCCAAATCATGTTGAAGAATCCTTTTATAGGTGTCTGTAGAATACCTTCTACCAAGGAAGTCTGACTCAAATTATTTTTCAGTAGACATAGTTACCAAACCCCAAAATAACGATTTTTAGACCACAAATAACAACTTTTCAGTTGTGTTTCTTTTACTTTCTATCTGCCTTGGGTCTGCTAAATAGCTTCTAGGAACAAGTGGCTGTAGCCTGTGTATTTTTATGTCCTTGACCAAGTTGGTTACACTTGCTACATCCTTATTTCACCACATACACAATGGCATAATGCCTCTCTACATCATGCAATGGAAATTGGACATTATATTTAAAATCTATAAAGTGCACAGAGAGGTTTTGTCAAATTTGTAATGTGTTTAATTGCAAAATACTACAGCTGTGCAAAATATTGCATGTCCTAATGCTATGTTTTCTACCTGTTTGAAAGATTTTCTCATCGTACTACCACAGATTTAGTGGGAAATATCAGGAATAAATCTTAACAGTCAAAGAAATTTACTTACAGTTGCCTTTTCTACTCCTACTGATAGCAGATTTATATCTGTGACCAGGGAAGTAGTCATCTGAATGCAGCCATGGATGATTTTAAATTAAACGTAAAGTTTAAGAAAATTCTGGCTAAATGTCATCAAGATCCATCATACCAAGCTGTCTGAGAGGGTAAAGGGCACTCTGTGAGCTAGATGAAGGGCAAAAGCAGATCCAGAGCCAACAGAGTTGTGCAGTATGGCACAGGTGCTTGGGGACAGCCAAAGGAGCCATCTGGGAGAAGTGGGGTTTGTCACTCTGAAACGCAGGGGTGGGTGCTCTCCTTGGGTGCCCATCTCCTTCCCTGCCTTCCCTCTGCCTGCACTCCAGGCTGCTGCTGATTTTGCCTGAGCCCTTGCTCTCTAATCTCTGCCTACCAGCAGCTCTGTGTGCATCTAGTCCTTTCCTCCATCCCATCCAACCATTTCCAAGCATCCAGCATTGTGATGTCCTGAGCAGAGGGTAAATTCTTTTCTCCCCAGAATCCAGCTCTAATTTACAGCATTTGTTTCTGTATTAACCATAAAAGGAAAAATATTTTTGAAATCAACGTTTAAGTGTGAATCAAAATTTAATATGTGGAGGACAGGGAATATGTATAGCCATATTATTTGTATTTTGGGATAAAAATAGCCTTTTCATGAAAAATGCAGTAGTGACTGGAATTCTATTGTTTCCCCTACAACACATACATTAAACAGTCCTAAGTGGATAATGGGAAAGAACAATAATAAGGATAACGATAGGTTACAGAAACAATTAGGTAAGGAATAACACATGACAGGTAATCCAGTCATAAATTTATGGGCATGCTGCTCTCTCCTCAGGAGCCCTGTGAGACACAGGGCCAAAGGCCAAATACATTCCCAAGGAATGTGTACTGAATCACACGCCTGCAGACTGCATGTTATTATTAGAATTGTAAAATGTTATTGCTGATTTTTATATATCACACTGTGTGGTTAATTTAAAAATGTGGCTAGACAATTTATTGTGTGTTTGGGATGGCTATTTCCAATACAATTTTCTTTGATTATTTTAAAATGTGTTGTTAGATTTAATTCTTTTTAAATGCATTTTCAAACCTCAGGAGGACTCTCAATGAGGCTTAAAAAGCTCTTGGTACCTCAGCTTTGTTCTGGCATTTTGGCTTCACGTTCATCCACTGAACAGTAAATGCTTGTTTTTGAGCTTATTTTCCCCAACCCAGCAGCCCTTTTGTTAAATGCAACCAGTGCAGTGCCAGTTAAGGAAATGGAGTAAAAACAATTTAAAAGTAGCAGTGGGGGCAATGAGCTGGCACACGGAGCTGTGCTGTGCCTGCAC